>OY998254.1:71426991-72026991 GCA_963922045.1 Persicaria maculosa
TCATCATAAACACACAAACATGAAACCCATCAACCAAAAACACAAGAAAGAAACTTCTGAGAATTTTACTCATCAAGCATATCTGAATGATCAGCTCTGTCATTTAAATCTCCCCAGGCATTGAAACTGAAACCTTTGCTGCAGTCCAAGATCCACTTTATTTACCAACACGCACAATTAAGGCGAAAAGCTTGATTAATAAGACGTTAAGTACTGTATATACGAACTCTCTGCATGCATCGGATCTGCGCCAAATGTCATCTTCAAAGGCACTTATTGAGGTACTTGGTCCGTCATCAGAAGCAAAAATCCAGCATGCAGCAACAACACAAGGCAGCCAAGCTGGGTCGGGTTCAGAAACACAGACAACTTAAGTTAGAACTTAAAACATCTATCACCTGTTATCTGACTTTCCTGTCTGGAAATGACAACAATGATGCTTTAATTCAGTACTGTAAAACTTGATGCCCAACTAGAAATGAAAACACACACATAGAAACATATGCAGTTGTCAGTTTCAGAAAAGAGTAGAATATAATGCATCTCAAGCTTGTTTCAAGTCACTGCAGAAATTCCAAGGCTACAACTATGACTCTATGATCTTCATCCAATGCTCAAGCAGAAAATCACTCTACAGAATTCACAAATGGCCCATAGCTTAAGTTAGAAACTTAGAACTTAAAACATCTATCACCTGTTATATGACTTTACTGTATGGAAATGACAACAATGATGCTTTAATTCAGTATTGTAAAACTTCATGTCCAACAAGAAATGAAAACACACACATATATAGCAACATATGCAGTTGTCAGTTTTAGAAAAGAGTAGAATATAATACATCTCAAGCTTGTTTCAAGTCACTGCAGAAATACCAAGACTACAACTATGACTCTATGATCAATTAGAAAAAAGAATCAAGAAAGATCTTCATCCAATGCTCAAGCAGAAAATCACTCTAAAGAATTCACAAATGGCTCATCAGGAAAGAAAAAAAGGAACAGACCAAACAAATCCTATATATGAGCAATTTGCTCCATCTGACAACAATAGAATCAATCAATTGATTATGAGTTCTGAACTTCTGATCACACAGTATCAAGTCTCTCAAAGATGATTCAAGAAATAGCTAAGGATCTTCACCTTTCAAGTGGAAAATCCCCCTACCTCAATCCTTGATTGCACTTACCAAACATGAACCAACAAACTTCTGGTTTTATTCTTATAAATCTCTTAATGGCCAAAACAGAAATGAAATCTGAAATTCTATGCATCAACCGCGACATATTATCCATCGAGAAAACATACCAGCCTTGAAGACATGAGCTGTCGCTCTGCTGCTGCTGAGGCGGCGGCGGGGGCGGCGGCTGGGCGTACTGCGGAGGCGGAGGCGCGTACGTCGGAGGGTATCCGGGAGGGGGATAAGCCTGGGGCGGAGGTGGAGGGTAGCCCTGCGGTGGATATCCCGGCGGAGGGTAGGCGTCCTTGGGAGGAGGATAACCTTCCGGCGGATAACCTGATCATCAAACAAACAGCGAATGAATCAGAAAACGAGATCTAGATCCAAGAGAACAAAGCAATCTGCATTGAAATTTTGGCCAGATCTAAGCGGAAACGAAGCTACCTTGTTGAGGAGGAGGCGGAGGAACTCCGGCGCCGGCGGGGGGCTGTTGGGGGTAGTCACTCATGGATTTCTTCTGGGGGATTCGCGGTGTGTGAAACGGAAAATCTGATGGATTTGGGGAAGGGGGATGAGGAGATGATTTGGGGCTATCCGTGGGAGTGAAGGGATTGTTATTGCAGAGTGGGAGGTCGCGCCATGGAAGCGGGAGGGACTTTCTGAGGCTAATCGTGTTTTTTGTGTGTCAGTTACAATTTAGTATAAATTACACAAACCCCCTGTATTTTACCCACATTCCAAAAAATGCCCTGTCAAACTAGAAATTGCGCGAGTTGTCTTTTAGATTAACTCCAGTGGTTGTGTGTAAATGTTTAAATGTGTTTTTTTTTAAACATTTTTAAGCTCTATTGGTTGTTTTTTGGGTGTGCAAATGTGCACATTTGAGCATGTAAAATGTTCAAATTCGAGTACATCACCTCTTCATATGCAAAAACTTTTTCAAAATTAACACAATTTTATTGGTGTATTTTTTTTTATGATTTTTGTTTTCTTTTTTATTTTAAAGTAATTGTATTAGAATTGTGTGTAAAAAATACACAGTAGACCATTGAAGCAAAATACGAAAAAGTAATGTGTATTTTTACGCATCTTGTGCAAATGTATACATTATAGACAAAACCATAAATTCGGGTTTGTTTGCAAAATATTGCTCATAAATTCGGGTTTATTCAAGTTTCGGTGCATTTTATTCGGGTTTCGATGCATAAATTCGGGTTCCGTTAAGCTTCCAATTCATTCCTTTGGAGTATTTTCGAGTTTTAAATAGACTATTATTCGAGCCGAACGAGTTAAGCTCAAGCTGAGCCTTAATTTGGACTCAAGTTTAAAAATTTGTTCATACTCGGTTTTTTTAGAAAATGAACGAGCTCAAGTTGAACTTTTTTTCGAGCATTAAACATTCTTATTTGCTAAAAACATAGTAACTTAAAGAAAATTTTAAAAATTTCACAAAATTCGAGTTATTCGAGCTTAAATCGAGCAAACCGAGCTTTGAATCGAGCTTAAAAATGTGCTCATACTCGGCTTGTTTAGAAAATGAACAAACTCGAGCCGAGCTTTTATCGAGTCGAGCTCCAGCTACTTGGCTCGTATAACCGCCTAGTTTTGATGCATTCCATCGGGTTTGTTCCGGTTTCAGTGCATTTCATAAGGTTTGACACAAGTATTATAGGTAAAGGTAAAACTGCAGCCCCTTCATTATATACAGGCTACAACTCAAAGGATGCAAAGAAACCCAAAGTGCTAAAAAGATTGCACATCAGCTTTGATCAACTCAACATGAAAACCTAGCTCCCTACAAGCTGCAGTTGAATGCAAGTTAATGGCGAAACACAGACCTTATACAACACACGAATGACCGATGCTAGAGTCTACGGATGTGATGATTCGTTGTCGCCAGGGCCAGTCAAACCACCTTCGTCACAGTTATCATCACAATCAGACTCGCTATTGAGCCTGCCATTATCCGAGCCCTGCCCATCCGCTTTTAGCGAGTCCTTCAACCCATCCAAGACATACGGCTCAATCAATCGCCAGAAGCCTTCAGAATTTCTTCCTAGAAAGCCAAGCCAGAAGACTCTCCCCTTTTGCTTTACCTTGACATCCAATGCCTTTGCTCTCAAGGCTCTGATGACCCTCTCTACACCATCTAGGCTGCCTTTGAGCTTCAACACGACATCCCCAGACGACGTTCGTGACCCACTGTACATGTACCAGTAGGCAAAAGCACGGGGAGATAACCATCGGTGGACTAGCTTGGGTATCGTTTGTCGCCCCCCAGACCAAAAATGATCGGCATAGAAGCTGAAGTGAGCGTGAGGCACGGTGAAGAACCTTGTTGGGAGTTTATCCTCAACAATGTCATCGTCTAACTGCAAGCTGGAAGAGTGGAGCCATTCACGAAATTGATCGTATATATGTCTCTTGAGTACACAATGTGTAGAAGAGTGGTCGTTGAATTTGAATTGGACATAATGTTGCTTCATACGATCATCTAACTCGGTTCTCAGACCACCCAGAAACAAACCCACGAGCATCTCTCGCTGTCCTTGGCTTAGCTTTACTATCAATGGCTTATCAACAGTCTTCCTCATAGAAATTAAAACCGAATCAATCCTTTCCGTCAAAGTAGAGTCTATCTCGTATTTCTTCTGGCGCATATACTGGTATAACTTCTCGGTCTTCGAGTCATCTCCAATATTCAGGTATCCTTTCATCATAGTATTGCACGATCTGGAAGTCACACCAACATCCCCATTCTCGAGCATTTGGTTGAAAACTCTTTCAGCCTTCTCGATATTGTTAGTGCGTACTAACGAATCAAGGTAGATACTGTAAATTGCCCGATTAGGCTGGCATCTTTGAAGACAGTCTGCAAAGGCAGACTCTACCTTGTCGTGAAAGTCCATTCTAAAGTACATCGCCATCAAATTTACGTAAGATGGCACGAGAGGCTTCAGGTTGCTCCGGATGAAGTCTTTCATGACGGTCTCTGCCAGCTCCATTTCTTCAGCTTCACACAACACTTTCAAGATCTTATGGTATGCCACGGAATTGACCGACCCTAACTGCTCCTCCATCTCCTTGAAAATCTCAAAAGACTTCATGGGATTCTTCGCATTTGCATAAACTTCCATTCTATAAACATAGCCTTGAGAAAGAAGACTATGATCACACCTACGGAGCCTAACCCAAGTCTCCTCAGCCTCTTCCACATCCCCGTCCTTTGAACAAGACCTTAGAACAGACAGGAGCACGTCTCGGCTTTCTTCAATTCCCACTGACTTCATTTCTTTTCTTAAGAATGCTATCCTTTCCCTATCCACAGTGTCCTGATAACTGTGAAGCCAGATAAGGCCACCATAGATGTCCTTGTGTATCTCAAATTCAGACGTCACCAAATTATGGAAGATAAATTCTGCCTGTTTAAGATATTTCTTCGCAAAGCTACCAGGTTTGCTAACAATAGCTCTGAACAGAGAATTGTGGAGGGTAAGTCGAGGCCTATATCCTCCTAGCTGAATCATTCGGTTGTAAATATCACATGCTGCCATCAAGCAATCTTCACTGTCGGTGCTGAGATACGCAACTATCAGTAAATGGAAAGTAGATTCACTAGGCACTCTTCCCTGATTGATGATGTCATCAAATATCTCGCGGCATTTTGCATATTTCCTCTCTCTGCCCATGTAATCTGCCAACTTCGTAGCAAGAGCAAAATCAAATTGAAACCAATGTTGCTGGATCATCCACTTGTAAACCTGCAACCAAAACTTGTATAGTTGATTCAAGAAGAAGAAACATGTAAACACTGAAGATATAATCAGCAAGAATCTACATAGAGGCATCCCAAAATACATCAATATACACATATATACACCATTGCCAACGCATCCAAAGCAATGCTTATGAAACTTCATCTCACAAAAGTTCATGCCAAGCAACATGTTTTAGGTTCATTGTCTTCCCTAATAGGTTACTGAATCAAACTCCATCGTGCTAATGGCTAAGCCAGATGTGTCAAGCAATTGTTCGATCATAGAACCCAAAAAAACAAGAGATTCCTGCCTCTAATCAAATGCAACCTACATTAGCACTCCCAAAGCACAAGCAATTGAAGTTGTTAAGCACAGCAACACATCTACTAATCCACTAGAACCTAATTATGCAAAATCGAACAATTCAACAAAATCATTGTTAACACAGATGAAAACTCCTTGCATAGATAAAATCAACTTCAAAGGGGAAGAAAATCTCACCCAGAAACCAGCTTCATTCTCTCGAATTCGCATACAGTGAACGGCAAGATACATACCGTCTTCTTGCCTTATCCATTTCTTCTGCGCATTAAGGAGGCGGATCATCGTTGGCCGCTTGTGTGCAGGTAGCTCCTTGCAGAGCCAAGCAAGTTTCGACCGCCGCCAGTTTTCCGGCAGCTCCTCTAGCTCCTTAACCTCCAACGACGGAGAAGTGAAGTTGAGCTTCCGGAGATCAGTGGACTGCAATTCCTGGTCAACATCGAACCTCTCCGGTTCGCCATCGGCCGTAGACTCCCAATTTTCCTCCGATTGAGCGCCACTGCTATTGCCCGCCAAGTGTTCGACGGAAGTCCCAGCAGAAGAAGCAGCAAGAATAGGGGTAAAAAGACGCCTTCGACGATGGAATTTGGGAGTGGAGAGGAAAATTTGAAGAGGATTGGAAGAATTCGGCAGGAAAGGGCGGAGGCGAGAGGGGCGCGGAGAGAAAGCGAGGGGACAATTTGAGTTGATGGATGGGAGGAGAGACAGTGAAGAGAGGGCTTTATCTCCGATAGTCAGAAGCATTTCTACGCGCCGGGCGCCGGCGGAGAGGGTGGGGGATGGGGTTGACTACGGCGGCGGCGGCGAGGCGGGGTCGACTGGGGGCTTGGACCGGTGTAGTGGTGGAAGCTGCGGTTGAACTTCGGGCCGTTCAGGGGATGGTGTCGCTCGGCGATGATTTAGCAAAGGCCAATCACAATTCACAAGTGCAAGTGTGAAAATTTGAAGTGAATTTCACAAAACCACCCCAACTTTATGGTGTTATTCAAAAATACCCAAAATCTTAAGTTTTGTTTTATAAAAAAGGTAAAACTAATTCAAATAACCCAAACTTTGGTGGGGTGTGCAAGTAGCACCATGAACTTTATCAAAGTGACAAAAATAACACAAACTCTTACTACTATGTACTTATATCACCACCAATGTCTTTTTTAAAATTTAAAATAAAAAACACCACCTAACTTTTATAGTTTTAAAATAGAACATGAAACAATATTAAATTAGGTTTTTTTAATCAAAATTGCACAAAAGTTAAAGAAAATTTAAATGATATTTTTTTACTTAAGATAGTTGAAAAAAATATCGTTAATTTATTGTCATATTTTAATGACCCAAAATATGGTTTGAACAAATGATGTAAGTTAGAAATATTTTTTTAAATATTTCTCAAATGAATTTTTTAATTTTTTCTTTAATTAAAAAATAATAAATTATCAAAATTACAAAAACTTTAAAATATATTTCACTTGAAAATATTTCTAAATTATATAATTTGTTCTAACCAAATTATTGGTTTTTGAAATATGAAATAAATTAGCGAATTTTTTTTTTTCCAATTATCTTAAGCAGAAAATTATATTTTTCATTTTAAAAAATGTATATTTTATGTCATTTTGATTATAAACCTAGTTTAATATTGTTTATATCCTATTTGAAAAATATAAAAAGTTATATAATTTGAGAAATATTTAAAGGGAATATAAAAAGTTATATTTTGTGTAATTTTTGTTAAAAAATTCATTTAAGAAATATTTTACAAAAATATTTCTAACTTTTATCATTTGTTCAAACCAACTTTTGGGTTTTTAAAATATGACATAAATTAGCGATATTTTTTTCATTTATCTTAAGTCAAAAAATTTATTTTTCATTAATAAAAATTATCTTTTGTTTAATTTTGATTAAAAAAACCTTGTTTAATATTGTTTTAAATTTTATTTCAAAACTATAAAATTAAGTTAGGTGTTACGGAGTATTTTTTATTTTAAAAAGGAAAAATGGCCAAAAATAATACCAAGTATCAAATATTGGCCAAAAATAATACCAACTTTGAAATTGGCTATTTCATATACGAACTATCTGCCTATTAACCGAAAATAATACGGAGGTGTATTCCGGTGAATTTTCCGACCAAACACGCCACATAGACGTCGGAAAACACACGTGGCATCCATTTTTGCCACCTCACCCAAATTATAAGTTTGCCATGTCATATTTTTTTTTTCAATTTTTTTTAAAAAAAGGAAAATGGAATAAAAAACCTACAGTACGTTCTTGAGAAGTTTGGAGGGAGAACGAAGAACACACACGAAGAACACACTTGCACTGGAATCTCGATCGATAATAAGGGCAAAAGGATGATGGAGGGTTGGGGACAACAAAGCTCATCCATGAAATCGAATTCTCGGAGAAGAGTCGTCGACGAATCTTCAATTGAAAGGTGTAAGCATGGCTTCCCTGCGAGATTGCAAACTTGCAAATACACTCGAAATTCGGGAAGGCGATTTTATGTTTGTCCATTATAGAAGGTATATATGATTCCAATCTTTAGTTTATCTCACCCGATTGATCGAATTTTTGGCGTTTCGATATGGGGAAAATATTAGGGTTTTCGAAAGTTTCGTTCTTTGTTGATTAGGGTTTTCGTTTTGATTCGTTATTGCTGTCATAGATTTAGTTTATCGTTGCTGTCCTGATTCGTTATTGCTGTCATAGATTCGTTCTTGCTGATCTGTGGAGATTTTTTTTGCTATAAGTATAGATTTTTCGAGATTGTTGAGTTGATTCACACGAAGACACAATGAAGATCATTGCTGTTGCTTGTGAGAGGGCTGTTGAGCTGATTTTTTGAGAAAGCCTTTGCTGTCATAGATTGTTCATTGTTGTTGCCTGTGAGATTTTTGTTCCCATATTTTATGAGATTGTTGAGAAAGCCTTTGCTGTCATAGAAAGCCTTTGCTGATTTTTTGAGAAAGGCTTTGCTGTCATAACAGAATGTTGTTGCCTGTCATAGATTGTTCATTGTTGTTGCCTGTGAGATTGTTCATTGTTTAGGTTGGTTTGATATTTTTTTTACTTCTTTGTAGGAAGATGAAAAATGCAACTACTTCAGATGGTTGGATGCTCATGACACTAACAAGAGCATGAAGATGAAGGTCCAAAGAGAGAATTATGGTGTTGCTATCACAGATGAAGATCATGGAGCCTCTGATGTTTTGAAGTTGAGCACTGATTTTGTGAAGATCCAAAGAGAGAATTTTGTGCTGAAAATAGTAGTAGGTGTGGTGTTGGTTATCCTGTTGATTGTGTTGGTGAAAATTTGACAATTAGATAGGTTTATGTCTTCAGGGAATTGTAATGAATCTTCTCAAATGTATTATGTTCTCAAGCTTATGTTTTTAGGGAAGTGTAATGAATTGTCATCAATAGAATCAATCTTTTATATCCAATCTCTCTCAGATGGTTATCTCCATAATCTATCTGCTGATTTTTCTTTGTTTTCGAGGTCAGATGCCCTTGATGCTTCAATTCCAGCAGGCTATTAGTAACAAGAAACTATGAAACTAACATCTGTTAACAGTTTGCCAAGCTTCTGATTGCCTCTACCTACTAGTCATCAGTTAACAGTTTGCCAGGCTATTAGTAACATGAAACTGTGAAACTAGCATCTGTTAACACTTTAACTTTGGTGCTGTCAATTTTTGTTCAGAATGTGAAATTAAATAGAAATCACTTCCATTCAA
Source organism: Persicaria maculosa (assembly GCA_963922045.1). Lineage (NCBI taxonomy): Eukaryota > Viridiplantae > Streptophyta > Magnoliopsida > Caryophyllales > Polygonaceae > Persicaria > Persicaria maculosa. Next base: position 71,435,994 of record OY998254.1, read on the forward strand.
TTCTGTCAGTTTGGCTAAAACTGATAGAATATTGATGCTTCAGTTCCTGAGCTAGAACTGAACATTTTCAAATTCAATTCTGTCAGTCATTCCAAAAAAATAGAAATCACTTCATTTGCCAGCTAGAACTGAACATTTTCCAGAACTGAACAACATTTTCCAGAAGCATGCATCTCAGTTCCTGAGCTGAAGCTTAATATTCTGTCAGTTTGGCTAAAACATAGATGATTCAATTCCATTCAATTCCAATACATCATAGTTTGGCAAAATATTGATGCTTCAATTCCATTCCAATACATCATTCAACATTTAAGCTTGTTGTGGTGTAAGTTCACCAGCGAATTTTGTTTCTTTTAGAAGTACTGTTGTCTTCTACTGCAGCTGCGCTGATCTCTTCCTCATATACACCTTCACCATCAGTTTCACTTGAAGAATTCTTCCCATCACCATCAGCTGCAATGTTATCTTCCTCATATGCACTGTCATCCCTAGACATTCCACTATCTACATCTTTAACTAAAAATTCTTCCCAATCCACATCGGATTCTTCAAACACCTCATTGCTCGCAAAGTCATCATCACCAGGTTCAGGTTCATCCATTATCACACCTATTAAGGTGCAAAACATAACAAAGATATCAAATTGAAACCAGAAACAGCAACAGATGCACAAACTCCTTAAACATCCAAATTGAAACCAATATACTTGTTCTTTCTGAAATTAAAGATATCAATAACAAAATTGAAACATCTTCACCACATGAAATCAAAACCCCTAAATTTTAGAACAAGTTTTTCGTATATAAAAGGGAATACCGAAAAACCCTAAACTCGAAAGTTGCCGAGCAGATTCGAAAGTACCGAAATCGAAACCCCTTACCTTTGTCTCCTTCAAATATTCCGACTTGCCAAGCAGATTTCAGTGCAATCGAGTGGCGTCTTCGTGCGTGTTCTTCGTGTGTGTTCTTCGTTCTCCCTCCAAACTTCTCAAGAACGTACTGTAGGTTTTTTATTCCATTTTCCTTTTTTTAAAAAAAATTGAAAAAAAAAATATGACATGGCAAACTTATAATTTGGGTGAGGTGGCAAAAATGGATGCCACGTGTGTTTTCCGACGTCTATGTGGCGTGTTTGATCGAAAAATTCACCGGAATACACCTCTGTATTATTTTCGGTTAATAGGCAGATAGTTCGTATATGAAATAGCCAATTTCAAAGTTGGCATTATTTTTTGCCAATATTTGATACTTGGTATTATTTTTGGCCATTTTTCCTTTTAAAAATGATATTGGTGCCTGGTGGTGATAGAAGCACATAGTAGTAAAAGTTTGAGTTATTTTTGTCACATTATAAAGTTCATGGTGCTACCTGCTCACCCTACTAAAGTCTGGGTTATTTGAATTAGTTTTACCTATAAAAAAAACACTAATTTTAGTGTATGTTGACTCAGTTGACAAAGATTTTCTATCAAAAAGTTGTGTTATGTAAACATTTTTATAAGTAGTTGCTAGTTCGATGAGTGAAGTCTATACATCTAGAATGTTTTGTAACCAATTTCTTTTGTCATTGCAAAAGACAACCCCCTCTCATATTGTGAAAGGATGTTTTGTGAAAGTTTGGTATTTTGAAAAATATGAAAATTACTAAATTAGGGATGGTTTTTTCAAAAAAGAAAAATGGTTGTGGCTTGTGAAAATCTTTGCATAATTTACTTTAAAAAAGTTTAAAGAAAGTAGTTTTATATCAGAGCATAAATACCCTAACATATGTTTTGATCGATATGTCCTATGTTTCAATTTATTACTTTCGCCTTTATAAAATAATAATAAATAATAAATCGATTTCCATTACAAATTAGATTGTGATAGATGTTGATACTTGATATAAATGAAATTTCCACTTGGCAAGATTCTCCAGATTTTAAAGAGGTTTAGGTTTTTTATAATAAAAAAATTGCTTTAAAGATATTTTTTCGATATAAAAAAATTGAATGAAAAATGTAGTTTTTGTTTGAAAATGACTACCAAATGAGTTTTTGTTTTCTAACAAAACAACAAAATCAAAGGAGTTTACTCGATCTAATCATCTAATAAGAGAGAAAATTACTTTTTCATTTATCGTAATTCAAATTCTGATCGATTTCCCACTCACCTTGACAATGGAGTTTAGTTTAACTGTTTGGAAGCATGAGAATGGTAGCTATTTTCCAACTACCTTTCAAACTTCAACAACAATTACCCCTTAACAGAAGTAATTAGTTTCAATAGCCTCCCGTTATTTTCTACCATGTATACAAGGTTATTAGGATCGGGATTCTAGGATCGAATCACAATAGGGTCTGTGAATCGGATCGTAAGACCCCATCAAGGGATCGTAAGATCCTTGAAATATAATTAAATAATAAAATAAATATATATATATAACAAAGTTGCTTAATTTAAAATTCTAGAATGAGGGAAAAAAATGTTTGTTACACAATACATTTTCATTTTAAGACATAAAGAGTTACATTTACGACCTTAGACATTGTCATATTGGTTAAAAGACTCGAAAACAATTGTCTCTAAGCTATTTTTTACGTTTCTTACATAAATGTGTACATTTAAACACTCTAAAATAAACCAAGGAAACAAAACAAATGTTTAAAAAAATACATATTGTTAATAAAAATAGGATCTTTAGGATCGTGTGGGATCGTAAGATCCTATCGATCCATTAAGATTCTAAAGATCCCATTGTAGATCCTACACAAAAAGATTCTATGCATAGATCCGGATCGAGTCCCTAGGTAGGATCGTAGGATCTTAAGATTCTAAAAATCCGGATCGGGATTCTAATAACAATGGATGTATATACACTTTGTCACCTTCGACATGTGATTGATATGATTTTTTCTTTTTGCTGGAGATATATACTACTTTTTTTTACCCCGTTCCACACAAATCCATAATTTTTCTTCCTAGTGAAAGTTAGCATTACAAGTATATTTTACTAGTGATTGAAATGGGTTAAATGACAGTTAATTTTTACGAATATATAAGAAATATAAAAAAGAAAATCATTTCAATCTCTCGAATGTATTTTTATTTAAGCGAATTTGGTTTTGCATGAGGCTAGCCCAAATGTATTTTTATTTAAGCGAATTTGGACAAATGTTTACATAAAAATTTGCTTGATGCCACATTTAAAATATTTATTACTCCCTCCGTTCCTTAATATTTGTCATTTTCAATTTTGCACGTTTTTTTAGAAAGATAAAAATTATAGAAAATATTAATTTTTTATTGAATCTTTTTAAATAATATTATACTTATTGCTAATAAGTATGAAATTATTTTAAAAAATTTTTAAAAAAATTAATACTTTATATAGTTTTTAATACCTTAAAAAAACGTGCCTGAATAGTAAAATGTCAAATATTAAAGAACGGAGGGAGTACTTAAATTAAGACAACAACAAAAAAAAGACAAGCAGAGAGGTTATCATTAAAAAAAAATGCAAAACAAAAGAAAGAATAGCGAAACACAATAAATCACATTGGCAATGTATCATTTTTATTTTATTTTTTTATTAGGAAAGAATTCGGGCGAGCAGGCTCTACTCGGCAGCATCCTTAGGGATGAGGTCTAAAAGACCTAATTAAATTGATTTGAATATCGACTCTCCGGACAAAGTGGCAAAGGTGTGCAACCTTACCAGTCATTTTATTGCCCAAACGGGGCACATGAAAGAAGGAAACTTCTTCCATAGTCGATAGTAAAGTTTTAATATCATATAGGATCAACTCGATTTCCCATGGATATGAAATGTTTTTGTTGAAGTAATTTATGATAGTCGAGGAATCAACCTCAATGTGAAATTTCTTAATGTGGAGTTGGATCGCTTGTTGAATAGTGAATACCTAATTTTAAAGCAAGTGCTTCAACTTTGATTGGGCTTTACAAACCAAGCTTTTGATAACTTATGTTTATTGGACGACCCTTCCAATCATGAACAATTAGGGTTGTTATATGAACTGAACCGTTCGAGCTCGGCTCGAAAAAGCTTTACTCGAGCTCGCTCACTTATTTAAACAAGCTGAGCTTGAACAAAATTTAAAGCTTAGTTGAAAGCTCGACTCGTTCGAATAAAGCTCGAATAGCTCGAATTCTATGGAATTTCTAAAATTTTCTTTAAGTTAACATGTTATAACCAAGTAGAACTACTTAAAGCTCAAACAAAGTTCGGCTCCATCTCGTTCATTTCCTAAACAAGCCGAGCTTGAACAAAATAAAAAGTTCGTTTAAAAATTAGGCTCGGCTCGAGCTCGTTTAACAAATGAACAAGCTTGAACATGCCAAGCTCGACTCGTTCGGCTCGAATAACACCCCTACAGACAATGTATCATTTATGATAAATGGAAAACCCTTTATATTTAAATGCAATATCATAATTAATATTATCAAATGAATATATATAATAAAATATGTATATTCTACAGATTCAACAGAGATCCAAGAATATTCTTGGTCGGTAACATGATTCCATATATTTTGTCCATATATATATTTTTTTAAATTAGGAAAGAATTCGGGTGAGCGAGCTCTACCCGGTAGCATTCTTACGGATGAAGTCAGAGAGACCTGGATTTTTGTAAATATCGACACCCATAGCAGAGTGGCAAAGATGTGCAACCTTATCAGCCACTCTATTGCCATTTCGGAGAACATGAAAGAAGGTAACTTCTTTCAAGGTCGATAGAAGAGTTTTGATGTCAGATAAGATAAGTTCGATTTCCCAAGGGCATTTAGTGTGGTTGTTTAAATGATTTATGATGGTGCTGGAGCTAGTCTCCCTCAATATGAAGTTTGTCTATGCAAAGTCTCAAAGCGTGTTGGATCCCTAATTTTAAGGCAAGCGCTTCAGCTTTGAGGGTGCTCTGCTTTCCTAGTTTTTGATAGCATATGGTAATAGGTCTGCCTTCCTAGTCCCGTAAGATAGCTCCCACCGAGCTGTCCAAATTAGGAAGAGAAGACCCATCGAAATTTAATTTAAGGGTTCCAGTTGGTGATTTTCACCAACGCACACTACGGGTTTTGTGTTTCCTCATTGTTTGCCTTGGTGTTTGTGCCTTCATCGTAGTTTCCTCATCGAATTCACTCTCTGTCTGAAAAGTTTTGCTCCAATTGAGTATTTGTGTTTTAATCAGTTGAATTGCGGCATCTCTGCTAGGGATGGGAACTTGTCTGAATATATATTGGTTTCGAATGAACCAGGCGGTCCACCGGGCGAAACCTAGCTCAAGCTTAGCCTTCAGAGTGAGATTGTTCCCAAGAAAGGCAAGGATCGGTTTAATGTCTCGAGAGTGTTGTATCATATTTGTAATGGTTGAGCCAACACGAGAAGCTGGAGAAGCAAGCATACATACGGACATTCGAGCAGGAAGTGGATGTCATCTTCCGTGGGCCCATTACATAGGATGCAGTTGGATGGAACATGAACCCTCCGAGAAGCTAGTCTAGACGCAGTAGGGAGCCCGTCTTGACATACTTTCCATAAAAAGTTTTTTTTTATCTTAGGCGGAGTGTTAATTTTCCATATCCGGTTATTGATGTCGACGTTGTAGTCTGTGTGTGATGTGATTAGCTTATAGGCACTCGAAGTGGTAAACCAACCAGCAATGTCGGGCGACCAATACAGGCGATCCTCAATTGAGGATATCAGGAGTGGGATGTCCAATATTTCAGACACTATGAAGGGTGGAAGCACCCTGTTGAGTTTCTCCTCCCACCATTTCCCTCCTAAAATATAGTCACTGACAGTTTCCTCAATGTTGCCATCTACAGGCCGGACGTCCCTAGAGCGTAGTGAGGACGTTGTGATCCAGTTATCTGTTCAGAATTTGATATAACACCCGTTTCCTATAGACCAAATCAGTCCTGATCTGAATTTCTCAATTAGTCTAACCATTTTCGCCCATTGCCATGATGTATCCCCGCGTTTTTTGTATTGGAGAATGTTAGTAGTTTGAAGATACTTATGTTTGATAAGTGAAACCCAACTGTTATCTGGTTCAGCCAAGATTTTCCATAGTAATTTCATTTGGAGTGCTTCATTCATTTCTCAGGATTTCCGAAGCCCTAGTCCCCCATATTTTTTTGGTCTGCAAATCCTATCCCAACCGATAAGAGGCCGATGTTGGAGGTCTTTGTGTCCAAAAGAATGTTCTGTTAATTTGATCAAGCTCTTTGTGTACTGAATTGGGTAGCATAAAGCTTTGCATTGTGTAAAGGGGTTTGGCAGACAGGTTTGAGTTGATAAGGGTTGCCCGACCTTGGTGTGACAACGCATGAGCACGTCATTTGCTTAATTGTTCTCTGGATAGACAGATGATGTCTTCGAAAGTTTGTTTGTTCACTTTACCATTAATAATAGGGCAACCGAGATATTTTTCCAGTGAGACTTCATTTGTAATGTTCAGGTGACTACGGAGTTCAGTAATTCTGCAGCTCGAGATCCCCTTAGTTACTTGGAAGCTTGACTTATGATAGTTCACCTTTTTTTTTTTATTCGGAAATAATTAAGGGTCGGCCAGACCCGGCACCTCGAGAGTATTTATTTACCCCAAATAATAATAAAAATTAGTTGAAAACAGAGCACGTCATAACACGAATATAATGTGTTCCTCTCATCACTCTTCAGTCAACTACCTCTTCCTCTGTGATTTCCCTCCTCTCTCCCATGGTTTCAGTGTTGTACTCCTCCCGACGAGCAACAATCTCCTACTGAAATGGCTTCAATGCAAAGGCAGAGCTCCCTTTGGCGGAGCAAGGAGAGATTACTCTCCAGAAAAGAGTACTCCGAGCTCGGGATAGGCAGATCCGACGGCGTCGACGACGATTCCACAAGCCCGGGATTCTTCATTTCTGTGCGGGATAAGATCCACCGGCTATGGCTTCAGGCCCGGGAGGCTTTTATCAAGGCCTACGAGATGGGCCGCTCGGATCCCCGGAAGGCGGTGTTTGCCGGAAAGGTCGGCCTTGCTCTGGCTCTCATATCCTTGCTCATCTTCTTCAAGGAGCCGGAGAGCATCAGCTCTTACTCCATCTGGGCTGTCATGACCGTTATTGTTGTGTTCGAGTTCAGCATCGGTATTGTTCTGCAATTTGATTTTGAAATTTTTGCTTGGTTTTGGTTCTGATTGGTTTGTTTTTGTGATTGCACACCACCTGTTTGTGAATATGTTTCTTCGGCCTTGCTTCATCTTAACCTATAGGCTATAGCTTGTTTGAATGGTCCAATATGGGCTGGGCCCTAGTTAGTGTACCCAATCAATTGTTTGACTTGATTGGGTAAGCATTTAAGTGTGTAGGTGTCCAATTGCTTCGCGGACAAATCGGTTTCTTCACCCAGAATTAGCATTTCTTTTGTGATGATTTGGACTTTGATTGAAGTATAAGATACATTGCAATGCCAAATTTTCTTCTTTCTTTGATATTTATGCTGCAATGTATGGTAATTTACAAGTGCTTTATTGCTGGATTTATGAATGAACTGCTACAATTGTAATTGAGCTGTGGTGGTGTATTTGATTCTGTAGGTATGAAAGTAACGAAACTCATGTGATGGCAAAAAAGTTGTGTAAACCAAGCAGCACATTTGTTGCTGTTTTATGATGATCACATGTTTAGTTTTCATTTGTGATGTTTATTTGCAGGCGCAACATTCAACAAAGGATTCAATCGCGCTCTAGGAACAGTCTCAGCTGGAATACTTTCTGTTGGTATTGGAGAGTTATCTCTATTGTTGGGAGTAATGGAAGAAGCCATAATCATTGTCAGTATATTCATTGCAGGTACTGTTTCCATGACAGTAAATTTCTAAATGAGAATCATTCGTGTTGTCGGTTGCTCAGTCCTAAATAAATTGTGTTATTCCTGTTTATAATTTTCTTACAACTTACTAAATCTATGTATTTATCCTCTCTGCTTGAAGGATTTGGGGCAAGCTATGTGAAACTACACCCAACAATGAAGGAATATGAATATGGCTTCAGGGTTTTCTTGTTGACTTACTGCATTGTGCTTGTATCTAATAGTTCAGATTTCATTGACACTGCTTTAACTCGACTTGTGCTAATAGCAATTGGTGCTGCTGTTGCCGTTCTTGTAAATACATTCATATACCCCATCTGGGCTGGTGAGGATTTGCACAAACTGGTGGTAAAAAACTTCAACGGTGTTGCTACTTCCTTAGAAGGTTAGGCTCTTATTTACGGCTGACGACTTCTATTTTTTTCCCCCTCCTGTTCATGGCATCTGATCCTCAATAGTCTGCTGGAACTTGTGACCAGGATGCATCAATACTTACCTGAATTCCGTTGAATATGAAAGGGCGGCTTCAAAAATTCTTGTTTACCAAGCAGCAGATGATCCGGTGTACAGTGGATACAGATCAGCAGTTCAATCTGCCAGCCAAGAAGAGAGTTTGGTATGTGTAAATATAGTACATGCTTTTCTTAATTGCTATATGAAGTCTGATATTCAGGAAACCTTCAGTTGCGCGGATGATCCTATGCATTGGTCTCTGACTCTCTGTGAACTGCCTTTATATGTTCTCTTTTTTCTGACAAAGTTACTCGGAATCAATTGGCAAGAGTCGTATACTCGTATTTAGAGGATTGTGTTTGTCTCTCTTTGTTTTTATCTTTTTGCAGTGGAGACAGTCGCACATAATGACAGACCATGACTAATCATACACATGGTTAGAATGGGCTTCGATCCAATGCTAAAAATAACAATCTGAAGCATCGATTCCTTTAAATATGATCGAAGAGTATATAACTTTGATTGTAGGGATCAATTTCTAGTCACACAGTTTCATTAAAATTATGTAAAGCTTCTACTTAACTTTCATTGAATTGGGCTGACATCCACTCCCCAACCGTATGTCTGATTTTCATCTCATATCCTCCTCCCTTGTATGCCTATTAGCTAATCAAGAACCTATGTTGATCTCACTGTCCTAACCTTTCTCATGTTCTACAAACATGTTTTCTCATTTTCCTTATAATTTTATCTGTTCTTTTGCAGATGACATTTGCAACGTGGGAGCCACCACATGGGCGTTACAGGATGCGCAAATACCCTTGGCAATCCTTTCTGAAAGTCAGTGGTGCGTTGAGACATTGCGCCTTTATGGTCATGGCTATGCACGGATGTATGTTTTCTGAAATCCAGGTACTTAATCAAACATGTTTAGTGCGCGAACAAGAAGCTTCAGTGACTGTATCAATTAGCTTCAGTGATGTGTATGTTTGATCGAGCTGCTAGGTTCCAATCATATAATACTTTGGCTGTGCTAATGTCTGGTCACAGGCACCCGCGGAGCTAAGGCAAATGTTCAGCAAGGAGATAAAGAAGGTAGGCATTGAGGGGGCTAAAGTGCTGAGAGAAATCGGAGAAAAGGTAGGAAAGATGGAGAAGCTAAGCTCCGAAGACATATTGGTTGACGTTCACAAGGCTGCAGAGGAGTTACAAATGCTGATCGATCAGAAATCATACCATTTCATCAACTACGAGTCCTGGCAAGCCAAAATCCAGTCCAAGGTATCCAAGAACACAGAGAGCTTCACCGATGCCAAGGAGACCGAGCATAAAAGGCCAGTATTAGAAACTCCTAGCGACTTTGCCCAACGCAGGAGGTCTGTCCCGACACTGCCAAGGTTTGATCAGCTGAAGCCTCAAATAAGCATCACCCCTTCCTTCTCGAAAAGGGAGTCGTCCGGTGACATCTTTAGGAGATTAACCTCATGGCCTTCGCGGCTGTCAGTAGAGGGCGAACAGGTACTGAACGCACGGGAAATCAGGACGTTCGAAAGTGCGAGTGGCTTATCTTTCGCTTCGTTCACTACTATGTTGGTTGAGTTCGTCGCGAGGCTTCAAAACCTCGTCGATGCCTTCCAAGAGCTCGGAGAACATGCCAAGTTTAAGGAGCCTGTTACCTAAGCCTTTCCGATCCTCGACGAGGTCTAGAGACATAGGATTTACGAGGCTTTAACCAGCTTCTGGGTTTGATTCATACGGAGGATACATACATACATATTTTCCTCATAAAACCCAATGAGAATGAATAATGTGATCTGACTTTGATCTTCAGTCTCCCACGGAGAGTAATATTTAGAAAATGGGAGAGGGATTTCACTGTCAGAACTCAATATCATATTGCATATCGGAATGTTTAGAAAATTGGTTGATTGTCCATAAGAAGCGTATTTGTACCGATAATTGACTATTTTTAGTATATTTGTTAGAAAATGGGTTATTTGATGATGCAAGGGTCCGGTTATCCCCAACTTGATCACTACTTAGGCCTTTTTCGTTTTAATAAAAAATTCTTTGAGGGGACGGAGAACCCTGAATATGACTGCTCTTTATTTACAAATTCAAGAAAAATTGACTTTTTTTTGGTGACATCTTATTTTTTCTAGTGACAGTTGGAGGATTTATTTTCCTAGTGACAATCCCTTTATTATCTATCTATTATATTATATTATATTATATTATATATATATATTAATATTGATTTAGAAGTGTAATATTTTTGTGGGGCAGAAGATTTGCTTCGCAATAGTTCATACCATGTGCTTGATCAAAGTAAAAGCTTCATATTCACAGAAACAACGGTTTACCAAATGAAATATAGAGAAACATAATCAGACAACAACCTGCTTAATGAACTCAATTGATAAATAGCATAATGAACTTGTGAATTTCCACCCAAGATAGATAAAAGCCAACAGAAGTAAAATCGCCCCAAAGGAAAACGACTGTGAATAACAACACGCCGAGCTCTCATCCATCATCCATGTCGTATATCATAGTAGAAAGGGAATGACACTCAACACCTTGGAACCTATGCCTCCAGCCCTAATCCACTGTTGCAGTTGCAGACTTAGCTTGTAAACGATGAGTTTATCTCTTGTCTTGTTCAGTTTAACCAAATATAGTTCTCCACTACCCTCAAACAATTTCATCTGTTTGAGCTCATTAGCAACCGGGGACGAGTTACAAACTTGAGTCATCTGTAAGGAGTTGTAATCCATGACGAAAACCCTTCCGCATCCATCAACCGCGCATAGCTTCCCTCTGCAAGTGGCAATGCCTGCAAATTCTCAGGGGGTCCTCCTAGCCTCATCAAAGCAAGCCTCCCACGCATTTTCCCTTCATTCATAAGAGCAACAACACTAAGATCCGACATCTTAGCATAACTAAAGTTCACATTATCTGTTGCATGTGAGGAAAGTAGGACTATCCTGTGTGCACACTTATGATTTTGCAAGAACCACTCGACTCTTTTCGAGTGTGGATTGAAACGGGATACAGCCATGCGAAGATAATAGGCCTTAGCAACGAATGAGAGTCGAAAAAGTGGGTGCTTTGGGGACTCCATGAATGATATCATGTGATAATCAAACCTGGCTTTCATAGGACGAACCACAGTGGGGCGGAACTTGTGCCCCAATTCCTCAAACGTCAAACACGTACTCAAGTCTCGATTTGAAAGGTAAATAAGTGTTGACCTCAGTGATCAAGAAGGTTTTGTTTATGAACTTCGGAGCACAACTTGGGAGTGGCGGTACCACGACAGGGAAGCGCTTTGGATAAGGAAGCTCTGACCTCCATTGTTGACACATTGAGCGAAAGCGTAAGATATCAAGCCGGCTCTCAATGCATTTTCCGATTTGCCCCCACAATTCCGGGGGAATATCTTCCCAAGCCACCTTGTCTCTTCTCCATCTACCTGGTTACCATATACTCATTACTCATATTTGAAGGTATCTAAAATTCTGAAGCAATATATATTAAAGGTCCATTTGGTATGAAATTGGGAAAGGGAATGAGAACCGAAATGAATGAAGTCCATTTATAAGTTTAGATTCATTGTTAAAAATTCCAATAATTCCTTCTTCACCTACCAAAATTTGAGCATGGATATAGATATAGATATAGATTCTATACGAAATTTGTTTTCTTTTCGTTTACATTTCTGAATTGTATTCTATCGAACGGGTGCTAAAGAAGATAAAGACATATATACAACCAAAATAAATTACAAACCTTGACGACAGACACCATTCCCTTGAGACTCGTTCTTTTGAGACCTATTCACGTACCTAAAAGCAATTCATGCAACAGAGTTTAAAACATCATTCATCCGTGAAAACCACCGTGTTGTGAGAATATTTATTAGGTAAAGTCATTTACATAAATTGATAACATGTAGATGATTTATTGCCAATGATAATCACTTAACCTATTTTTGGATATTTTATCCACATATTTATCATATATTATGATTGGATCATTGTACATGGAAACAAATAAGAAATATAAGATTGGGACATATATAATTTTATATGTAAATGTTGCCAGGCTTAACAATTACTGTAACAAACAATCTGTGTGTTCATACAGAATAAATGAACAATGAACAATGAGTGAGTGTTAAAATTGAAGGGTTTATTAGTTAGGTGTTTGATATACAGAGGAGGCGACCATTTTTGACATTTAAGTTCTGATCCATTTAGCTAAAAATAATCATCTGGAGCAACCACGAAAGAGATTTTGCAATGTCAGAATAAATCTATGAAATCAAACATACCGATTTATGACCGAACTAATGATCACAGCCGAACCAACGATCACGGCTGAACGAACGATAAAATCAAGAGTATTCATGTTGCCTGCAAAGATGTCATGCAACAAACAATCAGTGAATCAGGACTCCAAGGCTGGATAGAAACAACAGAAATTAATAGAGAAAGGGGTAAATAAAAAAGGAAAATGTAGATATTGCTAAATAAAAAGTGAAGTTCCCCGTATAAATCTAAGTGCTAGTATTCCAAAAAAACAAATACAGTAGTATGAAATAAGCAACTAATCAGAGTAGTGTGGAAGAACAGGACAAGGTGAAAAATAAAAAATTTAAATTATGTAATAGCAGTGAATGTCAATCTGAGGCGGATTTCGAATTCATAAGACATTGAATTCGACAATCCTGAACCGTATCGACCCAGCCCTGCGCGTAAAGGAGCGACCTTGAATATTGATGTAACCGATTCAATGAAAAATTGAAAGGGGGTTTTCCCCAAATGAAATCAGCCCCCTTTCAATTTTAGGGATTAAAAACAAACCCCTCTTTCAATTTCGCTCACCTCTACTACTTTCAAATCCCAGATTTTGTTGACCTATAAAAATTTGAAGGTAACAAATTGGAAAAGAATTTGAATGTGTGAATATGATGGGGGAGCAGTGGTTGAAGCATAAAAACCCACAGCAACAGCAACAGCAGTAGATAAAAGCGACAGCAGAAGAAGAAGAAAACCAACATCAGCAGAGTAGCAGACGCATAAAGCCTTGACACGAGCAAATTCAGAAAAAGAAAACAGATAGAGAAGCAATCCAAATTCTGGCGCAGAATAGATAGGGAAGCAAAGAAAAGCATAAAGCTACATAAGCATTACCTATTTCCAACATCAAAACAAACAATCCAAATTCATAATGCAAACAAATACTAACACCGATCAGGCGATTCAGGCCAACGAGTTCGAGTTCAGAATTCGGGTGCAGAAACCATATAGAAGCATAAAGCGGAAGCGGAAGAAGAAACTAGGAGAGTGATCGATGAAGGATTGCCTATTTCCAGTAGTAGAGGTTGTATAAATCTTGCCGCTTCGATTCTTCGACTCTTCTTTTCAACGAGTTAGGGCTCAAGCCATCGGTAAAATTGGATTGGGATTTGGGAATGAAACGACCGAAATTAGTAGGCTACCATTGAAAATATAATTTTTTTTTATTAATTTGCGTCGCGCGCTAGATCGAGGTCGAACAACGACGTCAAATTTGAAGTTGATCTCCCTTCAAAGGAATGATAATTTGCGCTCCTCTTAGATTCCAATTGATGACTAAGCACGAGCTCGTCCCATCTTTTAATGATGTAAAGTTATATCTTTTTTGGATGGAAATATGTTGATATATCCTACTAGTATGAGGTTTTTTATAAATAAAATTTTAGTAATATGTTAAATTAATATTATAAAATACTAGTAAAAGTTTAGATAATTAAATGTTTTAAATTAAACTCATTGGTTGTGAAAACAATTAAAATAATATATATATATAGATATACTAATATTAATTTTATATTTTCTTATTATTAATTTTATGTTTGGAATTAATCCATTGTTTTTTAAAAAAAATACTAAAATTATAATTTAGGTTAAGAACATGGATTAATTGATTTTTTTAAAAAAATTGATTGAATAACCTACGTTTAAGGAGAGAGTGACATCTCATAAAAGAAAGTATATTTGTTTCTTCATCGCTTCTATCCTCATAAATTGTGTTGATGCGGTTATGGGGATGTTAAAAAAATGGGACCGAATCGGACTGGACCGGAGAAGAAAAAAACAAGCAAAACTGAGAATGGAACTTAAACAGTTAAACTCATAGGTTTGGTTAAGTTTCGGTTCTAAAGTGAGATTTGTTATAGGGGGACGGGGGGAATTAATGAGCAAATTATATATGAATTTTTTTTTATAAAATTTTAGTATTTGTTGATAGATTAGGGTAAATTCTTGTTTGACATGACAAATTACATAGAGTTTTGTAAACCTATTTTTTCAAAAAAAGTGAAAAGTGTTGTAACAACTCTTTGAAAAACTCTAATAAATTTGTGCGAAATAGACCATTTGTCATATACATATATCTATTTAAAGTCTTAAACCATAAAGTTTATAGTAAAAATACACAAAAGTGATGCTAATCTTATACCTTATAATTAAGCTTATAAATTTATTATCTATTATATTATATATAATAATAAAAAATTAGGCTTTTATCTTGGGCTCTCATAAAAAATATATTATATATATAATAAAGAAAAAGCCATTTGTACCACATGAGTACATTACATAATCTCCTTTACCACCTACCTCAAACACACTATCTAGGGTTGAGATATAATATAAGGAGTAAACTGAATCTCATCGCTTATTAGATAAATTATTAATATATAATATTATTTATCATAATATTCATTAATTTTAATACATAAGAATTAATTCTCTAATTATAAAATTTAGGTTTTTATCTCCCATATAAAACAATATCTAATAATTCTATCAATAATAACGAAGAATATCAAATTAATCCTGTATGAAATAACCGTTAATTAACCTACCTTCCATTTTAAGAACCTCCTATATCTTATCTATCTTTCAGCAACAAATATTCATGATTTTATGATCTCACCGCCATATATTATATGATACATTATACATCTATAAATAACAAATTGCCTATCCGATTATTAGTTTCTCATAATTCCAAAAACCCTTAACCATGGCGGCAACGGCAACCCAACAAACCTACTCAACCACCGCCATGTCCTTCACCTTCCGCCGCATCACCATCACCGGTACCCTCCCACAGCGGCAGTGCACGCTGGCGGTGGTCGCCGTGGCCGGCGGGGGACAACCCTACCGAATCCCTTGCTTTTTCTGCACCGACCTCTCTGACACCGACGACTACTGCGACCTCTACCACCGACGTCTCACCGCGCACCTCCGCGCCCGCTTCCGCTTCATCCCCACCCACTCCGCCAAGCACGTGGCCGACGTCTTCATGTCCACCGTCCTCCTCCCCGCCCACGAATCCCTTACCTGCCCCCATGACCCCGCGTCCGCCACCGCCATCCATCGAGTCGATATCGATGTCCGGCCTACTATCCGCCGCCCTCCGGCGAGGGCGTTGGTGTCGGAGAAGGCTACGGAGGAAGACCGTGAGTGTGCTATTTGCTTGGAGACGATGGCGACGCAAAGGACCGCGCTGAAGATGCCTTGTTCACATGTGTTTCATGAGACCTGCCTCGTCGAGTGGCTGAAGAACCGTCATGTTTGTCCCCTTTGTCGTTACGAGTTGCGCTTCGAAGATTGACCTTTGTATTGATCGAAATTATTATTTCTTTTTGAAATCTTGAATTTAGGGTTCATGATCATATGTATATATATGTATTGGAATTGGATCGATCTCAAATCATGTACGTTTTCTTGGAAATTTAATTGAAATTGGATATTACAATTACAATTTTTGGTGCAATATTATATGTGCCTTCATAGTCATAGTGAGGCTATGACCTAAATTGAGTCTTGTGGAATACAATGACCTAATTATAGACCTAGATAATTTATTTTAAAATACTTTCATGACTATGGGAGTATTTTCTTAATTGCTCTAACATAACTAAATAATTTTAAAGTTGGTAAGACTTGATTCGAACTCAAAAATATAATCTAAAATAGAGTTCAAGATGCAAAAATAAGAATTATAAACGCATTATATGAAACTCGATTAGAGAATCAACTCGAATTCGATTAGAGGGTTGTCGCCACCATTGAAGCAGTTGAAGTTAAAAAAAAATCTAGATCTGAATGAGAGTTTAGAGACACTATTGAGACAGAGTGACATTTTTTTTTCCTCTTAATTTCCCAATTTATCTAATTGCATTTTACATAAAAAGTTAACAATTTAAAACAATTACAAAATATATTTTAAAACTAAAATAAATATAATTGGTTCGACCGCTGGTTTGGTGACACACCTCTTATCCATAAGCTTACTACCACAAAGGTACACAACACACTACTGGGCTTACTACCAAGAGATGAAATAGATGCAATACTAACTACACCCATACAGAAAAACATACATGTTGATAGATTATACTGGAAATGGAGCAGGAATGGCTGGTTCACTTCCAGCTCCGCAGTAACAATGATCACTTCAAAGAAGCTAAGCAACATCGTAAATCAGACTTCAAATGGATCTGGGACCTTGATGTTCCACCAAAGGTCAAAACATTTTTGTGGAAAATCACCAAAAATGGTATTCCAACATCGGTAAGACTTGCATCGCGTGAGGTTGGAATACCTACCACGTGCTCACAATGTGACTCCAACTATGAAGATCTCCACCACCTACTTTGGCAGTGCCCTATAGCAAAAACGGTAGTGACCTCAATGGACCCTCAGCTATTACCGATCCTAAACCATAGTTTCTATCAAGAAAATGATCTAAACAGTATAATCCAAGAACTCAGAGAGAAGTTAGGCCTTTCACGATTTTGCAAATTGGGGCTCATTGGGTGGAGCTTGTGGTACTTCCGCAATAAGGCCTTGTTCGATAACGCAAACCCGATCAGCATAAGCATAGTAACATTCGTAAAAGACCAGCAACATAGGTGGAAAACATCTGCGAATCAGGATGACAAAAAACAAAATCCTACAACACAGAAAACGAGAACTCAACTACCAAAGAACAATAGGAAGAATACAAAATGGCAACCACCTAAACCGGGCATGTATAAATTAAACTTTGATGGTGCCCTTTCCTCCTCAGGTAAGGGAACGTATGGATTCATCTTACGTGACCAACATGGCTCTCCACTCTTTCTAGGCGCAGGGCTGTCACCCATTCCCTCGGTAGCTGGTTCTGAGGCTTTTGCTTTGTGGAAAGGTCTTAGAGCGGCGGTGGATCTACGTTTACCAAACTTAGTAATTGAGGGCGATAACCTCACAATTGTAAAGAGCCTTCAAGGCACTGCGAAACCTACGGGCGACTCGGAAATAATTGTCTCCGACAGTCTAGTCACCCTAAGTTTCTTTCAATCTACTGAGATTCGTCATGCATATAGGGAAGCAAATAGAGTTGCCGATCATTTATCGCACCTCGACTTTGTTTTCAACAGCAATCAGGCCCCTGACGATCATGTTCTTCTTAATCTCATCTGTATGGATGCTCTTGGTATCTAGGGTCTCCCTTCTACCAAATTCTTTCCGGTTCAAAAAAAATAAAATAAAATAAAAAAAATATAATTGGTTCGGTAGGAATTGGTTGGTATATATTACCATACCAACCAATTTCAAATCGGTTGGTAATGGTAATACTTATTTTTTCATTTTCATTACCGTTATCGTACCAAATTTCAAAACTTTTTTTTTATAGAAAAACTAACCACACTCTATCTATAATTATTGGTTCAGTTGGTACTTATTGGTTGAGTTTCATGTAATTTTTCCCACCACTAAAAGAAGTCAATCTATCTATAATTTATTAGATATTCATCATCCCATTCACCGCCAATAGATACCAAACGAGCTCTTAACATGTAATAATGTATAAATAAATATAAAATATTTAAAATTGTATAATTTCTTACTTAATTGTCAAAATAAGTCGTATAATTACCTCTCGTTTCGAAGCCCTCGAGATGAATTATAATACGTGAATGTCAAGCTAGGTAAAATATAAAAACATTATAGTCTATTAAGATAATATTACATTGATTAAAATACCTTTAATTTTCAAATATTTATAACTTTTTGCATCAACTGATATCAGATTATGGCGTATTATATATCAAAACAAAAACATTGACGAGGATAATACATATAGGTAATTCGTTGAATAAGGAGGGTTGAGACACGTGCTCCCAATGCTCCCTTGGCTCCGCCACTGGTCATATACATTGAGGGACATATATTAAATTAATATATGAATGTATGTGCGTGTGTGATTTGTATTATATTGTTTTTCTTAATAAAATAAAAGATAAAAGTTTAGGGTTGAAGGTAGATTTTCATTTTTTATTTTTTTTGATAAGGTAATAATTCGAGATCAGATAATAGATTTTCAATTATTATAACAAAAACAAATTTAGATGAGTGTTTTTTTTCCATTGGTTTTCAAATTAATATAGTGTGCTATACCCTATGTCCCTACCTCCAGTCCCATACAAGCAATTTGTTAAAAGAGTTATTAAATCCCAATTTATAATAGTTGATAATATAATAATAATCTTACATCACAAGGTTTTCCGTTTATGAATAAATAAATAAAATATAAATTAATAACACACATTTACAAGTTAGCTTTATTTATCACGAGCGTCACGACCAAAATAAAATAATACCCCGTAATACTTACTACTAATAAAATAAAATAAAAATAAAATAACAGTTTATTTATTTTTTCCATTAAAAAAAAAGTAAAAAGGGAAAAAGAGTGCCCGGTTGGGTACGTCGTCAGCTTTGAGTAGCCAAAACGGACTCTCCGAAGAACCCCCCGCGTACCTTTCCCCTCTCTCTCCCCACTCTGAACAAGTCTCCATCTCCTCGCACCTCTCTGCAGATCATCCATAAAACCCCTACCAAAACAGGCAAATTCGCTTTTTTCTTGTTGCGCAACCTCCGATTTCCCCCCTTTTCCATCACCTAGCCTCTCAATTTCCCCTTCTTCGATCGATCTGTGAACTGTTTTTCCTTGTTTGAATGCGCGGTGCCTTGTAATTCGATCAGGTATGCTTCGATTTTCTATCTCTCGCCAATTCTAGGTTTCCTGTCAATTGAACTGTGAGCTGTTTACGATTCCAGGAGGAATTAGTGTTCGCTGTCGCTGTTGTGTTTCCTGTTTGCGAGGCCATGGCTGTTGTTGAGAGCGGTTCTCCCAGCATCGGACACTTTGAGGCCGCGAATTTTGCAGGATCGCACGTTGATGGCGATGTTGAAGAGTCGATTCCTGTTCAGTTCAACGGCGAGAGCGACAGCGAGAAAAGGAACCCTAAAGGGAAGGATCAAGGTGACAGCTTCGTGTCTGAATCGCCGTATGATGCTCAGTTGAGTGTCACTGATGCTAATAGTGGTACTGTTGTCAACGGAATCAATAGCGCTGACGACAACGACAATCGAGACAGCAATGGTGATACCGAGGGCAGCGATGGCAGTGGACAGGAGCTTGGCGTGGTGGATAATTCTGATGGCTATGGTGCTAATACTGAACGTCGCGGTGTTGAGTATGGGACAGATGGAGATAACACGGATGAGCTTAAGAATGATATTAGGGAATTGGAGGAGATGTTGTCCAAATTAAACCCTATGGCTAAGGAATTTGTCCCTTCAAAGGTAAATCTTCAACCTTTCTATGGTAGCAGCTTCGATCAATTGAGCGATCTCGGGGCACAGAATAATTCTGGCATTGGAAATGGTTATCCTGCTCGAAGGGTATGAGACTAATTTATCTTCAGACTTAATTTCCCTAATGTTCTTTTCTCCTGCTGTTTGATGTGTTGTGTTTCGGCTAATCAGTGCAATGTGTTTTTTTCTATTAATGAATAGAAGAAGAATAGTTTTGGTCAAGGCAAGAGGAGAATGAACACGAGGACAAGGATGGCTCAGAGAGATGATGTGATCAAGAGAACTGTTTATGTATCCGATATTGATCAACAGGTGCACTTGCATTTTTCTCTTTGGTCAATTTGCGTGTCTTACTTTTGTAGTCTTTCATATTGAATGGTTATCATCTGCGGATAATGGTTTTAGGTTACTGAAGAACAGCTGGCTGCTCTATTTATCAACTGTGGACAGGTTTTAGATATGATTGTTTCTTTTCCTCTTTCAATATTGGTTTGTTATGAACCCAAATTGCTGATGATCACTGAACTGATTCTTTATTTGAGCTGAAGGTTGTTGATTGTCGCGTATGTGGTGATCCGAATTCTGTTCTTCGCTTTGCTTTCATAGAGTTCACTGATGAAGGTGATCTTTCTTTTAGTGAAGGATTCTTTTTGGTTACCTGAGGTTTGGCATATT
Organism: Persicaria maculosa; assembly: GCA_963922045.1. Taxonomy (NCBI): domain Eukaryota; kingdom Viridiplantae; phylum Streptophyta; class Magnoliopsida; order Caryophyllales; family Polygonaceae; genus Persicaria; species Persicaria maculosa. Next base: position 71,456,680 of record OY998254.1, read on the forward strand.
TCTTTTTGGTGGTGTGTGGCTCCAATTTTTGTCATTTGAGAAATGATTTCATTTAGCTGACTCTACTTTACTGTTTACACTGTTAATACACTTCTTAGCGTTGTGATGATTTGCCATGAAGTTATTACTCGATCAATTAGATAGGTAAGTGATGATGTAGAAAGGTCTAAACTTTGATTTAGCTAATTATTTTGATTTTGCTACCTTCTCAAAACATTAATCATGAACCTTAATGCTGCTGGTTCACCTGTATATAAACATTTTTTCTGAAGTGACTGTACCTGAATGACAATGTTTGAGAATATATCCCTCGATTAAGTTAATATGAGAAGTTTCAGTATTTTAAGTGTAATGTATATTTTTCTCATGTCCTTCCTAGGGCTTTCCTTTTTGTATTATGGCTGCCATGCTTAGTCGATTGAATATTTTATGTTGGTAGAGGGTGCAAGGAATGCATTAAGTCTGTCAGGCACCATGCTTGGATTTTACCCAGTGAGAGTTCTGCCTTCAAAAACAGCTATTGCACCTGTCAATCCAACATTTTTGCCCAGAGTGAGTTCATTTCAGCCTATGCTTTTGCCTTTTATGTATGCAATGCCTAGCATATCAAGTTTCCATCGATAGGTTTTTCTTCCTTGCTCAACTATGTCTAAATTATTTTCTAGAAGATTGTTATTCCGGGAAGCATTTGACCAATCATCTACAAAATTTGTGGTTGATATTGCAGTCTGAAGATGAAAGAGAGATGTGTGCAAGAACTGTTTATTGTGCCAACATTGATAAGAAGGTATATCTTTTTTTATATAACTTGCCACTTGTCATTATATTGGTTTCACTATTGGTTAATACACTTACTGTTGCTTGTTCTGCAAATGTTTCACCTGTGGGTTTCCTTGTGACATCTATGCAGGTCACACAGGCAGATGTGAAGTTGTTCTTTGAAACACTTTGTGGAGAGGTATGTGATTCAATATGCAGCTGATGATGAACCATAAACAAGTACCTTTTTTTATTTTCATTTTTGCATACATGAGGAAGTTTTTGCAATACAGGTTCTGCGCCTGAGGTTGCTTGGGGATTATCATCATTCAACACGCATTGCTTTCGTCGAATTTGTGATGGTACTTTCTTGAACTCTAAGATATACTCGTATATTTTGCATTTTTGTCTCATCGCATGTCAGTGGAGAAAGGATGTTCTTTTCAGGTCAGAATATCTTTCTTTTTCCATTTAGTGATGTAAAACATATCTTTGTAGTAGATTAATAAATATCAACGGGGAATTTAGCACCGAAGTCTGATATATGCATTACTTAGGGTATCCTTGCCTGTTTAGCACTGAACCATGTTTTATGATGAAAGAAGATATACTAATACATCATATTGGAATAAGTATTATTGTGAAACTCGAGACATTAATAAGAAGAATAGCACATCAAAGGTATAACCCACCACTCATTTAGAGGCAAACGAGAAAAAAGGGATGCCATGAAAAAGCGTACATGGCTATTGGCTTGGCGCCTAAGTGAGGCCAAGCAAATAGTCTATCCTATATTCCTATAGAAAATTAACTCTCAAATGCACCTCATGATTAGATAGAATCTTGTACTTTTTACCAATGTAGGTTTGAAACCAACCAAAGAATATCAAAAACAGGCTTAAGCTGAGATTCATCTGTCTCCTGCAACTGCAAAGACTAATAATAGACTTGCAAAAACCTAGTTGTACTGACACTCAAAACATTCTTGGGTCGTCCAAAATCAGCTGGCTGCACCCCGAACACCATCATAACCATCCACTCATCTGAGAATCCAGGACTTCTTTTTTCATTGATAAGCAGTGTTTGGTTGTGAAGTTTTATGCTCTTCATAGTTCAGAATTCTGATAACTAATAATAGCAGTATTTTTGTATGTACAGTTGAAGGCTGAAATCCTTTTGGATGATAGTGGGGTTTATATTTCCTTAGACCCCAGATGTTTTACTAGAATAATTAACTTTGTTTCTAAGCGTTTTACATGTTAAGATCATCAGATGTGGAAAAGGCTCCCTACTGACCAAGTGATCATCCATATTTAAACCGCAAAATTTAGGCATAAGCTCCTGATTTTGGTTTGTCGTATGGTCCTTTCTAGGAAATTGAGTTTTTAACAAGTGATATTTGAAGTTTTTGTGGTCGGTCGTGTCTTTCAAGGAGTACCTTCTTTTGTGTGTTCCTGCAGGCTGAGTCTGCTATTGCTGCTCTCAACTGCAGTGGTGCTGTGCTGGGATCATTGCCGATAAGGTACTTTTAGTTTCCTCTTCCCATTATATTGTCACTTGAGCTTGTTCTTAACTCATGTTGATTTCTGATCGCGCATTTCTACCTATCCAGGGTGAGCCCATCAAAGACACCTGTTCGCCCACGAGCTCCTCGTATGCCCCTTCACTGACCTCATAACTACATCTTCCCAAACTAAGTCCTCTGGTGGTTAAATTTCTAGACTTCTTACATCCATAGATCAGAAATGCTTTGCAAGGTACTTGTGGCGCTTATTTACATAGCTTTCTACCTGAGCATCTTTGCCCAGTACCATGAGTATATAGGAGGCTGTTTTCGAGCCTGTTTCTTTTCAGCCTGTAGAGGAAGGAGTATGTGTTACTTCGAGGCTTCCATACGTGCTTATTACGGGTTTTCGTTGGGCAAGTGGATTAAACTTTATGTTGCACCCTCCAGTGGTTCTCCATGAGTACTGTTAGCAGACATTTCAAGTTATCCGTGGTTACTTGTTATGTTTCCTCCAAACTTCCCATCTTTCTTTGTTTCTCTGTCATGTGCTGCGTTTCGAGTTATGCGTGTTTTTGCCATCCTGCTCTTTCATACTCCCAAGTATGTTGAACCAGTTAAAAAAAATAAGTCGAATCAGCTGTTTATTTTTCTAACCTGTTAAAAAGGTGTATGGACACCCAAAAACTGTTAAAAAAAAAGCTGTTGGAGGAAGCTTATTTGGAGTTTATGTGGTTTATTTGATTTGCAAATACTATAATACCCCTAATAATAACAAAATAAACTACACTTTTTACAAATAAACTGTTTTTCACCTCATACGGAGTTTATAATTTTTCATAAATTTTTAACTAATTTTACCAATAGTTTATAAATTTTATTCTGTTTATAATTTTAGTCAGTTTATTAACTCCGTCCCATACGAACACATAGTTTCCTGAATCGGTAAATATATACAAGTAACATCGTCACAAAATGTACATAGACCACACCAAGGGTAAGGGTGTGTTTGGACTCCAATGCATTATTTTTATAATGCAATTATAATGATAAACACTTGAATAGTGTTTGCCTATATATTTTTATAATATGTTTAAAATAACGTAAATTTTAAATAAAATACTTTATAAATTGTGTCACTTAATTATATTAAGTTTACATTGTAATTATAAACTTTACAGAATAGTGAGGTATTAATTGACACAATTTTATAAGATATTTTATTTTAAATGTACGTTATTTTAAACATATTATAAAATATGTAGATAAACACCACACTATTCATGTGTTTATAATTATAATACATAATGCGTTGGAATCCAAACACACCCTAAGTGTAAAAATGTGAAAAATACCATTTCTCTACTTGGGGTGTGTTTGGATTCCAAAATGCATTAATTATAATGCATTTTTTTTACCTCGGTTTATGTGCATGTTTGGTTGCATAGTTTAAAAAGTCGTAAAAATCGAGGTAAAATATGTGATGTAACCAAACATGCACATAAACCGAAGTAAAAATAATGCATTTTGGAATCCAAACACACCCTTGATTAAAAAAAAATTAGGCAGTCACATTGTTATCCAATGCAATTCCCTACAACTACATAATAATTTCTCTACTTGATAAATAAAGCATCAATACAATATTTAAACCCTCAGGAATTTCAGAGATGAACGTTATAAACGTGTCAAAGATCCAAGAACAAGGCCAAGATCGATTCTTCAGATGTGTCGAATGCCAAATGAGCAAATACACCAGTGATGAGAACGGATATCTCATATACAAAAAGTAGCAGTTCCAGCTTCTACAATAATTATAGCATCAAGCCCACAATTGCTGAATGGTAAGTGAACCATTCGTAGAGCAAGAGTTGGTAGCAAGTTATGAGCTCGCAACCTAGAGACAAAATGGTGAACAAACCCCGGGCCATGTTACATCAGATTCTACATTAGGGAGAGCAAAAAGGTGTATTCTTGTTGACAACGACACAACCGCATCTCGAACCAGTGCACCATGCTTTTCCTGCTAATTTTTACCTGTCATTCAAAACATATAGATAGAAGCGTAAGGAAGCCTGAAAATTCATCACATTAATCAGCGGTTTGATAACTACCAAATGTAGTGTTCAGTGAGCAAGTAAGCATCCATGGTCAGTGAATATACAGATAATATCTGTCAATTTCGCCCTACAACTTGGGGTCAGGACAGATATCTTCTTTTCTGGGTTATTTACTTGTCAAAGTTTCTAGTTACAGATTTCAAAGATGCTTAGCCCTAATCCTAACATCGTCAAGTTAAGACTAGGAGTATTCTAAAATTTTCTAGTTGCGTGAGTTGATTTACCTGTTGGTTTACTAATCTGGTGAGTAGTTTCCGTTGAGCTATTTTAGGCTCGGATATTTAAGGGTTTGATAGTTTCAAATTATGACATGGAAAATGCTTGACACGTCCAATCAGATGATACCCTAACCAGGTAATGTATGCATGCACATGTAACTTGGAAAATGCTTTTCGGGCCATTTAAAGCAAGAAAAATATCAAGTGTGTTATATATTTGCGTATGCATTTCGTGCAAACGTGTTTTGATGTTGAGCTCAATTGGCAGAATGCAAAAGATGTTATGAATGAAACAGTAAAGCTAGCAGTTAAAGAATTGCATAAACTCAATCAATGTTATTTTTAGAATCTTCAATTATCTGAAACATTTTTTCCCTAAAACGATATTGCACAATATGTAATCAAGCACAAGATTGAGAAAAAAAAAAAGATCAACTCACCTGATCTTGTTCTTGTAGATCTCCTTACCACTGGACCAACATTTTTCTCTGTAACAATATTGCATTGGTATGTTAGCAAGCATTACTTTAATTGACTTATGAAGTTATGAAGTGATAAACAAAGAATCAAAGACAAAAACATACTAAACTGCTAAACAAAGAAATGAATTCACCTGATGTTGTTTTTGTGGATCTCTTTTCTACTAGACCAACATTTTTCTCTGCAACAATATTGCATTGGTATGTTAGCGAGCATTACTTTAATTGCCTTATGAAGTTATGAAGTGATAAACAAAGAATCAAAGACAAAAACATACTAAACTGCTAAACAAAGAAATGAATTCACCTGATGCTGTTTTTGTGGATCTCTTTTCTACTGGACCAACATTTTTCTCTACAACAATATTGCATGATATGTTAGCAAGCATTACTTTAATTGACTTATGAAGTGATGAACAAAGAATCAAAGACAAAAACATACTAAACTGCTAAACAAAGAAATGATTTCACCTGATGTTGTTTTTGTGGATCTCTTTTCTACTGGACCAACATTTTTCTCTGCAACAATATGGCATGATATGTTAGCAAGCATTACTTTAATTGACTTATGAAGTTATGAAGTGATAAACAAAGAATCAAAGACAAAAACATACTAAACTGCTAAACAAAGAAATGAATTCACCTGATGTTGTTTTTGTGGATCTCTTTTCTACTAGACCAACATTTTTCTCTGCAACAATATTGCATTGGTATGTTAGCGAGCATTACTTTAATTGCCTTATGAAGTTATGAAGTGATAAACAAAGAATCAAAGACAAAAACATACTAAACTGCTAAACAAAGAAATGAATTCACCTGATGCTGTTTTTGTGGATCTCTTTTCTACTGGACCAACATTTTTCTCTACAACAATATTGCATGATATGTTAGCAAGCATTACTTTAATTGACTTATGAAGTGATGAACAAAGAATCAAAGACAAAAACATACTAAACTGCTAAACAAAGAAATGAATTCACCTGATGTTGTTTTTGTGGATCTCTTTTCTACTGGACCAACATTTTTGTCATTCCTATCATCTTTATCTTCATTAGTTTCTTCTCCCTCGTCTGCCCGAATGATGTACACCTAGCAAAAGTAGATCACTGGGATCAATTGATACGGATAGCAAGTAACTACCATCTGTGAAAAATGAAACGTTTAGGCAGCATTTGGTTCTTAGGCATTAGGTATCACTGTTTCAGGAATCACACCACAATTTTAGAATTTAAACGAATAAGTGGCTTTTGTTTATGTGGTCTGCCTTCTTTGAAACCCAACTCCTAAATTTGACCACAAGCCCATAGTCATCTATAAAGTTGCAAATTGATATTATAATAAACCGATTCTTGATTTCAAATCCATACCTGAATTCTATGTACATAGACTACAAATAGTACAAAATCTTTCTATATAATACAAGTCAAATGGCTCAATTGTTTTCCTTGTTTGTATACGTTAGCTTATACATTCCTCAGCCAGGTAAGGTTTTTCCTTTCAAGAAGAAAAGTTCCTAGTCCTACTAAAGACACAAGAGATATGAGAGAGAAATCTCCTAAATAAGAGTGCAATGATACCAATCAGAACACCATAAGAACATTTTTTACAGACTTCCAAGATAAGTCATAACAAAAAATTTAAGATACTTATTTTTCAACTAGATGTTGCTTTGCGCCGACTTGCACAGATGTCATATTAATACTGGCAAGCAACCATTTTCAATTTCAACATAAACTTAAAAAAAAAAAAAAGTTTCAGTTCAAAATAGGGCATACTTTGCTCAAGTATACGGGTATGATGCTATAGTAGTTACCTTGAATACAGTTGGCTTGACTAACTGGAAGACCAATGCATTCCCATCTACCAATTCATGGTCAAGAGAGAAACCTCTCCAGCCACCACTAAGCCCTGTCTTTGCAGCAAGGTACTTTGTTTCCCATTCGTTTTCGTCTTCATCCACCAAGGTGATTGCTTCATCATGGTCAGGAAGGTGGGTTTTGCAGAACTGGACAGGGAGACCCTGGTTGAAACGTGTATCGAAGTGAGACTTCAGAAATTCTTAAAAGTTTCTTATTATTGTTGTATCCATCTCATATTGATACATGTGATAATACCATTCACAAATCAAAATTGGGAAGTTTATGAAATGAATTTAAGAATGGGGAAAATGTTCCATACTTGCTTACATGAAATGGAAGGCAATGAATGTGTACGTATAGAGGTGGTTCATAAATGAATATTTAATGTTAGTAGTCTCATGGTTGCAGAAGGCCCCAATGGGTTGGAGTGTGGCTGTTGTGGATTGAGTAGCAAGAAGGTAGGGTAATGTACTATTGACTAAGTGAGGATCAGCTTCCAAGTTGTTGTCAAAGCTTGTAACTTTCCAATTTGATAGTGGAGGTGGACATGGATGAATTGGCCAAAACCACATTAAAATCCCGGTGTATAGTATCTTTATTCCCTTATCCAATCTTTGGTGGTTGTGTGTTTTTCTAAACACTAAGAAACTAAGGCATACAGCTTATATAGTATGTTTGAAAAGGCACAGAAATGGATTCAGTTGACTCACCAACCAAAAGCCACCAGTAACATGTGATTGAAGCATTGGCTTGACAAAGCTGGGGAATTCAGAATCCAAGCCTGATTCAAGTTCTTCAGCTTTTAGAATGGATTCCATTCTATCATAGTCCGATGCATATTTTCGGTTTAGCAGATCCCTTCTCTTGTATGTTCTGTTTAAGCCATTGACACAGCAATGGTGCTTTAACATCAATCAACTATTCACACAAATGAGATGCATTTCAACAGAAATCGTTGTCATATGTATGCACTAACCTATTAGATCTCTCGAATAAATCGAACGTTGCCTGTCACAATAAACGCAATACACACACAAACTAGAGTTGATCAAACACAGGATGGCATGAGAAAATGCACAATCATTTATCACAGCAAACACTGAGAAGCGACGTTTCCCCCTTTAATCACCATGATTATAGAATGTAAAGAACTGATAGATGGAATGATAAAGTTGAATGATGAGTGGAAAAGACCTCCTTATAATTCGGCTGGGGCTTGTCAACAACACGACTAGACCGGCGAACGGGGGTCAAGCGCAACTGCTCTTTGGTTACCCTAGGTTTCACCTTCTTCATCTGTACAAAAATCGATTTCAGCAATAAAAAAGAAACATCGATCGAACAAGGAAATAGGCGATAGAACTGAAATTTCAGAGTTGCGCGATAAATAACGCGGAGAGAAAGAGAATGAAACGAACAGGCGAAGTCTTTGGAGGAATGGATTTCTTAAGAGAATCAGAGAGCTTGTGGAGGTTGAGCTCCTGCATCCTCCGCTTGTTCTCTTCCAGCCGCTGCTGCCGGCATTGTTCGTAGGACGCTGTCGACACCACCATCTTCGTCGATCAACTGTTGGCCGGCGGAGAAGAGAGAGAGGCAGCGGGAGAAAGGGCTTTTCAAATTCGAAATACGAAGGGGGAGAGAGTGAGTGTGTTCCACCATCTCTTATTTAGCCTTATTTCCATTTATTTAATCCTCCATTATAATTATTGAAGTTATAAAAATGCTACATCCGTTAATTAAAACTTTGTTTACTATTCATATACGCTTTTTGATAATGATGAAAAATTATATAAAAAATTAATTTTTTTTTACATTTGTTTTGATAAATTCATACTTAATAGTAATAATAAGTATGAAATTATTTTTAAAAAATATTTAAAAAGTTAATATTTTACACGTAGTATAGTTTTTAACACCTCAAAATGCGTGCGTGAGTAGTAAAACGTAAAGTTTTAATTAACGGAGTGAGTACAAGTATTATAAAGCTAATTTGAGTTTGAAAAAAAAAATCTATCTATCTATTTTAATAATACTAATTCTGCTAGCATTTTACTAATGTGTCACGTCCACAATTAAACTTAAATTTTTTTATTCAAATGGTAGTTTCTTATTGGTCAATATTATTGATGAAATTGTAAAATATCTGTTTCCTATTTTAAACATATTTGTTTCCTATTTTTCATACTAAAATATTATGTAAATTGATATATTATATATCAATTTGTGATCTATTTTAATCGTCTACATTGAGTCTTCGTCAAATCTTGCCTGATTTTATGCTTGGATATTGAAATTATTGATTTACCATAATGTCTACATACAACGAACATTTAATATGGAAGACCGGAAAATTTTGAAATATGGAAAACCACAACTATTAATCTATTAATTTATTAACAATACTAAATCATATCTGTTAGCCAACAATTAAATTTAAATTATTTAATTAGCTACCCCTTTTCTTATTGGTCGGTTTTATTGTCGGGATTTTTGAATATATGTTTCCTATTTTAAATAATTAAATCGTTCGAGGACGGAAATTCTCAAAATTTCCCGAATTTCAAAACCAAATCCATTCATTTTCGTTCTCTTGAGGGTTTTGAGCCGCAACAGTTGGGCCTTGAGCGTTGTTCACCTCATCCCCTTCTTGAGCACCAACAACCCCTTCCTAAGCGTTCTGAGCCGCATCAGTTGAGCCATGAGCGTTGTTCACCTCATCCCCTTCTTGAATACCAACAACCCCTTCAGTGCTGTTTATCTCATACCTTTCTTGAGCATCAACATCCCCTTCATGAGAGTCTTGAGTTGCAGTAATAGAGCTTACAACGTTGTTCACCTCATCCCCTTATTGAGCACCAACGGCCCCTTCATCACGGTTCACCTCATTCTCTTCCTGAGCATCAACATCCCCTTCAGAATGGTTCTCGCTCGATATCTAACAATCCCTCATATAGGTAGAGAACGAGGTCATCCTCTATGATCCCATGATGTGGACAACTAACTTTGAGCTTGTTGAAGTGCTCAATGTACTCGTACAGTGATTTTGTAGGAGACTACTCAATATTGGATATCTCTTTATTGACTTTGTTGCGTCGGGTAGCTGGAAAGTACTTGTTCAGAAATACTTTCTTCAATTATATCCAAGACTTGATACTTTTCGTTGGAAAATAGTAGAGCTATTCATTTGCAGCGTCCTTTAGAGTGAACGGGAACACTCTGAGCATCATCCAGTTGTCAGTGATTCCGTTGGGCCTAAAACGATCGCAAACCGCTGTAAATTCCACCAGATGCTTGTTTGGATATTCTCCGTTCAGACTGTTCCTTCTATGAAAATTGGACAACAACTATGCCCATCCTGACTTGTATTCAAATTTTGAGCATGTTGGGAGAAAACGGGTTTCGGATAAACGAGTCTTGGGTAAACCCGGGTCAATCCTAACTCGGGTTGAACCGGGTTTCCGGTCAATTCAGGTCGATTTTGAGATTGTCAATTTTAATGTGTCAATCAAAATTGATATTTCGACGCCCTATAATAAGTCCAAAACGCTAAAATTGAATGGCCTAATTTATCGGAAACGGGAATGACAAAAAGACAAACATAACCAAATATCACAATAATCAACAACAAGTTAAGATGACCAAATACCAAAAATATCCAAAATATCTGATCATTTGAAGATTCTAAATACAAGTCTAAAAATCCGCAAATTCAAACACAATAGATAGGGTTGAATAAAAACTAGTTAGGATGATACCTTTTACAACAGAAATATAACTCAATACAAGCTTCAAAATATGATATTAGATGAGCCACAAAACACAAATGGCGTACAGTTCGGGTTTTCGGATCGGGTTACGTTTTGACCCAAAAAAATTCCGGGCATACGTGTCAGATATTCGGGTCGGGTTACGCTTTGACAGGCCTACTCTCAATCATTTTTGTAACGGACTGAACCTGACTTGTCTGCATCACTTAGCATTTGAGTAAGCATGGTGTGGAGCCTGGACAAATCTGCGGTCAGTGATGATTTAGATTGACCACCTAAATTGTTATTAGGATTAAGCAACCAAACACCCTTCATACCATCAAGAACGACAATTGAAGCAGAACTTGTTGCCCAAGAATATTGTTGAACACCATAAAGATCCACAAGTAATTAAAGACTTGAGGATAGAAGCAAACTTCCTTTACCACTATAGTGTTGTTGAATGGTTTGGAATGACGGGTAGAGTAGCCCTAAAATAACATTCTTCTTTTTCCCAGTCGTTGAAGTCATCTCTAAAAGCATGGGAAACCTGTTTTTCTTATAGACTTCTCTTAGTTTTATGAGTTAATCAACACCGCCCCTACTGCCATCCGAAGTTGCCAACATAGAAAATTTTCTCATGCCATTGGATTCGAAATTATACACCATCAACTCATCAATCTCTCCAGCAAATAATCTGAGACAATTTTTTGTCCCCTTGAACCAGGGCAAGAATGAGATCTTTGTCGTTGGTCATGTTGGAACAAAGAAAACACTAATCAGATGATCATTGGAACAAAAACTTGAACTATTTTATCTTCCAACCAAAAATAAAAAGCTAAGAAGCAGAAGTGATAATTTTTCAACATATATTATTCCATCCTACCACATAATTTACAATTAATTTTGCAAGTTCCTCGAGAGTTGAGACATGTGATATAAAAAAAAGCAGGCAGTTACTTATAATAGGTCATCCCACATTAAATATAATAAGGATGTTCAGAGTGATTTATAAGTAATTCAATCCATACCCATGTATATAAGCTTAAATTGTTCAAGCAATTTCGTTATTTCCAATGTGGGACAAACTCGTTAAAAATCCTAATCAAGTAGAGAAAATAGACGTGTCAATCTGATTCTTTTACATCATAATTCAATGAGACGTGCCAATCTGAATCTTTTACATCATTTTCTAGTGTCATGGTTGGTAAAAATCATGACAGCAAATAATATCATAATGTTCAAGTTTTAAAATCTATAATTTCAAATTTTAAAAAAATTGCAAGCAGATAATTACAACTCTTCTAATCAATTCAACCAAAACAGAGAAGGAACTCAACATCATCAACGAGCTTTTTAGAAGAGTCAATCATCTTAAACACGTTCTCCACCCTGAGAATGGATGGGGCTATGTTGGACTGCCTACTCTCCTCAAATATACCCAATGAAAGATCTATGGGATAAGAAGACGTGACAGAAAAAGAATGGGTGATTCAATTATGAATAACTAACATTATGCAAGAAGCAAAACCTAACAATCGAAATCATTTTGATATCAATGATTTACTTACAACGCTTACACCATTCATCCGACAAACTTCCATTAAATCCTCGACAATTGCCTTTGCAACAGCATGGTCAGCGGAAAAATTTACAACATCCCATTTTTCAATCTTCAATTTGGATGGTTTCTAGTTGGACAATTTACCTGGAAGCTGATGCGTGCATTTTAATTGACAGGTGATTCGATCCCTCACCAAGTTCTTCATTTTCTTCCTCGTTGCACTGTTGCCACCGTTGTCCTTGTTCGCAATGGTTGTTCAAAGAGCGGTGTGCTACAATTGGTGCCCAACTGAAATTGATAGAAATCGTAGGAAAAAAAAATTAGGAAAGAGGAGATGAAACCCTTATGGTAATCGAATTCCGCCATTGAAGGTCAAAATCGATAGAAATCGATGGTAAGAGGACATGAAACCCTTACGGTTGGTTTCATTGACACGCGGTTCAATCCTGCCTTTTTCGAGCTCTACCTCTTCTTCTTCACGCTACCACCGTGATTTTTTTTGCCATGGCTCTACATCTTCTTCTTCATGGCGGTTCAGACGAAACTCTTATCTAAATTGAAGGCCCATGATAGCCAAATTGAAGGCCGACATCCATAGAAAGCATTGGATAAAAGATGTGAGCCTCCAAATCGGATTGAAGGCACCTCGGTCAGTTAACGGAATCGAATATGGAGGAGATTTTTTTTTCTGTCGATTAGATCGGCGATAGTGGAGATGAAGAAGAGCGATAGTTTTAGATGTTAACCTAGGGAAAAAAGTAGAGGAAGAAATTGCATACAACTATTAAGTATAGGTAAAAAAATAAAGAAAAAAGATATTAAGAAATAGTTATAATTTGATTGGGTAAGGGGGCTAGAAATTCAGCAATTATGCTTTTGTATTAAGTTTATATATAGATATAGATAGATAGATTGTTTCATCCTACCGCATAATTTACAATCAATTTTGCAAGTTCCTCGAGAGTTGAGACATGTGATTTAAAAAAAAGTAGGCATTTACTTATAATAGGTCATCCCACATTGAATATAATAAGGATGTTCGTAGTGATTTAGTATTATTAATAGATTAATTTCCAAGCACACAGGTCGGATATTCGGGTTGGATTACGTTTTAACAGGTCTACTCTCAATCATCTTTGTAACGAACCGAACCTGACTTGTCTACATCACTTAGCATTTGAGTAAGCATGGTGTGGAGCCTGGACAAATCTGCGGTCAGTGATGGTTTAAATTGACCACCTAAATTGTTATTAGGATTAAGCAACCAAACACCCTTCATACCATCAAGAACGACAATTGAAGCAGAACTTGTTGCCCAAGAATATTGTTGAACACCATAAAGATCCACAAGTAATTAAAGACTTGAGGATAGAAGCAAACTTCCTTTACCACTATAGTGTTGTTGAATGGTTTGGAATGACGGGTAGAGTAGCCCTAAAATAACATTCTTCTTTTTCCCAGTCGTTGAAGTCATCTCTAAAAGCATGGGAAACCTGTTTTTCTCATAGACTTCTCTTAGTTTTATGAGTTCATCAACACCGCCCCTATTGCCATCCGAAGTTGCCAACATAGAAAATTTTCTCATGCCATTGGATTCGAAATTATACACCATCCACTCATCAATCTCTCCAGCAAATAATCTGAGACAATTTTTTGTCCCCTTGAACCAGGGCAAGAATGAGATCTTTGTCGTTGGTCATGTTGGAACAAAGAAAACTCTAATCAAATGATCATTGGAACAAAAAACTTGAACTATTTTATCTTCCAACCAAAAATAAAAAGCTAAGAAGCAGAAATGATAATTTTTCAACATATATTATTCCATCCTACCGCATAATTTACAATTAATTTTGCAAGTTCCTCGAGAGTTGAGACATGTGATATAAATAAAGCAGGCAGTTACTTATAATAGGTCATCCCACATTAAATATAATAAGGATGTTCAGAGTGATTTATAAGTAATTCAATCCATACTCATGTATACAAGCTTATATTGTTCAAGCAATTTCGCTATTTCCAATGTGGGACAAACTCGTTAAAAATCCTAATCAAATAGAGAAAGCAGACGAATAAAATCATGAAGAAAAAAAGTGAAGAAAAGAGATTATCATGTCTTGAATCTTCGAATTTGTTGAGGAAAAGGAGATGACAAGTAAGGAAAGAAAAGTAGGGAAAAATGTTGGGGTTGCGTTTTTCTTTTCTTTTTTTTTTTAATTTTTGGTAAGGTTTGCTCTTCATTTATACTCTCTTAGTTTCTCTGGTTTCCACGCTCCTCAAGTTCGAAATCTTCGCTCTCCATGTTAACTCTCAAGTTTAATCCATGAAAATGCATAACGAATGGCTTCACGAATGATTCTCTCGACGATCACCGAACCCCTCCGCCACACAGCGGAATCTGTCGCCTCCGATTGTTCAACGCCGACAACCGCCTACGATTCTTGTTGGACTTGGAGCACCGCCGCAACCTCGGTCGCACCTGGACTCCTCCGGAAGTCTGAGCCGCTTTCCGTCATGACTTCCACCCTGAGTTTTTATTCTTGGAGGCTGACATCTGCCACCGGTTGTTCGACGCCGACCACCGCCAACAATTGTTGATGGAACAATCCTTCCTGGAGAACCAACTAGGTATGTGCTTGTCGCGCTTGATAATGGGGAATATGTTAGGGTTATTCTCTCGATCTGTATTGATTCTCTTACCGCGCTTGATAATGGAGAATGTGTTAGGGTTCTAGATTAATTTCTTGATGTGCGATTATGCAAATTCTCATCTAAGATTATTGATGGCTAATTAGGTTTTAGATGTTTTCATAAAAAAATAGGTACCGCTAGTTTTAGTGAATTTTTTTAGTGACATTGTTTATGGAATTGACAACATATTTGAATTTTGAGCCAGAGATACTAATTTCCCTTTGCAGATGTTCAAGCTTTTTACCTAAGGCTTCTTCTTGCTAGGAATGGAGTTCCTCAACAGGCTCGACCCTGATGTTTTTAGGGCTATAGGTGGGGAAAAAAATATGGCCCTTTAATACAAATTTAGTCACAAATTACATTTTCAAATAAATTATTTTAAAATATAAATTTTAAACTTTTTTTTTGACAGTAGGCAAGAAGCAGATCGACAAAGCGATCTTGAAGCCATCAAAAGATGGCTTGAAAGACCCTACGCAGAGGGTCGCCAGTCAAAAGAAAAAAGAAAAAAATCTAAGATTACAATTACATAAATAAATAAATTTAAAGCTAATACGACGGCTTGAGATCTGGTTCGGTGGCTTAGACGGCTTGCATGCAAGCTGAAGCACCAGTTGAATTTAGATTAGATGGTTGCAGATCTGATTCCGAATGCGGTGACGAGTTGGAATTGGAATTACAAGTAGTGAGATCGGTGGAATCTGTAATGTTGAAGAGCAACTATGTGCTTGGATAACAAATGAGAAATTTTATGAAAAAGGCTCGGATCATTGAAGGTTTTGGGAGGGGATTTCAACTGTAAAGTTTGGGGTAAAGGGGTAAAAGAGATTTTGATTTAAAATTAAATTTTGGGTTTGGGGGTATTTGATTTCCACTCGGAGGGAGGCCGAAAGAAGACCACCATCAAGGGCAGCGACCTCTCAGCACAGCGACGGAGGGGAAGACCGGGGAGGCGAAGAGCAACATAAAGCGGGAGGGAGGCGCCGAGATCGGGAACGCCGGCGGGGGCATAGCAGATGGATGCTGGTGGAGGAAACTTTGAGGAGGAGAGCCGAAGAATGTGGAAACACCAGCGGCCAGGAGGTCGAGATGGCTCAACCCTTCGGCGCCGCTAGTGACCACCACGGCCAGATCTGAAAGGTGGTCGGTCAGGGAGGGAGATGGGTGCATGTGGGCCGCTGCACAGGCCACACCGGAGAGACGAGTCACCCTTGGCGGCGGCGGCGACCGGAGCAAGGTCTGCGGAAGAGGATCCAAAGGGGTTAGGTTTTGTGGGTTGGGTTTTTAGGGGTAGGTTTTCAGAGGGAGTTGGGATGGAGGGTCGAAGTCGGCCGGGAAGCCAGCCGAAGGCAGCGGTGGCTCACATCGAGGCGGCGGTGGCGCACATCGAGGCGGCGACTAGTAATTTTATGGCGGCTAGGGTTTTTCCTTTGATCCAATACAAGTTGTATGATACAACATTCAATTCAACAAATAGGAGAAAGTTAGTTAAGAGAAGTTGAAGGTGGTTTCTACAAACTGGCGGTTTTGCCATTAAAATCGTTGCTTTGGATCGTATAATCACAATGTATAACATTAGATGTATACTACGAATAATTTATTAGTGATGAAAATAGAACTCGAGTTTACTAGTGTTAAATTAAATATAAATTTTAAACTTAATTTAACACTAGTAAACTCGAGTTCTATTTTCATCACTAATAAATTATTCGTAGTATACATCTAATGTTATACATTGTGATTATACGATCCAAAGCAACAATTTTATTTCATTATACTTATTTACTTGAGGTTAATAGATTTTCCCTATAAGTGGTAAAAACAAAATTGAGAGACTTTGCTAGTGATAAATAAAGTTCGAAAAGTATTTTTTTATAATATCTTTGTTTTTCGATGGTAATTAAAGTTAAACTTAACACGTAGCAATATCAAAATTGGCCATACAAATAAAATCTTTTTTTACAAAAAAACCACCTTGTATTATTTTTTATTTGTAAAAATCAATCAAATTTAAGATAAGGTTATCTTTATCTGTCATTTATTAACTTAGATTGAAGATTAAATAATCACTTTAAAAGTGTTTGGGGTCTGTTTGGATTCCCAAGTGATTATGCTTATAAATATAATCACTTTAAAAGTGTTTGGCTAAAAAAATTATAAGGTATTTAAAATAATGGAATTTTAAAATAAAATACCTTATCAATTATGTCAATTAATTATAATAAGCTTATAAGGTAATTAATATTTAGTATTTTATTTATACAATATATGTAATATTTTAAAAAAAAATTATGTTATTTTAAATACTTTATGATTTTTTTAACCAAACACTTTAAAAGTGATTATGCTTATAATTAGCATAATGCATTGGGAATCCAAATACATCCAATATAATTAATTGACACAATTTATAAGGTATTTTATTTTAAAATTCCATTATTTGAAATACCTTATATTTTTTTTATCCAAACACTTTTAAAGTGATTATGCTTATAAGCATAATCACTTGGGAATCCAAACAAACCTAGCAAGTTATGTGACAAATGTACTTGTTTTGTTTATATCCTAACATTAATGAGTTTTTTTACTTATACATACAAAAATATTTATATACATATTACCTTAATTATATACATTATACATTTTTTTACGGGTTCCATACTGAATCGGGGGCTCGAGGCGATGACCTCTTTGGCCTATGCCCAAGGTCGGGCCTGTTCCTCAGGGTGGTGGTAAGCCTGAGCCGGTGAATGTTGTCCCTCAAGGACAAGAGTCGATCCTCGGTGGTGGGGATTAGAGCTGGCAAGTCGATCGTTCGGGTCGGATTCGGGTCAGGCTTGCTCGGGTCGGGTCAATTCGGGTAAAATTTATGGTCGGGTAGTGGTCGGGTCGGGTTCGGTAATAATGAATTTTAGATTGGTCGGGTTTCGGGTTAAGTCGGGTCATGCCCATTCGGGTTCAGTCAAAGCGGGTTGGTTTCGTTCGGGTTTCGGGTCAAGAGGCGGTCGGTCTCATTTGAGTTTCAAATCAAAGTGGGTATAGCGGTATAGTGGGTTTGAGCTTTCGGTCGAATCATATTCGACCCGTTTGGAATTTGGATAATTAGGTTGATTTTGACTCGGTTGAATACTTAAATATGTAATTTACTTAAAATACATTATTTTAACTCGGTTGAATACTTAAATATGTAATTTATTTAAAATAAATGGTTTTGACTCGGTTGAATAATTGAATATGTAATTTTCACTCGGTTGAATACACTCATTGTTATTGACTCATCGGTTGTCGATCGATTTTCAAAAAAGTCATAATCGGAAATTCGATATTCGGCATTCAGCAACATCGTCATTTTTTAAACATTTAAACCAATTGATCGGTGCTATAATTAAATCAAATTAATTGTACATTTAGGTTTTAACCTTATTTTAACTAGCAAGTTGCAAATGGGCTTATTTGTGGTTTGACTATATCATTGGCCCATATCATTTTCAATGCCCATTTCATTTTTAGTTTTTTGCCCATTAGCTTTTTTTTCATTATTATTATTAGTTTTTAACAAATCTAGATATATTATAAAACTTCATAATAGCGAGAGAGACGAAGAGACGAGAAAAGAAACTGATGTCTTCATTAGGGTTCCAAAGGACCCTTTATATAGAGATTACACACCTTGGGCCCCAAGTCTAACTAGGGTTTCCCATGTATATCCATATACAATAATAATAATATTATAACACTCCCCATTGGATATACATTACTAATATTACAAAATTGTCATATTAAAAACCTCGCCTAGAAAACCCAGTGGGACCAAAACTAGGACCAAGGAAAAATACAAATGACATAAGATAGGCTTTGATGATAATGCCTCGTTAAAAACCTTGCCAGGAAAACCCAGTGGGACAAAACCTGATCGAAAGAAAAAAGAGTGCAGTGCGTGTATACTCCCCCTAAATTCAACATCCTTCTCGAAGTCTTCTTATTCTTCTTAATGTCACCGTCTTCATGAGCTTATGGTCGAATCTCAACATTGTCTTTGATGTGTATAAGCTGGAATGTCTTCATGATTGACTTTGACGCGCTTGACTTCCATGTATTGGTGTTGAGTTGTCTTGGATGCATGAGTATAAGGTACTTCAGGACCTAATGTGCTTTTCATTGTTGTTCTGGGGGATCTGATGTATTAAATGGTGCTTAAGTTGCCTCGTTAAAAACCTTACATCGGAAAAACCCAGTGGGATAAAAACCAAGATTAAGGAAAAGAGTACAACTTTGTATGGTACTTCGGAGCCTAATAAAATGTCACCACTTCCACAATTATAGGTAATTCAGGTACTCTAATAAGGATCCTTAACCAACTTCACGTGACAGGACTTTGATAATATAGGCTTTTGTGCAACCAATTTGGCTTTATATTTTCCTTTGTACGAACACCCACTTAAAACCAATTGATACTACACTTTTCAATGTTGGGGCTACATGTCCAATAACTTCATGCTTAAATAATCCATCTTTGCATGAATTATTTCTTTCTAGAATTTAGGATATACAATATATCCTTATGAGGGGAGTTGCCTCGTTAAAAACCTTGCTTTGGAAAAACCCAAATGGGACAAAAACCAAAGTTAAGGAAAAGAGTACAATTTTTCTCCCCCTCAATTTAGCATATATATAAATCATCAATTTTATAAAGATATGATACTTCTGGACTTAATATCATTTCACAATCTAATCAAAGATGAAAAGATCATTTGTCTTCATATTGTAATATATCTCTTTGTATACACTTGAACTACAAGTCGAGATATTTTTAGAGCTTTCAACTAATTTCCAACTAATCCTCTGCTTATTGGATATCTTATTAATTGTTCAATAAACCAACCGCATTACGCTCTTAGCGTTTTGTAAGCTCGAATTATTCTTATCAAGCACTTCAAGTGCAAACTTAGATATGTGTCATCAACGATAATCAAGGAACTGGTCTTTTCAAGACAACTCATAATCAATTCTAACACTGTCAACGTTCATGAAATAACTTCAGGAGTTTTATACTAGTGGACATATCACCATTATGTGAAGTTACTACTAGAACCTCGATCTAAATCATGCTAGTGCATTATTTGTTGTAAATGTGACTTTTGTCACCATCTTTTGCATTTACTAATGCCTTTACTAGCTTGTTTGCTATATAGTTTATTGAACTTCTGGTTCCCTTCTAGTTCATGCAACATATTACTTCTTGACGTCCTTTTCCTCTCCCCCTAAATACCGAGTATTTTATCATCCGTGATAAACTCTAGGTATTTGATCATCTCTGGGGACCCAATCCTCCATATACATCATCTTTCTTGGTTTACAACAACTTAGTGTAATCTGGGGAGATTTCGGTACCTATACCGAACATTTAAAAACTTGTAAATATAAAACTCTCTCCTGGAGATAAATTACGAAGGGGAATTTATTCTATTGTTGACTGAAATCGAATCAATCTCTTGATGTTCATGCCTGCTTGTTAGCTATTATTGACGACTCTACTGGGTCATTCTATGCATTAGCATTATCCTAAACGATAATCTCATAAGTAACGACTTCACTTGGTCGATTTAATCGTCAGCTTCTCAATGCTCATTTATCCAACATATCAATTTCATTGATAGCATTTCCATATTACATCCATATTGCCAATATGGGTAATCTATTTATTATATGTCGGATCTTCTTTTGACATCCTCGACTAGAGGAAAACCACTGCTTCCGACAATTTATCTATCATCACTCATTCCCTTTAGAGTGTTTTGACGCTCTTCTAGAGCCATCTTCCCATATGAATTTATTTCTTAATTATATCAACAGTCCTTCGAGGACTAACTTTAATGCTCTTCTGGAGATGTGTATATGGTTTAATTATGTCAAGTATTGACTTTAGACAAATACGCATTAGTTATTTCATCCTGAAAACTTCAGGTTTTCCATATCATCAGATACCAAGCTCTAAGCCATTCTAACATTTTTATACGATGATCCATTCACAGTTTGGGAGATTACAAATCCAATAGGTAAACCATCTTTCTCCTTGATGTGGGAGTCGACTCATACATGATTAACTATAATCATTTTCAAAATTATGACCGGAATCCTAACAACGGTTGCGCGCACCGTATCCTCTTTATGTCCTCTTCTAGAGGTAAGAATATATATTGCATCTGGCAATAAGTGAGGTTGTTATGAACCATAGGTCATTTAGCTATTTATTTATTTGAGTTCTACCATACCCAAGTAGATTAATAACAAGATCCCAAAATAAAGAGTCTTCGGGCTCTCAAGAATATATTTATCGATTTCACACAATTTAACAAGGATTTGCTTCAAACTCTTCTCCCAAATCATCATTAGTTGAATAAAATTGGCATCATCTTCCCATAATGGTTTCTTCAAGAAACATTTCCAATGCATATACATATACATAAAATGCAAATCAAATCAAATCAAATAGATAAATAAAACATAGATTCCATGTAGCTTCAAATAGCCAAATTATACTAATAACAAACCAAATACGACCAAGTTTGCAGAATCAAAGGTGCTGGATCATCTAGGCTCCTTCGTTGATAATCTTTCATATGTAGAGATAAGTTTATCTACTTCAAGAGATAACTTTTATTAACACAAACAATATATATAATCATTATCAATATAAAACCACGTATGTTTACGACATACCAGCTCTTAACAAGTTGTTTCTTCTGGAAACACTTTGAGTTTTGTGCAAAAGTAAATTAAAATAAATGCACTACACATAATTAAAATTTATTCGGCCACTTCAGGTGGATATCAATTCAAATATTTATCACTTGTTTCAATAAACACTATCATTCACAAATACTGTAGGTTCAATAACTATCTCAAATTTCAATTTCAATAATTTCATCATCATCTATGAGAGAAAATGTCTTTTCTTATTTGCATGCAATTACTTTGGGGGATATAATACAAATCAACTTCATGATACATAAATAATGTCAACTTCTGATGACCAGGAAACAAATAAGTTTAACCACTTCAGGAGTTTATATTTCACCTTCTATGAAACAAATAATATATGAAATAATTTACAAGTACAAGATGGAATCAACAATATCATCTTAGCTCATTACTACAAAGATGAGGCTACTATTTTAATCGATGCATGATGACGTTATTTATTTATCAACTTATCAATGTATCAATTCATTTAGATATCATTTATCATGTATCCGTCCAATATATGGTCAATTTATCCAATAACCATATCTATATGCATCATCAACCCCCAATCGTACATTATTTATCAATGCTCTAAATTCTTATATATCAAAGTATATTAGCACTATGACATGATTTATGATATAAAATCTACATGTGCAATCAATAATGTCATTTTGCAATTAGCAAGAGCACAAAAATCATAACTCAAATATATGATGTTTAGGCTTACCTGACCGCAAGCTCGATCGCATATACCAATATTGAGAAATCGGTCCAACTCCATCCCGAGCCTTAAAGTTAAGCCTAACACAAATAGGCTCACTACCGAGTAGAATTCAATCTTCTAAGGTTCGGCTCCTTTTACCATGATATCCTAGTGTGGATCCGTAGACAAACCACTCGCATGACACCACCCATCACCAAATCAAAATATTAAGAAATTATGTACCATGCCTTAAACCTTTTGAAATTCTAATTGACCAATTTAATTAATCAAGCAAGGAAAGTCAACGTACCTCTTATATATGTGAGCAACACATACATAATCACACTCCGAAAACAGATTTACAATATTATCAAAATGCCTTATTTTGATTAACTTTCCAATTGACGATAATCTATCTTTATTCACTATCTACTTCGAGAGGTATGACTTTTCATCTACTTCAGGAGATGATGATAAAAATATAATATACAAATAAAACAAAACAAAACAATAATCATTACTCTTGCTACATGGATGATACTTGTTGTTTCAACACTACGGGGATGAAATTTATCAATCATATCAAGTGATTTATAATATCAATTTCTTTACGTTTATCCACTTCAGGGATATATATACCTCTTTATCCGCTTTAAGGGATAGATTCTTGAGATTATATATTTTATGTCCACTTCCAGGGATATAATGGTACATTTCGTAATATACAAACGGAAATGATACAAGTAGATTTGGTCATGATATATGTAACTAAAAGTAAACATCCAAGTATGAACCAAAACCAAATTAAAGATATTGCACAAGTCGATTGCAATCTCAATTTAATTAAAGATACGTGCAATCTGAATCGGTCGGGATTGCAAATCTATTATCTACTATACTCCGTGTATATTACATATATAAATATATCTATATTTATTCATTTACTTTAGGTGGGATAGTTGTAAACAGAACACTCAGTAATATATCAAAGTCGATAAAAACAAATCCAAATGAAACACTCAACAATATACTATATTAAAAAAATAAATTAACAAATATATATATTTAATCGGCAGAAATTGATTACCTCGATCTTTAGAGCAAACTTAATTTAAAAAGGGCAATTTGCAATTCTCAATCCTTTAAATTTAGGAGAGGTGGCACATTGGCAAAACAAAACCTCGATTGGAGTAAGAACTCACAAATTGAAAGCAAAGATTAATATGATGCTCATCACCGGTATAACTGTATAAGAATGTGATATACATGCAGAAACTAGGTAAAGATAAAAGCTTTATTGAAATCCATGAAAGAACACCTAATCTCTATGACCGCAATTTTAATTACGGTGATCATATGTAGGACAAAGACTAATATATTGTGATGATATACGATGATGGAATCAGAGAAATTTAAAATAGCATCTTCAATTAGAGAACTTGTCCACGGATATATATGAGAAGTATCAAAACAAACAAACTGGATTCGGGCTTATTCCGATCCAAAACTCCAAATAAAGATGAAAGCAAGTTCAAATCTAATCTCGGATATGTTAAAGCAGCCAAAGATGAAAGTAAGTACCACACAAAAATTAATTGTAGATGGGCAACGAAAGATTTAGTAGAGGGAAAGAGAAATACAGCGCAAGTGGAACCATGATGATATACACTATGATTGAATAATTTCATATGCCAAAATTAATGAATTTCGGCATGATGATAAGCGCAAGTTCTTAATAAAATTAATTGAGAACATCCGTACCGTATTGAAGATCAAATCAAAGAGCAAACATTCGTGCTGATAACGTATTATAAAACTTCAGAATAGCGAGAGAGACGAAGAGACGAGAAGAGAAACTGATGTCTTCATTAGGATTCCAAAGGACCCTTTATATAGAGATTACACACCTTGGGCCCCAAGTCTAACTAGGGTTAACCCCATGTATATCCACATACAATAATAATAATATTATAACAAGATATAAATAATTAATTATATCAAAATATAATAATATAGATAAAAATAAAATAACAACTACAAAATTATTGATTTGGATATAAATAGTTTTTTCCGCAAAAAAATAGAATTATTATACTTATATTTATAAAAAGAATTATTCATACCCATAATTATGAAATTTAATAGAATTAATATACTTATATTTATAAAAAGAAGTCCATTTATAAAAACCGAAAACTACTAGAATTATTAACACTTAGTTATGAAAACCAATAGAAGTATTATATTTATACTTATAACTTATAAGTTATACCTATAAAAAGAAACACGTTTAAAAAAACCAAAATTATAAATAAAACTTATAAATACTTCATCTTCGATGGATTTGAATATTCGATGTATTTAAAGTCTTGAGATTGAGTTTTAGATCAAGATTGAGATTTAAGATTGGGACAAATATGGACATTTGATATTTGAGATTTGAGGTTAAGATATATAAAGATTTGAGATTTGAGATCAAGTTAAGACTGAGGTTTGAGATTGAGTTCAAGATTGATATTTAATATTGAGATTTGAGATTGAGTTAAAGGTTGAGAACTTGAGATTGTTATTGAGATAATGATTTGAGATTTGAGATTTAGATTTCAGATTAAGACAAATATTGAGATTTGAAATCGAGATTGAGATCATGATTTGAGATTAACATTGGGGTTTGAGATTTAAATTATTCGATTGAATATTCATTTATTTATAGTCTTATTGAATATTAACTTATACAAATGCAAACACTTATAGTCTTATACACTTATTAAATTATTATCTACTTATTGTCCATGTCTAAATGAGCTATTTCTATTATTACAATTTAGACTTTAGAGTATAATATTGTACTACTACCACCTCTATTGATTTAACTTATATTGTACAAATATACAATAATGATTAACATATGACATTATGATTATAATTATATGGGAGGGAAATGAAATTTTATTTAACATATAAGGGAGGAAAATTATATGGGAGGGAAATAAAATTGTATTTAACATATAAGGGAGGGAAATGAAATTTTATTTAACATATAAGGGAGGGAAATGAAGTTTTATTTAACCTATAAGGGAGGGAAATGAAATTTTATTTAACCTGTGAGGGAGGGAAATGAAATTTTTTATTTAACCTATGAGGGAGGAAAATAAAATTTTATTTAACATATAAGGGAGGGAAATGAAATTTTATTTAACCTATGAGGGAAGGAAATGAATTTTTTTTTTAACAAATGAGAGGGAAATAGAATAATTGGGCAACAATGCAGCATTTCACTTTCATTAGGAAAAAAAAAATTAGGGCAACAGTCGCTAGACTCGCTACTCGCTCATAGTCTCTCGGGTCGGGTCGGGTTGAGAGTCGGGTCGGGTTCAGAGTCGGGTCGGGTTTGGGTCGGGTCGGGTTTATCTGTGTTCGGGTCTGTTTCGGGATCGGATCGGGTTCGGGTTATGAATGACTCCAGATTTTTGGGTTGCGGTCGGGTCAGATTTTGTCAGCTCTAGTGGGGATTAAGGTTGTTGTTGTTGTTGTGGGAGGATTGCTGCCCTTTGCCTACCTCGGAAGGAAATCCGTGAAGGCGGTGAAGGTTTGGTCGTGACCGGATTCGTAAGCCTGAGTATCTCCACCATTATACACACTTAGCATACCGGTATACCCTGATTGATACACTTTTTTTAAGGGTTGCATTTGTGTCCCTAGCATCAGTCGACATATGTGATACATACTTTATTGGGAATGCTAATGAAGAGTTAATTATAGCAAGCATCTTATTTCTATATCAAGATTAGGGCTGTTATTCGAGTCGAACGAGTTGAGTATTGCTCGTTCATATTCAGTTCATTTAGAATATGAACGAGTTCGAACCGAGCCTAAATTTTGACTCGAGTTTAAAAATATGATCATACTCGGCTCGTTTAAGAAATGAACGAGCTCGAGCCGAGCTTTTTTCGAGCTTTATTATACAGTAAATTAAAGGAAATTTTAGAAATTCCATAAAATTCGAGCTATTCGAGTTTAATTCGAACGAGTCGAGCTTTGGACCTAGCTTAAAAATGTGCTCAAACTCGGCTCGTTTAGAAAATAAACGAGCTCGAGTCGAGTTTGAATCGATCGAGTACGAGTCGAATTCGAGCTACTCATGTTCACATAACCCCCCTAATCAGGCTGATAAATCACTCATGGCACTTTAGGGAGATAGAAGGTTCATCATCCTTTGGGTCCATACCCTTACTCGGATTTCCGGATGCCCTGCTGCTACGCCTTTTGCTTTAGTTGCAACTTCCACAACATTTTTCGATTGTGATTCATTAGGATTAAGATACTCCATTGAAGGCCTATGTTGCCTAACTGCATGAAACTGGGTTTAGGTGCAGCTGCAAGATAAGGAAAAAGAATAATCTCTAGAGATTAATATTGACACAATGGAGACAGTATACATTCATCATGATCTAACAAACATATATATTGATTACTTATAACTAATACGTGTAGTCGTGTAGACATATATATGTGTTAATCATCAACACATATATACTTCCTTCCATGATACATGAATCGATCGAGTCGAGCTTTTTTCGAGCCGATTCCGAACCGAGCTCGAGCTGTTCAGTTTATATAACAACCTTATACGGAATACTCCATCCGTTCTAAAATATAGATCGTTTGACTTTGTAGCACGTTTTTTAAGGAGATATAAACTACACAATATATAAAAATAATACATATTTAAAATCTACCTAACTATGCACCTAATATTGTGCACCTTACATACACTGATACAGTGATACACATGTATTATATTATGTACATTAGTGTGTGTATATATATATAGTCTATAAGAGCAATTCATTGTGATCAACAATCTCCTCTCACTTGCCCTTTCTCCATACTTTCACATTTACACAATGTCTTCAATGATCAATAAAATGAATCTGACCTTGATGCGACTTCCGGCCCTGGTCCGAGCCCATGTCGAGCTCGAGTATCCTCTCCGGCTAGGGCGCGCACAAGGGTCTCATCGGAAATCATTGGTGGTGTGTTATGCTCTACTACTCGCTTACCTTGCCATCCGTTACTTCATGAGGAGGAGGAGAAAAGTTTACCTGCTAGACTTCGCTTGCTTCAAACCCAAGCCCTCATGTAGGGTCACAAGGGAAATCTTCATTGATGTGCTTAGAGGTAACTGCTTAAGATCGAGCTCATGTTACCATTGTTAAAGAAGCTCCAAATTCAAATTGATCAAGTAACTGGCTAGTTGTTTCAGGTTCATTTTCACAAGAAAGCGTCGAGTTCCAGCGTAAGGTTATCGAGAGATCCGGGTTGGGTCCTGACGAAACGTACTGCAGTGAAGCCTTGCTATGTAAACCCATGAAAGTATGTATGGAGGAGGCCTGGAAGGAGGCGGATGCACTGATACTAGGAGTTGTCGATGAGTTGTTGGAGAAGACGGGGGTGAAAGCAAATGACATCGGGATACTGGTTCTGAACTGCAGCTTGTTCAGCCCGGTTCCGTCTTTGTCATCCATTATTGTGAACCGCTACGAGCTCAGGGACGACATCTTGAGCTTCAACTTGTCTGGGATGGGTTGCAGCGCCGGCCTCCTTGCTCTTGACCATGCCCAGCGTCTATTGCAGGTTGGTTCTTTAACAAACTCTCTCTACGTAGTCAGGAAATTTGGATTGATCATGCCCTTGCCGATGTATATATATAGGTACACAAGGAGTCATATGCCTTGGTCGTTAGCGCCGAAAACATGACCCTTAACTTTCACACGGGCAACGAGCGGTCCATGCTTGTATCAAACTGTCTCTTTCGGGCAGGCGGAGCTGCCATCCTACTCTCCAACAAGCCATGTGATCGTCAAAGATCAAAGTACCAACTTATGCAGTGTGTCCGAAACCACAAGGGTTCAGACAAGAGAAGCTACACTTGCGTCTCACAGAGGGAAGACAACACCGGAACTAGGGGTCTATCGCTCTCCAAGGATCTCATGGCAGTAGCAGGAGAAGCTCTAACGAGCAACATTGTATCCCTTGGCCCGCTTGTCCTTCCCATCTCCGAGCAGCTACGACACTTAATCAGTATGGTTGCAAAGAGGGTAATTCGTTCAAAGACGAAGCCTTATGTACCAGATTTCAAGTCGGCCTTCGAGCATTTCTGCATTCACCCTGGTGGGAGAGGTGTGCTGGATGCGGTTGAGAAGAACCTAAACCTCACCGAGTGGCATATGGAGCCGTCGAGGATGACCCTCTATAAGTTTGGAAATGTATCTAGTAGCTCACCGTGGTACGAGCTGGCTTATCTCGAGGCTAAAGGGAGGATCAAGAAAGGTGACAGGACTTGGCAAATCGGTCTCGGGTCAGGATTCAAGTGTGTTAGTGTTGTGTGGCGTGCTTTGAAGACCATTGATCCTACCGACGAGAAGAACCCTTGGGTGGCTGAAGTCGCCGACCCTGGAGCCAATAAACCGGATATCTGAAATGGCATTTTAGGTACATTTGCCTATAGGCAAAATTAAACAAGGCAATATTTTCATATAAAAGACGTGGGTGTGTAATGGTTCAAAAAACTATCTAATGAGAATAATCAAATATAAATTTGAAAGCATGTTACACTCGATGGCATCAGTCCGGATATCTTCCATCTAACTGGGTAATGTTTATGCAAAGAGGCTCGAAGTTCGCATCCAAATAACCTGCTTTGCATAAAAAGAAATTGCTGAAATTGAAGAGAGGTTCCCAATATTTCATATCTACTTAAATATGTGGATGGTTTAACATCTCAACCGCATGGCAAATAAAACATTGCTCGTGTTCAATCCAGTAAATCTATCGATACCACCATTGTGTAAAGTTGTATCATGAATCTCCACGATTAATGGTGAACTGGTGGAATATAATCCATTGCATCTCCTACCACAAAAAAAAAAAATAGTTTGGGGCGAGATCAGTCCACCATGTACCAGAAGTATTTCATACCTGTAAGTTCCTTTGCCTTGGCAGTAAAATCTAAAGAATCTTGTTCACTTGGAAATAGCTAGGACGTTCTTTGTGTGCAGAATCCACGTCATCTGGGGAAGCAACTGCAACCGAGACACCTTTCTCTTTTACTGCATCAATCACGTCTGCAAACTCCTTGAAGTCCTTCAAACTGCAAATTAATAAACAGACAGTAAGATTAGCATCAAAGCTCCTTATCCATGCACTATCATCTATTTATGGTAGTACCACCCAAAGACAGTAGAGCGAAGGCAATAACACGGAAACAACAAGAAATTGTTTCTGATTAAATGACTTGGTTGAACTCTCTTTGGGTCTTTTGAAAACACCCTCCCAACTTGCTCAGGGAATGGATGAATACACCCCAACCCCAGAACCCGCTCTGAGCAGGATTTACTGAGTTGCTGTTGTTGATACTAGAAGTTTTCAGCGAGCAATATGAGCATTCAAATTAGCAAATAAGTGATAAAAACAAACTTCACCTGGTTGCTAATATCTCCTCACGCCTTGTCTCCCGCTCCTCCTCTGTGATACCCAGCAAATACCGCAGTAAACTGGGGGGAAAAAAATCATTTATCAGAATGATGCAGCAAAAGAGCATTCTCTGCTTGTTTTCACGGGACAAAATGAAATGACTGAAACTCAGTTAATCAACCACAGGGTTGAAGGAAATTATTTGGGAAATGGCATAAACAACGCTCATTCTTCTCTAAACTGGTCCCCTTGTCACGATAAATCATAGCAATATAGAAATACATTTTTGCAAAAGTGGAAGACTATATCAACTCTCATTGATGTGTGATTGCAGGAGTTAATCTCTTAAATTTCAAGAAACTGCACTTTAATTATTCTTTCTTCGTTGAAACTATTTGATGACATAACTTGTCCAGTCATTACTTTCAATTCCAATAAAGAAATGAGAAAGAGCAGCCCATGACCTGCTGTAACCCTTAGCATCAGGCAATTGATATGAATCAACATCACCAATTGTTCCAATGATTGATTTTGCAAGAGTATCATTATCCATTTCCAATTCACGAAGGAAATCAGCTGTCCCATCATATATGTCGAGTGTCTTCAGCAAATTGGGATCACGATACGACAGATAAGTGAATACACCTGGCAGATGAATACAAGTAAGAAATGGGATAGATAATGTAGTACTGTACCACGCAAGAGCATGTCTAAAGCAGCGAATATTTACCAGAATGAGTGTCAAAGTCGCAAAAGCCTCCATAAGCTCCACCACTAACTCTTACGCGATCCCATAACCATGTGTTACTGATGTATTTTGAAATGACATAAGCACTTCCTTTGAGCTCATAACCAGTTTCATACAGGTTAGCAGCTTTGCCAACATAATTGACCTGGAAAAAAGGAAATAACAACAGTATCATGAGACAACAGAAGGTAGAATTTTTTTTAAAAAGTACAAGAATGGTGTTATTTTTACTTGAGTAGGTATCACAATGGCTTCGTTTCCTTGAGATAGTAGGCCATTCCAAGAATTTCGTACAGCCGAGGAGTGACTAGGAAGCATTTCAAGAAATTTGCTGATGTGTTTCTCAGAGTTGCTAATGTTTTTCCCATCTGCAGTCAAATTCACTAAGCACTGATTTCTTGAAAAAACAGATCTACGAATTTCCTCCAAAGATGAGGAGATTCCATCCCAGTCCTTATCAACTCTCTCTTCAAGTGCCCGTAGATACTCCAGGTAACTGGAGGTACATCAAAGAAATTTTCAAATCTTATGTTACAAATTATCTCCCACATAATGTACAAAAAAAATGACACAGTTCACGAGCAAGGGAGAAAAAGACCTATTGATAGCACCAATGGGAGGCTCATGAACCAGGAAAAGTAAATTGCAATATAGGTCCAAAATTTCAACTCATAATCAGAGTTCACTTCAACAAAAAAAGGGCAAGGCACAAGAACCAACTAATGGTTTATTGGGTGAGAGACACATGCCTCAAAATGTGAGGTGCAAAAAAAATTTCATCTTTAAAATATACTACCTCCGTTTCAAAATACATGGGCTTTTGCTTTTTTGACACGTTTTTTAAGGAGCGAAAAACTCTATAAAATATTGTTTTTTTAATTAAATTTTTTATACAATTTGATACTTATTAATAATAAGTATCACATTATATAAAAAAATTAACTAAAAATAATATTTTATAGAGTTTTTCGCTCCTTAAGAAGCGTGCCGAAAACCAAAAGCCCATGTATTTTGGAACGGAGGGAGTATTTTAGATATGCATCATGCCATTTAATCATAAAGTTTCACTGCACTTTAATTATTAATTCAAGCCATGGCAGGAGACTAAACAAGGGATTCTACGTGGACAAGTCTAAACAGAAATTGGTATGAATTTAGAAAGAGATTATACAGGGACATGGCCCAAACCTGATGCCACCCATTTGCTCTGAAACCCATCCAGGAATGTTCAACTTTGCATCCATTCTTGCTGCTGCAATGCCATGACCACCGCCCCTTAAGCGGTTCTGGAACCAACAAATGTTCAAAATGAATTAAATCAACATGGATAGAGAACTAGGACGGAAAGTTGAAACAGGTAGAGGCAATTAAGATACCTCCATTCTTGCTTTACTCTGGGAAACAAACTGCCTAAATCGTTGTTGGTCTGTAAACTGAACCTCTTGAAGAACACAGTTCATCTATAGATAACCAACAGTGATTAGAAATCTTGGAGCTCTGAATCATGCGTGAAAAGTTGAAACAGGCCCAACCATATATCAAGCCATCAACTCTTTCTTGGCGACAAGAAATAAGCCAACCATATATCAAGTTATAACCAAAATAAATAGTCGTAAGACAGTCAAACAGAAACTAACATGTAGAAAACGGTAGTTCTACCTGATTCTTTACAAAATGGTAGAGGGTTAAAGAAACAGAAAAGGCCAAACTCCATGGACATAAGATTTCAGAGCATTCATTATTTCATTCTCAAATCCAATAGATGAGGATAAAAAGGTAAAAAGGAAATGTTTACCAAATTGAATAGGTCCTCAGCACGTGCACCCATGGCCTTGCCACGTACAATCACATGGCTACAGGGGTCCTTCTTTCCCCGCACAGAAGATGTAAAGGGATAAACTGAAATCCCTCCAGTTTTCCTTCCAATTAATTGATTGAGTTGCACAAAATTCATGTCTTTGGTACCCATCTCAAGCAATGATTGGCTGAGGAAGAATTTCATGGAACAAATTAGAAAATAATTATAGTGCAATTTTTTATTTGAATCACTGATTCACTTGTCTAAACAGCTCCACAGGTGAAATGAATAAAAGCATTTTGTAGGTTTCCTGGGGCACTAATAAAAGCTACTATTAACTAAAAAGCTCACACCCACCCATAGAGTAGGTTTAGATTACACTAAGTCCCCCTAAAAAAATGTCATTTTACAGTTTTGCACAATTTTTAAGAAACGTATAAAATAACACAAAATCAGCTTATTACCTACTCTTTTGTTCCCTTTTTTGGACTATTACCACTAATACTTTCACTTGTTATTTAATTTTAAAAATGGGCCAAGGATAAATACGGAAGAAAAAAAGGCTACCAAAGACCATAAATAATTAAATAGCATGTATTTCGTGATAAATCTAAATCCGGACATATTTTGAAACTGAATAGTAACATCTAAGCATTATACGTTCAATATAGTCACAGACTCAGGGATCTTCAGAGACTGGAAAGACAGGGAGAAGTATTGCTTCTTTGGTTGTAAATAGGTACTGCACTCATACTTACCAAAAGAGCGGGATCAAAGGAAGCAGCTCTTGTTTTACTGAGCTCATATCAAAGACGGCTTCCGTGTAAACAATATCATTTGTGAATAGGTCATGCTGCAGAACCTTTACTCCATTGATATCTCCAATCTAAATGAAGAAAACCTCATTGGTAAGCTTAATACAAAAATGACAAACAGAACCAACACAAATCAACACATAACCACCTCTATTGGAACATGGATAGGCTTTTTCGGAATGTCACTCAAAGACAAACTTGGAACACAGCGCAAAGCTTCTGGCGGATCAGGAGTTTCTTGCTTCAGCCGTAACTCTTGTGTAGCTCGTGCTAACTCAGCCAAGTCTTCTTGGGTCATGCTAGCTTTCACTTTCTCTAAAATCTGTTTTTCTTCTGCCTCGTCACGAGAAGCCTTCTCTGGATCAGGCTACAAGAAGGATACAGTTAAAGAACATTCCATGTCCCACTTTTTTACAGCACAAGGAAACTACCCAGTGGCCGGTATGACTAAGCAGGGGAAATTACCTGCATCTCAACGGTAACTCGGTGAGGATTGTTCAGAATATATTGTTCTATCAGGGGAGCGAAAACAGCTTTGGAGCCTTCATCAGCAATTTTTTTCTTGAGCTTCATTAAAGGCTTTTCATATTTTAAAGGCTCAAATGGATCCATGTCATATATCCATTTACCCTGCAGAACAAAATAAATGTAGTTGATCACAAGATAAATTAAAAGGATAAGAAATAGGGCATAACAGATGAAGAATAGTGATACATACAATGGAGCGAAGCATCAAAGAAAGGCCCCGTGGAAAGGAACCAGTATTGTTCTCCCTAAGTGAGAATTCTATGGTATTCATGGAAGCCTCCACAGCATCGGAGTCAAAACCTGTATTTGCAAGATTCTTCAGTGTACTCATGACCAAATCTTCCACTTTACTAAGATTTTCTTCAGAAACTCCTTTTAATCCAATACTAAATTGAGGCTGCAGGAGCTCATCTTCTATTCCACCTCCTAAAATAGCTTCTCCTAACCCACTTTCCAATAATATCTTCCTTAAAGGAGAGGCAGGGGTTCCCAACAGAAGATGATCCAGAAAACCAAGCATAAGCTCAGTCTCCAGATCCAACGGCTTGTCAGAGAGTAACCAATTCAGACAGACCATGTGTTTCTTTTTTAAATCTCCACCGTCACCAGCAGGGTACTTTTCCACAATCCTCAGAGGCTCTGAGAATAGTTTTTGTGGCAAAACCTTAGACTCATCTGGAGAAGAGCTGGCATCAAACGCATCAAGATATTCTGCGAATTGGAAAGGAGGCATTAGATTTTTAATTTAAGAAAGCATCTGCACATCCTGATATACTCCGTATTAAACAAGTTGCATCACAAATTCTAATTGCATCTCCAGTTCAGCTTCTCTGGAAAAGAAATTGTATGTGTATCCTTCGTAAATTAAATTGATTCCATAAAGGAATACTATTCTATATAGGATTACCAAATCGGTAGTTGGCAGCATGAATAAGTGAACCCATAGGGGAAATCCCACAAAGAGGACACCAAAAAAAAGTATGGGAGGGAAGAAACCATGTTGAAGTAGATATGGCTTGATATTCCTGAGCCAATTATTTAATTAATAATGCACAGAAAACAACAATTAAAATAAATAAATAAATAAAAACAAGGAAATTCTTGATTTTCTTGCTCTTAATTCCAGAATTACAGGTAGAAACTAGAAAGGCATGCTCTAGTTAGGTAGGTAAGTATATTTATTTCCAACTTCATGCAATATATTCCACATGACATTTCCTCCGGCAAATCCTTTTTCTAACATAATCTAATTGCAAAGGAATTGCAGCATTGGGTAAAAGATCCACTATCTCGCGCTTAGCAATGTCAAAACCAAAAATAGAAGGTTTTTAATGTCAAAGTTTAACTATCAGTATTATTTTGTCGATTTGTTGATGATTCCAACAATGCAGAGAGATAGTTCTAGATCCGTGGACTTCTAAAGATCACTTACAATTGATTAGATCTGCTTGTTAGTTTAAAGCTACAATCACAAAACATTCCAAATTATATAAAACTGGAACTAAAGCACACCCTCTTTTTTCGTAGTGATTTATAATTTGAAGTGCGGCAAATTATTTCGCCCATAAATGAAAACAAATCAGTTTAATCCTTGAACTGAGAGCAAAAGTCACTTAACAACAACATAATCAAATTCACATGCACATCCACGGAAGAGAAAAGGCAAAAAGGCAGAGTGAAATACTTTATACGAAGATCATGTTAATGGTCATTTTCATACAAAGTTGCCCAGAAATGTAGGTAGCAGAAAAGGAATAATGAATACCCTAATAATTTAAAAGTGAAATGTACAATTATCAAAAGAGTGTAATATGAAAAACATACCGCTCAAAAGCCTTAACCGCTCACTTGGATCATCATCTCCATAAAACCAAATCCTTGCATTGCTAGGGTGGTAATACTTTTGGTGGAACTCCTGATAAGAAAATTGTAAACATTGAAGATATAATTAACAAGATTAAGGGATTAAGCAACCTAGATGGTTAAGCAAGTCCCACAAAAAAGAAAAGCAAATAGAAGGCTGACACAAATGTCCTCTCAGCAGGACACAAGACAATATGTTCTGACTTCTGAAAATACAAAATGGAATGGAAAAAAAAAATGAATAAGAAGCTCACTGACTGAGACAGATATGCAAACTTCAAACAACAGGCTATGAAATGTTAGTCAATGACTGCAGATTTGATAGCTTGGATTTATGTCAAAGAGAAACCTTTCATCTTTAACCAACAAATATATAAATTTGTAACATGCATTGTACAACATGACGACGAATTGATGAAGTGCGGGCATTGTTACAAAAGACAGCCTCACATAAAACAAAAGAAACATGCACCATACCTTGAATTCATCAAATGTGAGCTTCGGAATAACTTTTGGGTCACCTCCACTGTCCACGCCATAGGTATTGTCAGGAAAAAGAGCCTGCAGCCGATGAAATGTCAGGTAGAAAGGGAGCACAGACACACGACCAAGTTAACAAAATAAACTTAACAGATCAGCTACATTTTGTTCTCTGATCAGCTTATAAAATAGGCTTTGATAAGTGGAGATAGATTGGAAAAAGAGAAATAGCCATCAAGCAATAACATACACATACCTGCTGTGTAGCTCGGCCCAATAGACTATCAGGCTGTGAGTAGACACCCTTCATCTCATTGAAAACAACACCTGAACAGGTCAAGCAACTTGAATGAAGAAAATTTTCAAATTGTACTTCTGGTGATTAAAACAGCTGTGATAAACTATTCTGTCAATTAAATATCAGCCATCTACGTAGAATTGAAAAGGGAAATATTAATAAACATTAATGTCATGATACAGTTGTGCCCAAAGTCCTCACCTTTAAAGGATATGTCTTCCGAAGGATCATCAAGTTCGTAATGCCAGCCCTCTTGCTGGAAAGTCTGAAAATTCTCCACACACTTGGGAAAGAACACCGCATCCAAGTATACATCGACCAAATTGTAAAAGTCCTGGTTAAGATTCAATTTTTAGCGGCACAGACTGTAAATTCCTTATCTACATTATATTCATAGCAGAGAATTTGAGCGAAGATAGACATATAGTCTTTTGCAAACCTTTGTGTTGGTGGAAGCAACAGGATAGCAAGTCCTATCAGGATAAGTGAATGCATTCAGAAAAGTATGCAAGCTCCCCTTTAACAGCTCAACAAATGGTTCTTTCAAAGGATACTTTCTAGAGCCACACAGTACACTGTGCTCTAGAATGTGAGGAATGCCTGTTGAATCCTTCCTGCAAAGGAAATGAAACAACAATTGAACTAATTGTTCGGCAAGACAACAAATAGAGCATATCTACAAGGCAACAAATAGAACTAAAATAGACTTACGGTGGCGTCCGGAAAACAACACCAAAAACCTTGTTCTCGTCCTCATTGGACACGGACATGACCTGCGCGCCAGTTTTCTTGTGCCTGTAGAGCACGGCTCTCGACTTACACTCTTCAAGGAACTCCTCTGAGACCACCTCAAATCCAAGCTTCTCGGCAACGACAAACTGATTGTCAACATCTACAAACAAAAAGCCAACAGAATCAACAACCAGCTTCAAACTCCGATTAAAAGCGATTAAAATTTCTAATCCGGCCGAATACCTGAGGCAGCGGAGGAGGAGGAAGTGGCAATAGCACGGGGAGGAGAGAAAGAAGAAGAGAGCGAACGAGGCAGGTGAAAAGGAGAAGCGATACTCGAAATAGGCCTCAAATGGCGGCGAATAAGGGAGGCGTAGCGCTTGGAGCTAGGGTTAGGGGCGAGAGGGCGGCGTCCGCGGATGCTGGCGAAGGCGGAGGAAGAGGCGAAGCGCCGCGGCGCGCGAGAGGAGCGGAAGAGAAGGCGGCCGGCGAAGAGGGAGGAGGAGGAGGAAGAGATTGGGCGGAGCAGCGCCGCGCCCTCCATTGATGCTGCGCGTTCAGTGTGTGGAGGGTCTGTGTGAGTGGGAGAGGTTTTGGATTGGAGGAGGTTGTGGGAGGGAAAGGAAAATATCTGTATAGGATGAAGAGACGGAGAGGCCGTGAATTGCATCGGTTTCGTGCAAAACCAGTAACCACAACTTTGGTCTCCAGGAAATTATCTTGCATTTTGTAACACAAGTTTCATTAGTACACGTCTTATGGAGATTTTAAGATCAGATGATACGATTGAGTTTTTTACAAATTTGGATTATCATATTGGTATAAATTTTTATTTCAATGTTGAAGGGTTAACCGAATCTCGAAATGGCTTTATCAAAATCTCGAAAGGGTCCCAATAAAATCACGAAAGAGCTTTCAGGTGCGTCTTACTAGGGTTTATGGTGATTTCTTGGCTGTGATTCTGGTTGGTCTTGGTGATCCTCTTGTTAGTTGGGGCTTTGGTGTCCGGAGTCGGGTTTAGCTATGTGATCCTGATATTTTTTTGGAGGATTGTCTTCACTGCCCACAGTGGCTCCTGACAAAGGCGGATCCAAACGGGGGCATGTGCCCCCACCCTCATCTGACTAACCCCCTATATGTATTCTCCTCGTCGATAGTTTCGTTGATATCCGAGTAAAAAGTTGAGTGTTTCAAATTTGAAGGTATATTAATCACTTTAAATCTTATTTAAATAATCCACCATGTTTTTATATTTTATTTAGATTTAGATTTAGATTGACGGAACTTTGAAATGAGAAGTTATATTACTCATTCGATAATTAGGTAAGATATTACGGAAGTTTAAATGAGTGAAAATGTCAGATTTTCTACTTTGCGAGATATTAGTGATGTTCCTAAAAAAATGACCGATCTAGGAATTCACAAAACTTTTTATTTGGTATGTCATCTCATCGTGTTACCGGTTGCAAAAACTATACTTGAAATAGCTTTCTCTGTATGGGTATTATCAAAGCCATATTTGTGCAACAAGATAAGAAAAGATTTTCTCTCTGAGAGTTTTGTTTGCTAAGGTCATCTTTATCGGTTGATTGCTATTCACCGATACTACAAATTTTATTATTTAAAAATTGTAATAGTGCAACATGGATACTAGAGTGCTGCTTCGGACGGATCGATACTAGGGATGAATTGTGGGGCCCATGGGAGAGCATTCAACATCACACCTTGGCACGCCTGAAAGCTGCAGTACAAGGGGGACATGCGTCGCGAGTGGATTGGCCTGCAGGAGCTCACGGTAGAGGATGACACGTGGACGTGTGATGGATGGTGTGGATTGTTTGCTGGGGTGTAATTGTTTTACACAATAAAAGTAATATTTTGGGGGAAAAAATGTAAAAAATAAAAAAATAAAAATTACCACAATACTAGATTCATTTTTATCTACACGTAGACATCAATTTTGAATATATTTGACTATATTTTTTTTAAAAATACTTCTCTTTGATTATAAATATGCAAAATATAATCCGAAAAATTGAATTATAATTATGGAATAATTTGAAATAATAAATTCTAAAGGAACATATTTGGCAAAAATTTGGGGCCAATCTTGGAGCCAATTAGTATTTTCTGCTTTCCGAATTACGTTATGTTATTGAAAAAATTCTAAATTTTATGCATTGTCTTTATTGTAACGTCCTTTTGCTTATTTAATTAATATCATTTTTTTTTTGCTATATATAGTTCGCACTATTTCGTTTATACATAATATTAATTTAATAATAATATTTTAATAATAATAAATGAATATAATAATATAATCGAGGATATAAATAATTATTGAGGAGGGGTATATTTGTAAATTGAGTGGGTATAAAAATGATGGGGTTTCAGATACTAGAGATGCTATTGATAAAGTGAGAAAAATGAGAATGAGATGCTAGAATGATGTGGCGGAGAGAGAAGAATAAAATATTAGTATTCCTAGTATCTCTAGTATCCCTTGATAAACATTGCCTAAGTTGAAACATATATTTTCAAACACAATGATAATTAATAAAGTTATCATTTCACATTTTTAGGGTATGAAAAGTCCATAAAATGGATTTACCCCCGTCGAGTCCATAAAATGGATTTATCCCGTCGAGTTGAATTATTTCATTATAAAACTCTAATTAACAATGACGAATTTTTTGTACTAATGAACTTTTTTTTTCCGTTATTTTGTAGTGTTGAAGATGTTATGTATTGTGAGTTCGTGCTATTCATTGTCGTTTATCATCGGTGTGCCCCCACCCTCTTCGGGTTCTGGCTCCGCCACTGGCTCCTGATGTATGGCTGGCCATCGATGCCAGTGTTTGGAGGCGCTTAGCTTCGGTTATTAGTCTACGTTGTCTCCAGCGTGCTAGGGCTAGTTTCGCTTGTTCGTCCGGAACTGTGTGTTTGTCACTGTTTGTATTGCACCTTTTATTTTAGGTTGTACGTTAACAGGTTGACGTCTTCCGACCTTGTCGGCCTCTCGATGAGTCAGATATGTTTGGCCCTCGAATTGCTTTCCTAAACAGGAAAAAAAAATATATGTTCGATTTTGATATAAATAAGGTGTTCATTTTACATCTTATCACTTATACTCACATCATTTGACGAGGATAGAGGGTGTGGGGTGAGAGTGTTTGTTCGAATCGATACATGTATGCTCATTGAAGGTTTCCAAAATCGAA
The DNA here is from genome assembly GCA_963922045.1 of Persicaria maculosa. NCBI lineage: Eukaryota > Viridiplantae > Streptophyta > Magnoliopsida > Caryophyllales > Polygonaceae > Persicaria > Persicaria maculosa. Next base: position 71,497,026 of record OY998254.1, read on the forward strand.
TTAATTATTAATTCTAGTTGGCGAAGAGTGAAGATTTGAAACACATTATCATTGAGTTTGATTGTCTTTGCGTTGTCAAACTCCTGGAGATAGAGAGGCAAGTACACATGGTTATCAATAATCTGGCCAATAAAGTATTGTGGGGTTCGAACGGTGCTCGGCCTGGGCAGCAGCTTGTACGATACAAGAAGGCTCGAAGTCCCTTGGTAGCTGAACTTAAAGCGGTGGTTTGGGCATTAAAAATGGCAGAGGAGCTCGGCCTGAACAACATTGTGCAGCGAAAGCCGTTGCCCTAACGCCCTTTTCTTGCTTGTTGGCAAACGGCTTTCTATCATAGTTGCAAGCATAGAATTAACAACGTCCCAAGAATCCATTAGAGAATGGGTGGTCAGATTTGTCTGTCACAAAACAGTCTGGGGCTTCTAAAATGTCTTATTACACTAACTTCTTGGGCATGTGGTAGGACTTATCGACTTTGTCCCCTTTGGAAGCTTCATTTCGCTATAAAAGCGGGGGCTGTAGAATGACTTTCCCTGGCTGAGGCAGAGGCAGAGGCACTCCTCGATGAGTAAATTGAGTGAGTTGGTTTGCCTGTGCTTCAATCAGATCTGAACCAATGGCAACGGCAATCGCTAGCCTAAATCCATATTCTGTTTTTCTTTCGGCTCGATCAGGCTTCTCCAGGTGGCGAAGAGCCGACATCGAGGTGCCAGAGGGTCCGTAGTACCCGAAGCACTGGAGTGATCTAGTAGCCGGGAGCTTTTCAGTGCACATTTCGAAAGAAGCGACAAAATCGAAAGGGGCGACAAAATAGCTTGTGGAATTCGATTGCCTGCAGCTGGTTCGGTTGGTCAGTGAGAGAACGATCTCCTTCAGGGGTGTGATAGGGAGGCTACTACACACTATCTCTCTTCTCATACGTGGGTTCAAGACATGTGCATGGAGTCACGTCAAGCGAGAAGGAACCGAGCAGCGGATTATCTAGCTAAACTTAATCATGCGTCTATTTATCTTGTTACTAGTGAGGATGACTTACCTCCAACTCTCTTTGACATTGTGTTTGAGGATCTTATGATTTATGAATAAAATTCAAGTAGTTTTTTTATCAAAAAAAAAAAAGTATTGTTATGTGTGTGGTTGCCTCTTTTTCTCGTGGGTTGACGTCTTCAAGTATCTTATTTTTTTTTATTTTAAGTTTTAGACCATTGTTTTCATTTACACAATCCTATTTTCTTATAACTCGATTCAATTGCTTAAAAATTTGAAGTTATGGGTTTATATACAACAATAATAATAACAATAATAATAATAAAATAATAACAACAACAATCTTTCTAACCCATATTTATAGGTTAAACATCCATATCTAACAAAATTTTAATGGATTTTGTTTAATGAGAAATGCATCGATCTATAACATCACAGTGATATTTTAAGGAATTTGATTTGTTGTTAGCAAATATAACCTATGCCATAAAAAAAACCAGTTAGAAAATTGTGGATGTAAAGTCCAAACTCACTAGACCGTCTCCAACATCTTCTATAAAATTTGTATACTATAACAATAAGCTTAGTGTATCCCGTCTTAGAGCAGATAATGAGTACGTTGATAGAGTGTTTTCAATTGATCAAAGTATTGATTACAAGACATCAACATGCCTCAAACCGTAGTAAAAAATATAAAAAATCCAAATTCAAACATCTTTTTCTGCCTCAAGCCCTCAGTTAACCCTCTTCAATATGAATATCACCATTCCACCTTGCACATTCCATTGCCATTTTCTTTACAAGATGAACATAAGCAAAATTCTAAACCACTTCTTTATAAATTTTATAATATAAGAAAACAAAAGACACATCTTTAAAAAATTATGCCCTAGCTTCAATAATTTTCCTTTTTGAAAAATTCGAAGAATTATTTAATTTTTCAGAACACTATGGGGTATGTATGAGGCTCTTAAAAATAGTTGAAATTAAAAACTAAACTCCACTTGAAAATGTAAAAGGTGTATGAGGTAAAATGTAAAAGGTGTAAGGGGTAAATATATTAAGTGTGAGTTAAGAGCATCAGCACTCATGGGTTAACCTCTTTCGTCTCTCTCCTCGTAATATTTTGACAACTCATATTCCACTAACTCTACCCCATCCTTTAAGAATTTCTAATTTTTAACCCGCATCCATAAGTTTACCCCATTACTATTTTTTTAACTTTATTTATACCCCACCACATATTTTTAACCAATCAAAACTTATTACACTTAATTAAAAAGAATATAATTCACTTTTATATTTTTTTAAAACATAAAAAAGAGATGGGGGAGGAATGGGTTTACCCCTTCATGTTGGGTTTGCCCCTTCCCCATCCATTAAGTGAGGTTAGACCACATCCATGGGGAAACCTTATAGGAAGCTATAGGGGATGTGAAACCCACCACTAATGATGCTCTAAAAGAAAAAAGGTTGTCATGATAGTTTTTTTTTAATTGAAAATACAAATATACTATAACAACCCAATAAACATCACTTTTTTACAAATAAACTGTTTTTCACTTCATATAAAGTTTATGTTTCACACAAAATTTTAACATTATTTTAAAAATAATTTAACTTTAACTTGTTTATAAATTTTAGTCATTTGTTCAATCTCGTCTCATACGAACCCTACACGTGTATCACACGTCCACACCACTCACCATTCACCAACTCACCATGTATCTCCATGTGAGGTTGTGACCGCCATCAGCACTTTATTACCACTAAATTATCAATCTCCATGTCTCCTGCAAACTGAAACTCCCAATTGCATTAGAAATCCACAAATACAATCAATCATCATCAACCCGAATTAAATTCGCTACTCCCCGAATTAAATTACGATAATCAGTCCAACTTGAAAAAACACAACACCAAAATCGAAGGCGTATTTTATTTATTTCACCCCCCTCTCTCTCTCCAAACACCGAAAAAGCTTCCTCCAGAGGCTCGTGTAGCGAAAAGCAGGACAACTACTACTTTCCTACATTCCCCTTAACTTTCAACGATCAATCTTCAATCCGATCCCTCACCCCCACCAATCGCATGCACTTTGATACATTACTCACGCACAATCAAATCCGTCCGTCTGTAAAGATTCTTTCTTGTAGTGTGGTTTCGCGTTTTCGATTCATCGTTTACGGTGGAAGATACATTGATACCTGAATCTGGCCGGCGTTGTGTGGGGAGAGTTTGATCTGCATTTGCTTTTGCGGCTCTGAGGTCGGCGAGTCGCCTGAGCTCATGGTGAGTTCCGTTTTGCCTTCGATTTTGCAGGTTTCAAGAGTGATTTATCGAGTTCCGGATGGATTTTTTTGAATGCTCTCTTCCTATGCTCAGATTGAGCCTAGGGTTTTCCGCCAAAATGAGACCTTTTACATTGTTTTTTTTTTCTCTCACTTTTGAATTGATCCGTCGCCGTTCCGAATCTGTGCATAAGCTGTGTTCTTTTTCTCATGCAAAATCTCTCAGTTTCCGTTTTAATTAGTTGTTAGTTTTCAGCTCTCAGTTTGGAAAACGATAGCTTCTGGTAGGTATTATCTGGCCGTACAGAACAATTCCGTACTTCATTTCAGTCTCATGGACCTCGTGGTTACGTTTGCTACCAACTTGCAATTTTTCTAGAGCCGGTTTGCGATTTGAGGTTTAAAAGGCAAGGTGGTAAAGTGTGAGAAGAAAAAACCATAAATCTCCACTTTTGGAAGGATAAACTCGGTCTATTTGCTTTCTGAGATGTCAATAGCAATATTGTACTGTATCTATAAATCTAGGTCAAACGTTTTCTCGCAGTCCTATAAAAATTGAAGGAAAATTTATCTAAAGCCACAATCTTTGATGGATTGATATGGGATATCTGTTTATATACTTGCATTTATGAAGACGTTCAGAATCTTGAGATATTTTGTTTTTTTATACCCAATGTTCAGATTATTGTGGATTTGAATATTCATTTCAAGAATGTTAGCTAAATGGGACAATGTCGTGCCAAAGGATTTTAATTCCAAGTCTTTCTTATGGTCTATCTTCTTCAGTTATCATTACTGAAGCTGTGATCTGAAAAGTTTTTCAATCTTAATCTGCCTTCCTAATTTGGTTGGTGTTTTTGAAACTTCAGTTTCCACTAATTACTTGTATATATTCCTAGATTGAAAGATGCCTCTAATTCAATGTGTTAAGAGTGATCAATGTCATGTTTCTTTTGCAATGCCATAACTGACATTGTTTGGTTGCAGGATATTTTAGCTCCAAAACCTCTTATGTGGAGGATGGTTGTCTTAGTGCTTGCAATGATTTGTGGGGTTTACATTTGCTTGATCTGCCTGAAGCAAGTTGGTATGCCCAATACTAGCTCTTTTCTAAACATTCAAGTAAGTGACAGACCGTGCCAAAAACCTGTCATTGAACCATCTGATGTTCCTTATGTGCACTACCCTAAACCCATTTCTTACAGCAGGTAGGCTGTTCATGGTATTTCTGGAATGTAGATGCAGTTTATTTTGTAGTATGATGTTTTTTGAACTAATAGACAATTATCTTGCCTTTTACCAGGGCCGAGTGTGCTTGTAATCCAGTACGGTATTTTGCCATTTTTTCAACTCAGAGATCTGGTAGTGGGTGGTTTGAGACCTTACTTAATAGCCACATTAATATTAGCTCAAATGGTGAGATATTTTCTGTTAAAGTGAGGAGGAGTAATGCATCAACTATTGTGGAAACACTAGATAAACTGTACAACCTGGACTGGTTTAGCAGTGCTTCTAAAAATGAATGCACTGCTGCAGTTGGTTTGAAGTGGATGCTGAACCAAGTGAGTCTTATCTCAGGCTTTCTTCCTTTCCTTTATAGTCTCCAAAGTTTAATGTCTTTATGTATTTCCTTTCCATAATTATTCTGTTTATGGTTAGTATTTTTTTGTTTTATTTTGTTTTGCACCTCGTGAATCACTCCTGTCTTGATATTTTTTAGAGTACAATGTACTAAAAAAGGTGAGGGTAATATAGTCATGCTTAATTAGAGAGAGTACTTGAGAATTGAGACATCCTCATTTTCTCAGTGAACTTCAACGGCAGGGTTGCATAATTTAAGTTGCTTTGTGAAGGAATCATGAATAATTAGTGGGTTTAGTTACTTACCACATGATTTTCAATGATTGCAGCCAGTCAGAAAGCCTAAACTTTCATAAATGTGGCCAGGAAGAAAGTGGGAACCATAATCTTTGCTTTAGTTATCAAGTAATATTGTTAAAGCAGAGAAGAAAAACTTGGTCTTGTTTGAAGTCCTCTTCCTCAGAAGGTCATAAGGTTGTCGAAGTGCTAATAAAGGATATTAACTCTCTTGTTGAGAGATTCTGAAAATCTATCAGATTGGCTTTCTCAGGATTGCATGAATATTCTAAGCATGTAAATTATGCTTTCCAGTATTTGCATTTTATGGATGAAATCATCGGGCATCAAGATTCTAATGATATGAATTTGTAATAATCTGGTGTCTGAACTGCCTAGAGACCCCTTGTGTATTAAGTGGAGCTGAGATCATCAAACTTTAGTTTGTGTATTGTGGCTATGTCCTATGTTAATGGATGCTTGGTAAATGGTTATGTATATGGAGAATAAAATTGGGAAGTCAACAACAAAACTAATTAAGGGTATCATGCCAATATCCCAGTTATACCTGAATTACTTCTGCAGTAACCTACATAAGCTACATGTGACCTTACAAAACCCCTCTCACAGCCTCAAACTAATTCTAGACATTCTAACCCACTCTTGCACTTTCCAAGATTCTGTTGTCACGTGCATAACATTTTCTTTGCTCAGGCACATGTTTAGGAGCATGACAAACTTCACAAAACAACAAAAAGGATGATGTATATAATATACCAATTGTTGATCATGTAAAGCTGACAATCAGCACGAGGAAGCCCTGCCGGCTACTGCTATGGATTTTGAAATCCTGGACAGTTCACTGTAGCATGTGAATTAGCATTTTATTCATATCATTGTCATACTTTAGGACGTTGAGATATCAGCCTCAAGACCTCATTTAGGTGTGTGTCAGGAAGCCTTTGATTTTATTATCCTTCATAACTACCTTCCAATTAACTGAATTAAGTAATAGGAAAGGGCGTTTTCTCGTGATGGAATTGACTGAACTCCTATTTTACTTTTTTGGGCTTTTCTCTTGTAGGTTGCATCCGATTTATATTAATTATAGTTTATTTTTGATGATCCATGCAGGGTATAATGCAACATCATGAGGAAATAGTGGAATACTTCAATGCAAAGGGTGTCTCTGTGATCTTTCTCTTCCGAAGAAATCTGTTGCGCAGGATGATCTCAATACTTGCAAATTCTTATGACAGAGAAAACAGGCTTTTGAATGGGACTCATAAATCACATGTGCATTCACCTCTCGAGGTCTTTCACAATCCTTCCTTTTCCTTGAATCTCAGAGTGATTCCACCCTAGTAATCAAGCTCTTTGTGTCATAAATCAACAGGCTGAGATACTAGCGCGATTTAAACCTACTGTCAACATAAAGTTGCTCATACCTGATCTGAAGAAAGTCAAGGAGATGGGACTCAAAGCTCTAGAACACTACAATTCAACCAGACACACGTTACTTTACTATGAAGATGTAGTGAAAAACGGCAGTGTAAGTCTTTCATGAGAGACGATTTCACCTTGTCTACTCTCAACTCATAAACTCACTCTAATGTGACATGCAGAAATTACTGGAGGTTCAAGATTTCCTCAAGGTGCCAAGAATGAATTTGACTAGCAGGCAGGTAAAGATACACAAAGGGTCCTTATCCGAGCAAATTGCTAACTGGGATGATGTCAAGAAGACACTTGAGGGAACTGAGTATGAAAACTTCATGAATTCTGACTATAGTTTATAGCCCTTAAGTTGGCAGCTGTGAATAGGCTTTTCGCTTTCTTTCTCTCTTTTTCTGGTTTTTCTTTCCAGCCATGTTTCTTTTGGCTGCGAGGAGTGCGCGTAGCCACGATTTTGATCACAGCTGCCACTTCACAGGGTTTTGACATTGTTGTAGTCCTGCTGCCCTGATTAGTTATTCATTCATTCTTTCCTTTCTATGATTGATCTGCCGTGTTTGTCTGGCAATGAAGGGAGTTTGAAGTGGAAATTTTTTGGCTCTAGTTGTAACTAAATTTCAGATGAAGTTGTTTTGAGGACTTGCAGTTGCAGAAGATTGCATTGACGAAGATGCGCCATTAGTTAGCAGTTGTAAGTATGTTTCATTTGGTTATCAGTTTGAAAGGAAAAGGAACGGTTGGGGTTCGAATCGGATTCAGATTCGGCCTAACAGTCTAATAGATTTAGACCGTTCTTCAGACCTTTGTAACATTGCAAAAATTTCAATGCATTAGACTTGATAGAGTTTTTAAACAAATTCAGCACAAAATAAACATTTCAACTTAAAGAGGGTCTACATTTATTAACCCAAAAGAACCCATCAACAAATTATCCCTGTCCGTATAAAATAAATCTTGTTATTTTGTCAAGTGATGTGATATACTATAATATAGGCCAACAGTTTTCCACAAACATCTTTGTCTTATACACAGCCATCTTAATTTCTTACCAATTGACAAATTTATTGAAAAGTAAGGAGTGATTGGGTCCTTTTTCACAAACCACCCATCTTTCAGGTTATTCAGTAAACACCACCCAAAAGTGAAAAATGAAAAAATAGCAGTTTTGTCCATCCCATATCCCATATATTTGGATGTGTCGGAAAATTGGATAAGTCAGTTTATGTACATACCATACGGTTGATGTACATACCATACTAAAGAAACAATAGTAGAAAATTGGAAAAGTCATACAAGAAAACATAAATAAATCCAACATAATATGACTATGTTTGGGAGCAGTTTTTGGAAGCTTGTGAACAAGAAACGTTATTTGAGTTGGGTGTTTGGCAGAATGACGTTTGGAGGAGTTGTAGCTTTAAGGAGAGGTTGAGAGCGACCAAAAACACAAAAATTGAGCGCTACCATGACAAGCTGTTTGGAGCGGGTGATAATTTGCTTCCTCCCTCTCATTTGCTTCCCTAATTGACCCATAAATTTCAAAGCAATTTTCAAAAATCAAAACCTTTATTTCAACTGTTATTTTTAAAAGATACACCAACCACTTCAACTACTCCAACAATTATTTACAGCTACCCAAATATCTCCAAACCGCTACTATTGCCAAACGAAACCAGAGAAAGATAGCCAACACTTGAGATCATGAAACCAATTGTGTTGTGCCGTAGCTCTTAATGCTTGGTAAGATGGTGTAAAGATCAAAGAAAGACGGGCAAGTGGGTATTTTTAAAAGAAAAGAAAAATAGAAGGCATACTTTTTTGAATAACAATAAAACAAGTGATGTTTTGTGAAAAAAGGCCTATTTTAGGGGTGAATTTTAAAATTTCCGATAATTTTTTTTTTTTTTTTTTTTTTGATGAGAGTAAGAATTCGGTGCGGGAGCCCGCTAACCGAGTGCATCCTTGAGGATGAGGCCCTGAAGACCTGAATGATTGTACAACGAGATGGTGTCCGGAGTGCTATGGCCAAGGTGGGCGACCTTGTCCGCCACAGCGTTACCAGAACGAAGGACATGACAAATATTCCAGTGCCTCACACGGCTGAGAAGTCGTAATGAGTCTGATATGATCATTTCTATTTCCCATGGAGGAGTCCAGTAATTCCGAATACTGTTAACAACAGTTAATGAATCGCCTTCCAACTCAATTTTATCATACCCACTTGAGGCAGCCCACCGAGCAGCCTGCCAAGCTGCGAGGGCTTCAGTGGTAAGGGGACTTTGCTTCCCACACTTGCAATGTTGTAAGTGTATCACATTGCCTTCATCGTCCCTAACAACGAGACCAATCGAACTTTCCCCATTTATGTGAGTGGAGCCATCGAAATTAATTTTGACATATCCTCTACATGGTTTGGACCATTTACTCGTTTTTTCCCTATCCCTTTTGCGAGTCACGGTCTGAGTGTTCCATTCCGATGAGTCAACCTCGTATTCTTTAGCTGTACTCCAATTTTGTAACATGCTTTTGACGAGACTCTCGAACTCGGTCAACTTAGGAATCTTGCTATCTTGAAAACTAATCTTGTTTCTTATGTGCCAAATCGCCCACCAGGAGACCACTAGTCGGTTCATTTCAGGTGAAGTGAGCGAAGAGTTGGCTAGCATAAGTAGCCCGAAGGCGTTAGTCACTTGGGAAGCATTATTCAGAAGGATGTTCCTTACTTTGGCCATATTGTGATTGCAGTGCTGGGCAAATGTACATTCCAGAAAAAGGTGATTGGTATTTTCATAGGGCGCCCCACAGAAAACACAGTCAGCAGGTACGTGAATACCATTTCGTATCAAACGCTCCTTCGTAGGCAAGCCATCCAGACTTAGTTTCCAGATAAAGGATTTAATTTTGGGTTGTACATCCAGTTTCCAGATCCATGAGTGGCAAGAGGCATCCTCGTGAGGATGCTCTGTGAGGAAATTCATGGCACTTCTGGTTGTGAACCAGCCTTGTCTGTCGGGCCACCAATATAGTCTATCATCCACCAACACATTGGGGATAAAACTATTAAGTACTTTGTCTGCAAGCTCGGGCGGCAGGTTCCTAAAAAGTTTGTCTTCGTTCCAACTTCCGTCTTCTTTAATGTAGGCTGAGACCATTTCGTCTTGAAACCCTCCGGGAGTCTGGGGGAGAGATTCTATTAAGGGTTTGCAGTTGAGCCATCTATCAGTCCAGAAATTTATTGACCTGCCATTACCGACTCTCCAAATTAGCCCTTCCTTGAATTTTTTTGTCAACGTCATGAGTCTTCCCCATTGCCATGATACATTTGCACCTTTCTTGTAGCTTAGCAGCGGGGTTCCGCGCAGGTATTTATTTGAAATTATTCTTACCCAAATATTTGTCGGTTCTGCCAGGATTTTCCACAATAGCTTCATCTGAAGGGCCTCGTTCATTTCCTTGGATTTCCTTATACCCATTAAAATTTCCGATAATATTTTTTTAAGTGTATTTATTTATTTCTTTATTTAAAAGCTGGATATATATTCACTTTGACGTACAGCACCCGAAGTTGAGGACCCGTTCATCACCCCACCAGTTCACCATTGCCACCGCCCCATAGCAGGCCTGTTCGTGAGGGGAGAGAGAGAGAGGAATCTCCACGACTTCTTCATCTCTGCGTTGACTTCTCCCCACATCTCTGTATCTCCATTGCGCTTCATCATCTCCAGAGATCCACTTTTCTCTGAATTATTCGGTTTGGATTTTCATCGATTTGGATATCGTGGACTCGAATCCTCAGAGCGGAAGTGTAGTGGCCAACGAGGATTTTCAGGGATCTTCTATTCTACGGTGTTATCTTTCTGGAGGTACTTCGTTTCATTGATTTGTTCATCTTGATGTGTCTGACTGGGATCAGTTGACTGATTTCGGAATCTTCGCATTGTGCTCGTTTTACATTTTTTTTTGAAAAATTGGCTTTGCCTTGAATTTTATTGACTGTGAATTCGTTGTTGTTTATTTGAGATCTTTTCTTCAACAATTGAATTTTGAGTGCCGCATTTGCTTTGCCATTTGATTGGCAGTAGGGTTTTTGCTCCACGGTGATTGAGATTGGTAGAATTTAGGAATTAGGGTTTTATTTTGGTGTGGTTTGGGGAATTTGCTGTTTTCTTCTAATATTCTGATCCATTGTCTAATTAAAGCAATTGCGGGATATTTCCTTCAGTTGATTAGTTCTTGATGGGCTATAGGGAGCTAGAGTTGTAAACTAACCTACGCTGCTCTTGGTATTTCCGGAATATTCTATTGCCATTGGCGATCAAATTGGGTTGCGGGCTCTTTACACCTCATTTTTTATGGATCCTTTATCAGGATGGACAATTTTAGGAAATTATACTTGAGATTTACGGCTTCCAGTTGAAATATTATCAGTCTGGAGATCTCTACGGTGTCTTCCAGCAATTGCTGTATGATTTTGAGAGAACATGAGCATTTAATTCTTTGTGTAATTTGAAGAACTGAGTTGGTTTAAAAGTATTCAGAACGAAAAATATAGTCATCATCTATGTATCTTTTCAGGTTCACTGTAATCGGGGGGATCAAAATAATCGGTGTGCTTATTCCTCGCTAACAGTTTATAAACTGGTGAAAGTTTCGAGCTGTTGAATCTTCACTTGTTGGGAGGGAGCTGGATAGCAAACTGGATCAAGTCCTTAGGGAATGTGTTTTTAGCTTTGGAAAGTATGCAAGAAAATAAGTTTCCAAAGCGTTACCTGATCGTTCTTCTGACCTTCATATGCACATCAGTGTGCTACATTGAGCGTGTCGGATTTTCAATTGCTTACACTATCGCAGCTGATGCTGCTGGGGTGAACCAGTCAAGCAAAGGTACGATACTCTCTACGTTCTACTATGGATACGCTTGTTCTCAGATACCAGGAGGATGGACAGCTCAGAAGATTGGGGGAAGACGCGTTCTCCTCCTCTCTTTCGTGCTGTGGTCTGCAACTTGTGCTTTGATCCCACTTGATCCAAATCGGGTGGTGCTTTTAGTCTTTGCTCGCCTCCTTGTTGGCGTAGCACAAGGGTTTATATTTCCTTCGATTCACACAGTGCTTGCTCAATGGGTTCCCCCACACGAGCGGTCTAGGTCTGTTTCCCTAACAACATCAGGGATGTATCTTGGTGCGGCTGCTGGAATGCTTTTGATTCCGTCTGTGGTGAATTTGAAGGGGCCCCAGGCTGTCTTTGTTGCCGAAGCTGCGTTGGGAGGCTTGTGGTCTTTATTGTGGTTAAAGTATGCTTCCGACCCTCCTCGTTCTGAGCATCCAAAAGCCGCTGCAGCTGGTTTTGGGGAAGCATTATTGCCTACTAAAAGTAACAATAAAATGAGAGTAGAGAATGGGGCGAGTTTGGGGAAAACCAGCCACATTCCTTGGAAGAGAATCTTCTTTAGCTTACCTGTTTGGGCTATCGTCGTCAACAACTTCACGTTCCATTATGCTCTGTATGTGCTCATGAATTGGCTCCCTACATACTTCGAACAGGGCTTGCAGCTCAGCCTCCAAGAGATGGGTTCGTCCAAGATGATGCCATACTTAAACATGTTCATATTCTCAAACATTGGTGGCGTCGTGGCTGATCACCTTATCACGAGAAAGATCATGTCAGTGACCAGAACGAGGAAATTCCTAAACACCATAGGATTCATGGTGGCGTCTCTGGCATTGATGGCTCTCCCGGCATTCAGAACAGCAGGCGGAGCTGTCTTTTGCTCATCACTGGCCCTCGGTTTCTTGGCCCTTGGCAGAGCCGGATTCGCTGTGAACCACATGGACATAGCTCCGAGATATGCTGGGATCGTCATGGGAGTCTCAAACACGGCTGGCACATTAGCTGGCATCGTTGGGGTCAAGCTCACCGGGCAGCTTCTCGAGGCTGCTAAGGGCGCTGATTTAGACATCACCAGTCCTGAGAGCTGGAGAGCGGTGTTCGTCATTCCTGGCCTGCTCTGCATTCTTAGTTCTTTCGTGTTCTTGCTTTTCTCGACAGGCGAACGGATTTTTGACTGAGGTTAGGCTTCCCTTGTTCTTTGTACACCATTAATCTTTTTCGAGTTGGACCTGAATGTGTATGCAGAATTCAAGGTCCAGCCATGTACGATTCGGATTTTCGGGTTGGAGATAATTGAGAATATAAGCTTTCTGGGAATGGTGGAAGACTAGAAGTGCATCAATTGACTTAAAAACCATGTCAAAAACTTTACCTATTGATCTAAGCATTTTAGGATTTGGTCCAAATCCATTACTCAAGACTTGTAGCTTGACAATTTTAAGGGATAGTTTTTTAGCCACAGAACATGGAATCACTATATGTGTATTCTCCATCCACATCATTTGTTGTGCAGGCCTAAAGAGTAAAGACACTATATGGTATGGAAACTCCAAAGTACATTTTTTTTTTCACAGATGAACTCAAATATCGCTAAGCGACACACTTAAGCACTAGCCTACAAGGCACACGATGAGCTAAGGAGGCCTTTGAAAGGAACAAATGACATGAATCCCTTTGAAAGGAGCCTATGAAAGACAACTAAACTGAATTGTATCATAAGTTAACATGGGTGCCTTAGATTCACTATGTTAAGTTGTTAACCATAAAACTATCTCAAGTTAACTAAATTGATTTGATAAAGGCGAATATGCACCAAATTATCACCCATTTCATGTGAATTAAGGTTTAGTCCTTTTCTTCAAAATATTGACACCCACCACCATCTTTGATGATTGAGATGATGATTTTAGACACACTTCTTCTCCTTTATTTCAGTCGAATGCATTCACGTGTTTGAGGAGATCAACCACACATTCTCATATTTTCTCTCATCTAAAACCGTCGATTCTCATCCATAAAGATGTTATTGAATAATGGTCTAATAAGATATTTGGCTTGTTTGGTATCCTTATCAGGGGAAAAAAGAAAAGAAGCAAATAGCTTAATTTTAGCCTTTTCCACAATCCAAAGCTTGCAGATCTGCAAATGGATGCTTGCCCTTTATATCAAACATACTATCTACTGTTTAAGGTGGGTGCCTGGGTGGCCTCCTTTTTGTATCCATGCTTTATTTGGGGTTATTCATTGATTGTTGATGGCTTCCTTATTTCAATCTTTTTTCCCACTTTAGTATCTTTGTTCTTCAGCTACATTATTTATTTACATAAATACAATATTTAATTTCCTCACATTGTTTCTTTTTCCCTTGATGTGCCTAGCTAGCTAACTTGATACTTTGTTTAGGTATGAAACAAGTATTTCCCTTTATTTTTCATCTATTTAATCTAATCCACACATCACATGCTTTCTTGTAAGCTAAGGTGCATGAAGATCCCTATTAATGTTCACTTCATGCATAGAAAATCGATCGACTGCCTGGAGACACCGAGAGACCGATCAAAATGAGGTGGAACTCGACGTTCCTTTGGTGGATGGGAGTTGTTTTGAGCATCGGATTAGCTTGCTCCGATGAACACTCGGACACGGATAGGGTGCTCAACGTTGGGGCGATCTTCTCGTTGGGTACTATCAGCGGAAAAGTTTCGAAGATCGCCATGGAAGCTGCTGTGAGTGATGTCAACTCCGATCCTAGCGTTCTTGGCGGTCGCAAGCTCTCTCTCCATGTACATGACTCCAACTTCAGCGGATTCCTTGGCATCATGGGAGGTGAGGTGATTCACTCCATTCTTTCACACTAAGGTTTTGATAGTCGTAAAGTCAGGTCATTTCTGGTTTCAGGTTATCATTATTTTTTCGCCTAAATCATGGATTAATCATATGTTTTAGATCAATATATTTAAGTAATATACTTTTAGTACTCGGGATCCACCTTCTATCACAAAACCTATTGCCAATTTTTCGAGATTCTAATCGATTTTTAAAGACCATTGCTAGAAATGAAATGCAAGTAGCTTTTCGAAGCTTTTGATTTTAATATTTTATAGTTTTAAATAAGTTAAATATGAGATTTTAGCTTAATTAGCTTTTGAAATTGGATTTTCAAATGCTAATCACCCCAAGCGTTTTACAATTCTATTCATTTTCTCCTATTTGATTAGCTAGTTTGTAACAGTTACTCAATCAGCTAGGCTACCAAAACATCTTACTATCTTATAAAAACTCTAATTTAACATATATTTAACACATTCAATCCATCCGCTTCAGCTACTTCAGCTACCCCATCATGCCATCAGTTCCGTGTTAGCAAACTGACCCTAAGTTGTTTTATGAATAACATAGCCTTGCAGTTCATGAAGATGGACACAGTCGCCATCCTCGGGCCACAATCTTCGAGGATGGCGAGTGTGCTATCGCATTTCGCAAACGAGCTCCATGTTCCGTTCCTGACCTTCACCGCATTGGATGCCACCCTCTCCTCCATCCAGTATCCCTACTTGGTCCAGACCGCCCCCAACGACATGTTCCAGATGTCGGCCATTGCTGATCTCATCAGCTTCTATGGCTGGTCAGAGGTAACAAACAACAGCATTACATATGATTCATTGCATCACTACATTGTATCTCCTCTTCATCTACACTTTGTGCACTCATCAGGTAACGGCTATTTTCACCGATGATGAACAAAGCAGGAATGGGATCGCGGTGTTGGGGTCCAAGCTAGCTGATCGGCGTTGCAGGATATCATACAAGGCGACCCTCCCACCGGATCTACGCACGAATGATGACACTGTAAGAGCTGCATTGAACCAGGTTAAGATGATGGAGTCTCGGGTGATCGTCGCACATACAACAACCATGTTTGGTCCACAGCTTCTCAAGATAGCTGAGGAGCTTGAGATGATCAAAGAAGGCTATGTTTGGATAGCCACTTCATGGCTATCCACCGTGTTAGATGCTAAGCCGATTCATGGCTCGAAGATGCACAAGTCACTCCAGGGAGTGCTGACACTCCGGCTGCATACACCTGAGTCGGATGCGAAGAGAGAGTTCGCCTCCCGGTGGAGGAGCTTGAGCAATGACTCGATTGGATTGCCGGCTACTGGCTTGTATGCTTATGATACCGTTTGGTTGCTTGCCCATGCTCTTAGATCGTTTTTTCATCGAGGGAACGATGTGTCGTTCTCCGATGATCCAATCTTGTCGAGAGTCGGAATGGGAGTCCTAAACATGAGTGCATTGAGCATTTTCGATGGAGGACGAAGCCTACTCGAGCTGATCCTGCAGACGAGCTTCGTTGGCCTAACGGGTCCACATCGAATCGTTGATCAAGATAGGTCCTTGCTTCACACCTCCTTTGACATCCTCAATGTGGTGGATGATCACATGAAGCTGATTGGATACTGGTCCAATTACTCCGGCCTCTCGGTTGTGCCACCAGAGGCTCTCTACAGCAAACCACCTAACCGTTCGATAGAGAGCCAGGAGCTGTCTGGTGTGGTCTGGCCTGGTGGTGGAACGGACAAGCCTCGCGGCTGGGTCTTCCACCACAATGGCAGAAAGCTGAGAATAGGGGTCCCTTATCGCGTTAGCTTCAAAGGGTTTGTCGTAGCAGATAGCCATTCTCGCGTTCTTGGAGGTTATTGCATCGACGTGTTTCAGGCTGCGGTGAAGCTGCTTCCATATGCTGTCCCCTATGAGTTTGAGCTGTTTGGAGATAGGCATCAAAATCCAAACTACAATGAGCTTATAAACAAGATCACAACAAATGTGAGTTGTCAGTTTCTGTCATCTGTTATACTTCTATACTGACTCCTTATCCTACTATGTGTCCTGTCATTGTGGTTTCTGTCTCCTTTTGTTCTGGGTCATTCGGAAACACTCTCTCGACTCATTCGGGGAAAGAGTGCGTACATCCTGACCCCTCAGACCCTGCCTCACAGGAACTACTGGGTTTTTATTGTTGTTGTTGTTGTTGTTGTTGTTGTTGTTGTCAACTTCTGCTTGGTTTTTGATGGGTCACTAAGTCACTTGGCTAGTTTCTATCCTGCAGGAGTTCGACGCTGTTGTAGGCGACGTTGCTATCATTACCGAAAGGATAAAGAAAGTCGATTTCACTCAGCCTTATGCAGAGTCCGGGCTGGTTGTGATAGCCCCGGCTAAGAAGGCGAGCAGCAGCGCTTGGGCGTACTTGAAACCGTTCACTCCATGGTTGTGGGCAGTCACAGCTGCTTTCGTCGTACTGGTTGGAGTTGTCATCTGGGTCCTCGAACACGAGATCAATGACGAATTCGCTGGACCGCTAAGGACCCAAGTCTTGACCATTTTATGGTTAGTTCACGAGTTTCTGATCGTCTCGTTCTAAAGCCTCACTGAGTTCTGATGCAGGACTTGTTCTTATGACTTGCAGGTTCAGTTTCTCAACTATGTTTTTCGCCCACAGTAAGCACATTCATATGGGTTTGAGCGGGATAGACTGAGATTGTTGTGGTTGTGCCAAATAACGGTTAAAAAATTTCCTATTGAGAAATTCATGATTTTTGCAGGAGAGAACACACTCAGTACTCTTGGCAAGATGGTGATGTTCATATGGCTCTTTGTGGTGCTGATCATCCAATCCAGCTACACAGCTGGTCTAACTTCAATCCTGACAGTTCAGCAACTGTCGTCTCCGATAAAGGGGATCGGTTCCCTGATCGCGAGCACAGATACAATAATAGGGTTCCAGGTAGGCTCCTTCGCGGAGAACTACATGATCCAAGAGCTCGGCATTCCCAAGTCTAGACTGAAGGCTCTGAATTCACCCGAGGAATATGCCACAGCTCTTCAGAATAGAACCGTTGCTGCGGTGGTTGACGAAAGGCCATACATCGACCTCTTTCTGCAGCGGCATTGCCCGTTTGTTGTTGTTGGCTCGGAGTTCACAAGGGCCGGTTGGGGCTTCGTAAGTATCTCTCAACTCGTCGTTTTTTTGACTTACTCTGAAGGAAGTGCTTTAGCTGCTCTTTCGTCTTCTCTTCTGTATCATTAGGCATTTCCTAGAGATTCACCGCTTGCAGTCGACATGTCGACCGCCATCCTACGACTGTCCGAGGACGGCACCCTGCAAAACATCACCAAAGCATGGGAATCGAGGCTAAGAACAACTTGTACTCCTCAAGATTTTGGGGGCGACACAGAGCAGCTCCAATTGAACAGCTTCATAGGACTCTTCCTCCTATGCGGGGCCTCTTGTGTGATCGCTCTCTCCATTTACTTCTACATGATCACATCCAAGTACAAGCGCCACCTCCTTGAGGTGCACAATCCTCCGATTCAAGGTAGCTCCCGCGCAGCTCAGATCCAAAATTTCTTGTCGTTTGTCGACAAGAAAGACGACAAGTTAGAGGAGTCTCAGCGCAAGATGAAGAGGAAACGGTCTTCCATGTCATCCATTGGGGAAATGAGTTAGGAGTTAGGACTAGGAGGTTGAACGAACATTTCTAGCATATACTATTTTCTGTACACAGGAGGTGGAATGAGCATATGATATATAGCCCATGTAAAAACTCAGTAGAATTAGAAATATCAAAATTCACAACTACCATACTTTTCAATTGAAATCACCAAAATTATAAAAATATTAACAAGGCATGAAAAAATTTGTTCATTAGCACAAGCTCTCAAAACCGACATGGGTTACTGAACATACCGCATAGAGCAGTTCACTTGCAAATGAAGACTACAAAGTTCTTCCTATGGTGACTACACATAAATTGATTGGCATGTCACTACCATGCCCTTTTAGATATATTTGAGATACTGAGCAAGCTACTTACTTTTCTGCAAATTTATTGACCCCCAAATCTGAAACGCATGAGAATAAGCACCCCGATGGACAATTTCATCATGTTGGCTCCCCAGAACCTTTGTCATCTAGAACCCCAGACATTCATTCATGATGCACGGAGAGTATCATGCAATCTTAGGCACAGGAGAAGTTTGTGAAGGGGATACAGTGACAGAACGCAACAACTCCAAGGAGGAAACAAGCCCCAGAAAGTGTGAGAGGACGGTATTAGCTGATGCCTGCAAATAAGAATACATCAGTGTCCTTAACCAGTCACAATTCTTTGGTTTTCGTGGGGTGTGGATAGATGGATTTAGGATGATGTTGCTTTTCATTTGATTAGTCTTCTTGTTACAGTTAAAAAATTGCTGCCTCTTCCTCTCAAAGATTAAGGATGCGCACAGCTTCCACCTATACTAAAGCCAGTATTGTGCATTTTGAAAGATATATTGAAGGCCAATCAGGGCTAATATTAATCATATCAGATGATTTAGAATAGTTATTTATTGGCCTTCAATATACATCTTTAAGAATAAAAAAAGAACCCAAGGAAAATAACACTTCCACTTCAATAGGATGTTGTGAGCATGAGGTTTTCACTGTATTTGCACCTACCTAATTTATCAATGGTAGCACCAAACACTCAAAATGATAAATTTTATCAACAATCGCCTAGTAGATGAAAGGATTTTGAACTGCAGATAAGTTGTACCCAAAATTTTCCATAGAAACATGGTCATCAGCAATAAACCTCAAGTTTCCATGAGATATTAATTCATACAGAACTTTTTGAATCTCAGAGCAGAAGTTTACCTGCACTAAGAATACATCCAAGGCAAGAACCGGGCTGTAGCCAGGAGCAACGCCCTGATAGAAAGGAGTAGCAGAAGTTGTGAGGGCCTTTGCAACTAGTAGTCCAACTGTTGCTTGCATGCCGAGGACAGCAGCACCCATCCCTAAAAGATTTACAATTATTCCATTTTTCAGACTTTTCACAACATCAGCACGAGGAGGAGCCTGCAAAGCATGATCTCATGTTATATCTTGTCTCATAATTCCTAAAGGGATACATATACTTCATAAGGACTCCAGTTAGCAGTTATCTAAGATTCATACAAAGAAAAAAGCCGGCCTGGAATTTTTTAACAACTCAAGTGGCTCTTGAAAGATGCAAAATTAGATTTTTTTCACACAAACAAGATAAAAAAAAGGGAAAAAGGCCCATAAAAGAGAATTAGGTCCAAGGAACAGGGTGTAGTGAGTAGTATTTAGGGTTTGATTGGCACGATGTGCTTAATGCTTCTAATGAGGTAATGAGTAATAATGAATGAAAATTGTTTTTGACTGGATATTTTGCAGATTAGTGAAAATGGTGGTGTGAATAAGTTGGGTTGGTACTTAGTAGTGTACCACATAAATGGGTACTATTTTGTGAAATGGGATTGGGTAAGGAAATTCATTAATGCATTAGTCTAGTATGTGATTCAAATCAATCTAAAGATCTTCCGGTTCAAAGTACATGACCAATGTAATGTCATTATAGATCATAAATTCCTCATAAATCTTTAAACATATACATACATACCAATGATATAATGCAGGAAAGAAAACAGTCTAAAAGAAGTGCAAGTGTTGAGAATTTGCTATACTAGAGTACTAGACCAACTAATCCCATATCCATACATGGGGATTTCAAATCACGCTTCGTGGGAAATTTAAATGTTATATACATGAATACTTGAATTCAATTTCCATACCTTTGAGGGATCATATGCAGTCTTCCGAAGCCTCTCTGACAGCCGTATGTAGCCAAATGACCAAAAGACAGAGATGAATGCAGCCGAAATCCCGGCTGCAGTGGAATAAAATGTGAAAGGGGATGTGATCTTCCCAGTGACGATTATGGAAAATGAAAGAATCACAGCAGAGACGATAGTGCAGATGAGCTGTGCCCAAAATCCAAAGCTGCCCAACCTCTTGAAATACCTCCCAGTAATCTCTAATCTTTTTGCCACCTACACACCAAGATTCAATAAGAATTCACACAAATGTCAAATTACTTCTAGAACTACACTACACTACTACAGAGATCAAATTCATCCTCTTATTCAACACTGACACTAAGAGGGAAAATTTTCACCCTACAACAGATATGGTGCAAGGAATAAAAAGGATTCTCTCAAATGTACACTCCAAGAATTATGATAAATAACCCGTAATCGTGGGATCTTTACTCAAAACCACACCAATTCTTAATGCTTTCCATCAAGCCACCTTAAATTTCTATATATTAAAATCAAGTGGAAACATATTATTAACTCATTTCCTCGTCAAACAAACAATCAGAACGTACCAACATATCAGAATTCAACTGGAACTGGAAGTAACAGAGGCTAATACTGGATCTTTTTAGAATAGTTGTTTAGCTGTTAAAGTCAGCAAATTTGAGGTGTATAATGGCAATTGGGGTGGCTCATAACAAATTACCTCTAAATTTCAGGTGGCTTACCGTAATTATTTATTCAATGTACTGAAATGGGACATATCATGCCACTTCCTTCGTTTCATCCCACGTCCAACCATTTAGAATCAATCAATCAAAGACCAAACATCGCTTATCAAGCACAGTTAGACGATAATCTACTAAAATTCAGCAAAATCCCTATAAAATATTAACGCTTCTTCCAAGAACCAGTTGAAGAGGTCTAAAGCCACGCACAATCTCAAAACCTAATCCAATAGCCAAAAAACCTCAAACACAGACGATTACCTGGTTGAGCTTTGCCTGCTCGGTGTCATCTGATGGAAACGGCGGAGAAGAGGGAGCCGAAGCCGCTGGAGGAAATACGATCCTATGTCTCTCTCCCTTGGACAAAGAGGGAGAAAACAAAGAGGAATTCGTCGGGGGAGTAGCCGAGAGAGAATTAATAGGAGAGAGAGAAACGCCGTAGTACTGGCGTCGAATGCGCAGTCCGGGAGCGAGGTTGGGCAGAAAAGCTCCGGTCGCCGGGGATGTGCCGGGGCGGGCCGGCGGCAGAAGTAGCGTTTGCATTTTAGCTGAGAGTGAACAGAAAAAGGGGTGTTCTGAGTTCTCAGATTAGACGAATCTTTGCTGATGCCGAATAAAGAGGAAGAAAAATAAAATAATAAAACATGTATGCTTCTACTGAGTGAGTTCGTTGGGCCTAGTATTAATGGGCCATGATCTTTAGGATTATGGGCTTTGTGGCTATATGGACCCAATACACATGGGTCCAAAGTGAACCGTTTAAATTTGGACTCAACCTTAAAAAAGTTTTCATATTTGGCTTGTTTTAAAAATGAACGAGTTCGAGTTGAACTTTTTTAGAGTATTAAAGAATCCTATTTACTGATTATGACATCGTAACTTAAAGAAATGGAGAAAGCTGCGCAGAAAACTTGACCCCTGAAACCCGATTAGAAGTGATATGTACTGAGATATTGTTATTGTTGGTGGTGTACTTACCTTCAACATACTAGGTTCGTGTGACTTTATAACCAAAGCTCACTATAATGTTTTTTTTTTTTTTGGTTTAAAGGTTGGCTAGTGCCCTATGTTTACTTAGAAATTGCTAAGTAGCTTAAGACCACTTTTATCGGTGTACTGTGTGAGATGCTAAAGGTTTAAAAAATTATAAAATATGGAGGTGAGATAAAGTTGGATGCTTGTGAGATGTCTAATTGGCATCGATGCCAAAGGGAAATTAAATGCACTGTCAGATTTTTTGTTTTGTTTTCGGAAATAAAAAGAAAAAAAGGGACATGTGGCGCGGTGAGGTTGGCCACGCTTGACGCAAAGCTGCAGAGGGGAGGGACACATGTCGCCACACCACAGGCGGATGGCATGGATGGCTGCGATTGCAAGGAACCGACGGCCCAGATGCAATCTGGCCGAATTTAATTAAATTCATATAATGCTAATTTCGGTATGTAAATTGTTAAAAAAAAAATTAAAAATTACCATAATACTAGATTTATTTTTCTCTACACATAGACATCAAATTTTAATATGTTTCGACGTAATTTGAAAAAAATGATTTAATTTGATATAATTATATTGTAATTTGGCTCGGTAAATTGAATCTTGGTCATTCGGTATCCGATTTCTTATTATAATACCTTTCCGGATAGGGAATCGCGTCAGGAACAAAACTCATGGCTATTCTGTGAACTACGGGCTTTTTAAGCCATTTGGGGTTGTTTCAGGGCTCAAATTAGGGTTTTACTGTGTTCGAAACTTTCTGGTAATTTTCGAAACTTCATACCGAGTCCAATTAATTTTTTTTTGTCCGTAACACACTTCATTGAATGTTTGGAGGATGTAAAAATGTGGACAAGTCATTTGTGACATTGGTATAAATGATTTGTATAGATGAAGTGTGTTGTCCCGTCAAATGCAGATGTATTGAGTAGTCTTGTCTCCTCAGTTGTATTGAGTAGTCTTGTCTCCTCAGTTGGACTGTGGTATGATTTTGGCTATAAAAACGTATCATCACAACCATTTCAGAACACACCATTTGTTCTTCATCTTCTTCTCATCATGGATCCATCTCAAAATGAAGCTGATAATTTCTTCTTCTCTGGCTTGAGCAATATCTCCCTTTCTTCAGAATATGGGTTAGGCTATTACGAGCAACTTCTATCTTCAAACCCACAAAATCTTACCACAGACACTGCTGGAAGTGAAAATTCACAACAATCTCAACCTACCCAACTTATAGCACCCAACAAGGTGTCGATTCTAGTTCTCGAGGTCGAGGTCGTCTCAGTGCTTGTGGGCGAGGTCGTGGCGGGGCTCGTGGTTCATGCCGTGGTGAAGTTGGAGAAGATGCTGATGCAATTCGTTCTTCTCGCTCCACTTGGAGTGTGGAAGACGATAATCTTTTCGTTAGCGCTTGGATAAACATCTCGACTGACGCGGTCATCAACACCGACCAAGATGCAAATGCATTTTGGGACAGAATCGGAGCCTTCTATGAGAAGTATAGGAAGCCACACCAAGTGGAAGGAGATGGAAAGAAATGTAAAGCGCACTGGCAAAAAATCAATTCGAATGTAGCTAAGTTTGTTGGTTGTTTTCAAGAGGCAAGTCGAATGAGAGCTTCTGGCAAGGCGGAGAAGGATGTCACTACGAGGGCACATGAGCTTTATACTTCAAGGACTGATGGAAAGCGATTCAAAGAGGAGCATGCATGGGTACTGCTGCGTGATGAGCCGAAGTGAAGTGTTGATTATTTAGATAAAATCAACCGTTACAATGCAAGTAGTGGGAGTTCGAAGAGATCTCGAACAACTGGTGGAGAGGATACCCCTGGTTCAGATACTCCCACGTGTGTCTTCACCGTCAATCGAATTCAGCGTCCAATGGGCATCAAGAAATCCAAGAGAAAAGGAAAAGAAGTCATGTCATTCGATCAAGCTGCACAGAGAGAGGTTGTCGTCGAACAGGCAAAGGAAGAAGCCGAAAAGTTCAAACAAATTTATGAGTTGCAGATGGCGAAGGAGGTTCGCAAGAGGGAGAAGGTGCAAGGGTACACGCGAGTGAAGAATATTGACTTGCTTAGTCAACTTATGGCAACTCCAAATCTTCCACCGGAAGGTGAAAATCTCAAAATGAAGTTATTCAAGGAGCTTGCGGAGGACTCTTTCTCATGAGAGATCAAAGCTTAAGTTTATTCGTGTTTATGCATGTTTTCTTCATTTAATGCATGTTTCCTTCTTGTAACGCATGTTTCCTTAATGTAATACATGTTTCCTTAATGTAATGCATGTTTTTGTAATGTAATGCATGTCACCTTCATGTAATGGAAGTTATCTTTATTTAAAATATTGTGTCATTTTTAAATTTTGAATCTGCATGTGATAGAGAGTTGTCGGTTTGTGGTAGAGCCTTGTCTACTCAATGTCAGTTTTCGAGATTCCAAATTCTGAAATTGCATGTGATAGAGAATTGTCGGTTTGTGGTAGAGCCTTGTCTACTCAATGTCAGTCTTCGAGATTCCAAATTCTGAAATTGCATGTGATAGAGAGTTGTCATGTTGTGGTAGAGCCTTGTGTACTCTACATTTCTATATAAATGAACATTGCATACTTTGGAGAAAATCACACCACATCCAGAACTCATCTCTTCCCAAAGCACCAACGAATGGCTAGCCTCGATTCAGATTCTTCAAACACAAACCCTTTTCTTTCTAGCAGTAGCTCTAACGGAGACGGTGAGCTTCAAGCTTGCTTTGAAGCATGGAAAGCTGCTACTGTTCGAGTTCAAGAAACTTTTCAACAACCATAAAGTTCAAGAACGAGACGTCGCCGTACCCACATTGAAAGAGGGAGGGAGAGGGGCTTCGCTCAATTGTCAAGCGATTACTTCTCGGAGGTGTCAACCTACCCAGATGAGGTTTTCCGACGCAGGTTCAGGATGAGTAAGGGAGTTTTCAACCGCATCGTTCAACGTTTGGAATTGGAATGGTGTACTTCCAGCAACGACCGGATTGCACTGGACGGATGGGCATTTCTGTGTTGCAGAAAATCACAAGTGCAATTCGCATTCTGGCATATGGTCTTGCTGCTGATGCTTGTGATGAATACCTTCGTCTATCAAGGGCCACAACAAGATTGTGCTTGTCCCATTTTGTTGATGGAATCATCAACTATTTTGGAGACGAGTACCTTCGACGACCAAAATGCAGCAGACATACAACGTCTGCTGAGCGTAGGAGAGTCTCGTGGTTTTCCAGGAATGTTGGGTAGCATTGATTGTATGCATTGGGCTTGGAAGAATTGCCCAACTGCATGGAAAGGTCAATTCGCGGGTGGATATCGTGGCCATCCAACAATTATACTCGAGGCTGTTGCATCCTACGACCTATGGATATGGCATGCTTTCTTCGGAGTCCCAGGTACAAATAATGATATTAACGTTCTTGATCGATCCCCTGTGTTTGATGATATTTTACAAGGTACAGCTCCGAATGTTAATTTCAATATCGGGGGACACGAGTACTCCATGGGGTACTATCTTACTGACGGGATCTACCCTGAATGGGCTACATTTGTCAAAGCACCAAAGACTCCTCAAGGAACCAAAATGAAGCTATTTGCTCAATATGTGGCTTCCGCTCGCAAAGATGTGGAAAGAGCATTTGGAGTCCTGCAAGCTCGTTTCGCAATAGTTCGTCATCCAGCATTATCTTGGGATCCAATTTTGGTCGGGAAGATAATGAGAGCATGCATCATTTTGCACAATATGATCGTGGAAGACGAGCGAGAAGGTTATAGTCATCATGGATACAAGATTCCACAATTCGAGGAAGGTGTAAGCGGTGAGGCTGCACCGGTTGACGATGATGCTTGGACATTTTCAACCAAGCGCCACGCGACTATGCAAGAGTATATAAAGAAGAGGCATGATCTTCATGATAATGGTACGCACCGCCGACTCAGGGAAGACTTGAAGGAACATATTTGGCAAAAATTTGGATCCACACATGGAGGCAATTAGATTTCGCAAATTTCGTATTATGTTTTGTATGTTGCAATTTAGTTTATGTATTAGCTTTTGTGTAATTTTTTTTTAATCAATGACGTTTTCTATTTTATTTTAAATCAAAATTTTATAATTACAATTTAGTAAATAAATACTAATATAATATTATAATCATATTATAAACATGTTGGAAATAATTGTTATAGAAGGGTATATTCGTAAATTGAATTGGTGAAAAAAAGATGGATTGTGGAATGCTAAGGATGCTATTGTTAAACTGGAAAAAGTGGGAAAGAGATGCTATGCTGATGTGACGGAGAGAGATGAATAAAAAAATAGTAATTTTAGTATCTTGAATAGTAACTGATAAACTGGAAAAAAGTAGTAATTTTAGTAAGAGTTCGAGTACATAGCTTCACATAGGGGCGGAGCTAGGGGGTGCTTGGGGGTGCTCGAGCACCCCCCCTAGCCGGAAAAAAAAACAATTTTTTTTTTACATATATTTAGTATTTTTAAGGTAATATAACATCTTTAAATGATATTTGAAACAAGAGTGTTCTTTAGCTTAAGTGGTAAAGGAAGGAAGGAATAGAAAGGAGAATCAAAAGGTCTTGGGTTCAAATCTCAAGTTTCTCACTTTTTATTTGCTTAACTATCATTAATTATTCTTCATTTCTCCCTATATTTTTTGTTTCGATCAACTATTTCATTGAAAAATAATTTTTCGTGATTTTTTTTCTATATTTTTTTTGTTTCTCTTCTATTTTTTTAGTTAATCTCGATTATTGAAATACACAAAATCATTAACAAAATTACAATTTTATTGGCTTTTCAATATTTTTGTAAAAAATCTTCTTAATAAGTATACATCAAAAAAAATATTTAACGAAATTTTTAGCACCCTTGACGGAAATCCTGGCTCCGCCATAAGCTGCACGAATACAATCTGGTAAAACCGAGTGCTCAATCAATGAGTTTTGTACTATATCTAGTCCTCTCTAGGTTGATTACCTTTTCTTTTGTGGCAGGCTTAGACTTCATACGGTCCAATTTTGCTTCGATCAGCGATGGATGATAGTCTATATTCTCCTATCGGTTTCGATATCGTATTTCCTAGTATGATTGATTCTGCTATGGAAATGGCTATAAGTTCTGGTTTCAAAGAAGGACATGGAGCTCAGAAGGTAAAATGTTCCTCTCATAAAGATTAATGAAAGCTTGATTAGCAGCTTTTCTTTTATGAAGATTCATTGCTTTTCTTTTAAAAATTTGCACATAGATCGGACTGATTTAAATGTTTCAACCTTCACAATTAAATATGGAGTAAAAAATACAGTAACAATTTAAATACAATCCTTCTATATCTTAAAGATGAGTACTTTGGAGAGCAGGAGAGCAGAGAGGCTATCCACGTGGAGTTCCCTCTGATTTTTTTTTCATTACTTTTTTGCCTTTCTCTTTTTCTCCTTCCCTGCAGTCTCTCCCACGATGTCTCTCTCCCGATCTGAACTCAAGTACAAGGGGCGGAACTGGGTGTACCGGTTGTCAAGGGAGAGTCTCAACCTTTATCGTCGCCACTAGTGCTAGTGCCACCGTCGTCCGTCGCCGAGTCTGAACAGAGGAGGACGGAACCGCCGAACGCCGAAGGCCCGAAACGCAACCGCCTCGAAATTGAAGAATTGCATCACTATCTCCAACGTCTCCTCCGGCATCAATTGAACGTGGGGCAACCGCTTTTGCTCTCTCTCAGTCTAGGGCAACCGCTCTCGCTCTCTCTCAGTCACACCCACGTTCAATTGATGTGAGCAACGATCTAATTAAGGATCTCGCTCTCCATCTCTCTCAGGCGGTATCTTTCTCCTCTCTAATTCTCAATAGCTGCATCTTCTCAAGCGGTTTCAATTTCCTCCTCACGTTCTCCACTTTTTGAATTGTGGGTTAAAATTTGGTTTTGAATTGTAGGATGGAAGCACCGAATTTGTGAAGGAGCAGGGGGTATCGCTCGGAGAAGAGGGGAAGGAATTCAAGGCACCTATCTCCTGAGAGTGAAAACCTCGGAGCCAGTGGAGAGGAAGCCGTTCTCATGGCTGCGATCGTTGACTAGGTAATCCTTCAACCTAATTTGTTCTTTCGCAACTTCTTTTTGTTGCTTTGCTATTTGGGTATTGGTTTTGAATCCTATTTTGTCCAGTTTATATTTGTACTAGATTCATGGACAATTTTGGGATTCTTGATTCTTGATTCCCGATTCCCTCTCGAGTTCAATTTTCGAACTAGGTATCAATCTATGGGCTGCAGAATCGCCTTTGAATTTCAGATTTATTGGTTTCATTGGCCGATTAGTTCAATTCCCGAGTAAGATTGCCTGATTACTTTTTGATTTAGGTTTGATTTGATTGGGAAGCGTGGATATATCCCACAGGAAATTAAGATATTTGTGTGGACAAGTTCAAGATCACATCAGTTTGTTGGACAAGTTCAAGATCACATTAGTGAGGGATCCAATTGAAGAAGAGAGAATGGGGGTCTAGGATCTAATAGGGGTCAATATTTGATTACTTTTTCTGTTATTTGCATTTTGAAGTGGCTGAACATTATTTTAAGTCGCATCAATGGCTTCTTTAGAGTTGGTCAGTTCAAGTGATGATCCGGAGATGCTTCATATAAGGTGTAATGCATATGTTAAACTGATAGAGTAAGCTTATTTGATAGGTAAAACTTCCTACAAGCAAATTGATAGAGTATGTTCACTTGATTCCAATATATCCTCATGAGTTTGATTTGTGTGATAGGTGGTCCTTTGTTAGCACAACATACAAGAAACAAATATTTGTTATGCTACGTGTGTGTTTTAATTGATTTAATTCATTAGATGATTCATGAATGTCTTCTGTTGTTGCTTTTTTTTTTCCATTTAGTGGTATTGAAATTGAAGCTTTATTTGAGCTATTAAAATGTAAACCAAAGATGAGTGATTCAGTTTCATCTTGAATAAGATTGCCACATTTTATGATATGAACGTCACTTAATAACTGCTATCATGTATTATTATATTACTAATAAGGTTTCATCTCCGTTATAGCATTTTACTGGTGTAATTATTATTAGCCTATTAGGATATAGAGTACCAAAAACCATAATTATGATATTTGCTTCCAGTAAAATGGTGAGTTTTAGCTTTTCTTATGTGCATAGCTTAATTGCAATGATGGTTGATTCTTGAGAATTCATGTTCATCAAAGCTTGATTTTCCTCATATTTTTTTAATATATATGTGTGTCTGTGTGTGAGTTTGTGACAGATTCCTGATGCCTAGAATAAATAATTGGCTGTTTTTTTTACTTAGCTAAAGTGTATATATATATATATTGCTTACTTAGCCATGCTTATGTAATTCTTTTTCAGATGCATTAAATTATCGTATCCTTGGATATTCCTGAAGCGTGGGTTCCCATCCAAATTTAAGGTATATTTACTTTGGTAAATTATCGTATGCTTGATGTCTGATTTTCTAACTTTGTTCTCCATGATTTATCGTATTCTGTAAACTTGGCTTTGTAACGGCCCAGAATTATAATTTCCGGGTTACGTTTCAAGGGATAAAACCCCTTGTTCGGATCTTGCAATCCAGGTACGGGTCGAGGTTTCAAACTCATTTTGTAGATTAGTAGAAGGAGGGATTTCAAACCCATAAAAACCTCGAAGGGCCATTGGGTACCCTTTACCTGTCCTAAGACTATGTCGCAAAATCCAATTCAACCGAAAGTAAAGCGGAAGCAAAACTAGGATACAATGCCACGACAAAGCCTGGACAGAATCAAATCATAAGCGAGTGATTACCATTTTACCAAGTTAGAATATTAGCTAGGTTCTTCGATTCGCCAAGAGGAAACCCCGTCATATAGACATCAAGCACTCAGGATCTGCAAAAATACCTTAAAAAAAGAACGGGGAAAGGAGTCAGATCGAGCCACTCATGCGGGACCGGCAGTCCTCGCTGAGGCCACATAGTATGTGCTATACCTAATAAAGATGCTCTAATGCAGTACGAAAGTCAAACACACTAGCATGCTCCTAGTTCATAATAATGTGCAGAAATACTGTAAAGGGCCCAAGACAATGCCAAATGGCATATCCCTCTCCTACCTCCACCCCCTTCCGATAGGGCGGAGACTGGCCAGCTCGTGAATGCATTCCATCATAATCGGGCGGCACGCATGCCCAACCCGTTCCACAATAAAGCCCGCAGGCATATCATAATATAAGGAAGTTCATGACTCGATTGACTCAGGGTACCCGATGAGGTTGGGCTACCCTATGACCCTAGCAAAGACTCTAGGACTATCACAGATAACGGCCGTTCTGTTTCAAACGCATAAAGTAAACAGATGCTCAATCAATTAGTGCAACCTAAACATGATACTACATGGCATGCTTTTATGCATATGCAACACCTAACATAAAATGCAACAACAGGCATGAATGTCCAACCTGAGTAAGCCCCCTAGGGAACTTACCTGAAGATGCAGAACAGCAGGATAATACAAGCAAGGGCCCAAATGCAAGTCCAAAGCAATCCAAAAGCAATACACACCTATCATCAAGCCATTTTCATAAGCCATTGAACCAACATTCATTCGCACGAAACCCAAGTTCTCAACATACTCAAAACCAACCGATAGTAAAACCGTTCTCCAAAACCTTTCCGATATGATCAACATCAACCAAAATCATTTCATTTCCAATCAAACCCATCGATAAATCTTACCAACAATATTTCCAAACTCATTTCCCGAAGTTTCCCAAACTCTTAAATATCAAGTTAAGTCACTCATATTCAAACATTTTCTTAAATCATAATTGACCAAATTCCGACATTTATTATTTAAATCCTTAACAATTTTCCCAAAATTATGTTAGAAAATAATCCCGGCATGTTTCTTATTTCAAAATCATTATATAAATAAATACCAAAATAATCTTATTTTCGAAAATCGTATTTATAAATCAAAACCAACAAATCACTCCACAATTTCTAAAATCCAATTTCTAAACAACATTAATAACACACTCTAAATATTATTTAAATATAATAAATCACCAAAATCCATCCATTTTATCATTTCTAAAACATATATTAAAAAGTATCATAATAATAATAATCTGGACAAATAATACTCGCCTAAAATCATAACATATCATATATACTAACAACAACTCTTAAAACCCAACTCCAAGGCCCAACTCTCTTATTTCCAAACTGAGCCCAATACCCAAAATCTGAAAGGAGCCCGGACCCGAAAGATAAACCCAGATCCAGAAAGGAAAGAAGAGAAAGGACCCGCCCAGATCTCAAATTTGACATCCAAACCCGGTGCTGAAGGAAATGAAAAGAGGAGAAGGGATCCGGATGCATAACCCGACCCGGAATCATAACCCAGCCCAGCCTAGGAAGAAAAGAAGAATAGATCTCCCGTCTCCCACAATTGAAGATGCCCTGCTCACAACGACGGAGACGGGAGGAAGACGACGATGAACCCAGGCTCTCTCTCCGGCGACGCCTCTCCCGATCCCAACTCTTCCTATCCCGACCAGCACGAAATTCCGACCACCCACACCGGCAATTACAAACGCGGAAAGAGAGAAGGGAGGAGAGGAAGAAATTACCGAGGCTGAGTTCTCCCCGGAATGTTCGATTCGCTTCGTCGGGGGTTCGATGTGGCGTCGTCGGAGTCTCGGACTGCACTCTGCTCGGCCTAGGGCGAATGCAATGGATTAAAGGTGCAAACTTACAGGCTTTCGAGGCAACAGAAGAAGAAACGGAGCCTTACCGCTCGGAATCGGGAGAACAGAGGTGGGAGGGAGGCGGCGGCGGCGGCGTCGGCTGCTCCTGGCGTCGAGAGAGGTGTGGGGATGCCGCTGGGTGCTACTCGCAGAAGATGGAGGAGAATCGGGGATGGGCTGCTCGGTTTCGCCTGGGACGCCGGGGAAGGCAGCTGCTGCTGCTCGACGGAGAGAGGAGGAGACGGGGTGCTGCAGCGGCTTCCTGGCGAGACAGGGGAGCCTGCACTCGGCTTCTCTGGCGACGACAAGGAGGAACGAGGATGAGGGGTGGTCGTTGGTGGTGACTGCGGGGCCGATTAAGGCGCTGCGAAAGCTCGGCGGTTCTTGCTCCCAACGCACAGGGGTGGTGATTTGGGGATCTCAGTTGGCTGCGATTTGAACGGAGTTGTGAGAGATGGTGGTTTGAGCTCAGAGAGGGGGGGGGGGGATTGACGATGGTTTCCTGGGGTGAGAGGGCTTCTTTGTTTTTCCTTCTGGGCAAAGAACAGAAAAAGGAGGTGGGTTTACACAGAGTAATTGGAAGAGAGGGGAAAGATTCCTCTGGGTTGTGGAAAAGCTGATGTGAATTGGCCACATAACAACAACAATTTCAAGCTGGACACACAGGGCCAAAGATGGCTCCCAAAATGCAAATTTTTAAATACTAGGAATATAAATCTGGAACCCGCTCACTCGACTTTAACCCGACTCAAAAGATATAAAGCTTAAAACTTCAAATTTAAATCGAATTCTCGAACTGAATCAAATAATAAAATTATATTATACTTTCAAATTTTAGCAAGCGAAAGCGAAAATAAATCTGAATGAAAGTCCATTTGAAATAATTATATACCGGAATTCATTTTAAGAGATTTTAATTAACCCGATTTAAATTCATTTTTAATTTCTTTTTCCGAGAATTAGGATTTAAAATCCGGGCCTTTACATCATCCACCTCTAAAAATAAGTCTCGTCCTCGAGACTAAAATCACTCTAAAACAGGGGGATGAAGTTTTAAATTGGTGAGTCCAAGGATCATGCCATTGATTCTGTAAGCATCTCATAGGGGCCCGTATGAGATCCTCACAGCACCCTTGACGTGATCATAACATTCTCAAACGGTCGTAGCAAGTATGTGATATGGGCCCCTATCACACCCTTACCCCGACCTTTCGGTCACATTATAACTCAAAAAAAAAACAATCATAGCGTCTCTACTAGGTCTTAGCAAGCATTCTATATGCGCCCCTATAAAATGCTTGTATCCACTTCGTGAAGCGTTATAATATAAGCCCGGGCGTGAAAATTCTCAAAAAGGGATTCCGCAATTGGAAAGGATTGGCCTCAAAATCGTTGAAATTCTCGGTAACATTTATTCTTTAAAAATTTCAAGTAAGACCATTTCAGACCGCGCAAAATCTTCAAATAAGACTTTTAACCAAGAACTTTGCACCAAACAAGTCAAATCCTTTCAAATCAAGATTTCCTCAAAATCCACAAAACCCCAATCAGTTTCCCGCATATCAATCAATCAAATTCAGAAGTTGGGAGGTGGAATCATCCACCTCTAAGGGCTAATCCCATATTCTCTTCCTAGTTTCCAGAATCAAATCAATCCATCAATCTCCATTCAAGCAAGATTCATACGCCATAACAAATGCATAACAGCTTAAACCAATCAATCTCCAACCAACACATCATACGACAAGTCTCAACCATGTACCCACACAGTGCCACAAGGTCACATCAAGCATCTCCAAATCACACTAAAGGTTATAATGTGCATCTCAATCAACATATCAAAATCATAACAACGCCTCGACATCACACCATAAATCATAAAAGGTATCGCACTATCGCATATCAACACCGCAATCATAGTAGGGTCAGTCACAACAAGGGAGCTCATTTAACGCATTAATTCACATAGTCATCCTATCCAATTTCTATCCAGCATTATCATAACAGATTTATCACATCAAACATTTGTATTTGCAAGGATAGCCACAACGGGATTTCATCATAAGTCAATGAAACAAAACTAATTATAACCACATCAATACAAACAAGGTCATGCTAGTAAGATTCAACAAAAGGGAAGATCAAGCAGTATATCAACATCAATATGTCAACATGCTCTCCAGATATCATCTCAACCCGTCACAACACCATATAACGATCATTTAGTCATTAGGCAGACATACACTATTACCTCATATATATACGAGTCATATTCATGCTCTGAGTCATATTCATCATTTAATATATCAATAATCATGCTTGCCAACCATATAATAACACAGCATTACCTCATGTATCATATCACAACACATCCTATCATGCTTCTAAAACAACATAGCAGAGCAGCAATATATCATGATAACATTTGTCACTGTCAATTAGAGTTTATCAATATTGCAGATCAGTATGTAATATCATCGTATATCAGGTTAATCATGGTTGCTATCTAGCATCATGCCAGCAAATATAAATAATCACATAATCAAGAAAATTCTCATATCATACCAGTCAAAGTAAAACAAAATCCCCACTCGCCCATCTCCACTCTCAAGCCAAGACTAATCCTCTTCTAGACTCGCTCACGCCAACTCAGACAAAAATTCTCCAAAGAAATCCCAATTCATCTCGATGCTCGAATCTTACCCCTCCTTCCGCCAATCAATACCACACCATCCACATCTAAGAACCCAACTCCTATCTCTAACTGCATATCCAAGTACCCTCTAACACCATGTCCTCAATATTCACGAGCCCTCTCTTACACTCCTCGTACCACCCGGAGCATCACAAGCATCCCCTAGAAGCTCATCAGAACCACCAACATTGCCTCTCATAAATCTCAAAGCTCACTCAGTCTTACCTAAGCCAACAATACTCACATCAACTCTACATCACACCATCTTCGAACATCCTAATGACTCAAACCCTTTCACTACCCTCCGACCACTCTACAAGAGAATCTCACCCACATGTTAAAAAAAGAAGCAGTTATAAAAATTATAACACCTAAAGCATGCATCATTTTAGCTAGCACTCATAATAGCATCGTTAATACATCCTCAGTCATTGCAATCTTATCAAGAGGTCTCAATTTACTATCATGCTCAATATTTATAGCAAACATCATATATGAACATCATCAAATTAGGCTAGCAAGTTTCATCAAAACCTTATCAAATAAACAATTCAAGTTCTCAGCATTTGCAGTTCACATTTTATATGTAACGAATTTAGATCATGCTTAGCAGCTCAAGCATCAATGCATCAAGACATCATGTACATTAGAACTGTAAAGCACCGAATCATATCATCATAAACAACAGACAATCAGACAACAGTTATTACCAAGTCAGCACATCAACACATAAACGTCACCATCAAAGCATTGCAACATGGTTATCAACATATGCAGAAAAGTTAGCAATTCAAACGGAGGACACTCCCGCCTGCAAGTCATATCGTACTCGATAGTCGCAATCCTCAAAACATACTTGTCCCACCAACACCGTCGATCATGAGGCTTGTGGGTTATGGGCCCACGCTTCCGCCACACAGCTCTATCGTTATGCAACTTCCTTTCTCTTTCAAGCAGTCGCTCACCAAATATCGCAGAGAAGTCTAAGTTAGCAGAGATAGGGGAGTGACAAGGACGGGCAACCCAATGTTCACTTCGGAACCAAACATAGACCAAGGCTAAAGAACGACAAGACTAGAGACAAGAATTTGACCCGAGAATGACAATGATTGCCCCTATGAAAATCTATGAGGTTACAATTTGTGACAAGCAGCAAGGGTTCGTCTCAAGCAATCAACCATATCAACCCACACTAACATGTACCTATCTCGAAGATCAACGACATACATGTACCTTCAAAAGACACATTCGAGTCCTACCTTGAGGTGCATGCGAGACAAGCTAACAATCTATCGATTCATGAAAGCCATAATGCCTAGTAGTCTTAAGCGAGATATGCGGGATTTACCAAACAGAGCAAATATCACATATATGAGCAATGCACTAGCGGGGTATATATATCAACAATGAAGGTCAATGCATCATGATGAGGTTATCGTAACAATTCGACCTAATGTTATACGAGAACACATAAGAGCAGCATAATATCTATCACATATGGCAACCATGATCATATAATAAGTCAAGAATGGCATGCAATCAGACGAAGGGTCACATTTAGAAAGCATGGGTCCTACAGGATGCTAGCGATACACGATGAGGCATGACGTAGTTAAGAGTGGCCTAAGAGAACTCAGCATAAGGTTCACGAAGCATGTTTACGCAATGCAGTAAGTACGAAAATTTACCGTCTAGGGAGTCATATCGGAATTCATAACCCTTATAGGGTACTACTAGCACATATCGAACATGAACTCATCAAGGCACTTCGACTAGACCTACCCTAACATTCCGATGTCATGTATATGCGGAAACATGATATAGCGTGGTGTGTGATCATGCGAAGTGTCAAGTCATATATTCATGTAAGCACGAGAGGGCATCATAAAGTATTAGGGAACGCTATAGAGCGATGATCATGTAAACATGATAGGGCTAATAAGGGCGAATACAACATTTTAAGAGAATAGCAGAAGGGAAGAGTCCCACTATCAAGGACATATCTCGAGAGGGAATCAACAATAATGTAGCCAAGGTACAAATCCGCACAACTCGCAACCAAGAGTCCTACGTGGTACTAATGACGCAATACAACATTTGATACATACATGCGCTTGATTGACTAACACAACAATACACAAGAGACCACATTGACATAGTCCAGCGATACAAAAGCATGGGAGGAATGTAGCAGTGCATAATATAAGCCTACGTAACATGACAATATAAGCAGAATACGGGGGCATGTGTTCCAATTTAATAATACTAAATGAGACACGCATATATCAAGATATTACTTCGATATCATGGTCACAGATGGAACTACTAATTTAATCAAGCAAGACCAAGGGCAACACTAACTAAAATGTCGAGGAGATCATCTTACAGGGCATTCGTACAAAGAGGAGCTTACCACACTATCATGGACCTAATTTAGGGAAAGCAACATTCATATAGACTCATATCATGCCATTCATGGTTCTAACCAATCAGTAGTATGATCATTACAACAGGTCAATCAGACACGCGAACCCAAACATAATCATGACAGAAAGCGAGATGCAACACGAGACCTAAACAATGTGACTAGCATGGATACAGAATGTTATACAATCACGAATTTACATTGAGGATCATGACAATAACATGTACTAGAAATTACGTATCATATAAGGCATGTTGACATCAAGTTGTAGCACGTATCAAATAAGGAACTTGCTTCATCAGGGTATCAAAATTTAATGATCACACTATCATGAACCTAGTAGAGTAAAATCATGCAGATTCATTTCATGCAGCTCACACTTTCATTCAATCCTACGATCAATAGGCCAAGTAAACATGCTATGACAACATATAATCATGGTAGAAGCCAAGACATAACACAAGACCTAAGCAATGTAACCAATCATAGATGCAACAACATGAGTAGCTTTTTTTTTTACCAATGGTCATTCGCAGGGTACATGCCAAAGATTACAAAATTATGTCATGCAATTCAGAGAGAGTCACAATTACAACCGGACAGAGATCCCTAAGGGCAACCATTGACTTTTCCCAACCGACTCATCACTCTTCTTTCCCGTGGGACTTTGGTACGACTCTTGCGGTAGGAAAACACTGGTTAATCATCATAAAAATCAAGAAAGACAGCCTTATAAACACCTTACTCTCGACTCAAAATGACATCAAGAACTACCTTCCAGTACTCACTCAAACCACCTTTATATCCATACATGTTTCCGACACAATGTGTTTACCGACTCAATTCCCCGTGGGAGACACTGACATCCGGGAGAAGACTTGATAACACCGTCAAAGGGTTAACAAACATAGTAGAAGGGGCTGTTTCACACAAGCTAGGTTTGACAATGTATAAATAAAGGCACTCCCGCTATCCTTTTTCATAGGTAAGTCAATACACATTTAATTGTTAGGCATACCAATCAGACTTTAGCATAGAAAGCACTCAGCACAGAATCAGTTAATAACACTCATAATGATCTCGTTTGAGTCTCCCAACCCATATGTAAAGAACAAGCTGATATTTCGCCTACCGTTCCCAACTACACCCAATAGGGGTGGTCTAGCGCCTTTACTACCCACTCGCGTCCCCGTTTGGTCGGTTTTCCTCTTTTATTACAAGTCGAGTTCATTACTTAGTCCAATTTCGGTTAGGCATCTTAAGTTCATTTTGCCCCTTTAAAACACTTCCAAATCCCTTGAAATTCATGGGCGGTTTTCCAAAACATACACTCGACCCTTGTGTACCCGAATTGCACAACCTCGGCTCTGATACCATCTTTGTAACGGCCCAGAGTTATAATTTTCGGGTTACGTTTCAAGGGATAAAACCCCTTGTTCGGATCTTACAATCCAGGTACGGGTCGAGGTTTCAAACTCATTTTGTAGATTAGTAGAAGGAGGGATTTCAAACCCATAAAAACCTCGAAGGGCCATTGGGTACCCTTTACCTGTCCTAAGACTATGTCGCAAAATCCAATTCAACCGAAAGTAAAGCGGAAGTGTTGAATGATAAATTTTGGTGAACTATCAAATTATCCCTATTTATTAGAAATTTGGGAGATGTTCATCATATGACATAGCTTAGATTTCATTAAAAAAATGATAAATGAAATCGGGCTTTATAAATACAAGCCCCCAAAATGATTATGCTAGCCCAAATTTGAGGCCCATATTTAATTCTATTCAATGGAGAAATATGGAATTAAGATTGAATAAAATATATGTGGGTGAGTATTCAATCATGCATTGCATTCAAACAAATGATCAGTTAAAAAAAAAACACACAATGGAGAAATGTCAAATGGGGAAGTTAAATTCAGCCTCAACTGCTCCCGTTTTCTCCTTTCACCAACAAAATATAAATAAAGAAAATAATTAATTAAAAAGTGGAGAGTGGGGTGATGGAGCCAATTCCATAACTGCTCCTGCAGGGCTTATAAAAGGAGGAGGCTATACATTTTTGGGGGTTACACAGACACAACGCCATCCAAAAGAAAAGAAACAGGCAAACAGTGGAAGAAAAAAATCCCAGCAAAGCAAAGTCTTCATCAAGGTAGTGGCTTCGTTTGATGTCTGTTCGATTCTTGGAACCCCGCCCTTGAAAACCTCGAGAGCTTTTCATGTGGCCTGGGTTCCGGAATCACTAAATCACACAAGCCATATCGAAGTGCTGTCCAAATTCTGTCGTGTATCCTGTCGATTTTGGTAACCCCGCCCATGAAAACCTCGAGAGCTTTTCATGTGGCCTGGGTTCCAGAATCAATGAATTACTCTAAACCAGGGCTGAAATGCTGCCCAATTTTGGCTAGAGCAAAACTGATTCAAGAAAAAAAAAAGAAAAGGGAATCACCAGTCTCTCTTTACATAAAAAAAAAAATGAATGACCGGGAATGAATCTGGCCAAATTGGTTCCAAATAGAACCTCAGGCCAACAACAGTGAATGCAAAAAAAAAAAAAAAATTGGTAAAATTAAAGAGAACAAATCCAAGACAATGGATTTCACTCAGCCAAAAGAAAGAAAGATGAAGGGGAAATCTAATTAAAATTGGTGTAAAATTATACATACCATGAAATTTCCTCTGATTTGAAACTTCAAAACGGTTACAAGCATTCCAAACTTTGATTCAAGGCTTACAAAGTGTTGGATTGATAAACATTACACATTGGAGGAACAAAATTGTCTCAAAACGAAACAAAGAAAAAAGCCCTAAATTCAATGTCATAGCGGAAACAAGGAATCCAAACCTATGCGAGCCCTGTAGGATTTCTTCTACCCCCAAGTCGACCAATCTGCTGTGCGCTTAAATCCTCTCGATCGTGGACTTTTAAGTCTTGCCGAAGCTCCAAAGATTTGCGGCACCTTCTGTCTTCGATCGTCGAAGAGAAATCGCCTCTCGGGTGCTGTTGCCCTATGCGTTCTAAAAGCTGTCCGCGTGCTTCGTATTACACAGAAGAAAAAGAGACGTGGGCTGAATCGAACTTTGGACAGAAGAAAAAGAGATGTGGACTGAATTAAACTTTGGGCTGAACTAATTGATTTGAAGAAATGGGCTTAATTCAGCCCTTCACTCAATTCTTCCCATAAAAAAATAAACAAACAAAAAAAAGAGGGGAATGATTCAAGACCAGCTACATGCCCACATATATATACGAGACATTTGAAAGAAATTTTGCCTAATTACAAAACCAACCCACTAAATTATACGAATTATAATTGGCACATGTTAAGAATTCGAGCTTAAAAAAAATTATATAATTAAACTCGTCAAAAAATTCTTTGCCGATTAATTCGAGTGGGTCAATCTCGAGTCGACTCCTAAACAAAAACGGAGTCAAAACCTTCAAATCAAGTTTCACTAAATATAAACTTGGTTTAAAAAAAAAAGAAAAAGAAAAGAACTACATAAGATTTGATCCCGTTCAAACGGGTATGTAGGAAGCTTGATATAAAGCTACGAGCTCGTCGAGTTCAATCCCAATCTTCAAACGATCAAACTTTTAAAACCAAATCAAGCTTGGTTTCCATTCAGAACTACGTAAAGACTTGACGCCGTAAAAACGGCTACGTAGGTAACCCGATATTAAATCTCAAAATATGTTGGGTACAGTCGCTAATCCCTAAATTCACTTTTAAAATGAAAATGGGGTAAAAAATTAAATCTAAAATAAATACACATGATTTTCCGTGTAAGTGATAGCCGTTAAGGCGAGAAACCCTTTCCAAGAAGGTGTGCTCGGTTTATTCGGGTGATACACGAAAAAATCTCATGCATATGATAGTGTGATTTATGTTAGGGCTACCCTTCCGAGAAGGTGGGTCCTAATACGATCCGATGATGCATGAAAACCTTTAAAGGGGTAAAACACACCAACTAAACACTCTGAACTACGTGAGGCTTGATTCTCTTCTAAGAGATGCGTAGGCAGCCCGTTAAATTTCGGGTGCAGCCCAAATCACAAAAACCACTCAAATCTTGGTATCGATATGACTTCGAATCAAGAGGATAACCAAAAGGGGTCGAACTCAAATATTAAAAAAATCAAATAAAATGTGTTGTACGATTATTTGCGCATTTTTGTCCAACATATTTTTGGCACGCACGGTGGGACCCTTTTTGCCTTTTCATCTCTTAGTTTTATTCTATACTAATATTTATCTATTTATTTTGGTTGCAAGGAAAATGGCACCAATCGCGACTGTGAACTTTGATGAGCTACCGGCCACTTTCATGGTGAAGGGGGGTTGTTGGATCAAGAGACGGTCGTTCGAAGTTCGCTTTGAGGTTAGTAGGGATTCCATCACTGCGGAGATCCCAGTCAGGAATGTTTTCGGGGATCTGCCAGCTCCGGAGGAGGAGAAGACCACCAACTGGGTAGTGAGGTCCCCAAAGCTTGTCTCGGAAGAGGGCATGAAGCCAAAGAAGTTCTTGAGCCATGAGGGCAAAAAGCCCAAGTATGTGAAGGTTGAGGAGAGCAAGGTCAATGTGCCACCAACTGGCAATCGGTTCGCACTTCGTCGGAGTGGTAGCTACACCGCCAGCTCGAGCGGCATTAAGCCCGATGAGAGAGTGGTTCGACAACCCGTCATCCATGTCATAAAAAGGAATGTCGGGGTTGTCGCAACTCCTTTGCCACCCGTTCCAATGGCCAAGAAGGCAAGCAAGCCCCGGAGGAGAAGGGGGCGAAAGTGCGGCTCCCAGCGCGGGAAGGCTGGGGCACTTCGCAAGTTGGCCCCATCCCCGGCGTTGGACCTGGCCAACGCAACCCTATGGAAGGCTGCCAAAGACCTCCTTGAGGCAAACAAGGCTATCATCGCACCTCAAACCGCGAGCTCAAGCCATATTTTCTTTGGTTCAATTCCTTGCGATATGAACCATGTGGAACAAGTCATGGTTACCTCCTATTCGGAGGAGGAGGTCGAAGAAGGATCTTTAAAAAAGAGAGATTGGAAAGCCAAAGCTCCGAATGTCAAAGTGTTGAAGCTGACGGAGCCTCAGAAGGATGTCCACTCATGCGGGACCGGCAGTCCTCGCTGAGGCCACATAGTATGTGCTATACCTAATAAAGATGCTCTAATGCAGTACGAAAGTCAAACACACTAGCATGCTCCTAGTTCATAATAATGTGCAGAAATACTGTA
Source organism: Persicaria maculosa (assembly GCA_963922045.1). Classification (NCBI taxonomy): domain Eukaryota; kingdom Viridiplantae; phylum Streptophyta; class Magnoliopsida; order Caryophyllales; family Polygonaceae; genus Persicaria; species Persicaria maculosa. Next base: position 71,539,045 of record OY998254.1, read on the forward strand.
AAGGGCCCAAGACAATGCCAAATGGCATATCCCTCTCCTACCTCCACCCCCTTCCGATAGGGCGGAGACTGGCCAGCTCGTGAATGCATTCCATCATAATCGGGCGGCACGCATGCCCAACCCGCTCCACAATAAAGCCCGCAGGCATATCATAATATAAGGAAGTTCATGACTCGATTGACTCAGGGTACCCGATGAGGTTGGGCTACCCTATGACCCTAGCAAAGACTCTAGGACTATCACAGATAACGGCCGTTCTGTTTCAAACGCATAAAGTAAACAGATGCTCAATCAATTAGTGCAACCTAAACATGATACTACATGGCATGCTTTTATGCATATGCAACACCTAACATAAAATGCAACAACAGGAATGAATGTCCAACCTGAGTAAGCCCCCTAGGGAACTTACCTGAAGATGCAGAACAGCAGGATAATACAAGCAAGGGCCCAAATGCAAGTCCAAAGCAATCCAAAAGCAATACACACCTATCATCAAGCCATTTTCATAAGCCATTGAACCAACATTCATTCGCACGAAACCCAAGTTCTCAACATACTCAAAACCAACCGATAGTAAAACCGTTCTCCAAAACCTTTCCGATATGATCAACATCAACCAAAATCATTTCATTTCCAATCAAACCCATCGATAAATCTTACCAACAATATTTCCAAACTCATTTCCCGAAGTTTCCCAAACTCTTAAATATCAAGTTAAGTCACTCATATTCAAACATTTTCTCAAATCATAATTGACCAAATTCCGACATTTATTATTTAAATCCATAACAATTTTCCCAAAATTATGTTAGAAAATAATCCCGGCATGTTTCTTATTTCAAAATCATTATATAAATAAATACCAAAATAATCTTATTTTCGAAAATCGTATTTATAAATCAAAACCAACAAATCACTTCACAATTTCTAAAATCCAATTTCTAAACAACATTAATAACACACTCTAAATATTATTTAAATATAATAAATCACCAAAATCCATCCATTTTATCATTTCTAAAACATATATTAAAAAGTATCATAATAATAATAATCTGGACAAATAATACTCGCCTAAAATCATAACATATCATATATACTAACAACAACTCTTAAAACCCAACTCCAAGGCCCAACTCTCTTATTTCCAAACTGAGCCCAATACCCAAAATCTGAAAGGAGCCCGGACCCGAAAGATAAACCCAGATCCAGAAAGGAAAGAAGAGAAAGGACCCGCCCAGATCTCAAATTTGACATCCAAACCCGGTGCTGAAGGAAATGAAAAGAGGAGAAGGGATCCGGATGCATAACCCGACCCGGAATCATAACCCAGCCCAGCCTAGGAAGAAAAGAAGAATAGATCTCCCGTCTCCCACAATTGAAGATGCCCTGCTCACAACGACGGAGACGGGAGGAAGACGACGATGAACCCAGGCTCTCTCTCCGGCGACGCCTCTCCCGATCCCAACTCTTCCTATCCCGACCGGCACGAAATTCCGACCACCCACACCGGCAATTACAAACGCGGAAAGAGAGAAGGGAGGAGAGGAAGAAATTACCGAGGCTGAGTTCTCCCCGGAATGTTCGATTCGCTTCGTCGGGGGTTCGATGTGGCGTCGTCGGAGTCTCGGACTGCACTCTGCTCGGCCTAGGGCGAATGCAATGGATTAAAGGTGCAAACTTACAGGCTTTCGAGGCAACAGAAGAAGAAACGGAGCCTTACCGCTCGGAATCGGGAGAACAGAGGTGGGAGGGAGGCGGCGGCGGCGGCGTCGGCTGCTCCTGGCGTCGAGAGAGGTGTGGGGATGCCGCTGGGTTCTACTCGCAGAAGATGGAGGAGAATCGGGGATGGGCTGCTCGGTTTCGCCTGGGACGCCGGGGAAGGCAGCTGCTGCTGCTCGACGGAGAGAGGAGGAGACGGGGTGCTGCAGCGGCTTCCTGGCGAGACAGGGGAGCCTGCACTCGGCTTCTCTGGCGACGACAAGGAGGAACGAGGATGAGGGGTGGTCGTTGGTGGTGACTGCGGGGCCGATTAAGGCACTGCGAAAGCTCGGCGGTTCTTGCTCCCAACGCACAGGGGTGGTGATTTGGGGATCTCAGTTGGCTGCGATTTGAACGGAGTTGTGAGAGATGGTGGTTTGAGCTCAGAGAGGGTGGGGATTGACGATAGTTTCCTGGGGTGAGAGGGCTGCTTTGTTTTTCCTTCTGGGTAAAGAACAGAAAAAGGAGGTGGGTTTACACAGAGTAATTGGAAGAGAGGGGAAAGATTCCTCTGGGTTGTGGAAAAGCTGATGTGAATTGGCCACATAACAACAACAATTTCAAGCTGGACACACAGGGCCAAAGATGGCTCCCAAAATGCAAATTTTTAAATACTAGGAATATAAATCTGGAACCCGCTCACTCGACTTTAACCCGACTCAAAAGATATAAAGCTTAAAACTTCAAATTTAAATTGAATTCTCGAACTGAATCAAATAATAAAATTATATTATACTTTCAAATTTTAGCAAGCGAAAGCGAAAATAAATCTGAATGAAAGTCCATTTGAAATAATTATATGCCGGAATTCATTTTAAGAGATTTTAATTAACCCGATTTAAATTCATTTTTAATTTCTTTTTCCGAGAATTAGGATTTAAAATCCGGGCCTTTACAGGCTTCAAGGAAGTCACGAATTGGATCCTTTGCTAATGATATAGGAGGGAGAAGCAAGATGCAGCTGAGAGGACCACGAGGGTTAGGTGTTTATATGCATTAAGAGTCATTCCTAATAGTTGGTAGTTATTCGGCCGGCTGTGAGGAGAGATACCAGACATCTTTTAGGATCTATAAATAAGAAGAAGAGTAATGCTCTAGCTTTTATCCGTTTTCTCAGTTTTTATATATTTATTAGGTGTTCATGCCTGGTTACAGAGATTTATCTTTTCTGATGTAGTGTCCTAGAGCTTTCTAGCCTATAGGGCTCTTCATCCATCTTCGTGAATGCTTACTGAATTTGTGTGTTTATTTGGATTCTCTTCCCTCTAAGAGCATCCATCTTCGTTTGAATTGTGATCATTATCTGTATCCATAAACTGCCATGAATGTTCAGACTTCAGGTTCTCCTTTGTTGGCTTGTAGCAGTAGTTCCACTCCCTTAACTAGCAGTTCTTTGCCATGCTTGAGCCTGAAACTATTAGAGATAACCCACAATTGCCTACCAAAGTAAAAAAATGTTTCATGCTCAACGATATTGCCTTACAAAAACTCATCTCACGTTGAATAGTCTGTTCTCAGTTCATTGACCCTAAGTAAAAAAGAAGTGTCAATTCCTTCACTGGTAACCCCCGGTCAGCTCTTGAAATCTAAAAAATTAGAGACTTCATCTCAGTCCTCACAAATTGCTCACAAAGATGTTCAAGTTATTAAAGTGTCATCATCAACAGAACAATCAATGTTAGTGGCAAAGGCAAAGGGTGCTCAGCTTCTCATATTACCACTGCCACCCGCACCAATCATAAGGTATTTCTAATCTTGATGATAATTGTTTATTACTTTTGCTAAATGTCTTGTGGTCGGGTTGATGTTGTGCCTGGTTGTGGTATAGCCCAAAGGGGTTTATGGTTTATTCCTTGATTCTTCATATGTTTTTCCCCATATACTATTTCCGAGGTATATAGTAAGGGTCCTTCAATAGCATGCTAGGTTGTGATGTTGATATAATTTCTGCTTTTAAGCAAGAAACTACATTGATGAGGGTACTATTACATTTCGAATGTGATCATCCCAAGGCTGGATTTCTTTTTATTTTAGGGGAATAAACTGGAAACCCAAATACAGGCATATAAATGCAGCTTTTAATTGTTTGGTGTAAAATTTCTGTAAAACTCATCGTATTAAGTTATTAACCGTTTCAACAAATGGAGGTTAACCGGTTTTGTTGTCTTTTTTTTTTTTTTTTGGTAAACAACAGGGGCAAAGCCCCCACTCCACTAGGGAGTTTTTATTAGAAAGAGAAGACGACGACTAAGCGGGCAACCATCGGAGAGTAGCGGCTCCAATGGCATCCTTCTTAGCACAATCCAACAAGGAAACAGGGCAAAGGTTCATACAGGAAAACCCAATCGGAAAAGAAAAAGCTAGATTGGCTAAGCCATCCGCAAGACAATTCGCCTCACGGTAAACATGTCGGAGCTGGAGGTCCCAACTCCTACGACGGAAGCCGTGGAAGAAATCTACCAGGCTAGCACACGGATGCGTGCCCTTCAATGGTTTCGTCAAGAGTTCAATAGCTCTCGTCGAATCGGTCTCACAGATCACCTTCTTAATCCCCATACTCCAAGCTAATTCCACTCCCTTGGCTATACCCCATAACTCAGCCTCTACCACAGAGCAAGATCCTATGTTGTGAATGAAGCCAACGATCCAGTCCCCTTTCTCGTTGCGGATAGCACCACCCGCTGCCGCTGCCCCAGAGATCTTCACGGACCCATCGACATTTATCTTCATCCAGCCCGGAGGCGGCTTGCACCAGCTGATCGCTAAGGGGTTCCTCTTTTTTTTCTCGACGCTCCCAGGATGTTGGTCTTCGCCAACGATTAGCTCTTCGCAAGGTCCCAGCAGTGCTCCTGTGAGAGAGGCGTGACGCTGCTGTCCTTGAACACGAAGCCATTTCTTCTATTCCAAATCCTCCAGAGAGCAATTGCAAAAAACTCCTTCCAGCAGGTTCCTTCCGGTCCCTTGCTCGCCGAGGATATGTTATTCCTCATCCATGCAGCGAACGGGAGGGTGAAAAACTCATCCTCCCGTTCGGCGCCTTCAACCTGCAACCAAAAGTTTCTCACAGACTCGCAATCCCTGAAGAGATGAATAAGTGACTCGCTGGAATTGAGACAAATGGGGCACGAATCGGAGTTACCTAAGTGACGTCTAGCTCTTTCGGTGTTCGTTAGGATGCCCCCATTGCCCGCCAGCCACATAAAATGGCGAATTCTCTCATTATGTCCAGGTTCCATATTTTCGGTATAAAGGAGACATCAGCTGAGCTAAGCTCCTCGGCTCTACAGATCTTTGAGTACCCCGAATTAACCGAGTAATCGCCATCATTACTCGGCGTCCAGCAAAGTCTGTCATCCGTGTCCGTAACCACCATCGCCGCCAACTTCAGCATCGTCTTACCGGACAGGAACTGAGCAAAATTATCCCACTCCCAGCCCTTACCTCTGACCCAGAACTCCTTCACCAACCGGCTATCCATAGATCCCAAGCCGTCCCCATCCGACAGCTCTCGTAGGGGTCTGTCTTCCACCCAGGTATCATCCCAAAAGCGGATACTAGAACCGGTTTTGTTGTCTACCTCTGACTCTCTGACGTTTTGAATTTCAGTTAAACGACCCCTAAAAAACTGCTGTTGACATGTCCACTGCATATAAAATTAGACCAATTTGGGCTGATTATTGGGAATTTATGCCCAGTCAATAGCTTGACCCAATTTTTGAATGGGTCCATTCCATTCCATTCAATTGTAGGCAATTTGGTCAAACTACTAAAACTATGCAACTTGACCCTTCATTATATATATACGTTCTTCACTAACCCATTTTACACCACTCATCTCATTCATTCATCCTCAACACCAACACCCAATCTCAAAACAAAAATACACACTTCTCAAATCCCCCAAATGGCTACCTTTCAAGCTCCAAGCCTCACCTTCTCCCCCTTAGCATCCTCATCCTTTAGACCGACTCGAACCCAACCCGTTCGATTCGGAATCAAATCCGCCCTTCAGTTTCCGGATCTGGTCAAATCATCCCCATCCACATCATCCTCGAGCGCTAACCCGAAGTTCGTACTAAACGAGATTAGCCAATTCATCTCTACGAGGCGATCTAGCGACGAAATTACGACCTCCAAGATGTACGCCATCTTGGAGGCCGTATCGGATCGGATCGAGATGCACACCAACATTAAGGAGCAGCGCGACAACTGGAACTCCCTCCTCCTCAACTCCACCAATATGATCAACCTCACTGCCACGCTGGCTGCCACGCTGGCATCAGCCGCGGAGCTAGGGCCCACCGCTAGGGTTTCCTCCGTTATCCTCTTCTCGGCTGCGACGGCCATTCTTGCACTCATGAACAAGATTCAGCCCTCACAGCTGGTGGAGGAGCAAAGGAACGCGGTCAGGCTGTTCAAGGGCCTCCGTGGTCGGATCCAGACCCGGATGGAGCTCAGCGGGTCGGCTCCGATCACCGAGAGTGACGTGGCGGACGCAATGGAGAGAGTCCTGGCCATCGATAGGGCTTACCCGCTCCCGCTCCTCGGCACAATGCTTGACAAGTTCCCCAAATCCTTCGAGCCGGCTCACTGGTGGCCGACCAATAAGGGGTTAACCCGCTCCCTAACAAGGAATAACAGCAACGGGTGGAGTCGAAAGACGGAGGAGGAGATGAGGGAGATAGCGAAGCTGGTGAAGGGGAAGGACTTGGAGGACTACGAGAGGCTGGGGAGCAAGGCGCTGAAGGTGAGCAAGGTGTTGGCGGTGGCGGGGCCGATGCTGGCGGGGATGGCGGCGGTGGGGGCGGCGACGGGGAATGGGGTGGTGGCGGGGGTGTGTGGGTCGCTTGCGAGTGTAGTGAGTAGCGTGGAGCACGGGGGGCAGGTGGGGATGGTGCTGGAGATGTATAGGAACTGCGCCGGAGCGTTCGAGGAGATGGGGGAGGAGGCGGAGAGGGCGGCAGAAGAGAAGGCGGAGGATGGGGGAGTGTTCGAGCTGAAGATGGCGTTGCGGTTGGGGAGGAGCTTGTCGGAGCTGAGGGATGTCGCTCGACGGTCCATCGCTCGGGGCTCAGTTGATGAGTTCGCTAACAAGCTGTTTTGATCGATACGTACATATACATACACATACATATGCATATATGTGCAGTTAATTGTGACTTAGGATCATCATATTGTTTATATTCTTTGAACAGTTATTTGACATTTAGATAGTTTATGGGAAAATTTTCCAATGTAATCACCGATGCAGGTACATATTTTCTTGGGAATTAAAATTCTTTATATTCTTTTAAATGAGATGTTTTTTTTTAAAAGAAAGAGTTCGGATTTGGTGAAGCCTAATCGATGGCATACTAATAGAAGAATATCTAGCGTCTAGAAGACCTATTCGTGAAGAGAGTGTACCTCAGTTGAGTCGTAAAGTTGTACAACTTTGTCAATCGCCCTATTCAGCACATATATATGTAACGTGAAATAACACTAGTGGCAATAAAAGGATAACGGTCTTCACATTAGCCAAGATGTGTTCAATCTCACAGGGACACTTGTTTTTATTATTGAGGTGGTTTATAATTATTAACGAGTATCATTTGATATGAAGATTACTAATACCCTGTTGGCTGACTTTGGTCTCTCCTTCTTGCATGTAGCTTCCGTCCTTAACGAAGTCCGCCAATTCACTCTTATCCTAAATAAATAGGTTTCCCTTCCCGGTGTTTTCTAATTCTTTGTAACTTTAATGAAGCTAGGTCAAACATGAAAAGTGAAGATAAGTTTTTCTAAATTTGAGGGTTTATGTGGCATTTGAAAATATGTCAAAGTAATGTTATATGTGCAAAATTGTACAAATTTAACAAAAAGATCTCTCATTTGATTCATCGATGATCTCTTTAGTTCATATTTTTTATCTCTTTGATTTATTAATTGATTCAATTAAAAAAATCATTAACACCCATGTCCACCCTCACGCTAACACACTCATTATATATCGCAAGACACTTTCTCCTCTAAAAGAAGAATATTTTGCATATTTGATCATACAAGCTTCATGATCTCTCACGATATAATAAGGACAAATTTCAAAGACAGGCTCACCATCAATGTTTGAGATGGTTCCTCCACTACCTAGTTAGATTAAGGAGGTCGGTCTACCATTAGCAATTGTTGAGTACTTAGAAAAGTAACTTTTTACTCACATCAACTTTGGTGGAGGATTTGAGCAATATATTTAAGAGTTCACTATTGAAGAGTTGTTTAGAGACGTTGAAGTTCCTTTATGGTGAGAGAAGTTGATGGTGAGGGCAATTGTGGTCAACTTTATCCTCAGCTGACTTATCACGTTCATTTCAAAGAAGTTCAATTCGAGCACTTATCTAATATCATTTGTACAATTTTTGTTATATTGCTCTAGTATTTTGGTGGCAAGTTATGTATGATGATGACTAAAGTGGTTGACCTTGTTGGCTGGTCATTCACTAGACAAATGAATATGATCATCATAAAATTCAGTGGCGAAGCTAGTTCATAATATAGGGGTGGGCGAGATTTAGGCTAAAAATTAAGTAATAATGAAACGAGTTTTGCTAAACTTTAAATAAATTTAATTGTGAAGGGTTATGTAAATTTTTTTTAAAGATTTATCCATATTATTAGAAGTGAATAAAATTTATAATTAGTTAAAAAAATTTCAAGGAAACCCCTAATGATGACTAAAATAGAATTCAAACAATACTAACTGAAATTAATTATTCTCAATTTAAAAAGATATTTTAACTTATATATAAAAAGATAGTTAAAAATAAGTGAAGAAAAATGTAAAAAGTAGGAATTGAACCTTAGGTTCTAATAAAATGGAAAAAGTTCTCCATCTAACCTTTACTAACTAGGCAAGGTGAACTTTATGATCAATTTTCACTTCTAAATTAATTTAGACCTTTTTATTTTTTATTTTTTATTCGTTATTTTTTTTATAGTTAACTTTTCGTATTTTTTTTCCGGGATTGGGGTGGGCTCGCGCTCATACGAGCCTACTCCTAAATCCGCCAGTGATAAAATTGTAATATCTCTAAAGTTGAAGGTTGTGTATCTCACAAGTGGTATACTAAAATATGTCGAAGTGATTTATAAAATTAGGAAATCTAAAGCATGTATATTTTATAATCGTTGAGATTGAGGAGGTCAATCCATAGTCAATTGCTTACTCGAAAACTTTGCACTTTGTCTTTATCTCCAATTTGATTAGTGTTCTAAAATTATTGCATCTTGTTCATTTCCTTAATTTTGTTTATTTGTGTCTAGTACTTGTAATTATATAATTTTATATGCAAGAGGTTTAAGCCCTTATATACTTGCTATGGGTGAATCAGTCGCCAAACAAGTGGGTAAAGATATTACAACACATGCCTTGAATAACCTAACCATCATGGAGATAGTTGCATTACTATATATATCATGTTTACAAAACTCTTCCTTTAGTTCTCATTATGTGTAAGGTGAAAACTTGTTTTTATTCTAAATACAAATGTATCTTGTTTGAATATATTTTGATCCAAATTGACTTGCTTATTTTAATTGATGATCATGAACTATAAATTGGAATATCCAAGTGGAACAACGACTGCCACATGTTTCATTCTCCAAGAGGTGCCAAATTGGGAATTCAAGTATATATGTATGCTTCCTATTGGAGTCCTTTTTTGTTGTATATAATAATATCAAGTTATTATATATATATATATATATATATATATATATATATATATATATATATATATATATATATATAAAAGCTAAAATACATAATCCTATTATTTATACATAGAAAGCAAGTGATAAACCTAGGGAAATTCTTCAATGTCAGCAAGTGATAAACCTAGGGAAATTTTTCAACGTCAGCAAGTGATAAACCTAGAGAAATTCTTTAACATCAACTTTACTTGGGCATCCATTAAGCTATTGGCTCTTCACTGTCGAAAAGCAATGCGACTTTGCTTATTTACCAATATTTGGGTTGACAACTTACAATCGACAAGTAAGTGGACATAATACATTGACTTCTTTTTATCTGTATTTTTAAAAGTGCATTTGTTGTATGCAATATATCATATATAATTTTAGCATTCAATCTCTCTATTCATTTCTCTTTAATGAATTTGTAGGTTCTACCTTGATTTCTTCTCAGCTTACGTAGGAGTAGGGATGATATCGCCACATATACATATATATCCAACATTTCCTTGCTAGTGGGATCTATTTTGTCACGGGGCATCTTCTAACCTTTGATTGCGACTAAAAATGGTCATTGACATGACAAGGATCTCAAATAAAGTAGTTTTCATTTTCTACAAGGATACAAGATATTTGATAGTCCCTACCCATGTCACTTGCTACACATAATATTTGATAGTCCCTACCCATCTACTGATCTTTGGTGATGGACTCTTCAAATTTTTAGTAGTAGTTTGCCAAATGGCCAAGATTTCTATAGTAAGTACCACAAGAAAGCTGACAGTGACATTCTTCCATCAACAAGACACCCATCTATCAACATCTCTTTGGGGTTGACCTATGATGACAAGCACAAAGTTCTGTTATCCATTCAGGATCCGATCCCGATGTGGGTGGTCATTATGCTCTATACCACTTTTGTAGTTATTTCTCGCTTCACAATTCACATTTTTGAGGATTCAATGGTATTACCTTCTTTCTCTATAAGTTCTTCCTCTTCTTATATCATATCATTTTGGAACTCCTATGGGTCATGCATCACCGATTGGTCCTTAGCCTCGACTTATGGGCGTCTGATGATATTTCTTATAGCAGCATGGGCGAGGGGTTTAGATGTAGCAGTTATTATAAGGTTAGGAGCATGTGCAATAGTGACCAAAATTATATCTAGTGTAGTTGTACAACCCAAGGTCTACGTTAACGCATGCCACCTAGCTCTCTCAAATCTGCTGTCCTCACTTAGAACCTGAAATAAAAGAGTTATTGTGACATGGGTAAGGCTTGAATTACTTGTAAACCACTCCGAACATCCTTATTATATCGATATGAGATGTAGTTTTACAGTAACAGATCATTTGTAGAATCAAAAGATAGGCTACCTAACTCTAGCCTCACTAAAGCCCATGGTTATAGGTAAGTTCATTGGAATTTTGATGGGATACGCCATAGCTAATTCTATCTTTTAGATTTTCTCTTTGCCCTTCCCTGATCAAGGAGCAACGGACTTGAGTTATCTTACGTTATGAACATGGCGTAAGGGTACATGGATTCAAAGCACTTCCAGCGAATTGTCTTACGTTATGCTACATTGCTTTTTTGGGAGCTATGGATATTAGTGCCATAAGAGAATTTGGGTTGCAGCAAAAGAAAATATGGGCGAAGTTCATACCTATCCATATGGTTATGGCCAATCCCTTCTACATCGATGGTTATTTTTCCATTGACGCTTGCATCGATAGCTAATAGATTGATCATATTCGTATGACAGTGTAGAAATGAGGTCAGTGCAAAGAAGTACCCAACTACTATTGCTTCAGGGTTGATATGTGGGGAGGGCATTTGGACTTTGCCCAGCTCGATTCTCTCTGTGTTTGGCATCAATGCCACAATGTGAATGAGGGTTGTATCTCGAGAGACAAATGCGAAACTTTGCTACACTTTGGGACAAACTTATATTTTGTAAATATTATATAAAGTTTTTTTTGTTTCATGTTGCTCGATTAGAATGGTGGAACAAACTTATATTTTGTAACTCTTTGTATAGATATACATATATACATATATGCATATACATGCATGCATACATCATGTTGACCAATGGACAAAGATATTTTTAGTAGTATTCTGTTGCTACTATAGTGTTTGTTGTTACATGTCAATCATTGCTAGTATAGTCAATGTTATATATTTTTAGTAGTATTTTGACCAATGGACAAAGATTTTTATAGAAAGTATCATAAGAAAAATGGTAGTGACATTCTTCTATCAATAAGACACCCATCATTCAACCTCTCTTTAGGATTGACTTATAATGACAGATGCAAAATTATGTTTGTATCTAGTTGAGCACAACATGGAAAAAGAAGATCAATCTCTTGAGATGGTTCATTCACTGCCCATTGATATTGAGGACATTGATCCACCATCGATGGTCGAGATGGTGCCTCCACTATCTAGTGAGATTCAGAAGGTCGATCCATCATCGATGCCTGATATGGTTCCCTTCCCACATCACCGAGTGAGACTGAGGAGTCATTCTTCATTCCTGATAACTTTTGTGAAGGATCCAATGAGCATATTCGAGAGCCCACAGATGAGGAGTTGTTTAGGGATGTGGAAGTCCCTTCATGGCAAGAGCGGTTTACAGTGAATGCATTTGTGGTCAGCTTCATTCTCATTTGGCTATTCACATTCAATTCAAAGTAGTTCAATCTAAGCACGGTCCAGATACCATTATTGCAAGCCTTGGTTAGGCTGCTCGGGTATTTCGGGGGCATACTATGCATGATGATGATTGATCGAGATGGTTGGCTTTGCTAGCTAGTCGGCCATTCACTAGACATGAGAAGTACATGATCATTCAAACAATCAAACATGTGTTATCCTATGGTTATGATCGTTCCCTTCTACATCGGCGGTTATTTTTCCATTGACGCTTGCATCGGTAGCTTGATTATATTCATATGACATTGTAGAAATGAGATCAGTGCAAAGAAGTACTCAACTACTATTGCTTCAGGGTTGATATGTGGGGATGGCATTTGGACCTTGCCCAACTCGATTATTTTCGTGTGTTGGCATCAATGCCCCAATGTGTATGAGGGTTGCCTCTCGAGAGACAAATGTGAAGCTTGCTACACGTTGGGGAGATAAGTGTAATGGTGGAAAAAAAGATCTTGTTGTCTATTTAATCTATAGATTCCTTGAATCAATCTATATGTAAGAATTATATAAAGTTTTTTGTTTCATGTTGCTCAATTGTAATGGTGGAACAAGCTTGTATTTTGCAACTCTTTGTGTAGACATACATATATACATCTATATCTATACATATATACATGTGTGTGTATTATGTTGAATAATTGATTAATTTTGTTACTACTAGAGTGTTTGATTGCTCCATGTCAATTATTGCTAGTATAGTCAATGTTAGATATTTTTAGTAGTATTTTGACCAATTGATAAATATTTTTATAGAAAGTATCATAAGAAAAGCTGGCAGTATGTGGCATTCTTCCATCAACAAGACACCCATCATTCAACATCTCTTTAGGGTTGAATTATGATGACATGTGCAAGATTCTGTTTTTATCTAGTTGGGCCCAACATGGAGAAGGAAGAGCAATCTCTTAAGATGGTTTAGTCACTGCCCATTGAGATTGAGTAGATCGGTCCACCATTGAGGATTAAGATGGTACCTCCACTATCCAGTAAGATTCAGAAGATCGATCTACCATCGATGTCCGATATGGTTTCCACATCCTTGAATGAGACTGATGAGTCATTCTTCACTCCTGATAACTTTTGTAAAGGGCTCGATGAGCATATTAGAGAGCCCACCGTTGAGGAGTTGTTTAGGGATGTGAAAGTCCCTTCATGGCAGGAGCAACTGACAATGAGGGCATTTGTGGTAAACTTCATCATCAGTCAGCTATTCACATTCAGTTCAATGTAGTTCAATATCTGAGCACGAGCCAGATATTGTCATTACAAGCCTTAGTTGGGCTACTCGGGTATTTCAAGGGCAGACTATGCATGATGATGACTGAGATGGTTGACCTTGCTAGTCGACCAATCACCAGGAAAGAGAACACGGTCATTCAGACATGTGTTGTCACATCGGTGGGCATAGCCTTTACCGGTTAGCTTCTCATTTCCTTAATTTTTATTCTAGTTATTGATTTAACATGCTTTATTTCTACATAAGTTCTTGTTGTTGCTTTTTATAGATTTGGGCATAGCCTTCAAATAATTTAATATTTCATTAGTGTAAGTAAGTCTATTTCTCTACCAAGACTTCAAACATGCTTTATTACTATGTAATTTCTTATATTGTTACATTAGTACATAGTAGAAAATGATCATATATTGTTACCTTAGTACATTGTAGAAAATGTGTCTCTTTTCAAACTTGCTTTATTACTATGTAATTTCTTGTCTATGTGTTTATAGATTTGGCCAAATCCTTTAAATTATTGTGTATTGATTAGTGTTAATATGTATATCATATAAGTAACAATCATTATTTGTTCGATTTTGTAATCTTTAGCATTATATATCACATAAGCCATAACACTAAGAGTTGTGACCCCATTCAATCAGTTTTGCTGATGAATCCAAGTTTCCATTGGATGAGAAGCTCTATCGTGAAACTCCTATTTTATGGGTGCTAATAATCAAGACTTCAAAAGTGATGCTTATCACGAGGGAAAAAGGGATCATATATAATTACATTAGTACTTGGTTGGAAATGTCACTTATTTGTTTTGTAAATATAGCTAGTTCTTGGCTCGTCATTGTTATTGATGTGAAAAAATACTTGCAACTTGTAGGAAGATTGCTCTCTCCATTTCTCAGTTTTAATTGGTTTTGTAAATATAGCTAGTATAATTAGTAAGAAAAATGTTTGAAAGAGCCAAATGATTATAAATATTAACTTTGCTTTGAAGGAGGCTTGTACTTAGAGCTACCTCTTATTTGTTTCCATTCCATTGATCCCTTTTAGAGGATATATGTTTTATCTGAAGATCTTAGATTATCGATTCTTCTTTTTCTTTTTTAATTCAAGTATACCTAGGAATAATGCTTGAGAAATGGTATCTTGCACATACGTACTTCTTATTAGTTATCTATGTATTTTGCTCTCTTTATAGTGCAAGTTTTATTTAGGGAATTAATTATGATACTACTGATGTCAAAATGCACAACCCGATCGATCTTTGTGAGCAATGACATAATCCTTAACAGAACAAGGACCCCACCACACCCAATTTCTACCTCTAACATTAGCAGTACTATTATTGAAAGTAATCCAATCAGGAGGCAATCTTTTACTAGATTTTTTGTAACAATGCATCGAAACTTGGGTAGCAACAGAACCAACAAAGGTGAAAGTGATAAAATGTAGGATGGATAAAGGGATGAAGATCGGCTTATTGAATCTTTGTATCAACAATTTAATTGCCATGTGTTGTGTGCTACTACTCACGTCCTTAGTACTCCCTAGTTGAGTTGAATGTTGCGTTTCAATAAACTTTTTGGGCATCAATCTTCAACCTTCACCTCTTAACATTCTTCTCATTATGTGCCTAATTTATATATGACATTCTTCTTATATATTATGGGAATAAACAACTTAACCAAAGTATAAATAATGACATGACCCTTAAAAAGGCAAGAGTTTAAGGTTCTCTAGGAGACAACATGACAATTTTGTAACAATATTCCAACCTGAACCTTAATGCTAACTTCTCGAAATATAAATTTTATGTTTACAATACTCCAAACCTCATCTTAAAATTTTAAGACTGAAAACTGAAAACTGAAACTAACACACACACGCACACACACGCGCACACACACACACACACACACACACGTCTTACCTTGAGTAGCTCATTTATTCCCTTGCAAGTCCTTTTTATGATGTGCTAATGTTTCCAATAGTCTCACCTCAATCTAGCGCTTATAAATAAATGTCACTGAAACTAACATGTATATATTCACATATGTATGTGCATGAGGCTTTGCCACGTACCTCTTTGCTATGAAAGAAACCGATGCCCCAAAACAAGTGAAGAGTCATCACCCAACAATGAGCTAAACCCCTCTCTCCCTTGGATATTCTCCTTCATATTTTCCATTGGTCTTTTCCCCATCATCCCGATGCCCTATTGGATTTATTTGTAGTGATTAACATGCCCTTTCTTATTTTGATCAGATCATGATAAGTGATTTTAGACTTACCTAATACCTATTAGACTTACCTAATACCTATTCTTAGTCGAGACCTTTCACTTGTAACACCCCCTTCGGTAAATGAGGGAATGTTCCAGCGCCAGTAGTTACTCGGACTTTAAGGTCTTTGTAACTACCTTAGGCTTATAGGGACATGCTACCATGCTCCCATAAACAAGATGATAACTAAAGAAAATATAAATAGCGGAAGACTTAAATGTAATAAATTATGCTTTTATTAAACTCACGATTCAAATTACAATATTTGAAACATCAAATACATTAAAGCGGAAGACTTTGTAAAAATAAACATTTACCCGTTATACAATATTTTCTTCAAATCTTGAAAACTTAAAATGTCATCTTGAACTTCTTCAACTTCTCTTCAAAGACTCAATCTAAACCTGCGAACTGGAGGCTGAGGTATTGTCCGGAGACAATGAACCCCTAGCCGTCCAAATTAACAAAGGACGGTTAGTTCGCGAGAACTAGCAAGTGACGGCTCGAAAACTGGGACTACTTTGGATTCAAGCTCAGTGACCATAATAAGGTATGAATTGAATCCAAATGAGATTATTACTGATGAGAATATTTTATGTAAGCTTTATATTTGATGACTCAACTTCTGTGACACGGATAACCTCGAAGGGTTGAATAAGAAAGTGATGTAGGTGACAAGCACCTTAGGAACCATACCCCGATTACGGATGAGATATGATATAACTTTAGAAATGCGTTTGTGATCACCATGAAAATATTTTTATTAAGTTCGGACTCGATATCGGATTATGAGGTACTTCATGTGGCCCAAATCCGTCCCGCTAGTAGTTACCCAGACGTTAGGGAGAGCCTACTATTAGGAGTGGGAAAAGGGTTGACTTCGTGTCCCTCGATATCAAGTCTAAAAAAAATTAACTTTAGCCAAATGAATAATATTATTCACTCACTATCTCACATTGCATAGCTTATATATAGATATATTTTAACACCTCACACGGATATCATATATGACCTGCTTACTTTTATTTTAACATTAACTATATTATACCGGCCGAGTCTGGATAGGACGTCCGACCTACCTACAATTCTGTAGTCAGATTTCATCTCGAATATTGTATCTCGAGAATGTTAGTTTCATGAAACTGTTTCGGTTTAAGACGCAACATGGTCTTAACCCATTCAATCCAAACTCAACTCAGTAGTTAACCCAAAGTTGAGACACCGCCCAATTCCCATTGGGTTGGACCCCGTATCTTCATTGATACGCACACTATATTTTACACTATATTTTATTTTATCATGATTCAATTGAGTTTTACATCTCACACACATCATCACATATTAACTAGTGATTAATAGCAATTTATCAAACTAGGTGATCGCACAAAATAAAATAATCCATCTTAATAAAAGTAAAATGGATGCCAATACCATATAATATGCATGGATGCATCAAAAGGATAATATATATGCTCCATACCTACTTATTTTGCATGAAAGGATGAAGGATAAATCATGCATTTTATAAGATGGGTATCTACGTTATTATTTTACAATCAGACCAAATAATAACATTACCCAATTACATGTCAAGTCCAAAATAACGGATGAATAAATTACACAAAGCAAATGATTTGTAATTTATTTTAATCGATTTGGCATGCATGTCAAGGCAAGAAAACAACAAGACACGAAGGCACGCAGATGAGCATAAAAGGCTCGGAATGTCACTTGCCTTTTTCGCCTTGTTGGATTTCGATACCAACTATGGACTTCAAAGACTTGATGACGGAATCGAATAAATTAGCAGCGGACCTACACGCATAAATTACGAGGACGAAAAAGAATTTACTAATTGGTATATTTTGACTTATTAATTCGGAATAAAAATCGAATTAATTATCAAGTTGGGAATTATACCAATTTTGATCTTCTCCGAGACCTTCGCGCAATGGGTGTGTCGGACCTTGGGATTACCGCTGCAAGTTTTTAAGAGTTAACGCGAGTTAAAATACGTTCTGAACTACGGGCTAATTTTTATAATTTTAGAAACTGAAATAGGGCATAATTTATAGGAATAGAAAATATGGGGCAGTTTGTGTAATAAGTCCCTCTTCTTCACAAATTCGTGGCTGCCATATACGGTTACACAGTGAGGACATCACCTGCTACTGGAGTGCGACAACGGTGGCTCGACGCGGGTGGTTCGACATGGCTCGATGGCTCCGACTCCCGTGGGCGGTGGCCCCGACACAAGCAGTGCAACTCCGGTCGACAAGGCGGCGGCACATGCGGCGTACAGGTGATCTGGCGATGGCGGAAGGGCTGGATGAATTTGGGGGCTTCGAAATCGGGATGATTTCAAGAAAATTTTGTAAATGTAAATGTTTCTAGATGTGTTTAGAATGCAAAACAGTAGGTTAGAAGGTTGGATTTTGACTAGCAATGGCGGATTGAGTCCAAACGTCGAATAGGGGTTTTTATAGTCCGAGCTTGAAATGTGAACGGAATCGAGAATTGAAGGTGTCATTGAATCGGAATTGATGAGAGGAATTAATATTCATAATCAATTCGGTCTTTCGACCTTATCTACCACGTCAATTTGATGAATCTTCAGAATTAGGGTTTGTGAATTTGGATGGAATTGGGGATTGATTCATCGGTTAATTCAAGATTTGTCCACGTCTTTGATAAGGTCGAATTGATTAGCACTTACTGCAGGCGTTACAAAGATCAAATGCCCAAAAATTAAAAACCTCCATTGGAGCTCCCATTTGTGTTTAACGTGAAGGAGGACTGGAGGAGGAAGGAAGAAGCGGTTCAAGTGAACCGGCTTTCCCTTTTTTTTGTTTTATTCGGTTCATCTGAACCGGTTTAACACAAGGTTGGTTTTCTTATATGTAATATATGTAATATAACTATATAAGGCTATTCATTTAATTTGAAAAGAAATAGATAAATCCAATAAAATCTGATACACACACATATATATATCCTTAAAAAAAATAGATAAATAAATAATCAAATAGATAAATAACTTATGATAAGTGATTTTATTTGAATAATTATTTCAAATGAAATTTCATAACATAATTATTTTACTAGAAATAACTTTCAAAATCTATAATCAATATTATTAAATCCTAAATTCATCATAACCTTTTAGTTATAAAATATGTTAAATATAATAATGTTGTATCATAAATCCTACTTATTTATTTAAAAATGATATCGCATTGGGTATTGAAATAATTTAAGTAAAACACATTTTAAAAATGATGAACTCACATCACTATTTACAAAAGTAATTATACTACTAATAACAATGAAAATAATAAAGTTTATTTTAGTTAACATAATAATGTCAACCAAATTTTATGTTATAATTACTAAGAACCAAATAATAAGGTATATATTTCATAAAGAATTTTACAAATTCTTTTATTTCGAAAATTTTCACATTTATTATTATTTTTATATTTATAGAAATACCCAAAAATACTTTGGGGTATTTCATCACTTTACTAACTTTCTCTTTCTATTAAAAAAAATCTTAAATTTTTTTTTTAGATATGTACCTCCAACTTCTTGTAATACTTCATGTATGGACAAAGTATTTTGAAAAATCGAAATTGTACCCCCTTGTCCATCACAATTTCCGCGATCTACAAATTTTCAAGGGCTAGAGTCAAGTACTTGTGGTTCGATCATCTTGAGATAGTTTGGTAAATACATTTCTCCCTCAAATCTCATCAATTAAGAATGTTATTTGTGTCTATTTTGAAATTTGGTGATTTATCGTCGAACAACATTGCATTTTTTTTTCTGCTTGAAATTTGAGTATTTATCAATGCAGGCTTTGAATTTGAATAATTCATGCGTCATTGCCTCATTGGGTTTAATAAAGGACAGTTTTAGAAAAAAGGAAAATTCAAGGCGTAGTTTCGTAAATACTCTATTTCAATTTTATTTAAAAATAAAAGAAAATTCATGCTGCAGAAAATTATAAATAGTCCCTCCTCTGGATTCCGGCCTCTTCCAGCAAGTGATCCACTGATCCTTACGCGCCGCTTGCCCTCACAGTCACTGCACAGCTTAAAAAGGAAACGCAATGCAACTTTACTCTCCCATTTCTCTCTCGCGCGCTTCGCCGTTTCAGCTCCGGCGACGATCGGCACCGGCGAATCCCTCCCTCCGCTGCCTCTCAGGTCTCGCTCTCTCTCCTTCTCTGTATATCTGTGCTTTGGAATTTGAAGTTCCGATGCTTTACATTTTGGAATTGCGGAGCATCTGGATGGAAAAGGCATAGCTAGGGTTTCGCCGATTTCAATTTTGCATGTTGCGAACTAGAATTTCGTTTGAGAGAGAGATTTTGCGTGTTGCTCTGCCGTTGTGAATCGCTACTAGGTGCGACAGAGATTTGCATGTAAGGTGTGATCAGATCAAGTCCAAGTTTCCCGAAATGTTTAACTAGTTCTTACTGAATATAACATGAAACGTGAGATATCTAGTGATTTTTTCAGGGCTTGATGTTGCACTTTCTCTTGTTTGTAGATTGTTACTGATGAGTATTGTATCAGTTAGCTTTGATTTATCTTCTTTAGGCATTGAGTTTACAACTTGAGGAGTGTCACTGTGTCAGATTCATAGGTAATATTATACGTTCCAATATAAAATTAAATATTATATGGTCCAATAAAATTTCATCAAAATATTATATGTTCCAATAAAATTTCATCAAAATATTATATGTTCCAATAAAATACATCCATTAAACTTCTCAATGGCATTGACTCCTTTTAAAACTGAGCTTACATGCTAAATTGTCTGTGTTTTTATTTGAAGCGGCTTCTCATAAAACTGAGCTGAGAACAACTACAGAAGCCAATAAGAGCATCATGGTAAGTTAATTAATATATTCATCATCAATGTATCATTATACCACCTTTCATGTTTATTTTTCGCGAAACTTATTTTTCTCGTGAGATGGGTTGATTTTGACTCGATGGCAGAATTATGAGGATGCAAAAGAAACCATTAGGGAAATGTTCAACAAAATCGAACTGTCGGTCTCTGCATATGACACCGCTTGGGTAGCAATGGTTCCTTCTCTAAATGCTCCAGGAACTCCTTGCTACCCGGGAAGTTTAAAGTGGATTTTGGAAAACCAGCGCCATGATGGATCCTGGGGTCTTCCTGATAGAAATACTGCACCAATTAAAGATGTTATCTCAGCTACTCTTGCGTGTGTGCTTGCTCTTAAAAGATGGCGAGTTGGCGAAGAACAGATAACAAAGGGTATTGGTCTGAGTGTCTAACCCTAAAATTTAATTTACTATCTAGTCCTCTCTAGGTTGATTACCTTTTCTTTTGTTGCAGGCTTAGACTTCATACGGTCCAATTTTGCTTCAGTGATGGATGATAATCTATATTCTCCTATCGGTTTCGATATCATATTTCCTGGTATGATCGATTCTGCTATGGAAATGGCTATAAATTTGCACATAGATCGGACTGATTTAGAAGTTCTGGTTTCAAAAAAGGACATGGAGCTCAGAAGGTAAAATGTTCCTCTCATTAAGATTAATGAAAGCTTAGCAGCTCCTCTTTTATGAAGATTCATTGATTATAGCGTCAACTGCAAGCCAAAAGGATTTGTTTCGCCAGTTATAGACTTATAGATGCTAAATTTCTGTTTTTGACAACAGAAAACTCCCACTCTTATAATTGAAATGACCCTATGTACTCTTTAACAAGTTAAAGAATAAAAAACAACGTTTTTTCAAGAGGTAGAATATTTCAAAAAAAGCTTCATAGTTGTCCGGTTGTCCCATTTGTTTCCTTTTAGGGTCTGTACGAAGAACTCAGAAGTCAAGAATGTATACCTAGCATATGTTTCAGAAGGTCTAGGGAAGTTACAGGACTGGGAGATGGTAATGAAGTATCAGAGGAAGAATGGATCAGTGCTTAACTCGCCATCTACCACAGCGGCTGCCCTCTCTCATCTCCACGATTCAAGTTGTCGTAGATACCTTGACACTATTGTTCAGCAGTTTGGGAATGCAGGTACTTTCCAGAAAAAAATAGTTGATTTCTCATTGTTTTTTACCTTCAGATCGACTTGCCAAACTTTTGTCTTACTACGTTTTTCTGCTTTTCAGTTCCAGCAGTGTATCCCTTGGATATATATGCAAGACTTAACCTGGTTGACACGCTTGAAAAGTTGGGAATTGATCGACATTTTACTGCAAATGTTACGGCAGTCTTGGATGAAATATTTAGGTGAAGATATTTTTCTTAGATAAGATCATTTATGTATTATTTTATTATATAGTAAACAAAATTTATACCCTCTGGAAGTGGTTTGGATTTCTAATAAGCTTGCATTAAACCTGATGTCCTTATCAGTCTCTGGATGCAGGGGGACGAAGAGATATTTGCAGATATTGCCACATGTTCAATGGCATTCCGATTGCTACGTAGTCATGGATATAATGTCTCATCAGGTTTCTGTCCTGCTTTTAATTTTGTTTAGCTCCATGTTTAAGTTTTTGCTGGGTAGAATTAAGCAGATGTTGTTTTAATGGTAGAGCCGTTAGCTCCTTATAGCAAGGAAGAGTTCTGCATCAATCGATTTGGAGGACACTTGAAGGATGTCAATGATGCCTTGGAAATGCTAACAGTATCGCAGATGATCATCTATCCCAGTGAATCTTTCCTTGAGGAACAGAACTTGCACTGCAAAGAATTTCTTAGGCAGCTATTGTCTGACTACTCCAAGCATTCAGATCAGTTGCGTAAAAATATCACACAAGAGGTATAACATCTACTAATTTTCCGGTTTCTTTTGTCTTTCTTCTTCAGCTGTCACATGTTGGAACGGGTTTTGTTTGAGGTTAGGTGCAAGATGCACTAACAAGTCCTTATCGCTCAAGCTTGGAACGTGTGACAACCAGAAACTTCATAGAGCATTACAGCTTGGACAGTACAATGATTCTTAAAACAGCTTGTTGGTAAGACTCATGCAGTTTCCTGATCATTTTCGTAATAGGGTTTGTCTATTTGTGTAATTTATCATTTCGTACCTACCAACTTTTAGATGGTTGCTTATCATTCACCTATTTGTTAAGACATACCTGTAATTTATCAGTTTCAAGAACTTCCCAACTGAACTGCTGCTGAGATTAGCTGTAGAAGATTTCAACTATTGCCAGTCAATACACACTGAAGAACTGAGACAGCTTAAACGGTATAATATACTTCTGCTCCTTTTGGTTTTCAGTGTTAAAAAGCGGATTGAGACAACATTTTCTCTTATGTAAACCAGGTGGGTTGTGGAGAATAAGCTAGACCAGCTAACATTTTCTAGGCAGAAACTTGGCTATTGCTACTTTTCCGCTGCAACGAGCATCTTTGCTCCTGGATTTTCTGATGCGCGCTTATCTTGGGCGAAGAATGCTGTTCTTACTACAGTTGTTGATGATTTCTTTGATGTTGGAAGTTCTGAAGAGGAACAAGCAAATCTTATCAAGTTGGTTGAGCAGTAAGTTTTCAATATCCTTGGACTCTCTCTTTCTAATTTGTTCGGAACGTGTATGGCTAAATCTGACATGATGTAGGTGGGATGAAAATGAAGTTGTTGTTTGCTGTTCAGAGAATGTTAGAGTTGTATACACAGCTCTTCGCTGTACGATTTGTGAGATTGCACATGGAGCATATGCTTGGCAAGATCGTAATGTCTTGGACCATATAATCGACATTGTAAGTCTCTAGACACTCCACTTTTGCATCCTTTTAGGAAAATCAAGGGGCTTCTTCGAGTCATTCTTAAGGGCGAAATGGTGAATGAGTTTTTGAAATTGTGTACTCTAGTTGTTTCAACTCCACAAATTTGGCTCCATGTTAGTCTTACGTGTTGGGACATTTCAGTTATATATGTACATGATTTTTTTATGGCAGTGGTTGACTCTTATCAAGTCCATGGGGAGGGAAGCTGAGATGACAAGGAATCAGTCAATGCCAACATTCGAGGATTACATGGAAAATGGATTTGTGTCTTTTGCTTTGGGACCAATTGTTCTTCCTGCTCTTTATCTTGTGGTTCCCAAACTCTCAAACGAGGTGGTCAGAAGTGATGAATACTCTAACCTGTTTGAGCTTATGAGCACCACCGGTCGTCTCCTCAACGATGTCCGAGGCTTTGAGGTATTTGCTACTGTATTTTCTATTTCAAATATGAGTATCTACTGTATTTTCTATTTCAAATATGAGCATCACCACCTTTGCCTGTGATTGAAATTGTCTTCCTATCCTAGGCTTTGATAATGATCTAGATGAACAAAGGCTGAATTCCGAATCATGTACTAACCACATCAACTATGAACCTTTATGCAGAGAGAGGCAGGGCAAGGAAAAGTGAACGCGGTCTCCATTTACATGCATCATCACCAGGGTGGCATATCCAAAGAGGAGGCTATGTCAGAGCTGATGGCCCTGGCCGAGGCTAAGAGGAGAGAACTGCTTAGATTGGTTTACGAGGACAAGGATAGCATTGTTCCGAGAGCTTGCAGGGAGGTGTTCTTTAAGATGAGCAAAGTGCTGCAGAGATTCTACCTGGAGAACGACGGATTCACAGCCAGGGACATGGAGGTCCTCGTCAAATCAGTCGTCCAGGATCCTATTGTTCTGAAACTGAATGGTTGAGAAGGTCATAACTCATAAGGTATGCACCAGCTCAATAAAGGTTCAAAGGTGATGGGATTATTGGTTTACAAGAAATTCAAGTTGGGTCTCAAAATTGCCATGTCAAATTCCTGATCAAAATCAAGAATCAGTCTAAATTTTGATTTTGATTCGGAATTTGACACAAGTGCATGGAATTCAATGTGTTGCTCTTTCACAATTTGGTGCTCTTTTCTTAAAAATAAATATAAAAATCAGGATCCATTTGCCCCATCACTGGATAAATGGATCAATGATTTATACAGATGAAATTTCTAATTTGGCTTTACCAGAAGAAAAAAAATATTAATAAAAATTCAATTTCAAGGCCTTGCTCTATATTTTCTCAAAGTCAGCATTAATGATTTAATATGACTTGGTATTTGGTAATGTTTTATGAAATACATATATTGTTTATTTAAAGTAAAAGAGATTTTCAAGCATGCATTACCATATCTTCTAGATTTAAAGGTTGCAAGAGGAGCATAGAAGAGCCGCTTACACTATGAAGAAGCATCATCCGATGTTCAAGATTTGCGAGCGAAAGGAAGAAATGTCAATGTCGATGTCGAGAGTGAGGAGGCTACTTCGTGGCCTGCGCTATCATATTACTTAGTGAACTTTCTTGCTCTTTCGCCGCCTCCACCAGTGAATCCTGCAACGACGACATTTCTCACAGCCCTCAGCACGCCCGACAGAACGACAGAACAAATGGAAATACGAAAACTGCAAAAAAAAGGAACTGCACCTGTGCAGCAACCAGCCGTGCAACTGTCTTCTTGCTCGGTTCTTGCAGCTCGCCAGCAATCAAGATCTCGTCGAGTATGTAATATGCCTTACAAGGCCCACAGAACAAGAAGATGTTGGAGCAGTTTGAACAAGAAGATGTTGGGAGTATATAGTAGTGGTGTTGGTTCATACTACCTTGTGAAAGTTGAAGATTAGGTCCAATTCACATACCTGAGAGATAAAGCGAGCAAGAGTTACAACGACTACCAGCATGACATCCAAATGAATTGCAGCGCTAAGTAGTAAGTACGGGTAATGTAACTCACACTCCCGAAGTAACGGTCCAGGATCTCGACGTAATGGTGAATTATTTGAAGGATCTCGAGTTCGTTATCGTTTTGGTCAATGCACATACAGAAGTACAGACTCGCATACCTACAACGTTTACATGGGTCATAACTTAACGAATCAAAGAGAAGACGACACTCCAAAGAGTATAAGCAAATGCATCGGAAAATGTTACATTGTTGACAAAAGTATGATACTATCATTCGACGAATTCAAGATAGATTGTTACCGTCTATAGACAACCTTCAAACCTCTCCATTCCACAAAATTACAAAGCTTTGGAGCTCTGGCGATAATGACTGCGCTAAGCTCCCTGATAACCTTCATTAGTAGTATAACAGTTCGACGCAATCAACATTGTTAAGAAAAGTACAGTTCAAGCAAGATTGCGTAGGATCTTTCAGAACATAAATCAATAAACAATTTTAAAGAACAAATAAAAAGTTAGATGATCTAGGAAATAAAATACCTTTGATCTTTCCTTCTGCGCGTAAGGCGAGTACCATTTCGTCAACCTCACTTTTCCTTGTCGATTGATCAAAACCACAAAATGTATCTGAAGCAATCAGATGTTTTCATTTAGTCACATTAATTGCAATGATCTGGTGATCTAGATCATCAGATTATTGCAACAAATAAATAAACAATAAATTCCCACGAATAAAAGAGAATTATGAATCCGTAATGAGAAAACAAGAATCACCATTTTTCAATTCCCAAAATGCAGGTGAAATCAACGTAGGAAGACAAACCAAACAATCCAGGAACTCGAATTTACGGCTTTATTCAAGTTTTTCCGCGTAGATGGCAGCAATAAACGGACGTCGTTACGGTAAAAGATTAAATGGGCCTGGGCCTGGTCCTGGGCCTGGATCATGTTAAAAAGCCCACTAAGTATTTTGACCTGCAATTCACAAACAGCGTCACTTCCTCTTTCTCCTCCGCCCCTCCATTTTTCGTTGTTCGGGAATCTCTTAGCAGGTATTAGCCCCTTCCATGGATCTTTCAGTTGTTTTTCCTACAATTGTAGTGAGGTTCTATACCTTTCGGTTATGATTGATGCTTGTGGACCTCTAATTCCTGTTCTTATATGTCAGTTGTTTGATGTCATGGACCTCTGGGATTAAGCTTGGTTTTTTTTTTTTTTTAATTATGATTTTCCTCTATTGAAAAGGAATGGTTGAGGTTCTCGGTAATCTCTTTGTGGTTTTAAATGTTCACTGTGAATAGTCAGTTTGAGAAGTTTGATTGTTGTATTCGGACGCACCTTTGATTGCTCTTCCATTAGTGCGCTCCATCTGTTTGACGAATTGCCTGTGTGAGTTTGTTGGGTTTTGCAAGTTACTATTAGTGCTGCAATATGTTAATTGAGGTGAAAGGTAATTGAATCAGTAGTATACACTATACAGGTGGTTGTTATAATGGATTATTTGCTTCCCACCTGTTAAAAGTTTGATTATATTTTTATGGCATGATTTGATTTTACTAGGTTTGTAAGACACATGAAAAGGTTTTTATACTCATTATATTCTTCATTTGGTTGTGGTAAGTGGCAAGGGATTTCAATTTGGACTCTTGACTCTTCCATTGACAATGGCTTTTTAGGGTAAGATACTTGAAGGTAGCTATGATCAACGATTCTCAGGAATTTACCTAACAGAAAGGAAATGACTCTTCCATTCTCAGGGATGTATTTTGCACTAACTATGAAATTGTTACTGATTTTTTTTTTCTCTTACTGTTATACCATTTGCTGATCTAGGAACGTAATGTAGGTAGGATTCATAGGAGAAAGTGGGAAATTTTTGTAAAAAGATGGGAATTTCTTAGAAATATTTGTAGAAGAATTTTGGTGGGAAGAAAATTACGAAGTTATACTTAGTGAATTATTTAAATAGAGAGGGTCTCTTCCTATCTCTAGCTTTTGGAACTTTTACATGCACGAGCTTCAACTTTCATAAGAAGAGGAGAAGTAGGGTCTGGTTGAATCAGTTCTATTGCTAACATTTTTCCTTTTATTGTTTCCTTTATTACTGATGTGAAAATGCAAATTTTAACTTGAACTGCATCTAGTCATCCGGCTGCTGATTTGTACCACTGCGGAATTAGCCAAGCTTGAAACTCCTAATACCTTATTATGCTCTTGTCCTGTAGGTATTCAGAAGGGAACCTTTGGCAACTTAATTGACAATAAAAGTAGTTCCTGCTACGAATCTTGCTGGCCGCATTGTCCTTTATTTTTAGTTTCTGAACTATGCGGTTAGGAGGTAAGGCTTCTACATCATCAAATCTCGCCATGATTCCCAAGCTTTTCAATTGGGTTTCAAATCTTTGTGAGACACGGATAGGAAATGGCCGTGCTGGCCCTGTGAATATGGGGCTTCGCAGTTTAAGCTCCATTAATGGCAATATCCATGTAGAAAACTTGAGAAATGAAGGTGTCAATGAACATACTGATTTCAAGAAGGATGTTGATGATAAATTTCTTCATAAAGACGCCGGAGAAATTGATAATCGAAATGGTCCTCCACAGCCGATCCCTGGTAGGCGTTTAAGAGGGGAGGAGCGAACACCTCAGTTCAACCAACACCAGAATGTTTCTCAGGGTAGGGATTTTCGTCTTCGGGGGAAAGATGGTGGGGAGTTAGGGAAACAACCGGATTTTCCCTCAGCTGATAAGTTTGGCTATAGAAATGACGGAAAAGGAGATGTGGGTTTTGGTGGAGACAGCATGAATAGAAAGGGTTCCCGGGCTTCAATTAACGACCTTTTCAACAGATCGCAAAAGGATCAGCCGGGGAATGGTCAGGACCAGAGTGATTTCCTTGAGAAATTCAAGCTTTCTGGCGCAGGAAAGAAGGAAAGCCTTCCAGATAATGCTGCATCTGTCAAGCCTGAAGAAGAGAAAGAAGAACCGCCTCAAGACGCAGACATGATTTTCAAGAAAATGAAGGAAAGTGGATTAATTCCGAATGCAGTTGCTATGCTTGATGGACTTTGCAAGGATGGTTTGGTGCAAGAAGCCATGAAGCTGTTTGGACTGATGCGTGAGAAGGGAACCATGCCTGAAGTTGTCATATACACAGCCGTGGTTGATGGTTTTTGCCAGGCACACAAGTTCGACGATGCCAAGAGGATTTTCAGGAAAATGCAATCGAATGGCATCACACCTAATGCATTCAGTTACGCTGTCTTAATCAAGGGCCTTCACAAGTCTGGGAGATTGGAGGACGCTGTTGATTTCTGTGTGGAGATGCTTGAGGCTGGTCATTCACCAAATGTCGCAACATTCACCGAACTAGTTGATGTGTTTTGCAGGGAGAAGGGCGTAGAAGAAGCACGCAAGGTTATTGATGCATTTAAGCAAAAGGGTTTCTTTTTGGATGAGAAATCCGTCAGAGAACATTTGAACAAGAAGGGTACTAGATCATCAATGGTCTGGGAAGCAATCTTTGGACCCAAGAAAAGTGGGGCAACCTCATTTTGAGTCATATGCAGGTCTGAATCAGGACTTTGTAAGCTTTATATTTTCTTTGTCCAATCATGACCTTTTTTATTTCAACAGGGAGGTTGCTTTGAATAGGTTAAGTAGATTCATTTTGCATATGCCTATCTTCTTAATCAACCTTGTGTTTAAATGGAAGGGATTTCATTGGTGAAAGTGAGAATTGCAAAGTTGTTCAATCGTTTACAAGAAGAAAAGAGGCAACGAAGAACGAGATTACAGTAACGAAACAATGTAAGCAACTTCTTTGAAAGAACTATCGCAGCCATTGCCGCCTTTCACTCTGCAATACCACTTCTCTTGCCGCTGCACTGCAAGAAAATGCCAGGATTAGCAGATTTCTCAGTGGCCTTAGACTAGTCAAAAGCGCAATATATCATCGCTTCAATCCCATGTGGTCGTTTTCAGTCTCAATGCAGCGCGCTTGGGGGTGGAATCCGCGTGTGTTATTGCTCTCAAACAGATCATACATCAAGTAATTCATAACTCAATGGAAGCTGCATTCTTTCAGACTGGACACTAACTGTTCAAAACGTTCCTTTCTTTAGGCAAATACTAATGGGTTTTGATCAGAAACTTATCGCTGTCATTGAAAAAGAAACTGTAAGCCAAATCTGTGGCTCTATACTGATGCTGGTGTTATGCCCAGAGATCGTAGAAGCTTATCGCTATGCATATGATCCTTCTGCAGCTGTATTATCACTTATCCTCCATCATTCCATGTTTGCTTCTTTATATGCTTCCAGTTCTTATTCTCAAATTAGTTGACTGCCATTAAAAAGGATGGAAGGTATGATCTCATCCTCTTCTACCAGTAATCACCACAGGAACAGATACCGTCCTTAAAATGGTGGTAGCGTATCGGATCCCTAATCACAATCACCCTGCCTTCCATTTTCGCCACCAGCTTCGCGAAGAGGTGACAGTCTCCACAGATCCTAAGGTTCTTCCTTATCCTGATAGGACTATCCCTTCGCAAGTATAGTAGACCAAATGCAATCGCCAACTTCTCGCTATGGTATTGTAGCAAGTCTTCCTTCTGTTCCCCCTCAAGATCTTGCAGAACGAAGCTCGTATCAGGAACATAACCCGTTTCCCTCAATCTCCAAATCAACTGGCTCAGCGCGCTGCAGATCTGGTCTATCTGAGGATGTGAACGATCTCGAAAGATAAAAGTGTGGATCTGTTTATTTACTTCTATCCAGCTGCAGCCGGGTTCCTTCTTGATCCCCAAGTTTATCATGGTTCTCCTCAATTCCATGGCTTCTTCCCACCTCTGTGAATTCGAATAGATGTTGGATAAAAGCACATAGGTTCCTGCATCTTCAGGCTCCAATTTTAGGATCTGTTTGGCTGCATAAATAGCCATGTCTGCATTCCGATGAACTCTGCACGCACCAAGAAGTGTTCTCCAAGTAACTGCATCAGCTTCATTACCCAATTGGTGGATCAAGCTAACCGCGTCTTCCAACTTACCGGCCCTTCCAAGGAGATCAATCATGCACCCATAGTGCTCCCGTCTCGTTTCAATGCCAAAGAGCTTCTTCATTGATCTGAAGTAGAACCATCCTTCTTCCACTAGACCAGCATGGCTACAGGCAAACAAGACTCCAAGAATGGTGATGTAATTGGGTCTCGGGCCACTTATTTTCATCCTCTCGAATAAATTGAGAGCTTCTTGGCTGAAACCATTCTGGGCAAATCCGGAAATCATGGTGCTCCAAGAGATGACGTCCGTCTCCTCAATTCTCATAAAAACTCTGTTGGCGTCTTCCAAGCCGCCACACTTGCAATACATGTCGACGAGTGCATTGTTGAGGATCAAATCCTTGTCGTATTTCAGGACATGAACATGGACTTGCCTTCCTAATTCCAACAATGCCAAGCCAGTGCAAGCTCTTAGCGTGCTGGTCAGCGTCCCTTGATCAGCGAGAAAGCCAGCCCTTTTCATCCTCTTGAACAGGTCAAGAGCTTCGTCTCCATTACCATTCTGTGCAAAAGCACCAATGATCGAGTTCCAAACAACCAAATCCTTCGTCATCATCTCATCGAAAACACTAATTGCATTCCCCAGCTCGCCCCACTTTGCATACACATCAACCAAAGCACTCCTGACAAACACATCCGACTCCAAGCCGCACTTGAATATACAACAATGAAGCTGCCGGAGAGTCACCAACCCGTCACAGGCTCTCAAAACCGAGGAAAACGTGTACATATTCGGCTTAACCCCATCTCTAAGCATCAATACCATAAGCTTCAGAGCCCTGTGACCAATTTTAGCACTGCTGTACGCCGATATCATCGTGGTCCAGGCAACAACATTTCTCTCAGGCATTTCATCGAACACTTGGTGGGCCTCATCCAACAGCCTGAATTTCACATACATGTTGAGCAAAATGTTAAGCAAAAACGTTTGGGGCTGGTGCCCATTTGAGATTAAGTGCTTATGAATAAGCTTGCCTTCTTCAACTGCGTTCCGGGCGATGCAGGTTTTGATGAGCTCCGAGTATGTGGTGCAATCGGCGTTTAAACCTTGCTGATGAATCAAGCTCATAGCTTTCATAGCTCTGGGCAGGTCGTTTTCGTAACAACATCTGTTGAACTCTGCAATGAGATGGGGAGGAGGGAGCGGTGAAGGATGAAGAGAGGATCCAGAATAAGGATTTGATAAGAGTAGGAGTGAGATTGGGTTGATGCGCTGCAGCTTTGAGAAAGCTTTCATAGCTCTTAATGGAGCGTTGCATAAAACCCAAATTCTGTGGAAACCGTTGGCCTTTAATTTCTCCTTATTTTTCCCCCTTTTTATTTTTATTTAGTTATTTTTATTTTTTTAAAACGGAAGTAATTCGAGATCTGGAAAAACGAGAGACCGAGTGAACGGCAAACGGACTAAACGTCATGATACAATCAAGAAAAAACAAATATTTCCCCCTTTTGTTTGCAAGCATGTAAAATCAAACCGGTTTTTAATTATTATTATTTTTATAAACTTTTAATTTTGTAAAACATAATTTTTTTTATATTTTTTTAAAAACATAATTTTTCATAATAAAATTTTGTAAACATTTGAAATCTAAATATATTTTTAAAAATAAAATTATAATCGAAATAATTAAATAGTACACCGAGTATACGAGGATATGCTCTCCCATTGACAATCCACATTCATTGATGGTCTGAGACGAGATCAAAATTTTGTTGCTAAGCAATACACGGCACGAGTTTGATGCTTCTGTACATATATGCATATCTCCAAGAAAAAATGATGAATCATTAGATCTCAACCTGCCAAAGATGTTCAACTATTTTAATTGTACTCCTGAAGGGCCAAAAGGTAACTGTTTCACTTGACGTAGTATCGAAGGTCGAAGGCAAATTGGCTCCTGGGCCTCAGTTAACCCGCAATGTCCGACGTTCGTTTCGGAATCCCGGAGGATTTCTGCTCATGTGCTTGTTCTAGCATCACAAAAACACCATTCTTCACCACAAATCACACTGATATTTGTCAAGTTCTTCGGCTTTGGTGAACATGGGCAAACAAGCTCACTGTGGATTTCCCTGGAGTACTTGAACAATTTCTTGTGCTCTTGACTCGATGCCCTTTAGGTATTCGACGAGAACGCGCTGCTCATAAGATCCTCCTTCCTAACAACCAGAAAATGAAGCAAAAGCAGAAAAATGAGAATTGAGGAAATCTATTTGGGTCCATTAATACCACTACTCCACAAGTGTAGAATGCTGACTGGCTTAAGCCACTGAGCAAGGCACAAGGGAAGGGGATAGAGCCCGGCTATGATCTAGGCACACTGATATTTGCTAAGGCTCCTTCTGGATGGACAAGTATCACTCACATAATACAGACATCAAATGAATTAAGGCCTGACTCGGTAATGAATTTGAGATGGACATGATGTGAAAAGTGTCTTACCGTTCGGATAAGAGTCCGTTCAATTCGCTTTTTTACGACTGAATAGAACTCCTCCGGCGTAATATCACCCTTGGCAACTGTTAAACCATCAAGCAACAATTTATTCCATTCATTTTCAGGTGCTGCACCCCAAAATATAAACAATGTTAGCACCTGAGCATATAGAAAGCTAACTTTTTTGACAATGAAGAAAGCTAACTTTTTTTTTCATCCCACTGTAAATTCCCATATTTGCACAAAATAGTTCACCTCATTTTTGCATGACAACTAAGTACTCGCAATAGGTTCTAATATTTTGCCAATAACAGGATGAAGGACATGATGACCCCCTTACTAGGTTGCTAATCTTTTGCCAAGAATGCCATTCCACGAGCATCCTCCCAACTCAAGTTGCTTATGTTCTATGTGAATCACTTAACATTCCCTTATGTAGGCTCTATCAACAATGTTAGTCTCCTTACAAATTCTCTTCGTTTTTTTTTCTCCTTAGACTTGCTACTGTGATATACTCCCTCCGTCTCAAAATTTAAGTCGTTTTAGAATTTTGCACAAGTTTTAATAAAACACTCACTCATCAATCAACATCATCATTCAACTAACTTTTTCATAAATTTTATTACCCATTACATTTTTTAACCAATCAAAACCTTTAAAAAAGTCAACAACACACAAATCAATACAAATCATTACTATCCCCTACCTAGAAAACTTAAAATGACATCTATTTTGATACAAAACTAAAGAGCTAAAATGACATCTATTTCGAGACGGAGGGAGTACATCATAAGAAAACGAAGGGCTACAATACAAACTTATTCAGAGCGTTAAGTGAATTGAAAATTCCACTCCACTTGATTGCTGAAGGCATATATGCATTTCACTAGACCACTATTAGAGATAAGCCACATTATAAAGGCAACAAAGATCATTCTTGAAACTAGGCAGAAAGAATTACTGCTACCAAAAGGAGATAGATAGATTTTGCTCAATACTGGTAAACAAGTACTTAGTTTGTTTCATAAGAAACCAAGAGGATAGTGCACCAATGACCAATCATAGAAACAGTTCCATTGTTGACTAATTTATTTCCCTTAGAGTGATAGAAATTTAGTTCCAATGTCTATAGGCATTCCTTTTCCACCAAATCAATAAAGACCTTCCTGAGCTGATAAACAGAATGATACCTTTAATTATTGCCTCAAGATATTGCTCAGCCTTTACGATCTCCGTTCCTGCAGAATTAACATGAAGGAAGGCTCACCAATCAGAATCCTGAAAGACTTTGTCCAGCAAGAAAATTATATTGCATCTGCACCAAATTATATTTCTTTTCCTTCCAATTAGAATTTCTCATATTTCTAGTAGATAGGATTACGAACTAGGAAGTATACACTCTGTTTACCTACATGAATAGTACAATCTGGTAAGAGATAACTTTCACAGAAAAGTCTTAGTTTCTGCAAACTACCTTTCTTTGCATAGCTACGTTTAGAAAGAATTCTAGACGCATATAGCTGCAACACCTTTTGCAACATCGCCACAAGGCCAGGTTTGTCCTCGTCTTCTATTGCCTGGGCAAGGGATAAGCTTAATATCCACCAATAAGCAATGACAGATAAGATGTTCAAAATAGCATCAAAACATGACAAAAAGTATATTGAGGTGTTAGTAATAAATAAAACAGTATGAACTTTCATGATAAAACTTGTCAGCACATATCAGAATTTTAGGCTATTTCAGTCTTTTGATGCATGCATCTGAAAGAAAGGGATTAAAAAACTAAAGGCGGACAAAATAACGTTTCAAGATATAACTTTACATAACACCAAAACATGACAACATGTACACTGGGTGTTGGTTAAAAAAAAAATGACTTTCAAGATAAAACTTGAGATATTCTATAATGATTCCCAATATCAACACACATCAGAATTTTATACTATTTCAGCCTTTTAATGCATGCATCTGAAAATGAAAATAAACTAAAGTTGTACCGAAGAGGTCTCTTACTTGTCGTAGTTGTGCATTCACTTCAGAAAGGAAGCTTTCGTCTAGATATCCTTCTTGTTCTCTCTGGACTAATTCCTGAAGATTAATAGAAATAAATCAATAATGGAATATTTTATCATAAAGAATTAACTGCAATGACCTGGCTGAACTTCACACTTTATCAGAGTACCCAAAAACTACTAGGCGGAAAAAAGGGTGCTTTAGCAGAAGATGAACGATTCCATCAAATAGAAGAAGTCCTTTGTACTTTGGAGAGAAAAGGACACGAAGGGACAAAACAAAATGGAAAACAGAATATGTGCAATATAAAATAGGGTAATCCATGCACATACGTATATGGGCATGTATAAAGAATAATTTAGGCCCACAAGAAAATATTTAAGTTCACTGACATGAAAGAAAACTTACTTGCTCCATTAATTTGAGAGTTTTGGGATCTCTAGGAGGCCAGGGAATCTCTACATCTTCATCAACGACAGGCTTTAAAATAGATTTTAGAACATCAGTCGCTGAATCAATTTTCTCCTGCAGCAAAAAGAAA
The DNA here is from genome assembly GCA_963922045.1 of Persicaria maculosa. Lineage (NCBI taxonomy): Eukaryota > Viridiplantae > Streptophyta > Magnoliopsida > Caryophyllales > Polygonaceae > Persicaria > Persicaria maculosa. The sequence goes on from OY998254.1 coordinate 71,574,559, forward strand.
CCATAGAAGTTACAAGCAAATCATTTTTTAGAGATCAGGAAGTTACATATAACTATGGTGAAAAATGCATGCAAAAGTGCTCAAGTACACAACGAAGGAAAGGAAGGGTAGTGGAGTAGAAACAGAGAGAGAATATTGTACATTGGTCTTATGGACAAGACAATCCACAATGCTCATCAATGTTGCAGCTAACTCTTCATAATCTTTCTGCTCAAAATACACAAGAAAGTGAAGAAACAGCAACAAGCTAAAGCAATTTCTCTCACACACATATATATCACTACAATTTCACAATTAAGGTACGATGGAGAAGACTATAGAAAATCTCAAGCATCCAGAACAATACTTTATCATCCTCAGACTTGCAGGTATCAGATCTTGCAGCAAGACGAATCCAAAAACCCTCATTAAAAGCAAGAATATTTTCCACCACAAGCTGATGAACCTGCCAGAACATACCCACAATTATACTATTAGGTTAAGGGGAATGTGCTTTGATTTGTCATTTGTGTGAATCGCAATGTAAACTGAAGCGCAATTTGTGGGGTCCATATTGAATCTGGTAACTGTGACTCCCAGAACCAATATATAAAAGAAGAGTTCATTTTCATACTAAATACTACAGTAGCGTCTAATGTTTAGAGAGAAAATTCCTTGTGAATGAGCAAAAGTTCATGAAACTCAATTCCAACTGTAGACTCCCATTTAATGTATTTTAGCAACAAATCCCAGAATCTATCTCAAGGAGAGAACATAATTGGATGACTAATCAGTTAGCTTACCATTGATAGAAACAGAAAAGGAACAAGACTCTTACCTCATTCGGGTTTGCATCTCTTAACAAATCAATCAGTCTGTCCACTTCAACTGTTTTCTTGAATGCTTCCTCTGCATCTTTGTTGACTGCACACACCAAATTTCTCCTGTTTATTAAACCAAATGCACCATTTTACGATGAAATGCTCAACCTTTTGACTGCCAAGGCCAGAAGTGACGATGGCATATATAACTCAACAGATGCAATATTATAACTTATGTGGTTGGAGACTTGGAGTGTTGGACGGGGGTGAAAGAATCAAAAGAGATTATAAGAAATACTAATCCCTAGAATTGAAGAAAATAAGTATAAACTGCAGCCAAACTATATCCCGCAACTCAAATTTTAACTTTTGTAGCAAAGGGTGACATCCACAGACAGTCCAAAAATATTCTATTTGACGGAATGATTCACTAACAAAACTATTTGACAGCAGCTTCTACAAATCTTTCAAAATACTTAATAGTTACATTATAAAATCACTCAACACAAGCTATTAAGGTATGAAGAGGCCATGTGTCAAGAATTCGTTGACTTTGCATTTCTTATAATCTTCTTCTTCTTCTTTTATTTGATTGGAATATCTCCTGCTTCTATGTCTGTAATCATGTTTTTTAAATCAAAAGAACAATTACTCGATTTCGATTAAACCAGGGAATTCCTGTGCTGTCCTTCATCAATTTGTTGTGAATTCTCGCAGAGTTGGTTCGTATCGTACCTTCTATTCAAATTGGAAGCATAAACTGGCCTCAGATTCCCGATTTGGACACCTCCGATTTTCCATGTTTTTCGCCACAATCCCTAAACAAAATCATATGACGCAACTTAGCAAGGATTGATTTGCTAAGACCAAAAACAATCCGATGGACAGGCCACAAGAGCTCTGATATAGAGGCGAATTAGAGAGGGAAAGAACCTGGAAATGATGGGGGTGAAAACTGGCGGGAGAGTGAGTGGAGGAGGAGACGGCGAAAGATGCGGCCATGGCGGGAGATCCACGAACTGGCCGTTTCCGCTGTGAGAGAGATTTCAGCCTCTCAAGCTCGTAGTGGAGGATTCATGGATTTGTATGATGAATCTTGTGGTGGTGGATGGCTTCAGTGATTTGAATGTGGGCCGGGTCATAACTATCTGGCCTATTGGGCTAAAATAGCTCATTTGGGCCTACCAAATAATTGGCCCAAATCGAGCGTAACGCTTGTTTAAAGCACGGAGGGTTTTTTTTTTTTATTTGAATAGGATTTAACACTACAACAGTACAAGTACAACTACTAGGTCCTTGTGATTAGTGCTTGTTCAAAGGTATTGATGTTCGGGTTTTTTTGTTGGAATTGTAGTCCATGTGGGATCGTTCACAAGTTTTAAAGCTTTTCCATTTATAAAGCTTTATATTTGGAGGAAAAGAAACTTATAAAACCTTTTCAATTCACATTAGTGTCACACTCACACGATCAATCTCCTTTTGAGTTACTGGAATATTAGTTAATTTAGGATTGTGTACTCCTTATTACTCCATAACTTCATATGTCATCTTAGACTTATAGTGAAATAATCAGCATTGATGTATGAGATTTTTATCGAAACTTATTTTTATTGACTACTTTTACCTAAAATTGCTTATTTATTGACTTAAAAAATGAATATATATTTAATAATATGATAAGATGTATATACAATAATTATTATTATTATAAACAAAATAAGTGAATTAATATTAAAAAAAGTTTAAACTTGTGTTCAAATCTAAAACGAAAATAACTTTCCTTCAGAGGGAGTACTGTTTATATTTTTTTAGACTTTTATTTTTGTCAATTAAAGTCCAAAAACGTGATGAACCCCAACCTGACCATTGAACTTGATCAAAGCCAACTTAACCTCTAAAGTTAAAATGAGTAGGAATTAGAAGTTTAGAACTGCAAAAGATGCAATAACACAATGTGGGAACAGAGGACCATTTCTTTCCATGTGAATAAGAAATCATATGTTATAGACTAAACAATCACAAATGATAAGAAATCATATGTTATAGACTAAACAGTCACAAATGATATACCGAAACACTTGCTCTCTTAGACAACAAGGAATTTGCTGCATCAGTAGACCATTCAGTGTCTTTCAGATGCACAAATCTCTTGAAAAGAATGAGACCCTTTTCCCTGTTGAAGTCTATTTCCTTTTTTCACGGTTTCATATTTTTACAAGATGCTTCGCAGGGTGAACGATAAAAATATCAGTACATCTTCAAACATACGTACACGCTTTAAACTAACAAAATAATCACACCAGCAACCACAACATGGAAATGGAATCAAAACCCTGCACGCGAAAGAAAGAAAGGATCAACTTTGTTTGTATAGGGTTGTGCATAGATGACAGGTTATCTGGTTTAGATACAATGTTGTTTGTAATGGATAGTTTTGTGCAGTGTCTTAATTAATGGGTGATTTGTGTAATTTGCCCTGTCTTATAGACCCCTTTTGTGCTAGGAATCTACATGATCAAGGGCAATTGCTAGATTAGTTAGTAAGTTTGTGCTGTGAAAATAACAGATTTCAGTAGGGAGGATTCCCAACTTCATCTGGAACCTGTCTAGAAGGTCAAGATTTCACGTTGTTGGATTGTTGTGCAAGGGGAAGCTAGCAACAAATTAAGCTGAAGATAATAAAAGTATATAAGAAAGTCAGTATACCTTCATTTCCAAGGGGACCAAGCCTAATATTAAGAGTTGAAAGCAAAAATTCTGTCTGCTATATTTGTACGACAAATTGGACACTCGGAACATGCAAGGGAGCATGGTCTGCACACTGCAACATTAATAGAACAAATGAATGATTCAATAGAAAGAATGACATAAAAAAAGCATGATGGGAATTCACGAAAGAGAACTTACAACAAAAATGCCGGCAAGGAAGAAGAATGGCGGCAGTTGGTGTCTCGAAACATACTTTACAAAGATGGGAATTCAAGTCTCCGTTGGTTGCATATTTGAGTTCCTTCTCTTTCATCTCCTGCATACGTGCCTGAGCATAATAAAAACTGACATAATTACACAAACTGCCCAGATTCTATATTTGCTTCAGTGGCACAGCCATAAATGTAAAAAGGCGTCCAAAGAAACTTGATAGCATCAGCTAGTTGAGTTTGACTAGCTTTCATCTTGACGATGAACAAAGAAGATTTACCATGGCTTGGTATCTGACATCCTAAAATGTAATTTGCATATAATAGTAAACATGGTTTGACCAAGTTAGCTGTTTTCCTTACCGCTGTACAGGAAACAGATAAGTTGAATTTGATTGGTAAACAGTCATTCTTGGATTTTCAATCCTAGGCTTATGAAAAAACTATGGTGTTTAGTTATGCAGAAGATGAAGACGAGCACAATGAAATTATACCTTGAGCCTGGCAACCAAGGGCTCTTCTTTAGGAGTATCTTGGACTGGTTTTGCAATCTCTAAAATTGTAGCCTCTCCAGGAGTATCTCTCCCAACAGCATCATTCATTTTTTGCTCACTTGGAAGTGGTCCATTATCCTGCCTTTCATCTGTTTTTGACTCAGGAACAGCCGAACTATCTTTCTTCAATTTTGCGACAAGAACCCACATGTTTGCCAAATCATTTTCTAATACTGCCTCCCTTCTCTTAGCCTCTTCAACTATCTTCCTGTATTCTTCTTCTACGGCTTCCTTTTCTGCCAAGGCAGCCTCTAAAGCAGCCTCTCGCTGCTTCCTTGCATGCAGTTCCATTTTCAGGTCATCTGGATCTAAGTTATATGAATCAAAATCACCATACCCATTGCCAGAATTTTCATTCATTCTAGCAGAGAACCTTCCCCTTCTTCCATGTTTATTTCCATCATTGTATTTACGATTGCTGCCTTGCAAGCTAGCATTTCTGGCATGGGCAGCCTGCAACTCCTTTTCTAATTTTGCAATATGCAAAGACAGTTTAGTTACTTCACCAGCCAAATTCTTTAACTCGACGGCAGCAGCAGATGCAAGTTCTTTTGCATAAGAGGCTTCCTCGGATAGCTTTTGATTTTGCACCAGCAAGCCACTGTTATCCTCTTGTAGTTGAACATGTTCCAACTTAAGTTCCTCATTCTCTATCTCCTGGTAGACAACAGTGACCATATTAATACAGTACTTCTTAGAAACTCCTTTTCACTTGAATCACAAACATATAACATATACAAGCTCAAAAGCCTATCATATACAAATAATACAAACATTTCAGAACCTGTGATTTTATAATAGTCACCTGTGATTGGATCTTTTTCTTCAACTCCTCAACGTACTCGTCAGATGCATGCTGTGTAGGAGATAATGATGATCTAATGCCATTTGATGACGCAAGTTGTTGCTCCAACACCTGTATTCTCTCCAGTAGTTCTTGGTTTTCGGCACACTGCAAAAACAGAATGTGTGCCATTAATGACTCCAACAGACAATCCAGGAACAACTTCATATAGGAAAGAAAAGAAAGACAATTACTAAGAGAATAAAGCTGTTATATACCTTATTCTGAAATTGTTCTTGAAGAATACGGTTGTCTGCTGCTTTTATCTGCCCAAAACAAATAACACTTCACATTATACGCAAATTTAACATTTTTATTCCTTCAATGTTTAACAGCTAGATTTATTGCTTAACTATGGTATACTAGAAATTAGTTTTCCTATCTTGTTCTAGTAAAGCATCAACTAATTAGGTATACCAAGTTTTTTTAAAAGCCAATCAAAGAAAGCCCGGAACAATAAGTACATGTCCCGGTCCAGTCCTCTATCATTCAACTGAAGTGCAACAAAGTAGAAAGGATATGTGGATAAATATTATATAGGCAATCAATTTTGGCAAAATTAAATTTAAAAAAAAAGGAACAACAAAAGTATCTTTAATTCAAACCAACACATACCTCTAATTCAAAATCCTTCTCATTGCACTGAGTCATCAATCTCATCAGAGTCTGTCATATAATAATTCAGACATTGAATTATCTCTTGAGAATGGTAAAAAAGATAGTGAAACATAGTGATCTAGTAAATAGATGATAGAATGGAAGATTAAATAAACCATGGATGACAGTAACCTGCTGCATATCAGCAAGGGATGCATTAGCAACTGAAGCCTCGCCATTCTGAGCAATGCGCTGCTCTATAACCCTCATTTGCTCCCTTTTTTCTTGGATTTCCCGTTCCAGATTTTCAATCTATATTAAAATCAAGGGTAGATGATAATAAAATGGGTTTGAGAACAAGACAACATGACATGCATCCCTTGCTCAAACAAAACTAATCAAATGGCAACATGGTTTCGCTAGAACCAAATTATAGTTCTATTTGATCTTTCCTATTAACAGAAACAATATATAGGCATATAGCAAAGAAAAAGTTTGTTCTAGTGCCTTAGTAGTTGCCCTTCACAAACAAGATGGTTAAGGTGAACCTATCATCCAATCACCTGTAGAGCCCCAAGCCTGAGAATGTAAGGCTGTAAGCCATAACAAAATCCACTCTCTTCAGGAAATTCTTATGAAAATAGATGTTTTCAGTCCCAAGATATCTACTCAAAACCATGTAAGAAAACCAGCAGTAATGTAGCACCAGATATTACATATATCAAAGATGTCAATAATCTAGTGATGCAGGAGCAATTAAGCCTAAGCTATGACACATGATGAACTTCACATAAACATTTTTTTTTTCATGTAATGTCCACAAGGAGTTGAACATATAGAATCACTTAAATGTATTTTTTGGGACAACCAGAACACAACACCTTAAAAGGACACCCCTTGTCCTCGTTCCAACTGATAACTGGACTTTATATTCAAGCACAAGTGTTCCAGCATAAATCTTATCATCATTGATGTCTCTTTTTTTCAAAACTACCATCACTAATTTATCATGTATTAAGTTGTCATGTGTGGGAAGGGAAGCACAGAATAAGACCCAAGAAGCCAATAGTAATTCTATAGCCTTGACTTCTCTTAGAAAAATGGAAGTAGGAATGAACAAAAAACAAAAAGTTGCAATCATGAATCATGTCAGAAAAATAAGAAGAGAGAAGGGCTATACTTGTGTCTTATATGCATCAGGATCATTTACAGACTGTTCTACCAAGCGCTTCAGTGTGCTTGTATTGAATGCAATCTCTCCCGCAAGCATCTTGACCTGCTCTGCCAAAAGGTCCATCTCATCTGCCAATGTCATGTCCCCCTGAGATCAAATTAACAATAAACTTTAATACCAACACAGGATCCTAGTAAATAAACAATCACCTAAAACTAAAACACTTACTTGCGAAGATATACAACTGTAAACAAAAAATAAAACTCTTGGAAGTATAAGTGCAGATAGAAAGCATTGTGAATACTGTGTCATTCCACACCAAATCATGCTCAGGAAAAATCAGTTCGATACTTTAGATTTATTAAACTCAAGATATAGATGATCATGAAGAAAGAGTTGTTATCTTTCAGTTTTAAAATGTTGGATACTGTGGGTACGGGCTAGAAACAATGGATTTAAAGGGACTGTTCAATAGAGAATAAGAGAATGCAGGCACTTGAAGACCAAATAGATATCCATTTGGCCAAATTCACTACAGGGTTAACTTAGATTGGGTTGGTTTCCGTGTCATAAGTTTCGATAAATTTTTGGGCTTCAACCTGGGGTCTGGTATGGGCACCTTTTGGGTCTTGACCTGTTCAGAATAAATTTAATATCTTACTATTCAAGAACTTAAAATTAACCAAGGAGATTCGCTTCATGACTTCATACTTTGACTATAATTCATTTTGATAGTATGCAGATAGAGGATTCTTCTTGAGATTTCACTAATAATATAAACAAGGGGAAAAACGAAACCACGTACCACTGATAAATTTACACCACTGATGATTTCACCAGCTTGATTTGATTCTGTTACTGTACTGCCACTTAGAGATAGATCATCCTTCCATTTGCTGGATGATCTTCTATGCTTCAAATCACCAGAAGAGTCAATCAAAGCAGAAGACGGGGAATCCTTATTGATCTCAATTTCCCCAAGCAAAGAACCATCCTTGAAAACAAACAGAAACGGAATCAACATCGACTAGAATTCACAGTTGATACTCAAAATTTGGAAAATAAATTTTCTTTATTAACTTTTGCATTTGTTCCACATTTAAGTTGCAAAAAGAAGAGAATGAGGTAATAAAAATAGGAGGAAAAGAACAACAAATAAGTGTCAGTTTGGCACATATTCATTATGTTTACCAAACAGACCCAAGGTTTGTCATTCAACGATGCCTAGGATCAAAGTCATTTGTAGCACTAACTGTGAAAAAAATAAATAGAACTTTGAGCATTACAGAAGACTTACATTATCAACTCCAGAAGAGTGGCTCCTTTGGTGCACCACTGCATCACTCAATATTCCAGGAACAGCACTCTTCGTAGAAACAAGTATTAATTTAGTTAGTCTTTGTATTCTGCTCATAAGAGCTGCCTTTGCTTCCTCTTCCTCCTCTAATCTGGACTGCATTTTGACTTGACCCTCTTCAAGCTAGAGGGTAAATAACAAGTTGACAAAAATTATTAGAATCGGAACATCAGCTGAACTAATGATTACAAATGATGGAAGTAGAAAGCTAACTGAATTCAGAATATTTTCCTACGAAAAGTTAAAAACCTGTTGTCTTAAGCTTATTATCTCCTCGTGACTGACGCCCACCATCATTCCTCTCCTTAACTGGTCAAGCTCTTCCCTAAGATTTGAAATTTCCCGCTGGTACTTCTTAATTAAGGACTTTTCATCAATTATCTGAAATAATATGTCTTTTGTAAGCAAGTAATTTACTTAACACAATTAGATTTGAGATAACAAAACGATAATTTTTTTTAATAATACAAAATATGTTTTTTTTTACATAAGAAGTTTATTGCTTACCTTATTGCGAGAAGCATATATTTCCACTCGCTTGGCCCTGCTAGCAAATTTCAGAGTATTATGAGTCTCCTCGTTACAGCTGGATGCTGGAGTGACTGTGCATATAAGCTGTACATACACCAAGAATAAAAGGAGCATTAAGAATATGCAAGTTGGCAAACTAAGAAGCAAAAAATATATCAAAACTAAGATACCAGTTTACAATAGAGCACAAGGAGTAGTAAACCTTAAATAAATATTGAAACTAAATTATTTGAAAAATAAAACATAAGGCTCAAAACTCATGACTCGTTGGCTTTAACCGGGGGGAGGGAACAAAGCTCAGTCACAAGCAAAACTAATTGTTCAACAGCTGTATTGTGACAGACTCACTGAAACATGTCCACGGCCACTAAGGGAAGATTGAAGGAGTCGTGTGAGCTTAGAATCTCTGTACGGTACATGAGATGCCTTTCCTTCACTGAGTTTCCCGATTACCTTCATGCACAAAAAAATAAATAGAAGATGAGTTATAAGAAAGACGAAAATAACGAAAATAACATAACAGTTAATGAGAGAGACGAAGTGTAAGCCTGCTTCCGACCACCTCAACAGTTCTCTTTAAGATGCAATTCTTAGATGACTCTAAACCATGAAAGATTAAAAAAAAAACTAAGGTAACAAACACAAGTTTTACTTGTCCAAAAAAACAGAGAGGTTACTAAGGCACCTACAGTTCCAAGAGTTAAAAGACTTTTGTTGATGTAAGATCCTTCCTTTCTCCTCAATCCTGTTGTCTCCGTTTTGGAGCTCTCTGATCCTGCTAAGTCAATTAAATTCTACGAAAACATCAAACTAGTTAGATGAGTCACAAAGTTCGCAAGAAATATGCAGTGAGACTAAGGTTTTGACTTTTGACATACAAGCTGGGAGAAAATGACACCATCATATTCATCACCACGTGCACTGCTTTCAATCATCTGTGAATGAAGATCAAGGGGAAAAAAAGATAAAAAGACTACTTTAGAAATGAACTAGGCCATACAATGAACATATCATATGTAAAAGCTTACCAGTGTAAATATGGTGTGACTTCGGCTACTCAGCAAATTAAAATTATTTGATCCCACATGACGATGCTCTACCTCCATATAGCCAAATAAGAGATTAATCACGGTAAGTCAAAGCTAGAAATAACAATGCTATACCAAAAACTAGCATACCTTCTCCAGCTGCAATGAAAGACAACGCGTGACCAGGTGACATAACAACTTCCTCTTTTATACCCTCAACATAAGTGCCCTAAAAAATTGCATCTTTCACAGTTAATAATTTCTCGAATATATATTTAGTTTTTCATAACCAGGCACTAGCCACAGGAATGAGTGTAGTGCAAAAACAGTGCCTAGCATGAGAAAGAGATTGCAGCTGATAACAAACCTGCCCATCTTCTCTAACACGCAAATTCTGGCCAATTGGATCAAGCAAGTCATTTATCACCTGCATGCAAAGGTGAAAATCTCCATAAACTTTTATTAACATGCAATTAAACTGAGTAGCAAGCCTCTAGAAAGGAAAGTTGTATTCATTAGGTACAAAGAACAGTGATCAAAACAGAGTTTGACGTAACAATATCAAGTAAGGAAACAAGATAATTAAAGATGACTGACCATGGAATACATGTGTACATGTTCACCGATATATGAGAAAAACTTTAAAATATTATTCAAGTACGATTATAGATGCCATAGCAGATATCACAAATAGAAAGAAAGAAAGAAAGAAGAAAGAAAAAAGAAGAGAAGAGATCGGATTCTATTTGTACTATATCAAAGATAAAACGTGTCTATTCTCTTACTTTACTTGAATTCCCCTCCCTAGACTTGTTAATCTTGCAAATAATTAACTAATTAACCTTTTCAAATGTATACGAAGAAGTAATGTTCTTTTCCATCTTCTTTAAATACTCTTTACCCATCTATTTTATAGGTGGGGGTATATCTCTGACACAGAGAAATAAGTTACATATGTGCAGATCTATACAACTATTGAATATTGATCCATATCAATTAAATTGTTAAACAGAGACGCTCTAATCATGATAATGCAATAGCATATGTATGAACTAGTGAACAGCTGACAATTACATGATTGGCAGTGATAAGATATATAACCACAGGCTCGCTTCTTTAAAATTCATTTTCTTATCTTTGTGTTGTGTTGGTGGTATGGTAACTGTTAAATTAAACAGCATCCATTATATATTTATATGGGAAACTGGGTAAGGATTATTAGAATCACTTTGGTTAGTTTTGCTTAATGTCTATGAGGGGAGAAAGGCTAAAGTGACTAGCTAGTGGATATGCCTAGTTAGCAAATAAATAAACCTAGTATCATACTACTCTCTTTACTTGTACTTGGCTTTTGCCAATTTTGGACCAGAGAGTTCTTAGCACTTCTAGAGGTTTTGTGGCAGAATTGGCTGTGGGCTCCAAGGTTCCTATAGGTTTCCTAGGTAGTGTGTGTTTTCTATGATTATAATGCCCATATACCTTTGCTTTTCTGCTGCAGAATCTAGATATACGATATGAGATACTTAACACTGATACACAATATTCAACTGCATGAAGCCTACATAGTAGCTATAGCATCCTCTTTATATTTGCAGAGCAAAAATCATGGCAAGAGATACTGACCTCATTATATATCTCAAGATATGATACACGAAGCAAGAACTCCCGTCCGGGTGTCTGGGACAAATGACCAAGGGGCATACATCATTAGAAATAGCTCAGCATAAAAGGCTTTTTGATGTTAAAACAAAAATTTCCAGCATACTTACATCTTGGATCATGCTAAAAACATCCTTGATCGCCAATGGTATAATACCAGGAGAATTATGATCCCCCTGCGTAGGAAATGATGACATCTATTAGAAGGTGCAGATTCTTAAACATACAAGAATGCCAGCAGGAAACAAGCATGAAAATAGAAAGATCGTATGCTTTAAAAAGTAAGCATTGAATGGCAGTCCAACATATTCCTCCGAGATAGGAGCAGATGTATCAAGCCCTTTGTCAAGCTTATGCGTCATTATAATGTACTACAAATAACAAAAAGTTGATATAAAAGACTTCATCATTCTTCAGATGCTACTTTCAACTCTAAAACCCAAATTATGTTTTCGGCCAAAAACGAAGGCAAATTCAAGGATGTTGCGTTTCGGTATTTCCTGTTGTGGAAATAAAAAAAATGCATAAACTCATCAACACACTTGATTTTTATCCAGAGCAACACCAAGCACTTAGCAAACAACAATATCTGACAAACAAACTGAAGCTATTGTTAAATGAGGTGAGATATTTTAAAGTTCTACTATTTGCAAATCACCACTCTCTTTTCCACAATACCTTCCCCAAATACAAAAATGGTGAAACTTACATGCATTGTGTGTGTCTTCCCACTGCTGGTCACACCATAAGCAAACACAGTACCTACAATTCCATTTCGTCGTGTTAGTTCAATCATCAGGATAAAAATTCAAATGAAACTAAGCAATGTTACATCCGGTGTGCAAATTGTATTTCAAATAGATAATCCATTATATTTCCACAGCTCAATAGCATACCATTGATACCATCCATTGCAGCTTTAACCACTGGCTGGGCCGCCACTTCATACACCTCATCAGTTGTAGCAGTCGGGCCAAAAACCCTATCTACCAAATCAATTTGAATCAATTAATGATCCACAACGCGGAGAAAACCCTACCAATGATCCTACTTTTTAAACTAGAAACCTCACAATTCATCAGTAATTGAACTAAACAGCAATCAATAGAGCAGAGTAAATCAAGAGTACCAAATGCATAAGCGGCGGCGTGATTGTACTCGCTTCGGAAGATCTTATCACCGTCGGGATACCACGCGTCCTCGTCTCCGTACTGGTACTCCCTCTCACTACACAAACGCCACAAATCCAACCAATCATTCAAGATCAGATTCCGTGACCACAGATTCCAAAATCCTCATGAAATTTCAAAATCCGATCAATCAATGCGAGCACCAGATCTAGCCGCATTGAATCCAGATCTAAGCTAAAAAAAAACAATGACTCACTTCATCGGCCGAAACCGAACGGTGACGGAGATGCTATCCCGGGAGGATCCAGGAGAGTCGACGACGGCGGAGTCAGTAGGGAGAAGATCATCTGCGGGGCGGGGAGGAGCCCCGTATGAGAGCGAAGAGGAGTACATCGAATCGCTGCGGGTGCGGTGAGGAGTGGTGGATCTGGAGGAGGAGGCGGAGGAAGAGCGGGGGAGGAAGCGGCCGCTGGTGTTCAAAAACGACGACGTAGAGGAAGAGGAGTAGGGGCTAGAAGCCCGGGGATAGCTGAAGGGGGAGCTGCTCCGCTCTCGAGACGACATTCAAGGAACGACGTCGTTTTCGATTGGGACTGGTTAGTTGCGTGGTAGTTCTCCTCGCTAGCTGGAGTTTTTGGATAAAGGTAGAGAGCATAAAAACTGTTGAATCATCAATACAGAGAGAGAGAAAGGGACTGTCAGAGCTGCCACATGGGGTGGAGTTCCAGTTTTTAATTAAAGTTTTTTTCTTTGAACACCTTTGAGCCAATGGAGCTTGTGTGTGTGACTTTGTGAGATAGAGAGAGAGTATTACTTGTTCTTGAAGGTTGTCTCTGAGAGAGAGGGAGAGAGAGAGGTTGCAGTCTCCGAGCAGCAAAGACCAGGGCGGGCGGAGAAGAAGATGGAGTGTGAATCTATTTCGTTTTTGTTGATTTAAAATTTTGGGGCTTTGTATTTTTATTTTTTTTTTGGACAATTTGCATAGATATACCAAAAAAAATTTTGCAAAAATAACCATTGAGTGTAGAATTTGCAAGGGGTAGTAAAATGTTATTTTTGCAAAAAAATTGGGCACCTACACAGCCGGTGGAAGGTAAATGCTACAGGGGAGAGAGAGAGAAAGAGAACAATTTTAATTGTTTTAAACTAAATTTCAGCAATTTTTATTTGTTAAAATTAAAAAATAAATTTATTTTTGAACTTAATTTAATTTTATCTATCTATAGACACCCATTTTATATATGTTTATGAAAAAAAATATTTCAAACTAAAGTTGGGTGTATATCGTATCTTGATCTCAATTTGGAGTATGACATGGATAACCAATTGGATGGCAAAGATAACAATTTAGATGGCACGTAAATTCACACAACTGGCAAGATAAACCAGAAAACCTGGGCAGAACCGACAATCGTTGCTCCGGAGATGAAAGGTAAAGCTGTCGACGTGGATATGGATGAGGGGGCAATGCTCATAGAGGAGAGCATGCCGTTTGGGTCCGTCAAGAGCAAGATAATAGAGACAAGCAGGTACCCGTCTCGAGGATAGTTCCTTCGCCGGAAGCGTCGGAGGACATAAGCAAGCGTGTGGTGGTAAGGTGAAGAAATCGATGTCTAGTGGGATAACTCTTCTTTTGCGTAGTCGAATGTAGTATTTTGTTAGTTTGCTTCTAACTCACTGACACTTTAGGGTTTTGGTGGTTTTGAATGTACATAACTGACCCTAGAAACAAACCTACATTACTCTCAAATGACATCGTCCATTGTAACATTAATGGTTTCAATCACAACATACTTCAACACATATAAAGAAATTTACAACGATGTATAAGTATAGCCCATTGCGATGTATGCTTACTAGCCAGTAAATACTATTATCTAGCCAGTGACAATTATGTCTTAGCCGATAAAAGAATAACACCTGACATATTTTATCTATCTCAGAAACTTCCCAACCTACGAATATCGGTCATTAAACCCAAATGAAATGCGTTATAACGCAACATTCACAACAACCATCCATAATGAATATAAAAAAGTGTCCACAACATAACTTATCAGTCATCAAATACAAGTCATGCAAAAGGTGAAAACGATTAAATGTTTAACAAGTAAACCAAACACTACGAAGTACTAAAGTTCTCTTCCAAAGAAGCTTTGAATGTCATCTTTGTGATTCTCCTCCTCAAAGTCCCAATTTCTTCCAGCACATTTGAGGTCGGTGACGAGGCAAAATTCCTTGATGGTAAACCGGAGGAGTCGCCCCTGGAGCTCGTACCATGTCTCACATCTCTAAAATACTTTTCCAGAGGAAGGGCTAGTGTCGGCTGCACAAATATCACACGACACGACATGTTTAACATCACCAAGACAAAAAGAAGGCCCTTAATCTGTCCGAGAAGTGATTACAGTTAATACCTTGTTGTTCGACGGTGTCGCTACTTTTTTTCTTTTCAATTTTCTCATTGTCTACTTTATCTGTCACACAGGTGTTCAGATAATACCCATTTTAACAATAATCCTAGCCAGTATATACATATGTCTAGCCAGTCAAAATAATGTTTATGTCAAAACAGATAACATTACACAAATGACACAACTACACAATGTCACGAATACAAATGTTCACATATTCATATGTCCGACAAATACACATGTTCAAATAATCTCAAAATGGTAACTGACACAAGTAAAGAATGAAACAAACACCACACATACACAACTACACAATAGTGTCAACAATAAAAAAAACTTATGTAATACACATATGACAACCCTAGAAACAAACCTACATTACTCTCAAATGACATCGTTCAGTGTAACATTAATGGTTTCAATCACAACATACTTCAACACATAGAAACAAACTTACAACGATGTACAAGTATAACTCATTATTAGCATTATATTTTGAAGGCAACTAGTCACTAAACACCCTCGATCTTGAAATCCACAAAAAGTTTACGATTTCCAAAATAATACACACCCATTCTGTCTACCATTCACCTTCCCCTTTACCACATTCAACATCATTCCATACCCATCTCAGCAGGACAACAAAACACACACGAAAAGACACAACATCACCATTTGATACGGGGTTAGCCGTTTGGTGGTCCGATCTTCGACAACAAGCAAGAACTAAACAAGAACAAGAACGCAGCAATGTAAGACTCCAAGAACTCGATCAAGAATTGATCAAGAACTCAAGAAAGACACGAAAACAGTAAGAACAAAAGAGAAAGACTCGAAATTGAATGCAAGAATGGAAAGACACGACCTGATATGGACTGAGTCGATCTATGCAGCGCAAGATAAAGACCCCAGGCCTCCTCAGAGGGTAGGAACCAATACCAATGCCTACACAACCCGCCTCTACAATCCGACACAATCAAGCGGACAACTTGAAGCACCAGAAGGGGGCTTGTGGATACTAGATTCACCAAGTCTTGCGAAGTTGATGAACGACAAAGCAAACCAAGCTAGATCAATACCAATAGTTGCAATTGAAGAGCACAGCTCTATTCAATCGACAAACACTCATTGTGTTTCACACAAAAAGAGAGAATTCTAATTCATTATCATCTGAATTGTTCTACATGAGGGTGATCGACTTATATAGCCATCACATAGGCCTGTTGGGCCGAAAATAATAAAAGAACTAAATAAACTAACAACTTATGGAATTAATAAAATAACATCTAAAGTTTCCTAAAATAACTTAAGTAAAAATAATACTAAAAATAGTATCTTAAAAGAGCTGATTTTCGTTCCCAACAGTACAGCTGCAAAGATGTTGAGTTTCGACCAAACTCTAGGACAAATCTGGAAAAACCTTCAACAGCAAAGTTGTAGATCTCTTCGTCCTCGTTCCAACAAGGTATGGCACGCCTCAATCCGATCAATATTGAATCCGTACGACCCATTTTACAGAGACGTCGAAAAGCTGTCAAACTGTTGAACGAATGTAAAACGTCATTTGCACTTTGGATCTTCTCCCAAGGTGGAGCCTTCTTCTTCCTCTTGAGGATGACAACACTCTCATGAGCTCGAATCATAGGTCCATCCCCAAGTATAGAAGTGTCCGAAGGTGACTTGGATGGTGTCTTGAATGGTCCCGCATCAATCTCCCTTTCTTGAAAAGGATTCGTCCTCGAATCCAAGGTCGTATATGATTCCGCACATCCAGCCACACGAGCTCCTGGATCGAACACCATATGCCCATGGAAATCCATCTCAAGAACGATTGGTGTAGGGATTGACCACTCCTTGTTAGGTATTATCTCAGCTTCAGCTACAAAATCAATAAAAGAAACTTTATGAGTGCATAATTCAAATTGCATATCATCATTATGTTCTAACGTAATATGCACTTTAGCTTGGTCAATAATCCCTAAGTTTTCATCCAATGCTAGCAAGTTTTCTTCCTTTTTCAAGGCTGAATTTTCAATTAACTCGATGCTAGCAATAGTAGAAGAATTTTCACCAACAATGATCAAATTAGACACTTTGCCTATTTCTAAGCACAAATACTCTCTTTGATTATCCTCACAAGGACTAGGTTGAACACTTAAAACTTTACTATCAATCAAAGAATCATCATGCTCATATTCAATGCAAACATTATCATCATAGGCAATTAAATTAAGATCTTGATCACTATTATCAACATGCTCTATATTTTCAGAAATAAGAGAATTAGCTATGCTAGAAGAAACATTAAGTTGAGTAGAAATAGGATGAGTTTCTTCCCTTTCAATTGGTGGCACGTCATCTCTAGGTGAGGCTCCTTGTACAAACACCGTATTAGAGCCAAAACGCTGAAACTCTATTGTCGCAAGGCTGTTTTCCATCTTAGCTATGCTGGCATTCATCTTAGCTATGTTCTCCATGACGGTATTGTACCAGTCATTGCCCTGGCTATTAGACATCGCAAATAAAGACAAACAAAGAACTATGTGAAAGGTTAGAAAAATATAAACAACCTCACAATGTGTTTCGCTCACACTCCCTCTCTAATTGGTATGTCACGCTTGTTGGGACAATCCGCTTTGGGCAAATCAACTACCAAGCAAAGAACAAAGCAATCAAAGTATGTAATGGATGAAACAACAAACAAGAGTACTCAACAAGGGGCTGTAGTACTCGACACAATAACAAACAACTCGATAAACAAGAGAGAACTCGACCAGGGGGAGATCTCTTCGACACTCACACAATAGCACTCAAACAGAAGAGAAAGTGCTCGACACAGCTATCAAACAACTTCGACAAAGCTGTAAACAAAGAGAAAGAATAGAAAAACTCAAGAAAGAATGGAAATTTACCTCTTTTGATTGAAAACCTTAGGTTATGATGTTGTAGTTGCAAGGTAGGGTTTCAATTTTGTGGAGGTGTATGTGTTTAGGTTTAGGCCTGTCGACAAGGGCTAAGGAAATCACCAAAAGTTTAGTCCTTGGAGCTTTCTTGCACTAGATCAAACAACAACTAACAAACACTTTCTTCTCTTTTTTTTTTTTTTTTGAATTTTCGGATCTGATTTTTTTTTTTTTTTTTTTTTTTTTTTTTTTTTTGAAATATGAAACTAATGCAAGAAAAGACTCAAACTAACACATGTAGGACTCGAAAATCTGATTGAATGGTGATAAAAGATAGAAATTTCAGCCCTAAAGATAAATTTATAGGTGAAGCTTTTGCTATCTTTGGTAAGTGGATCTATCTATAGCTTTAAAGATAAATGATAGATAAATAGGGATTATATCTACCAAAAATCAGATTTATAATAAAAGCAATAGATAAATAGAATTTAGATAAAAGATATATCAAAATTCCCAAAGATAGAACAAAGGATAGAAAGGATAACAAACTAGGGTTTGCTCTTTGTGTGGTGGTAGAGTCGGCCAAGCAAGGACTTATGGGGACAGCTAGGGCTGCCGTCGGCGGTTAGAGTACACAACAGGGGCTGTGCACACTTGTGGTCGACTCCACTGGTCTCGGCTAGGCTTTGTGTTTAGGCTATGCAACCACAAACAATCACAAACTCAAGATTAGTGCAATAATCAATTCAAGAACAAGAAGTAAAAGACCAAAACAAGAAAAGGACTCTTTTTGTGGGTTTTTGTGTTTATGAAAAGAAAAGACTCAATCTTGATGTCGGAAACCAAGCTCTGATGCCAATTTGATACGGGGTTAGCCGTTTGGTGGTCCGATCTTCGACAACAAGCAAGAACTAAACAAGAACAAGAACGCAGCAATGTAAGACTCCAAGAACTCGATCAAGAATTGATCAAGAACTCAAGAAAGACACGAAAACAGTAAGAACAAAAGAGAAAGACTCGAAATTGAATGCAAGAATGGAAAGACACGACCTGATATGGACTGAGTCGATCTATGCAGCGCAAGATAAAGACCCCAGGCCTCCTCAGAGGGTAGGAACCAATACCAATGCCTACACAACCCGCCTCTACAATCCGACACAATCAAGCGGACAACTTGAAGCACCAGAAGGGGGCTTGTGGATACTAGATTCACCAAGTCTTGCGAAGTTGATGAACGACAAAGCAAACCAAGCTAGATCAATACCAATAGTTGCAATTGAAGAGCACAGCTCTATTCAATCGACAAACACTCATTGTGTTTCACACAAAAAGAGAGAATTCTAATTCATTATCATCTGAATTGTTCTACATGAGGGTGATCGACTTATATAGCCATCACATAGGCCTGTTGGGCCGAAAATAATAAAAGAACTAAATAAACTAACAACTTATGGAATTAATAAAATAACATCTAAAGTTTCCTAAAATAACTTAAGTAAAAATAATACTAAAAATAGTATCTTAAAAGAGCTGATTTTCGTTCCCAACAGTACAGCTGCAAAGATGTTGAGTTTCGACCAAACTCTAGGACAAATCTGGAAAAACCTTCAACAGCAAAGTTGTAGATCTCTTCGTCCTCGTTCCAACAAGGTATGGCACGCCTCAATCCGATCAATATTGAATCCGTACGACCCATTTTACAGAGACGTCGAAAAGCTGTCAAACTGTTGAACGAATGTAAAACGTCATTTGCACTTTGGATCTTCTCCCAAGGTGGAGCCTTCTTCTTCCTCTTGAGGATGACAACACTCTCATGAGCTCGAATCATAGGTCCATCCCCAAGTATAGAAGTGTCCGAAGGTGACTTGGATGGTGTCTTGAATGGTCACAGTAAGAACAAAAGAGAAAGACTCGAAATTGAATGCAAGAATGGAAAGACACGACCTGATATGGACTGAGTCGATCTATGCAGCGCAAGATAAAGACCCCAGGCCTCCTCAGAGGGTAGGAACCAATACCAATGACTACACAACCCGCCTCTACAACCCTACACAATCAAGCGGACAACTTGAAGGCACAAGGAGGGGGCTTGTGGATACTAGATTCACCAAGTCTTGCGAAGTTGATGAACGGCAAAGCAAACCAAGCTAGATCAATACCAATAGTTTCAATTGAAGAGCACAGCTCTATTCAATCGACAAACACTCATTGTGTTTCACACAAAAAGAGAGAATTCTAATTCATTATCATCTGAATTGTTCTACATGAGGGTGATCGACTTATATAGCCATCACATAGGCCTGTTGGGCCGAAAATAATAAAAGAACTAAATAAACTAACAACTTATGGAATTAATAAAATAACATCTAAAGTTTCCTAAAATAACTTAAGTAAAAATAATACTAAAAATAGTATCTTAAAAGAGCTGATTTTCGTTCCCAACAGTACAGCTGCAAAGATGTTGAGTTTCGACCAAACTCTAGGACAAATCTGGAAAAACCTTCAACAGCAAAGTTGTAGATCTCTTCGTCCTCGTTCCAACAAGGTATGGCACGCCTCAATCCGATCAATATTGAATCCGTACGACCCATTTTACAGAGACGTCGAAAAGCTGTCAAACTGTTGAACGAATGTAAAACGTCATTTGCACTTTGGATCTTCTCCCAAGGTGGAGCCTTCTTCTTCCTCTTGAGGATGACAACACTCTCATGAGCTCGAATCATAGGTCCATCCCCAAGTATAGAAGTGTCCGAAGGTGACTTGGATGGTGTCTTGAATGGTCCCGCATCACCATTGTTGCTGGTCAAGCAAAAATCCGTGCCAGTAAAGAAAAAATTTGTGCCAGTAAAGAAAAAATGCGTGACAGAAAAATGTATGACAGTAAAAAATCAGTGACGTTAACTATTTCCCCATTCCAAAATCCACCAATTAATCGATATTTTCAGTTCGATTCACTCATGTTCAGACCTTCAATTTCAATTTCATCTTCAGATCCCCGATAACTTCCATGTCCATTTGAAAATCACAACTTCCTCAATTTCCCCAAACCTTCCAACTCCCACAAAGTTAGGTTTTCAAAAAAAAATCAATCCGATTTCTCCCCAACCTGGCTGACTATCTACAATAGGACAATCTACAAAATTTTCGAGTTCAATAGAGGGAGGATGAGTACTTACTTGCTTTCTGCGTGGGCGGGGGATTGGTTTCTAAAGAACCACTGACTACGATCTCTTAGCCAATATAAGACTAACCTCTGTCGGATCTCGTCTACCTCAGGAACTTCCCACCTCAAGGATAGCTAGGATAAACGACATTCTTTGAGTTGCTGAAGGTTGGTTTTTGTTATTCTGCATATATGTACGTCAGTTACAGTATGTGGTTGTCCGTTTTGGTTGCCTGATATGCGAACCCCGAATATATGCGATTTACGCTTACTAGCCAGTAACTACTGTTGTCTAGCCAATAAAACCGATGTCTCAGCCAACAGAAGACTAAGCCCTATCAGATATTATTAATCTCAGAAACTTCCCACGACATTTACATAAAATGGAAATGAGTAAATGTTCAAACAAAGATGCAAATAGAAAAAGATGAAAGAGTGCACATTCACATCCTAAATACTCAAACACAGCAACCTCCCCTTCTTTCTCCCTTCACCAAATCCTTCTCTTCTTTCTTCCTTAGCTCTGCATCTTTGTGACCTGCAGGCAAAACAACATGAAACGGATGGAGTTTTAGGGTTTCACACCGAAATCCCCATTCGAAAATCACACATTTCAGACCAATTTTTGTTGGGATTTAGTTAGGGTTTGCTTACTTGTTTCGAAATGGTAGCCGGATTCTCGTCGGATCATTCGCCTCCTCCTCTCAATCGCCGCCTCCACTTTCTTCTCTCACCGGAAGTCGCCGCTGCCTCCGTCTACACTTCTCAGTCGCCGCCACCGGAAGTCACCGCCTCTCAATCGCCTCCTCCATTTCTCTCCTCCTCCTTCGCGATCTCTCTCTCTCTCTCCATATCTGCAGATTTGATTTCGTGAGAATGAACTCTCTCTCTCTCTCTCTCTCATTTCCTAATCCCTTAAATCTCACCCAAAGATTTCCAAAATTTCAAAAGCCCGCCCAAATTAATTAACCCATAATACAAGGTCACCATGACCGGTTAGTTTTGCAAAAAAAAATTCACCTTTTGACATTTACTATATTTTTTATGGGGGAGTGACATTTTTGCAAAGAGTGAAAATTTTTGGTATATTGAGTACTATTTACTCTATATTTTTTTAATTTACTATAGAAAATCCCTAAATAATAGGGTTATTTTGACAACTAACACATTATAAATAACTAATTAGCTAACTAACACCCAAACAAAGTTAATTAACTAACCTAGCACCCTTCCCAATTTGACTATCAAGGTCAACGCCGGTCAACGTTAACCGTTGACCGGTCAACGCCGGTCATTTTTTTTTTATTATTTTATTTATTACCAATGATGCCATTTTCTGTCGTTTTGATGCCATTTTTTTTACATTTTATTTTCGCTTTAATGTCTCTTTTCTAATAAAATGGATTGATGACACTTTTTTCAAATCTTGCTGATATCTTTTTGTTTATTGTGATGCCATTTTCTTCAACATCCGCTGATTCGACTTTTTCAAATCAGTGTTTTGATGCCATTTTTCGAATGTAATTATTTGATGCCATTTTTTTAATCAAATCGTTTGATGCCATTTTTTTTTAATTTAATCAATTATATATCGATATATTTTCATCGATTCTACTTTTTATTTACTGATGATGCCATATTTTTTGAAGGTAATGTTTTCGTGATGTCATATTTTTTCAAGGTAATGTTTTGATGACAATTTTTTCTTTAATGTGATGCAACTTTTTCAAATCAGTGTTTTGATGCCATTTTTCGAATGTAATTATTTGATGCCATTTTTTAAATCAAATCGTTTGATGCCATTTTTTTTTAATTTAATCAATTATATATCGATATATTTTCATCGATTCTACTTTTTATTTACTGATGATGCCATATTTTTTTAAGGTAATGTTTTCGTGATGCCATATTTTTTCAAGGTAATGTTTTGATGACAATTTTTTCTTTAACGTGATGCAACTTTTTTAAATCAGTGTTTTGATGCCATTTTCCGAATGTAATTATTTGATGCCATTTTTTTAATCAAATCGTTTGATGCCACTTTTTTTTTAAATTTAATCAATTATATATCGATATATTTTCATCGATTCTACTTTTTTTACCGTTGACTACTGATGACACTTTTTTTATATCAATTTTTTGATGATATTTTTTTTTTCGTGATGCCATATTTTCCCAATGTAATGTTTTCGTGATGCCATATTTTTTCAAGGTAACGTTTTGATGACAATTTTTTCTTTAATGTAATGCAACTTTTTCAATGTAATGCAATATTTTTTCTTTAATGTAATGCAATTTTTTCTTTAATGTAATGCAACTTTTTCATATTTATGGGTTAATTTTTGTAATTTTACAAAAATTGCTATTTTGGGTTAATTTTTATAATTTTGTAAAAACTGCTTCTTCAACCTCTGAATTCTCCTCGACAGCTCCTGCGCAGGCCGCCGCTCGTCGATCCTCGCTCCGGCCGTCGCTCCTGGAACCCTCGCTCCGGCCGATCGACCTCGCTCACTCCGGACGCTCCACCGCTTGTTCCCTCCCTCGCTCCCCCGCTCGCTCGTCGCCGCCTCCTTCCCTCGCTCAGATCTGGACTCACTCGCACCGCCTCGCTCGTCCTCGGCTCGGATCCGGCGCTCCCTCGCCAGATCCGCCCTCCTTGGCCACCAATTCCGGCCATCCCGAGCCCAAATCCCGCCGATCCGACACCCAACCCCCACCGACGAAGCCTCGCAAACTCCCTCCCGTCCGCCCTCCTTGGCCACCAATTCCGGCCATCCCGAGCCCAAATCCCGCCGATCCGACACCCAGCCCCCACCGACGAAGCCTCGCAAACTCCCTCCCGTCCTTGCACCGACCCCGAAGCAATTTCAGAAGAGCCGTGAAGAGACAGAGAGAGCAGATGCTACAGGGCTAAAAAAAATTTAGGGGATGTTAAAGCGGCTTATAAATTTTCAAGAGGTGTTAATTACTTAATTAGAACATTAAAAGGTGATTTTCTACCAAATTTTCTCTAAATAATATACTCTAAAATACGGAGTAGATGTTTTTTTGCTTTTTGACGCGCTTTTTAATGAGCGAAAAATCCTAGTATAAAATATTATTTTTATAATTTTTTATATAATTTGATATTTATTAGTAATAAGTATCAAAATATCAAATTATATAAAAAAATTAATTTAAAAAATAATATTTTACAGAATTTTTCGCTTTTAAAAAGCGTTCCGAAAAGCAAAAGGACATTTATTTTAGACTGGATGGAGTAATTCATAACTCTTTTTACGCTTACATATGGTTAGTACTAACAGTAACTTGTTACGTTATGTCTTTACATTCTTAGTATATTTTCTCCACAATAAGAATTTCTTTGATAAATAAAATGTTAATTAAATATTTTTAAGGTGGAAAAAAAATTATAAATGGTTCTTAAAGAAAATTAAATTTATGAACAACTTTCTAACTTATCCAAAAAAAAAAGATAAATTTAATCTGGACTATTATATGATACTAATTAATTTAACTACTTCCGTGATTCCGTGAATATAAAAAAAACTAAATGCACATTATTTTCACTTATGGCACTTCTATTGTTAACTCACTATAAAATAAATCATGACACTAAAAACCCAACACCTTAAACTAATCAAGTGTTGCTAAAAAAAAATATTGTACATTTGACAATTTTTAAGTAATCAAAAGAGTGTAAATTTTCAAAAATATATTCTTCACCTACTTATAT
This sequence comes from Persicaria maculosa, assembly GCA_963922045.1. Lineage (NCBI taxonomy): Eukaryota > Viridiplantae > Streptophyta > Magnoliopsida > Caryophyllales > Polygonaceae > Persicaria > Persicaria maculosa. Next base: position 71,599,367 of record OY998254.1, read on the forward strand.
TGAAATGAGTAATAAATTATTTGGTTGAATAAATATTTATTTGGTTGTATTAAATTATTTGATAAATTATTTGATTGAAGTAGTTATTGAATTGTAACATCAAATAATACACCCAAATAACAAGTCATAAAAAAAATTCATTACAATTGACTAACTTTGTAAATAACAACAACAAATGTTACAAATTTATTTGTCTTTGCATTCTAGTCATTTTCATTATTAAACTTTTACCAACCAGTATAAAATATTAAAATGTTCATTTAAGTTTGCACAAGTACTCCCTCTACAACTTCAATAAAAGAGTAAAGGACCACTTAAGTAATACATCAATGAATCATTTGCCAACCCATCTCCATTTTTGTGGCAAAGGTTTGTCCATGATTTTATTACTGTGATAATATGCAGTATGGAACAAGGAAGGGAAGCTTGTGGTAGTGGATTTGGGAAATTATAATTTTATGGTGGAGATCACATGGTTTATCAAGTTCTTATCTTTTAGCTGAAGCAACTACATACCAAAGAGAATCAAATTTTATAAAAATCTGCAAAATTTTAAAAAGAAAAATGCCAGCAATCATCGTCCTTCCATCTTGCCCGTACTTACTCGGGCCATCTTCCTCCTGTCTACACGGTAATCTCTCTCAATTTCGAACTAATAATCTGGATCACCGATTGATTCTTGAAAAAGATTCAGTCTTGAATGCGTGATTGAAGTTCTGAAGTCGAATTTTGCAGAAAATCGAAGGGCAAATGTAAGCAGATCGAGACGGAAAGCAGGCCCGGGAGGAGCTATGGCGATGTCGGAAGCTGCAACGAAGCAGGAGAAGAAGGGAGGGAGGCTTTACCTTGGGATGGATTTCGGCACTTCGGGAGCTAGGTTTACTGTTATTGACGAACTCGGCGCTATTTTCGCAGAGGGTAAAAGGGATTATCCTCCTTATATGGTATCCCTTCTTTCTCTGATCAGTGTTTCCGTTACAACCCCCAACTGCATTTTATTCAGCTGATTTCAATGGAAAGTGTTTCATGGAGTGCTCAATTTCGTATGTTTGTTTTAAACTGCTTAGCTTATCAGAAATTAGGGTTAGTTTCCAAGAATGTGTTGAGAATGTGTTGATAACAAACCCGGAGATACAATTTTCAGGCAGAACCGAGAAACTGTTTGCTCTGAATTATCAGTATTCAGTAGATGTATCAGAAATTAGTTTCAATGGTGTTAGCAATCCATCTTGTTGAATGCGAACATTATCGAGGTTAGTTTCCGAAAAGGGGCTGAGAATGTGTTGATAACAAACCCAGAGATGTCAATTTTCGGGTAGAACCGAGTAATTGTTGGCTCTGAATTATCATCAGTAGATGTATCAGAAATTAGTTTCAATGGTTTTAGCATCCTATCTTGTTGAATGTGAACATTCTCGGGGGTAGTTTCGGAGAAGGTGATGAGAATGTGTTGATAACAAACCCGAAGATGGCAATTTTCAAGCAGAACTGAGTAATTTTTTTGCATATCTTTCTTTCATTAGTGTTCTTGAGGGGATAATCTTCGCACTCTCCGTTTATTAACATTGTTTCTTATAACTGTCTAGACAGAAGGAAGAGACAATGGATTGGGCGCGCTCATGGAAAGAGACGCTTTTCACATTACTTGAAGATATTCCGCTTCATCTACGTCATGAAATCAGCTCTATATCTCTAGATGGGACCTCTGCTACCACTATGATTATCAATAGGTTAGTACATTATAGAATGACTTCTCATTTTTATCCTTGTCGACTGCTGTAGAACATCAATGCACTGTGCGATGCTCACTTGCTGATTTACGAATCCAGCTCTACAGGGGAGCCGTTGTGTAGGCCTTTACTGTACAACGAGAGTTGCCCTGATGCTCTACCGGCTGTCAAGTCCATTGCTCCTCCAACCCATACTGTCTGCACCGGCACCTCCACCTTGTGCAAGCTAGTATCGTGGTGGGAATCTGATGTTTCACACAAGGAATCCGCGCTGTTGATGCATCAAGCAGATTGGCTGCTATGGCTTCTCCATGGCAAGCTGGGCATCTCTGATTATAACAATGCTTTGAAGGTATATATTGTCCGTGTTACTTTGAATCCTTCTGTTTGTTTGGTAATCTCTTGTGTGATTGGAGTTATGATTTTCGGTTGTATATCTTGAACAAGTAGGTTGGATACGACCCTGGAAAGGACTCGTACCCGTCTTGGTTACTCTCCCAACCATATGCTCGACTTTTACCGACCATACTGGCTCCAGGATCTGCAATAGGGACTGTCAAACAGGATGTCATGAAACAATTCGGTACATAAAATGTTGGGTTTTTCAGCAAGCAGCAAAATGATTTCCTTGCTAAATGCTGACCGGATAATAGTGTGTTTTGACAGGCTTCCGAGAGGACTGCATCATCTGCACTGGAACTACAGATAGTATAGCGGCGTTTCTTGCTGCACGAGCTACACAACCAGGGAAAGCTGTGAGATCACTTGTGATTTATTGCTTGAAGTCTTGTACTCGTCACATTTGTCATTTCATTTCTATAAAGCCTTTGCAAATGAAATCACAACCTCTTCTTTGAAGTTAAATTTTTTGCATATCTTCCAATAACGAATAATTGATTATAGGACACTGATATTAAGATCTGTGCATATGGCAAATATGCTCAATTCTCATGCTCCGTTGCAGGTCACGTCTTTAGGATCAACTCTTGCAATCAAACTACTGAGTACGAGTAGAGTAGATGATGCACGATATGGAGTATACAGCCACCGGCTTGATGATAAGTGGCTTGTCGGTGGAGCCTCAAATACCGGAGGTGCTGTTCTCAGACAGCTTTTTACCGACGATCAGTTGCAACAACTAAGCACTCATATCAACCACACGGAACCCTCTCCACTGGATTACTATCCTCTTCTGTCGCCCGGAGAAAGATTTCCTATAGCAGATCCCAACATGAAACCAAGGTATATAGTCTTTTTCTGTTTGCTGGTTTGAACTTTGAAGGGGCAAATTATTGCCCTAAATATTGGTTTATCTCCTTGGTGGATTCCAAGCCCCTTTCTGGTGGATTCCAGACATATTTCCTAGGGTTTCAAGTTTCAACGCTTGCGAGCCCTTTATCATCAAAGGCTCGCGCTTGCGTGCCTTCCACGACTTCCTACTGCTTCACTTTGTATATAAATGAATTTCAGCTTTACTTTGTTTAATCCATGCTTATGATACATTAGGGATGAGCATGCCCATTCATTAATCTAGTTTAAGATTATAATCTAGATGAAACGATTTCCTTCGGAATTATACACCACTATATAAAACGCTAAAAAAAGCTTGTGCCAAATAGGCCCTTAGTGATGAATGATACGCTTGTTAGATACTTCCAAGTGTATTATTTTGTAGATTGCAACCGCGGCCTGATAGCGATGTTGAGTACTTGCACGGCATTTTAGAGTCTATAGCCCGCATAGAGGTAAGAGTTCTGATACGTTCCGACTTTGTAGTGATGTTGATTGTTGAGATTTGAACTAGCTCTTGTTTTGCTTTATTCCTTTGTTGGATTGCTTTTGTTGAAGGCAAAGGGCTATGGCTTGCTAAAGGAATTAGGAGCAACCGAAGTCGGTGAGGTGCTCACAGCAGGAGGTGGCGCGAAGAATGAAGCTTGGACCAACATACGAGCCCGAGTTCTTGGTCTGCCCGTGAGCCGCGCGTCGCAGACCGAAGCTGCCTATGGCGCTGCATTGCTGGCTCTAAAGGGTGCAACCCTGCAGGAAAAAAGGATTTAGAAACAAGAGTACGTAATGTGTAAAGAAAATGTTGATATTTAAAAATACAAGATATTTGACGTAAACCTTGTTTATAGGGAAAAACTGAGTTAAAAATAATATTTTTTTTAGTGGGAAACATATTATATATGTAATGGGGTTATTTGAATGATTTTTTCCCATAAACATATGCAAAAATGGGTTGTTATGAGTAGATAAAATTATGGAGAACTCAAAAATATTTTTTATTTTTTTTTAATTAGAGAAAATATCATGAAATAATTTTGAAGAAAGTAAAAAACAATCAATCAATGGCTAAAAAAACACCCTAAAATCCCTTGCAATCCCAAAATTCAACCAAAAAAATTCAATCCCCATATCTTTAAAACTCGTACTTTCATATCAAATCCGATCATTAAAGCCACCAATTGTCTAGATCAATCAAAACGAAGAACGATAAATCCAATTATAGTATTAAAAATGATGCCACATCAATCAAAATCAAAAGAAACTAACAATTGCAGAGAAGTCGAAAAATCCAGGGAACATTGATAGCACCTAGTTTTATATATTATTTATGTGTATTTAGGTTAGTTTCATGCATCATTTTAGAGTATTTTTATTGTCTTTTTGTGTGGTTTCTGTATTATTTATGATTCAGAGATCTACACAAGCTTTGTTCGTTTTTGTAGGATTGAGTCGGTGATTTGAGCTAAATTGCATGCATCTAATGGAAAGAGATTGAAAGAAAAGCAAAAGAGACGGTTCATAGAGCAAGTGTATCAAGCGAAACACTCATAGGAGCTCAAGATGGTGTAGCACAACTCGCGGGACAAAGGCGTTTGTGCAATTTTCAGCTACAGCAAGTTGTCACGACTCGTGGGAGGCCTTCACGAGTCGTGACAGGTGAACTCATCTGTTTTGTGGCATACTGCAGGCTGTCACGACCCGTGACAGACTCTTCACGAGTCGTGACAGTGCCAGATCAGCTAGACCTTTCACATTTCCGTTGTTTGTTTCATTGGTTTTTTGGATGAATTAAAACCAAGGAATTTTAGGAGTTACGTTTTGTTGGGGAAAGGCTCAGGCCGAAGTTCTGAGAGGGTAGTTGAGCTTTTGGTGAACTTTGGAGACTAGGATTTTGGAGAAGAAAACTTGTTCGATCTATCAAATTCCGGTAAATTCCGTTTTCATCTCTATTGTTCTATGTTTGTCTTGCCAAATTTGATTGAATCAAGCATGTACTTTTCCATGAGTGGCTACACTTCTTGTTCTAGGGTTGGGATTGTCCGACGATGCGGAAATAGGCCTGTTCTTAGTATCTCTCGAATGATTCCTGAATTAGGTTGTGGTTTAATCATGTTGTGCTTATTCTAATTGATGTGAGTCGATTAGATCCGATTTAGGGTTTGAAATCGAAAGACGAAAACACATAAATTGGAATTTAGATGGTGAATTGAGACCGAAAGGCGATTAGGATCCATCAGAACTACATGATTAAACCCGAAGTTTATTGATCGAAAGTGAAACTAAACTTCTTGAGGATTCCTAGGTTATCATAGATGTTTTGGGCAATTTTGATATTATTCGGAGCCGAAAAGCGAAGTTAGTATGACTATTGCCTAAAACTCTACGAACTTAAAGGGCCTAAATCGGTTGCTTGAGCCCGAAAGGAGAATTGCTAACCGATTTAGACACATTCGCGCTAAACCCGAAAGGTGATGCGCGATTACCTTAGATAACCTACCTCCACAATTTGATTTTGAAATCACTTGAGTAAGAAAATATTTTATGCCTATTGATGATGCATTGTTGGTATATCCTTAATCCTAGAACGTTTTCCCCATATATATTTCATAATACTTAATTGATTTTCTTGGTTATTTTACACACAAACATTTTCAAATCTGCTTGTTTATTCCAAACTTGGTCGAACTAGCTCGAAATTACAATCGATACTCCATTGGTCCTTGTGATACGACACTCGATATACTACAACTGAACCCCATACACTTGTGGGTGTAGGTTTTAGCCTATCATGTTTTTGGCGCCGTTGCTGGGGACGGCGATGCAAGGGGATAGCGCGAGGGGAGAGTGGTGTGCCGCCGCTAGAATTGAAGCGAGCGCTGGCGGCGTGGTCAGACAAAGGACGCCGGAGTGGAGATGCAGCGCCAGAGGAGAGGAAGGGAGATGGTGATGGTATGTGCTTCCGCCGGGTAGAGAGCTAGGCGACAGAGAGAGACGAGTTTGGGAGAGAGAGAAAGGGTCTGATATATATATTTTTTTTTGTTTCTTTCCTTCTAAATAATACATTCAGCCTCCAAATTATCTTGGTAAAAATCAAAGGATTTTATAAGAAGACACATAAAACCATTGTTGCTCTTTAAAGTTGTAACTGTAGCTTACGAGCTTTGTTGAATCTACCCAGCACATCCTCATCGGGTTTGCTCAGCCGACTCAGGTGATAGCAACTATTTTAGTCATATTTTAGGGTTGTATTTGCATACTAGTTTAGATCATTTTCATGCATATTTATCATATTTTATGTTTTATTTATTTTATTTTGCATTTTCGGAGTCTACACATCATTTTATTGATTTCAGGCATTTTGAGACTATTATTGTGAAAATTCAAAAGTTGATACAAAGGAGCGAACATGATTGGATTGGATCCGAGAAGCTGAATGGCTAAGTGTGGAAATTGCTCAAAGTGGAAGTTATCTTATGAGTTGAAATTAGAATTGATTGCTGGGCTAATTTTTAATTCTTTCAATTGCTGGACCGAAATTGTAATTTTAATAAATTTCCTTTATAAACTCTCGTACAATTTGCAATGAGGGGGGGTTTTCGGAGGTCAGACTTGGCTTTGTCGCAATAAGGCTTCGGCCAGTTGATTATTTTTAGGTTTAGATTTAGGGTTAGGTTTTGAGTCGATTTTCTATCGTTTCACAAGACAACGGAGACTTAGTCCGGTGTGATCGAAGATTTAAGCTTTAATCAAGTTTCGATTTTTGGATTATTTGCAAAATTAAGGATAAGTCTTCTTTCTCTTTCTCTTCTAATTTAGTTCATGATTGTTGTGATTGATTTAATTGCTTTTATCATATATTCGATTATGCTTGGTTAATTCTCTTGTCTAAGGTGATGGGTTATTAGGTTTAATATGTAGTCGAGTATTGATTTGTTTAATAGCCTGATTTGATTTGAATAGCATAGCTTAATAGCTTCGAATAAGATGAATAACATAGTATGTTTAATAGCTCCGAATCAAAGTGAATCTAATAGCTTTCTATTTGAGGTGAATTCGCTGACTTTTGATTTAAAGTGAATAGCTCTGACACGCTTAATAGCTTTTCATCGAAAGTGAACGTAATAGCCTTTGGATTGATAGTGAATTTACTAGCTTTGGTTTGAAAGTGAATAACACCGGTTTACTAGTTAATAGTATAAAGTGAATAACGAGAGTTTAATAGCTTTTAGATGAACATGAACAACCGGATGAATTTGATACTTGACATAATATTAACCTAATACCCAGATCCTTATATGTCTTTTATCTCTATTTTATATATTTTATATTTGCTTGTGTCGTTAGTTAATTGTTATATATTTTTCTCATCACTATCTTTTTGGTTTTTAGTTACTGGTTTAGCTTAATTAGATTGATTGATAATGAGCCTTAGGTCCGTTGGGAAGAACGATAATTTTACGCGTTTTCTAAATACACCGCTGGATACACCGCTAAACTTCGCAACTCTCTGCGGACCGAACTCCGCAACCCCTTGCGGATCTCCCCGGACATCGTGCCAAACACGCCCTAAAAGTCCATTGACAAAAGGTCCGCAAGACGTTGTGGAGAGAGGTCCGCATTAGGATGCGGAGTTTCCTAACCTATATGTTTTAAAAAAAAAAATCTCAACAAAGTTACGCAGTGAGGTGCGTAATATTTTTTATTTTATTTTTTTGAAAACCCCTCTTTCACAAAGGTTCCAACTTTGAACAAGTGGACTTTGGAGCTTTCGATCGGAGGTCTGGGCGTCGTCGGAGGCTCGCGATGGCTCATCGGACCTACGTGGCACATGGGTGAGGAGGGTGGTTTGGATCCAAAACAAAGGAGAACGACTCACCAAAAGTTTGGTTCGCGATCGAATCGGGCGGCTTTCACAAAGATTCCAACTCTGAACAACTGGACTTCCGAGCTCTCGATCGGAGGTCTGGGCATCGTCGGAGCCTCGCGATGGCTCGTAGGACCTGCGTGGCACATGGGTGAGGAGGGTGGTGAAGTCCGAGGGTGGTTTGGATCGAAAACGAAGGAGAACGACTCACCGAAAGTTTGGTTCGCGATCGAATCGGGCGGCTTTCACAAAGATTCCAACTTTGAACAAGTGGACTTTCGAGCTCTCAATCGGAGGTCTGGGCATCGTCGGAGGCTCGCGATGGCTCGTAGGACCTGCGTGGCACATGGGTGAGGAGGGTGGTTTGGATCGAAAACGAAGGAGAACGACTCACCAAAAGTTTGGTTCGCAATTGAATTGGACGGCATGGAGAGAGCAAGAGGCGGTGTGGGAGTGAAAGAGTTCCGCATCTTGATGCGTACCTTTTCTTCTTTTTTTTTTCTTTTTTTTTTGTTTATTTTTTTTAAAAAAATATCCAAAGTATTCCGCAACCGGATGCGGACTTAACTCCGCAAGGAGTTGCGGAGATTAGCGGAGTAAAGGCTGTTTGGCACAACGCCAAAAGTATTCCGCAACAGGGTGCGAACTTAACTTCGCAAGGAGTTGCGGAGATTAGCGGTGTATCCAGTAAAAATTAGCGGTGTATTTAACAATCCCCTAATTTTATTACTTGATGCTCCAATCGATCCCGTATACTTGCGGGTAGGTTTTTAGCCTATCAAACATCACAACTATAAAAAATTATACATAGTAACATTTTTTTTTTTGAAGAATCAATAATTATAGTAACATAGCTATTCCATAATCACAACCTATTCATCCCAATTTGTTTGAATTCAAATTTTTTTTATTTAAAAAAAGCAATTCGAAGATGCGTGTGAATTGTGATGATTGATGACTCGATGATCCATCGATACATCGGCGACATGGATAGCTTCCGAAATTGCACCGATGAGCGCTTAAATGGGCTCGACACTGAAACTGTCCAGCCCAACGCGGCCCAAAATAGTCCATCAAAATGGGGCCCACTCTCTTTCGCTCTCTAAACCCAAAGGTTTCCCGCTCCCGCACATTTCCGTACGGCTACCCCCTTTACCTTTTTCCGCAAACACACCTCAAAGGAAATGAAAGCCAAACCCTTTCTACCCCCAAATCGGAGACGATGTCGCACCATCCTCAAAATTCTACTATATCACGCGGTCCATAGAGCCATCAATTTCTCGGTTCGCGCAGTCGATTACATTGTCCGCCAGGTGAGTCATACTTCAGACGTGTTTCTGGATTTCTGGTTGAACCCTAATTTTATCAGTCTATGTTTCTGCTGCTAGGGTTTCCTCTCATTTTTTGCTTGTTCTGTGATATGTCATTTCCATTTTTAGCGTGTTTAGAGACAGATTTTGCAACTACATTGCTGTAATTTAAAGACGGATTTTGCAGATTTTCCTTTAGCGTAGATTAAATTTGTCTGTACTCTGTATTGATATTGGAATTTGGGATCTCGTTTTGTTTGTGATTGAGTTTGCTTGATGTTTCTGAATTACGTCTAACAATGTAGCAAAGGAGTGATTATGACTTGTAAGTTCTTATGGCGTTGGGAGGTGGATATCGTTTTTAAGAAATTCAGTAATATATCTTTGTTGTATAAAAATAAGTAATTTTTTTTTTGTGAAATGATGAAGATATGAAGTTTTAGTTTTCGGCCACTTTGAAAATTTTGGATCTATTGATCTTTAGATGCTGCTGGTACTAGGTAGAAGATGGTGTATGTTACACTGTGTTAGGTTTGGTTAATTATACTGTGATGGAGAAAGTAGTAGAAAGTATGGATCTCGGCTCATGGGTATTGTGTTGAGTGTGTTCGTTTTGATCTGGACAGGGAGTACAAGGTCGTCACTTGTGGTGTTAATACCAGGTTTAAGGCCTTGTTGAGTGGAGTTGTTAAGGATTCTGAAAATGAATTTCGAAAGCAGGAGTAGGAGCAGCCTGGACAAGATTCCTGGGTATATGAAGATGCAGAGTGATCGCTTTTCTAGGCGTAGTGCACCATACAGGGACTCACATCAGGGTTTCAGGTTTCCCTTGTTTAATTTTACTGCACTATTCTTAACCTTTCAGAAATCTTGGTGGCATGAGGTGGTGATGGTTTTATACTTTTATGAGAGCTTAGTTTCCCAAGCACTCTTGTCATACTCTCTACGAGGCCTTAAAATCCAGTTTCATACTTGCGAATCACTTTTTATTATCTCTGCTTCGTCTTTTCTACTCATCTCTTTTATGACATGGGTCTCTGGATGGAAATGGTGGATTCACCAATACAGTCTGCCTTGATTTTGTGAAAGATTCTCTCTTTCTCCCTCCTACTTGATTGTCTTCTAACTCTTTTCATTTTCCTCTCAATTTCTATTGCTTTGCCATGGATCTTAGGTGGGCATTGTCTTTGCTTTATTCGTCTGTCATTTAGTTTAGTGATCTTTGACCAGCCTCTATTAACTCTATGAGTTAGTAACTTTCAGTTGTTGACTATGCTGCTAATGAACTAATGATGCATGTAAGGGCTGCTGGTTTTATGGAACAAGCATGACACTAGTCAACAATCTCTGAGGATAAATAACCGATTATCTAATGTAGAGGTTTCAAATGATTGTTAGTTTCTTATCCCTCATTCTATCCTTTGAGACTTTCAATATCTTTCAATTTCTATGTGGTTTGTTGTATGTACTATAAGGTATAGATGACCAGTTGTCCGATGCAGAGCTTTCAAATAATTTTTAGTTTCTTACCAATATAACGTGCAGAAGTTCCCCTGTTTTCTTTTAGAAGATAATTGCCGTGATATTTTTAGGCATCTATCTGCTAGTTGTTTCTTCTTCTATATGATAAGAACGGCTGCTACAACAACTAATTTAGCTCCAGTATGAACAAAGACTAACATTTGTTTATAATGATGAGATAACTTTGTATTCGCTTTTCTCTAATGTTTTGATAGCATATTTAACAATGCTTTGGTATCTACTATTTTCCACTTTGATGTTTCTTTCTTTTTTCAGCCAAAACAACTTGTGCAAGAATTGTACGCGCCCTGGCCATCGTGCTAGAGAGTGCCCCAATGTGGCAATATGCCACAATTGTGGTCTTCCTGGGTATGGATCACTTGTTCTGTCATAATCAAAACCTTCATAAATGCTTTTTAGACTCCTGTATGCATTGCATCTTCCAACTTCTCAGCCCTAAGTTACACCAGGTCCCTCCGTTTCTCTGTGAGACGAACTGTTTAATATTATAATACTGTATGAGATTGTAATGTGGGCTGTTGGAGAATTTGCTATGTTTCTAATTGAGTGCATCTGATGATCTCTTATTAATAGTAAGCAGTAAAAACTACTAAAAACTCTGCCACATTGAAGGTTCCACTTGAGGCATATAAGAGTTTGAGAACCTTCAACCATTTTTTGGAGAAAACTTTGGCTCTTTTGTATGTAGTATTATCTGTGATTTTCAGTAAATTTCACCCACTTTAGTATGTTGGCAGCTGTAAAAATAGAACTGAGCGATGAAGTAAATGATTTGATATTGGACCGCATCATGACGCCATTTCAGTGCATTTGAGTGTCTTCTAATTTCCGTTCTAAAGTACACCCCATATTAAATGTCAAAGCCTCATTTTGTGTATTGGAATGCTCTCTTCTCGTACATGTGTTATATATCTTCACTGCGATGTTTTATGGTTAATTTATCGCTCTGCATGGTATATTTATACTTTCTGTTTTGCATTGTACTAGGGCTAGAGGATTCATCTTCACTGTATATCTGGAATTTCCTGATTCCCACTCTTGCATATGATATATCATCTAAAAGTTGAGTTTTCGTGTGAAATTTGATCGCCATTATCACCTTCAAACATTCTACGTTCTTCCTTACCAGGCACAAAGCTGCGGAGTGCACCACAGAAATCCTATGTTGGAACTGTCGAGAGCCCGGGCATACAGCCAGTGAGTGCCTAAACAAGGCCATCTGCTACCTGTGTAGCAAGGCCGGCCACCAGGCCAGGGACTGTGCAGCTCCACCTCGCTCCCCTGGCTATGTGAGCCTCTGTAACAACTGCTACAAGCCGGGCCACGTTGCAGCCGAGTGCACCAACGAGAAGGCATGCAACAACTGCCGGATGACAGGCCACTTTGCCCGTGACTGCCAAAACTACCCAGTCTGCAACTGCTGCAACGTCTCTGGACATGTGGAAAAGGACTGCCCCAAGGCTGACACACTGATCGAAAGAGGGGGCCCTGGGCCAAAAGGCAGAGGTATGGGCTACCAGCACCACAGGGGTCATACAAGCCGAGAGAGTATGGCTCTGGTGATCTGCTACACGTGCGGAGGAAGGGGTCATTTGGCGTTTGAATGCCCGTCTGGGGGAAGGTTCTCAGACCGATATTATCCGAGGAGGTACTAGAGATGACAAACTTAAAAGAGCCTATTTCACTACATTGCATTAGTATTTTGTAAGTAAGTTATATATGGTGGCTGGTTAGTTTGCGAGACCTCCGCGGAGGCTGTGGATATTTAGGCCCCTGAGGAGGTGCATAGGGGTTTCAAGGGTGTCTCTATATAGACCTTTCAAAACGTAGCCCGGGTTTGAAACTCATTCACGGTAATGTTAGGTTTGATTATAGGTAAAAACTTTCAATCACGTTATTGTTTGGATGTTGATGGAAGAAAATTGCCTTGCTTGCTCACATCTTGCACCTAGGCCTGGAAGCCCTGGGTGCAATGCCATATCACTTAAGGCGGGTTCAATCTGAAAGGCTTAAGCTGTTAAGACCTTGTGATCGAAGGACAAAGACATGTGCCTTTCAGATTAAGGCTAAAAAATTTGGAGATTAGTTAAGATGGGAAAGTATTTTGCGATTTAGTCAAACTAGGTAAAATCGATGTTACCCCAGGTTTTAAAAAAATACATACGGACTAATAAGTAAGTTGTCTTACCTATTTTTTTTTAATGACGTTTTACATTTAAAAAGGCTTAAACCAAAAATAAAATATAGAGGGGGGTCGCTGCGACTCTTCCTTTTATTGTTAAATACCATTGTCCCCGGTCAACCAAATGGGAACAACTTAAAGGCAACAGGAAAATGAAAAACGGCGACATTCATATATAGTACTCCAGTTTAACTAAATCGCAGAATATTTTCACATCTCGACTAATCTCCAATTTTTATTTTTTATTTTTTATTTTTAGCTAATTTGAAAAAAAAATCCAAGATGTGCTTTATTTTTTTAAGTAAATATAATTTTCATAAAGAATTTAATCTATAAGAAAACAAATTCTAATTTTTCTTCATTTATGTTCACTAGATTTCTTCATTTTCATATTTCAATCAAGCTCATTTTCCTAAATTGGCAATATGGGCATGAATATTTGGATTACGTACTATTGGATGTGCTATATGTCTATATATGCTATTTGACCTTGTAATTTATAAACTTTACAATTCTTATTGGAGAGAATTGTAGTAAATAACCCTCAATCCGGTTTGATTTACATGCCTAATTCATTATCCGATTCAATTTGTAAGGGTTAATCCCCCCACCCTCCCTTAAAAATTTGCAAACTAGCCGGTTGAAAAAATGGGGTGCAGGGCCATCCAATGAATTTTGGAGGCCCGGTTCATAAGTTTACTATTGACAAATTTTTTTTAAAAATTAAAATTAATGATATAATGTATATCATCATATTAAATTATTTGTATTGTATTTTTGTCTTTTAAAGAAACTTTAAGTTATTAAAAAATTTGTTTTAAGTTCTAACTTTGTGGATGCTTATTTTGGATAAATTATTTTTGATTTTTTTAATTAGAAAAGAGGAGTTTTAGTTTTGAAAAATATAAATTAGAGGCAAATTTTGAGTAATTATTGTGAAATTGAATATATGGATGAAGGGCACTTTGATCAAAACTACATATTTTTTATTAAAAAAAAAACAAATATAGTAACAATCTAGGTGGTTCAATTTATCTCAAAATCTTATATAAGTTGGTTTTACAAAAGAAAATTTATAAAAGATGGTTTGTTTAAAAAAAAAAAATAGTCTCGTTTAAAAGGGGATTTTTGAGAAATAACCCTAAACTTCATATATAAAATTTTTAATTTAAAATTTTTAATTTAATCATCTCTCATCTTAAATTTTAATAAAATTAATGTCAATTTTCTAATATTTTCTAGCAACAGGAAAAAATATTGACTACGTTTTCTAAAAATTTACTAAATTCAACATTAATGACTAATGAACGTAATGAATACTCCGTTTTTTTTTTTTTTAAAAAAAAGTAATGAATACTCCGTACACTGTTAAAAAAGAGGGGGCTATTAAAAAATGAGGCCTGAATGGGGGAACAGAGAAGGGGCCTTCCGGGATTCGAACCCACGCCTAATTACAAATACACGCTTGGTTGCTCCAGATCCAACCAGTATGGCAAGAGAGAACTTCTGATATTTTGGAAAACATTTTATAATATATACTAAAATTCTTAAAACGAGGCCCCGTAAAATCGGAGGCCTTGTGCGAGCACACACTTCGCACATGCCCAGGGCCGGCCCTGATGGGGTGAAACTGGTGGTTGGGGGCAGGGGCGGAGCCAGGAATATGTCGAGGGGGGAGCTCAAAAAAATTTTCACTAGTTAATGAAAAATTGCAATAGATGGCTTCTTAGATCGTGTAATAAACTTATCCATAATCCTAAAAATAAAAGACACAAAGCACAAATTTAATTTATACATCGAAGTTTATACTCAAATTCAAAAGGGGAAATGAAAATTAAAAGGGGAAATGAAAATTTAAAAAAAAAAAAAGGCGAACAGAAGTTTATAAGGAGGTTAAAAAAAATTGAGGGGGAAATGAAAATTTAAAAAAGAAAGAAAGAGGCGAACAGAGGGGCAGGAGGGAATCGAACTCCGGATCATACTCTCCCCAGACATACCTCCAATCAATTGTGCTGGCCTGCTGCAACGTACCTATGTCCACCTCCTATACTATATATACATACATGTTTTTTTCCGGGGGGGCTCGACCACCGCATGCCCCCCCCTCCGGGCCCTCCCTCCGCCCCTGGTTGGGGGTAATTAAAGGAGGGAGAGAGCGAACGTGGGAGGGAGGAGGAGAGAGATGACGGTTTTTTAAAAACCTGTCACTTCAACTGTGTAAAACAGAGAGGAGTGAGGGCAATAGGCAGGAAACCACCATTGGAGATACGAAATCAGAGAGGAAGAAAAGCCCAAGGAAGAAGACGAACCTGCGAGTAAGGAGCAGAAGAAGTCGGCGGCTTGCAAGCAAGTAAACCCGACAACGTTTAGAAGACCACCCCGACAGCGTTTAAAAGAGAGGGGCTGGCGGTTTGCAAGTAAGTAAACCCTAACTCTACCGATTTAGTACCGATTGCAGAAATTGAAAGGAAGAGGGACCAATTGAAGAACCTAATTTGTTTGCCATGGTTTGCAATTGGATGAAAGGGTGGAATATCCGCCCCTGTCATGTAGGAAGTAACCGGCGTCAAGTATGAAAATAATGGGTGGAAATATGGGAACGGGGGGTGTTCGCGACAGGGAGAGAAGGGAAGTACCATTGCTGAGGTAAGCCATCTGACGCCCAATTTCATGTAAAGTTAGTTAGTTGTCATGTCACCAACGGTGTGCCGTCATGTATCAGGACCGGGCTAATGTGGTTGAGGTGTTGGCTAAGGGCTCTAAGACTAAGGCGAAAGGGCCCGGGGACACGACAACCATCTCTGAGCCAGAAGCACCCACTACACAGACAACCCCTGAGGTAGGTCGTGTTACTGTTACTGTTATTGTCGTGTGATATGACGTATCTGTCATGTTATTTGAAGTTTGTGTCATGTCTAGCAACACAGGAGCCGCAGGATGAGGTCGTCGTTCCCCTTCAGCGTAAGGGGGGAGGGGTCAAGCGAACGCCTGCGACGTTCGATGGGCACAAAGTCACTCAGCCGGTGAAGAAGCCGCGAGTTGAGAAGAGGAAGAAGGAAATGGTGGGGGGGGGGGGGGTGACGCCGTGGCCTTGGGCCCTGCGACTAGGGCCGACATCGACGCATTCTCCGTGTGGTTGACCAGCGACGAGGCCGAAGGGACTGACCCCGCACGTACAATGTTGGGCACCCTCCTCTAGAGGGACTTCTTTAGGGTCCTCAAAGCGCTAAAGCATATGGTGAGCTCAGAGGTAATGTCCGCTCACCCGTGCTCCGATAACATGACAATGATGTTGTTGACTGGACACATGTTCCTTATTTGCAGCATATCGACCAAGCATGCAGCATCCTCCGAAAGGAGGTAGCCAACAAGTCGAAGTACGCACTTGTCACCGTCGTCGACCCCTACTTCGGGGTACTGCTGCAGCGACATACCGGCATGGACGTCGACGAAGAGTTGAACTTCTACTTCAGCGGAATGTTACCCGAGCGGTTTCCGAAGCCTTGGGCCAGCGTCGACCTCGTGTTGGCCCCCTGGAATCTGAAGGACAACCACTGGGTTGCACTGGAGATCGACCTGGCCGAGTGGACTGTCCATGTGTATGATCCGGACACTCGTCTGACTCTTGAGTGACATATGCCCGCCCTTATGAAGCCCATAACGCACACCCTGCCCCCGCTGATGAGTGTCCACCAAGAGCTGCACGCCAAACATGCAGGGAAACTGCCCCAGCCGTTCAAGTACAACCGTGTGAAGGGGATCCATCAGAACAAGCAATCGTAAGTCGTCGTTGTCCATCTTTCGCATTATAGTGTAATTGCTGCGAATTTGGTTTGACACATTTACTTTTTGTGACGCAGAGGAGACTCCGACCCCTACGCTATCCGTTTCATGCAGATGCTCACATCAGGCGACCGCGTATTTAAAGGGGTGGACGATGCCTTCATCGATGCCTACCACCTAGTCCTCTGCGTCGCCATCTACCACGGTACCTTCCGACCCAGCCCCGATCCTCAGTAGTCATTGCCTCCGTCTCCATTTATAAGAACAATGTTGGTTGTACAGTTGTGAGGACAGTTGTTGGTCGCTTGCACATTTGTGTTTTTGTTGGATTTTATTTGGTTGACTTTGATATCGACGGTATGTCGTTTTGGGAGACCTAGGCCTCAGGTTTTGAAACTATGGTGTCATGTGGTTTTTGAAACTATGTTGTCATGTAGGTCGTACGATGGTTGACACTTATATTTTTACGTCGTTCGCATTTCCATTGAAACTGACTATTACAACCTGTCATGTCCAAAATATCACCTGACATGTAAATATTACTGCATATCATGTACATACTGAAATAGCTGAACCCATGCTGTACAAGCCTTAATTACAAAATACGGTTTAAGTGCATACTTGAATGGAAAAGGTGGAGCGTAAACGTTTCCGAAGGTGTGAGCCCTGATTACAAAATGTGGTAAATACCTACTGTCATGTCTTAACCATAATATGTCATGTCAAAAGATGTGCCTTTCATGTAATATCCATATGATCGACCAAGTATGGCGAATGGTTACTAGGTGCGGCGCCGCTTCGGGGAACTTCCTTTCCCACTGGGACGGGTACCGGGTTGTCTTCGGCCTGCCAGGGCGTGCCTTGATAGGAGGGGGGGGGGGGGGAAGGCAAGTCTCATTGGCGATTGCCTGGGGTACATTCCAAGTGTCTCGTGATGGGACTGGGTAGATCACGTCCTTGTAACACGCACGCCACGCATCTACCTTGTAGAAGTCGTTGACAAGCGAGTACACATCCACCCCGTGCAATTGGGATGTTGCGATTACGTGCGAACATGGGTACTGGTCGACGTTGAAGTGTCTGCAGCTGCATAAACGTCCCGTTAGGTTTACAAGCCAGGTGGAGGTTCCCTTGCGTACCTCGAACCTCATGAGGACTCAGCTGCCTGACGACCATGGAAAGAGACTGCACGAAGTTTGCTCTGATGGCGTTACCAACCCAGTCGCTTACGACTTTCCCCTGGGCGGAGCTTGTCTCCCTATGTTTGGCGAACCACATGCCGACGGTATCAAGGATGACATCTACAAGGGCTGTTAGCGGCAAATCTCGAGGATATTTAAACACTGAGTTCAAGCACTCGGAGTTATTAGTGGTTGTGATGTTGTACCTATTCCCGGTGTAGAAAGCCCTTGCCCAGTTGCTGAACCCCGCCTCCTTGAGGTATTGGCCCGCTTCGGGAACCCGTGCACAGAACTTCGCGTACAACAACTGGAACTCCTCGTACGTGTAAGCTCTACACTTCGTCATGAATTGGTCTTGCATGCCCCCGCACTTGAACCGGAAACAGACGTTTTGAAATAAGTGTCATGTGCATATGCCGTGCTTCGCGAATACGTAGTTATCCTGTATGCCCTTCAGGATGCTGATGTGGCGGTCAGATACCCACACCAGATCAGTCGTGTCTTCAACGACACGCAACATGTGCCCGAAGAAGAACCCCAAAGACCCATCATTCTCGCCGTCAACCATGGCGAAAGCGACAGGGTAAATGTGGTGGTCAGCGTCTTGTGCGGTAGCAAATAGCAGGGACCCTTGAAACTTCCCCTTCAAGAATCCCTCGTCCACTGATATAACCGGGAGAGGAAACAACTTGAGGTGTTAGAGGTGTCATGTAAAATTGAACGGATGTCATGTCTTGTTGTTGTGACTGTCATGTTGAAAGTAAATGCACGTCATGTTACAATTACGGAAGGAATGACCTTTCTTAGGTGAGGGATAGCCCTCCTCCAAACTCCAAGACTCACAAACGCATACTTGAATCGCCCCTCCGTGTCGCATTCTATCCTCGTGTACGTCCCAAGGTTGGTCTACTCCAGCATGTACATGTACGAGTACATTCTCCGATAGCTTTCCTCCTCCGTTCCGTACAAGTTGTCCCTCGCACTCAACCGGGCTCGGCGCGCCTTCCAGTAGCTGCATGTGACCCCCAACTGCGACTTCATCATGGAATGCACTTGCTCCAGAACGAGGGGCTTCTTTGACCCTACGAAACTGCAAATGCCCATTCACAAACACGTGTGTCCAGTTAGTACCTACTTATGTCCAATGTATATCGGTTGGTGTCCAGTGTAATTGAGGAAAGAGTCCAGTTCATCCACCACAGTAAGCCTTACATACTTGTCGACAAGGCGTCGCCCCAGCTGCGTGTATGTCTCACTGCGCTTTTGTCTGACCACCTCATTCAGCCCGCACGTGTGCTCGTCCACAAGCTTCCGGATCATCCATAACCCCGTTTCCTTATAAGTCGAAGACCGACATGACCACTTGCACTTGGAAGCAGCGCACACTGCAACATTAAAGATCGTCGTCGACTTCTTCACCTTCGTCTTGCTCCGAAACAGTTGTCCATGCCGGAGCTTAAAATCGCACTGGAGGGGATCCAATGGGTTCCCCGCCACCATTGGTTCACTTTCAGCAGGCTTCGGAAAAGCTCCCGACTTTCATTTTTCTCTTTCGTATGCTTCCTCGACTTCCCTATCCGCTCGCTCCGCCTCATAATCCCATGACCAAGACTTCGTCGGACCAAAACTACCGTGCTCGGGTTTAACTACTTTTGGGCTTGCATCATCCTCGTCGGAGGAGCTACCAAGGTCAATGGCTTCATCTTCCAGGTCACTGCTGACATAAATGACCTGCTTCCCACATTTAACTGCATCGGCATTCTTTTCCCTCTTCGTAAACTCCAACTCCTCACTTATCCCTAATTGGTCAGAAGTTTCTTGTAACTGGACGACTGTTTGGGTTAACTGGACATCTGTTGATTCCAACGGGACATCCGTTTGGTTTACGCTCCCAAATCTTCATCTTCTTCATCAATCCCCAAGAGGGGGGGGGGGGGGGGGTCCGCATGTGGGTGATTTTCTTGTGTCACGGGCGGCCCAGTTAACAGCACTGCAACATTCTCCACCCCTGCAGGATATATTCTACCGTCGTCCGACTCATCTGTTGTCGATCCTTGTGTCTTTGCCACGTCTCCACCAACCTTGCCTCGCAGGGAGACATTGAGGTCGATAGGCCAATTTCGTTCTCTAGACAGCCCGTTTACAAACTTATAGGTCTGCAAGTCTTCGTAATCCCCGATAGCAAACGGCCTGGACCCTTCCTTCTTGGGCTTTACATATGTGAGCTCCACATCATTCCTCCTCCCATCGTCATTAAACTTGTCCATCAACTGTTTCTTCAGATTTACATAGTCAATCCTTTCATCCACCAGCACGGCTTTCTGGCTCCTTGACCCCGTGAAAACCCAAGTGCCGCCTTCACACGCCCACCATCCTCCAAACAATACAGTGATACAAACTGATGATTTTTCCCCTGTTGCATTACATGGGGAGACAGAAAATCATTTTTACTGCAATAATTACATATAAATGATACTTACCATATATAGAGACAACACTTACCCATTTTATATCCGACCAGAGGAATGTCCAGTATCTTCCAATACGTGTCCTGTGGGTAGGATATAACTGTCCCATGAAAAGTACTCCGTAGCTTCGTACAAGTCAACTGTTTACTGAACCCATGCTCACTTGCTTCTTCTTCAATGGATTCTCTCTCTTTCTCCAGATTTCATTCCCCTAGGAAGTGTGATTAAATGTGACGCCCATCAGTCCTCTGATCTCCTTATATAGACCCCCACATCATTGGACACCAACTCTCTTTCTTCAAATTCCACGCCGGTCATTCTCCTTTCTCAAGTTCAATTTCCCATGCAGTTCATTAATAGGGACTAATGATTTCCTTCAGAATTTCTTCAATACTTATATACCCTCCCCTCCTCCCTCCTCTTTCCTTGAATTTTTAAATAAAGAGCGGCCATATCCGGGGTTCGAACTCGGCCTCCCTCCCTCCTCTTTCCCTTCTTTTGTTTTGACGCCATCGCTAAGCGGGAAGCATTTGGCTCCCTCCTTTTACTGTAGCCCCCATTCCAATTGCTCTCTCTCTCTCTCTCGTCAATAATCCTACAGATCCCTTTTCACTCCTCCCTCTTCCTCTCTTTCTCTCTCACACACACACTCTCTCTGTCTTTTCTTCCCTTTCCTCTCTCTCTCTCTCTCTCTCTCTCTCTCTCTCTCTCTCTCTCTCTCACACACACACACACACACACACACACACACACACACACACACACACACACACACACACACACACACACACACACACACACACACACACACACACACACACACACACACACACACACACACACACACTTGTCTAGCTGTCGAACCCACAATGTCCAGTCTCCCCTCATGACCTGCTACCGGTTGCACCCAAAATCCGGATATCCAAAATTGTGCAAATCTTTTTCGGATGGGGTTAAACATGCAAAGATTTCCCCAAAAGGGGTTATTTTTGCAAATCCCCCTTCTTATTGTGCATGCACTTAGGCCTATATGTTTCATATTTTTTTGGAGAGAATTTTTTTCCCCTATAATCAAATTACAAATCTAACTTAATACGAATTTTCTATTATATGCCTCAAGGACATAAGATAAGACCCTAAATTAAAGTTTTTTTTTAAAATTTTTAATTGGTTTAACTTTTTTTAATTAGATTCTTAGGGCCGTTTGCCTTTTTTAAGGGAATATTTCCCAATTTAGAGTCTTATCCTATACCCCAAATAGGATAGAAAAACCGAACATAATAATATAAGAGTCGAGAGAGAAAAAATAATTGTTATCCAAATTTGTGAATTAGTCCGTTTGAAAATATAACTCCATTGACTTTTTGGTACGTTTTTTATGGAGTTAAAAACTATATAAAATAATATTATTTTTACCTAGTCCTTTTTTTTATTAGGAAAAAATTCGAGAGCCAGGCATACCTGGCAACTCGAGAGGCCGACTAGGTCGGCAGACGGTGTAACCGTCTCTACATATAAAAAGGTGCAACAACAACAAAGTGGGAGGCGTAGAAACCCGGACGAGCAAGCGAGCCAAACCCGTATATGCTGGAGACAACGTAGACTAGGATCCGATGCCAAGCATCCCCAGACGGCGACACCGTTGGCCGGTGGTAAATCAGGGACAGTCCTGTGGGCGGTGAAGACGATCCTCCAAGGAATTTCCTACACACGGAGTCGCCTCGATACACACTGCCACGACCCCAGCCAATCCCGACACCGGTTGACAGAGCTCCAACACGGAAGAGGAACGATAAAAGCAAAAGGGATCACACCAAGAACCACCCTAGGAGCCGCGCACCTTGAATCCCTTTCAGACGAAAGAGACATTATTTAAACCCTAACGAGATATTCAATCCCTTACAGGATTTAGGCCCTTTCGGGGTATGCTCAAAGAGTGGTTTCAACCCTTTTGGGGGTTTTTCCCCCCCTCCAAACCTTGGGCCCGAAGGACCCGAAGCTGGGGCCCCCAGGACCAAGAAGGAGCGAGAGGGTTTCAGCCATGGATGCCCACCCGAAAGGCGGCGGCGACGACCATCGGAGAGTGGCGGAAGCGCCCACCGACGGGCGGACAAGCGGTGCCCAAGGCCGAATGAAGGGGAGAGCACCGAAACCAAGGCAAGGAGAGAGGTAGTGGGACAACCCAAAAGACATCGACGAACTACAAATTGAGGGTTGGACAACGATGATGTACCCCTTGAAGCCAGAATCCATTTTCCTTGATACCTAACATAATGCAGAAAAGGATCTTTGAAGAACCAAAGTATCTATGTCAGTCCTCAAAGACTCGTGTTTGAGTCAAGAAACTCCTATCTCGAAGGATTGAAGCAATGTCAGATCAAGAAGAGCTGGCTTTACTTTACGCTTTACCTTACTTTCTATGCTAGCTAGGCCTGGTAGCAAACTGATTTGAGGATGAGGAATTAGTGTTACCGACTCGCTTTCTTCCTTCCCCTACTTAGTCCAACGAAAGCTCTTTAGGAAATAGACGAGGTATTTCGCAATTTACACGAAAACCCCGTACCTAATTCTATTCGAATAAGTCTTATTCTTATTGGAAATCTCAAGGAGGACATGGATCCCGAAATCAGCCAACGATCAAGCCGATTGGAGGGAGGAGAAGATGATTTGTGGAAGGGACTCGAGTTTAAGGTTAGGAGGGGGAAGCGGTTCGGCAGACGCACAAACTACAACCACCCAGGATCGTTGATGGTGGTGAGGGGAGCGATTGGCGGTGGTGGCCGGAAATAAGATGAGATGGTGGTGATAGTCCGGGGTGGTGGTGGTTAGAAGGGTTAAGGGGCCCAGGCATGTTTGTTTTTTACCTAGTCTTATATATTACTAATAAGTATATAATTATGTAAAAAAAATTAATAAAAAAATATATTATTTTATATAGTTTTTAACTTGTTAAAAAACGTGTCAAAAAGTAAAGTCAATGGACTTATATTAACGGATAGTATAAAATATACAAGTTCGTAGGCAAACAAGGGTTGTTTTCCCCCCGGAGCTCCTCCACCTTCCCTCTTTCTAATTAATTCCGCCTGCTTTCCAATCTTCGCTAGCGAGTTGCAGGTAAATCGCGGTACCCTTTTTTGTTTATGATCTTCAAGTTCGCATCTTTAATAAAGGCATTGGTTGGCTCCGGCTTGTTCAGTACGTTTCGCTATTTCAGGGGGCTTCTTTGGTTTGAGATTTAATTTCTTCATTTTTAAGTTGGGTTTAAAAAATGTGATCTGTGGTGTAGATAATAAAATTGTGAGTGTACTCCCTATCTATTTTCATATTTCAACCAAGCAACCAAGCTTTCATTTTCCTAAATTAACATTATGAATATTTGGGTTACTATTGGATGTTATGCTATTTGACTTGTAATTTATAATTAAACTTTACAATTCTTATTGTGTATGCACTTGGGCTTATATGTTTCATATATACGGTAGATAATTTAGGGTTCGTTAACCAAACGTAGGGTAGGATATACAATTTACAGGATATCTTTCTATAAATAACTTTTTAGGAATTACATGTCATGTAAATTGAAAAAAAAAAAGATTGTATTTTTATGTATAGAAATTTAAATGGGAAAGAAGAAATTTTATGTACAAAGAATGGTGGAAGTGGAACTTATGGTTTGTTTGGTTCAATGTGGGAATTGAAATTCCCCAGGAAGTTACTTTTAGGGATGGTAGCGGGGCGGGTTCGGGGTGGGGAGTACCCTCCCCGTCCCCGTCCCCGTCCCCGTTCGGGGATTGAAAATTGTCCCCGTCCCCATCCTGTTGAGAATGAAACAATGTGAAGAGACAAAATGTCCCACATTGAATATGAGAAACATAAAGCCTTAGCATATAACCTAGTGGGCTACCCCACCTAAAGCCAATTGGTTTTAGGATGGAACCCCGCTCGGCTTATATGCTAGGCTATTAGCGCATAGGCGTACGTGTGCACACGACCACACGACCCCCGATCCCGAGTCCCAACGGACTTCAGTACATCCCCGTCGGGTCCCCGTCCCCGTCGGGGAATCCCCGTCCCCGTTTAATATCCTCTCATTGAGGTTCCCCGTGGGTTTCCTTATGAGTTTCCTCATCAAATTACATGATATAATCTTCACCTTAGTTTAATATATAAGTTTATCCTTACCATAAAATATATCAAACTTTAAAAATAAAAAAATATAATATAGATAGGTTAAATAATAACAAATAATAATTAAAAATGTTAAAATAATACTTGTAAAAACCTTCTAAAGGTGTTTAACGGGGTCCCCATTGGGGATCCCCGTGGGTTTCCCCATCGGGTGGCGGGGCGGGGCGGGGAACGGGGTGGGGACTATCATCCCCGTCCCCGTCCCCATCCCCATACGGGGAATTGTTTTTACCCCCGTCCCCGTCCCCTTCCCCGTTTATTTTCCCCATCCCCGTCCCCGTATCGGGGATTCCCCACGGGGATCGGGGAATCCCCGCCCCATTGCCATCCCTAGTTACTTTATGGGAATTGAATTTCAGGGAAATCCAATTGACGGGAATTCTAAAAATATATTTGATTGATTTTTGATTCTAGGAGATTAAATAAAGAAAATGAAATATGTGCCCACAATGCGACTCTAACTATGAAGATCTTCACCACCTACTCTGGCTATGCCCTACAGCAAAAACAGTAGTAACCTCATTGGACCCTCAGCTGTTACCGATCCTAAATCATAGTTTCTATCAAGAAACTGATCTAAATAGTATAATCCAAGAAATTAGAGAGAAGTTAGACCTTTCACGTTTTGACCAATTAGGGCTCATTTGGTGGAGCTTGTGGTACTTCCGCAATAAATCTTTGTTCGATAACGCCAACCCGAACAACATAAGGATAGTAACATTCGTAAAAGACCAGCAACATAGGTAGAAAACCTCTGCGGACCAGGGTGACAAACAGCAAAATCCTACAACACATAAAACGAGAATGCCACTATCAAAGAACAATAGGAAGAATACAAAATGGCAACCACCGAAACCGGGTATAAATTGAACTTTGATGGTGCCCTCTCCTCCTCAGGTAAGGGAACCTATGGATTCATCCTACGTGCCCATTATGGTTCTCCAATCCTTTTGAGCGCAGGGCCATCACCTATCCCCTCTGTAGCTGGCTCTGAGGCTTTTGCTTTGTGGAAAGGTCTTGGAGCGGCTATGGATCTACGTTTACCAAACTTAGCAATTGAGGGCAATAACCTCACAATTGTATACAGCCTAACAGGCACTGCGAAACCGATGGGCGACTCGGAAATGATTGTCTCTAACAGTCTAGTCGCCCTAAGTTTCTTTCAATCTACTGAGATTCGTCATGCATATAGGGAAACGAACAGAGCTGCTGATCATTTCTCGCACCTCGACTTTGCTTTCACCAACAATCTGGCCCCTGACGATTCTGTGCTTCTTAATCTCATCCGTTTGGATACTCTTGGTATCTAGGGTCTCCCTTCTGCCAAATTCTTTCCGGTTAAAAAAAATGAAATGAAAATTTCAATGTTAAAAACGAGGAAAGTTGAACTTACCTAGGAGGGACTAGGTAAGTGAACTTCCTCCATTTTGGGGGAATTCAACTTCCTGGAAAGTTGAATTCCTGCGTTTTTTATTTTCAAAATTACCAACGAAACACATGAATTTCTCTTACTTCCTGGGAAGTTCTGCTTCCTGGATTTTTGGGTTGTCAACCAAACGAGCTCTTAACGTGAGAGGGATTTTCCGCTCACTAGAAGAGATGGAGATCGATAACCTTCACCGATGAGACCTAAAACAAAAAGATGAGATCAAAGGAATTCTCCCTTCAATTGAGTGTAACCTCCCCTATTTATCATGTAACCCCTTAGTTAACATATTAATTAAAATAGAAAAAAATTGCAAAATAGGCACTTTATTTGGACGTATTTGCAAAATGGTCGCGTTTTTGGACAATTTAGCAAAATGACCACTATATATTCTTATTCTCGGATTGTACGAACATTTTTTTCTGTCTCCCAAATCCTCTCGCCCTCTCGATCTGTTTTCTCTCTCTCGATGCCGGATCCGGCTTCGATGGCGGCGAGTCGCCGGACCTCCATCTTCCTCCTATTCGCCGGACCTCCACTCGCTCGCAGCCGCCCTCACTCGCTCGTTGCCGGTCTCCAGTCCTCATCGCCCTTGCTCGTTGCCACTTTCCCCCTTGCCCTCGCTCGAACCCTAGCCGCTCGAACCCTTGAAGTCGCCGGCGATTCGCTCCGCCTCTCCCCTTCCTCCTCGCCGGCGACTCGCTCCACCTCTCCACCTCCTCGCCTCGTCTCCGTCACTGCATCGGCCAGCCTTTCATCCTATTGTTTTGTGCGCGCTGGTTTGATCGAGATTCCTGTTCTCCGGCGACTCGCACCTCCCCCTCGCCTCGTCTCCGTCACTGCATCGCTCCTCCTCTCCACCACCTCCTCCTCGCCCCGTCTCCGTCTCCGGCGATCGAGCATAAGCTAAGGTACGGTGTTTTTGTGAGTTGATGATTTTGCTGGATTTTGGTCGCCTTGCTTCTGAATTTGAGCAAATTTGTTGATTTTTTTTTCCATTTATATGGATTGAGATGCGGTTTTCAGAATCTCAGCTGCTTCTAGGGTTTCACAGTTGAATCCAGTAGCTTTCATGAATTTTCACCATTTATGTGGCCCTTTATCTATAAGATGAATTGTAGATCTAAGTTGGTCAATTATAATTTCAATTTTGGAATCTCAGCCATTCTTATTCATAGTTGTAATTGATCATCTTGTGTGTAACGACCCGAAATTTAAGTACCCGAATTAACCTCCATAAACCTACTTAGAAGGTAAATAAGGTTCAGAGTACTAGATTATCGGGGAACGTTATAGGAGAAGTTTGATCTTCTCCCGTGAGCTTTGGATCTTACGACCGAGTACGAGTTATTATTAGGTTCATTTAAGCGGAGGATTTAGTTGTCAAAAGATGGGGATTATGAACCCCGAAAAGATCGTAAGCCCGTTGGAGGCTTTACCTGTCCTAGACTATCGCGAAAATGTTTCGAATAGAAATAATAGCGGAAATCATAAATACAACAAAACGCCACGGCCACGCCGGGTCAAAACGATAAAAGTATGAGCAAAAGAGTACGATTGTCAAGCGCCTCCCTCACTCTAATCGTCCAAAAGGTCTGTCCCGACAACCATCCACATAAGTAAGTCATATCGGGTAAGGGGTACCTGAATCTAAAAACAAGAAATAAATCGGGGTCAATCATCGGAAATATACACACTCAATGCCATATAAAGAGGCATACTTAAACTACATGAATGTTAAAATGTAACACATAAGCAAGTGTATAGATATATATAAATGCGAAATAAACACACAAGGGCCCGTATCATCATCATAATCATCATCATCATCACCATCATATCATAATATCTTCTCAAACGTACTCATCCTTCTCAAACATACTCATCCTTCTCAAACATACTCATTCTTTCTCATCATAAGCCTTTCATCATTTCATTCGTGTTCCATCGAGTATAAGTCGTTTATTCAGATTTTGACGGCCGTCCTACCATAGACACATAGCATACATATGAGTCGTTGGATTTACTAAGTTCATCCTACGTCATATTACCAGTTTATATTCCTAACATGTTACTAGGTCGCGTGATGCATGAAGACTCTCGATAAGACAAAGAGTATCACATAAATCCATCATGAGTAAGTCCAGGGGACTTACCTGGAGTCCGGAGAATAAGCAAGCAATAAAGTGCACAACCAAGGATCCAATCAACAAGAGCCTATTAATTTCATTAAGCTTTCATTAGGTGGTATTCTAATGCAATGTACCCAACCTAATAATCAACATACATCCACATAAGGTTCACGATTCTATAGATTACGCACTTTGGTTAAGTGATCCGGACTTAACCAGTTATAATCTATATCGTATTATCACATAATCGATTTTCTTCTCATCGGATCATAAGCCAAGTTATGGGTATACTTCATTTCTGTATTTTATATGCTCTAAGTTTTGGTTATGCCATCACATATTTAGCCATATTCTTAGCATTCCCTTAACCAAGTTTTCTAACCGAGTCATTATAAACACTGGTTACTAAAACTATAATAACTCTTGATCCAACCGTTAGATCGCCCTAATTTTTGAAGGACAGTTAGATAACATTCCCATGAACATCATATTAAGATTTCAGCCGAATCGGACCGTTGAATTGGAAATAAAGTCCAAATTACAGAGGCATATATATCCATTTTGTTTCTTGACGTTTGCTACAAAACGCAACCAAAAACACATAGAGGCTCCACTTCCTAAGCCCTAATTTACACATAAGGATCCTAACCTATATAGGGGAAGGTGGATGAGAGATTACCCTCGAAGCCTCTCTCGAAAAAGACCAAATTACCCCTCCAAGCTTCCCGGGACCTTGCGCCAAACACCTAGCATTTTTGACAAATCCAAACCAAAACATAAAAGAAATTCTTAGACAAAAACCTTCAAAATTAGTTGTAAAACAAGTATAAAATCAGATTTGAAGGGGAGGAAACCAAGACTCACCCAAACACACTTGAAAACCTCAAGAACACAAAGGGCTCAGCACAGCTGGCTCGGAAACGGGGCTCAACGGGTGGCTTAATGGGACTGGATTTTTGTGAACTCTTGGAAAGACCTCTCTTTTGTGGATATTTGGCTTCAAGAATCAGCCAAAAAGCTTGAGTGAGGAGGGAGTTATGGTGGTTTGAAGTTGGCAAGGTTGCTAGGGCAACTTGCTCTCTCTTTCTTTTTCTTTCTTTCCTTCTTCTTTTCTCTCTGATTTTTGGCGTGTGAAGTGGCTGAATGAGGCCAGAAATGTGTCTTTAAGAGAGCCAAAAGGTGAAGCCAAGGTTGGTCAAGGAGTTGGTAAGGTTTAGGTAGAATAGTGGCCAAATAGGAACAAGTCATTCATCCAACATGGCTTCTATTTGTTTAATGCAAAAACATATGGCTCATATTTGATCATATAAAGGGCTGAAATGGGGTGGTTTGGGCAGCAATTTAATGTTAAAACAATCCCGAAATGTCGCGACAAGTTACGAAAATTACCGAAATAAACGGATGACAAGGCTTTTGCCTCACTAATATTTCTCGGAATTTTATCATACGAATTCCAATAGATTGGAATTGTAATCCTCTTTCCATATAAAATATGTCATCCAAAATTTTTAAATTTTTCCGGGTTTTCAAAATCGTCAAAAGAAGGATAATTGATCGAATTATCCCTAGGAAATTAATTAAATCTTAATTAATCATAATTAAAATTTTCGGTCTTTACATTGTGCAGGTTATAGATGAATGCAGCAGTAATATTAAATCTTAACCAGGTGACTTGTTCTCCTTTGTACTCTTTTTGGTGAAGGTGAAATGCAATTTATGGATAAACTGTTCGGTCTTTTTTGAAAACAGGAAATGTAGTTTATGGATAAGTTGGTCAATTATAGATGAATGAGTTTACTGTTGGATTTGTGATGTTGAATATAGTGACTTGTGGTGACTTGTATCTAGTTATCTGCCGTTTACTTATGTGTTATTGAGTTCCTATTATACATGAATGTAGGGTTGCACAACTCGAGCCTAGAGTTGCACAACTCGAGCCTAGAGTTGCACAACTCGAGTCTAGTCATATGTATTTTTAGTTATATGTATTGTATCAGTATCATATTATCACTGTTGGTTGGCCTTAATCTTTTCAGAGAGATATCTAAATTGCTGGCTCAATCGTTTTTCATGGCGCTTTCCCCTTACAATTCTGACACTGCTCGCTAGGATTAGGCTTTTGGTTTAGCAAGTAAGTTCTCGGAATACATTTCTAGTGAAGTACTTGAATCTAGTAATGTACATGCACTCTTTGTCTTTTTCCATTCTTGATGAAGCACGTTGTTAATGCTTTAGTGTGCAAATATGATGTGTCTTAGTTACTAGTGAACAAAAACAATGGCATAAATCTCAATGGCCTTGAGCTGCTAGCCTTTTTGTTCACGTTCAATGCTTTCATGTGCATAGTATGGCACTCCTCTTCGACTTTCCTGTCATGGTTGCAAGCTGTCATGGGTGATTTATGATGTTGATGCATGATTAGTAAGGGCTCTTCATTTAGGCTTTGCACAACTCAAGCTTAGAGTTGCACAACTCGAGCTTAGAGTTGCACAACTCAAGCTTAGAGTTAGTACAAGTGTTACCCCCTTGTGCCATTAATCAAGTTGTTTTTGCTTAAACCCCGTTGTGAGCAACTGAGCATAGATCCATCACATAATTGTTGGGACATACTTGTGTCCACAACCATTTTAAGGAGTATTTATGCTGTTAGTGAATGAACATTCTCTCTAATTCAAATTTCTTCCTTTTTTATGCAACTTGGGGTGGACACTTTACTGTCTTATGATTTGTGGATGTGCACTGACATGTCTCATCTGACAATAGTAATGATGCTACATATGTTACCTTCCAATATAGAATGTTTATCCGACCATGATGATCTTTTTATTTTTGTTAAAAAAAAGGTATGTTGATTCGGAGAGAAGGTTCCAGCATGTACTGGATGCATCTGGAGTGAATCGAGCCCTCATTAATCGCGGCATACAGGAAGGTGACTTAGTCATTATAGCAGGGGTATGTTGTGTAACTTTACGTTTCCCTTTCACTCTTTCTCTTAATTAAGCCTTATGTTGTGATCAGGGGAGTACAAAATGCAAGAGAGGGGCATCTTAAATTTAACTCTAATGATTTTGTGACCTTCAGATGGAGTGGGTGTGGAGCGATTCTTCAAATGCTGGCGGACCCAGAAGTGGAAAGAGGAAATCAGCGGAAGTAAAATCAGATCTGACA
This sequence comes from Persicaria maculosa, assembly GCA_963922045.1. NCBI lineage: Eukaryota > Viridiplantae > Streptophyta > Magnoliopsida > Caryophyllales > Polygonaceae > Persicaria > Persicaria maculosa. The sequence continues at coordinate 71,630,628 of OY998254.1, forward strand.
GATGGGCACAGTGGAAGTAAAATCAGATCTTCACCCAGGTATGTAGCAGGTGTAACTAGAGTTGAAGCTCATTAACTGATACGATGAAAATCTTGCCTACATTTCTTACAGCATATAAATGTTTTCTAGTAGTTGATCTTTCTTCTAGTGAGAAGTTGTTCATAGAAAATACAACCTAGGTATTATCAAATTACTTTTCCTTCTAACAATCGATACTGGCATTGTTGAAGCAACTTTCCGAGTATTATCATGGCTTTGGATTGCAATTCTTCTTCAGATGATCCCGTGCATAAGCTAAACTCTAATCCAGGTATGATATTGATTCTGCTACAGCAATGCTCACCCGTTCTGGCTGCATGACACAGTTTATTCTCCGCTAAAATTATCTTTTGTATAAGATAGTCTTTTAAGTTCTAAATGCACAAACTGACGCATTCATTTAAATTTCAAATTTCAAATTTTTAGCAACAACCTCGTTGAATAAGTTTCAAAACCTGCCCTTAGTACCAACTACAAACTTTGCTTTGATCTTATCGCAGGAAGCGCTTTGTCAAGGAGTGCGCGAAAATCTTTTCCGCACTTGAAAAAGGCAACTTCAGCTGGGGATGGTGCTTCACAAGGTTCTATTTCTAAAAGTGTAGACTTGGTTGATTGGTTTTACTTGAGCACATAATCAGAAAGAGGACATGTATGGATTCTTCAAATTAATTATCCCTAACCTGTATTTATACTCAACTCAAACTAAAAATCTGATCAGTTCTGGAGATTTGTTCATATACGTGTAGAATGATGCTGATGCTACTCTTGTCCCTGGATTAGTGGAGAAAGTTGCAATTCCATTAATATTGTATTACCAACTTACTCATTGCTGGGATACACTAAGCACAAAAGAGACGAAAAATATATGTTGTTCTTGCTACGGTTTTGGTTGCTGAATATGTTCCTTATTAGCTAGTTTTTATTTTTTCTGTAACTTTTAACCAGATGAAAGCTAGTTTTCTTTTTATTAGTGGGAGATCATTTGCATAGGCATCTTTTTATTAGTGGGATATCACAAGATGGATGAATGTTTTGCCGGGGTCACCGACTCCAGCTGCGCTCTCTCTCCTGTCAAATCAGGATTAGAGCTCTGGAAACCGAGCACATGTATTGGATCAAGCAACCTAATCTTGCTGTATATAGGTGTTGTTTCTCGATTCGACATGCATTTTTTTGAAATTTGATCTTGTTGGTAGCCTTTCTATGAGGAAGATAGTTGCTGATTTGAATGTCCGAACCGGAGTTGTCAAGGCACTTGAGTCTTGGTATTGATAATCATGCTGAATTTTACAAAGTAGAGATGCATATTGTACTTGTTCGAAATCCTATCACACATCTACTACGTTTTTTGCTATATTTCCAATGGTTTTAGTTTAATATGCTCAGCTGTTATCTGTAATATACCCAGCTGTAATTAGTTTCCTGATTAAATATAGATGGATTCATTGGGCATTTTTCTGCAGTTTTATACGGACGTATTTGTAAACATTTTAGCACTGTTCTTGTGATTAAACACTTTGGTTTATGTTTCTGCAGGAGTTACAAAGAATTGATGGCCAAGTGTTCATATCTCGGAAGAGGTGAGGCTCGTTCTCTTAAAAAGCTTGAGAAGACGAAGGAGAAAATTGCTAAGCTCAAGGTAACACAGTGTGTCATTGCTTAGTATCATGTATACAATTCATAGTGATTGGGCTGACTTTTTTGCAATTTGACAATTTTCTGTCTAGAATCCAGGAAATGGAGGTAGCCATTGAAGAAAAAGACAATGAGGTATTAAGGGCTGCCAAAGCTTTCAAGAGAAGAGCGTGATGAGAGTGCAATTGGTAAAGCGAGCGAGGTCGAGAGAGGCCGGATCTCATATCAGAGCCAAGGTCGAGCGTGCGATGTCGAGTGAGGCGGCGAGGCGAGGCGGAGCGAGGTCGAGTGAGGTCCAGCATTCTCTGTACATTATACTGAAATTTCTGCTAAACCAGTGTTCAACATTCTCAGTTTTTGTTCCCTTTTTTCATTTTATTCTTGTAAATCCGGCAATTGGATAGTTCTCTTATCATAAAATTTCTGTTCTATGGAATACCGAATATGTTGTGCTAATACTGTTAGCAGAGGCTTGATTCGAAGTATTGAATTCGGTAATTCAACTTTATAGTTGGAAGCTATGACAGCAATAGGGAAGATTTTGTGAAAGAACTAAAGGCATGTGTAACTTTTGCTTTTAGTTGCTTTGAAGTGAACATAATAATGTTGTTGGCTCTTGAAAGGGGCATTTTGGTTGTGTATTTTTTGTAGCTTGGATGTACTACTACAACTGTGTGGAGAGATCATATGGTGATGTGCCCAAATTAGATTTTTAGTTTAAGAAGAATCATATTAGATTTTAGTTTGTATGAATAAAACTATAAATTTCATGAATAACACTATGAAATTTTAGAGTTGAACGACTCTATTGTAACAGTTGCACGACTCTGTTGTAAGAGTTGCACGACTCTTTTGTAAGAGTTGCACGACTCTGTTTTAAGAGTTGCACGACTCTGTTGTAAGAGTTGCACGCCTCTGTTGGAAGAGTTGCACGACTCTGTTTGAAGAGTTGCACGCCTCTTATTATTGTATATACTTTGCTAACATACACACCATGTCACCATTCAATCAACTCGAAAAATAAAGAATAAATTAGGATCCACAAAGCTAGATTTGAGTGAAGCTAATGTAAATATTTATGTAGGAGAGTGATTCTAGATGCTTTTTCAATCCTTTTCCTCCATTTCTTTTGTCAAAAACTAATGTATATGCATCTGTATCTTCCCATTTGTCTCAACTTTTATCTTGTATTCGACATGCTCGTGAATAAAGACGAGTACTTCTAAGATCACTTCACATTCTGACCCAAGACTAATGCTCTCTTTTTTTCTCTTTAATATTTTTGCTATTTCATCCTGATCATCCATGGCAGCTCTGGAGGATAACCAACCTGCTGTACAAGCCGCAAGACGAGGTGCTGGCAGAGCTTCGAAAGTTCAAGTCTCATGCCAAAGCCTGTAAACCAAGATCACAGGACATTCAACAGTAGCCGAGTCTCTTAGGAGTTGTTAGTAATCTTTTCACACTAACAATGAGGGCTTCTTGCAAGATTTTTTAGCATATGTGATTACAACCTCTATCTGCCTAGTTTGTATCCAAGTAGAAGGCCATTTGCTCTAGTCGTATATGCAAGATGTTTTTGGGTCGTATATGCTTGTGCAACTCTAAAAAAAGTGCTGACATGGGAGAAAAAAGTGCTGACACGGAAAAAAGTGCAACTCTAAACTAGACTTGGATCATATTTGCACAATTTACAGTTATATTTGCACATCGTACTCTTATATTTGCACGATAAAATGTTAAAAAAAAAAAAAAAAAATTTAGATTTGATTCATATTTGCACAACTTACGATTATATTTGCACAACATGCTCTTATTTTTGCTCAACAATTCTTTATTTTTGCACAACAATCGAGACTTGTGAAATTGTGTCTTCACATAATCTTATTTTTTGTAAATATAATTTTATACTTTTTAATAGATTATTGCACAACACGGTCTTATTTTTGCTCATCAATAGAGTAAAATTGCACAACATGGGGGATTGGTGAAATTTTGCTCAACATCATGTTATTTTTGCTCAACAATAGGTTATTTTTTGCACAACAATCGAGACTTGTGAAATTGTTCTCAACATGATTTTATTTTCTCTCAATATAATTTCATACTTTCTCAATAAATTATTGCACAACATCATCTTATTTTTAAGAGTTGCACGACTCTGTTGTAAGAGTTGCACGACTCTAGATGACCTTTTTCGAGACCCAAAAGCCTCAGTAGTCCCCAACTTCCCAAGCTTTGAAACGCCTAATTCTATCGTGACACTCTTTTTGTGTATATATGCTCTTGCTTTGCACTTTCTTTTATTTTTCCAACGGCTAAATCGAAACTTTAATGCAACGGCTTGTGTGCAGAGTTCAAATTGGATGCAAGAGCAAGTGCAAAATCACATTTCATTACCATCTACAAGGTGCTGAGATGCAAATGGAGGAAAGAGAGATTCAGCATAGTAAAATCAATTGCATTTAAATCCCATGGGTCTATGATCTGTTTACAAACAAAACAAGGTTCAAAGAGAGACTTCCAAGAGTTAAGATTGCTACATGATGTTTTCTCCAGGCATAGAACATAGGCCAACTAATACAAGACTGGGAATATTAGGATCTGTTTACAGGCTCCAGAGCTTCGACAGTGACCACGCTATTTCCTCTAATAACCTACAAATGCCAAAAAGAAATTCATGTGGGTAAGTAGCAATACAAGTGATGTATAATAGTAACAATTCGAAAGCTTTAGATAAGAGATTTTGCAAAGTTTTAATCTTGACATATAAATGATTGTAAATGCTTAATAGGGATGAGAAATCTAGTCAAAGGAGGAAACTCTCACCACCATGCCAATCTCGTTCCTTTCATTGCCATCAAAGAATAGGACACAGGCAGCTGATTGACGAGCCTTGTCAAATATCTCTCTTACATTAGCAGTCCCTACTAGACAAACAAGAGATCACACAGGGAATCGTCGTAAACTAAATTAACTAATATGCTTGTCAGAATCAATGCTCAACAATTATCAAGCAGTCATTTATCCCTTTACAATCAAAAGAGCATCGACAAAAGAAAGAGTAATTGGAAGTATGAGGGCGAGAAGTGCAGTTGCAACACACCATCTTCAAAGGAATTCCTCCTTTGCTGAATCCCATTCCTAACAGAACATGAAAGCAACAAAAGAAACCATCAATGCAACTTATTAATCTCAGTTTCATCAGCTCTTTTTCTGATTCAGAATCAAGCATCATCATCTTTAGCCATAAAACTAAACTGATAGTGATTACAATGAAAATAAATACAAAACATGTAAACAGGGAAAGTGAGATGACAGGGGATAGAAGTCATGGAACAAGTAATTTAACCTTGATCAGCAACAACAGACACAGCAGTGATTCAGTAAAACATGAAGAGTATGATAATTTACATTAACAAGCTGTCAAAAAACACAAATAGAAGCTTACGTGATGAACGAAATTCACCAAGACAAACAGGAATTCAAGAAGATAAAAGGACAAACAGAAGCTTAAATGGAAGGTATCCCTTTATGCACAACACAGCTCAAAAGTTCCCTTAATCTCCACAACGCAGACATACTAAAAGGATGCAAAGATTCCAACTATTACAGCTAACTACATAAACTCATATGCGGTAGCAACTAGACAGTCCTCCATAAGTCTTGATCCTGGTTGTCAGGCAGAATTCTTGCTCATTCACAGATCAGTAGGACATCACACTTACAATTGCATGGTTTCGTAAGGAATAGAACGATCAAGACACCTATAAGACAGAACAATATATACCTAGCCAATTCCAATTCATCCCTACCAGGAATCCCTACCAGGAATAGAACGATCAAGGCAGTCAAAGAATTTGTTCTTAAATACTTTGAGATAAGTGTGCAAAACTAAGAACAGAAACATACACTTCCAGCATCAGGATGTTCATTTGTCTCCGCAAACACTTTGTGAGCCCATTGAACTGCACTGCATTAAAAATCATCCGTCTCTTGTCAGAATACTGAAACAACTGGATAAATTGCTCTACTACTGATATGGTTTCCCTAACCCATGCATCAAATTCTAATTCTTCTGTGATCCAAAATCAAGAATCCAGAACAAGAAATAATATTATAAGGAACAAAATAAATAAAATCCAGAGCAAGAGAAAGGGAGAAAATACATGTGGAGTTGGAGAACTCGAGCAGAAATTGAGCACAGAAAGCCGAAATCGAGCAAATCTCGATGTAGTTGTCAAATCAATGTAGTTGCCGAACTCGATTGGAGTTGGAATCCGAAGAACTCGAGCGACATAGAATGGCTGAATGAGGAACACAGATTCTGTAGCGGGAGAGGGAGAAGGCGACGATGTCGCCATAGATCTCGGCCTTACTTCAGATGAAGAACACGGATCTAGCGACCGCCTCCGGCGCTCGCTCGCTCTTTCCACCAGTCACCGCCTCTCTCAAATCCGAAACCGCCACCGCTCGCTTGCTCGGCCTCGCTTGCTAACTCGCTCGGTGCTCCTCTGCGGCAGGACCAGACGAATCGGAGAGAAGAGCGGCAGAGGGAGCGTGCGGAGAGGGAGAGGGCGGAGGAGAGAGAAAGGCACGTGAAACAAAGGGAAGGGGGTTTATATTGCGGCCATTTTACAAAAATGTCCCAAAACGTGGCTATTTCGCAAAATAAGCCCATTTTCGTGGCTATTTTGCAAAATCCCCCATTAAAATATTGCATAGATATTGGATGACTTATCCGTTAGTTAGGATATAAGATTTTGCTTAAGGAGTAAGTATTAGATCTTACCAATCTTCTGAGATTTATGTTAACTGATAATTCCCCACTTACTTAATTTTTTAATTGCATTTCCTGCGTTATAAAAGAATTAAAACTTACTCCAGTGAAGTTCACTTGCTATCTATATCTAATATAATACTAAAACAGCTGCGAAAGAAACACATGGCAGCCTCACATTAAAAGTGCCACGTGGCACCCATTCACTTAACCTACTCCCCTATAAACTTAAAATAAATATTCTTAAAATTAATTTTGATAGCATTCCCAAAAAACTAGACTTAATTTTATATCATCTTGATCATGTGTACCATGTATAATTTAATAAAATTACAATACACTTTTATATACACCTCATACATGAAACCTATCTCATTATTTTACACACAACTACCTGTTACAAACCATTCTCTCATTATTGAATAATTTCTTAAGATCAAACTATGAATATATGAAATACTATTTTTGTAAATCATCATCGATCTCAACACAAAATTCAACTTCTATACAAATCTTGATGTTTTCCTTCTACTTCTTTGCAGTGGTTGATCACAGCCGAAGTTTGCGGGAATTCCCTGAATTCAACTTCTCTACAGATCTCGCCCTTGCACAGGAGTTGTAAATCCTCATCTCAAAGCAAAATTCAACTTCTCTACAGATCTCGCCTTGCACCTCGCCCTTGCATGCTAATCTTCCATGTTAACTACGTCTTACCAAAAAGAAAAAGCAACCCACTTTAAACTGATTAGGCCTCTCATATCAAACACAATTGAATGATGAACATTTGAATGAACATACCCTTTTTCAACTGGAGCAAGATATATATTGATTACCAAATCTATCTTACAGAAGCAATAGAAATACAAAAAGAACATTGAAGAAATTGATGAATTTGAGGTGTATAATCAGAAATTTCTTCAATGCTGAATGAAATATATAGAGAACAACTACATGGGTAATGATCACTGCACCCTCTTTATAGATTCAACAGATCTTGCCTTTCGACTTAGTCCTTCGGTAGTATCATTACCGGCACCGCCCCCCATCCTGGATAAATTGTACAAATTCTATTAGGTGAAGATGGAGCTCAAGATTTAGAAGGGCAAGCATTGACGGATGGCCGCACATTTTTGTAGGTTAATCTAAAATCTAAAAGTTTAAATTTCACAGAGAATATGTGTTTCTAAGAACAAATAATATTTTTTCTAAATATCTTTGTAAAATCTGGATGATATTAACCATAAGTAACAACCAAAAGATTGCATATCCTCCATCCAATTAAACAATCCACAAATTCAGATATTAAAATAATCCAGAAATCCAGAAAATCTAATATTAAATCTATCTGTTAAACAAATCCTAAATTGTTAGATTAAATTGATTATATAATATTTAACATATAATTATTAAAAACATTCAGATAATCCTAATCCGACTTATTATAATAAATTCAAAAATAATTCATAAATCCTAATCTTTAACTGAATCCTAATCGTAGGACCAAAAAAAAAAAAGTGAATCCTAATAAAAAAAAACCCAAATACTCCCCTAAATGAAAATGAAAATAACAAATTCAGATTTGCAGAGATTTTTTCAGCAATTAAAAACCATCCTCCATAAATAATTTTAATTACATTATTCAACACTTATCTCTTTGTTACCTAAATGATTGCATATCTCCTATAATCTACTCTAAATCTACTATATGTACTATATTACAACCCTAGATCAAAATAAAAATAACAATTTCATATCTGCAGAGATTTTTCCAGCAATTAAAAACCATCCGCCATAAATTATTATAATTAAATAATTAAATTATTTAACACTTATCTCTTTCTTAACAAAAAGATTGCATATCTATCTATTGTGAAACACTAAATAAAAAGAATAATCAGCTACTACTTCAATTAACCAATATTTATCTCTTTTATTTAACCAAAAGATTACACATTTATCCTCTAAAAGTTAGTTTACACAATTTGAATATGATGCACCCTAACCTAATCAGCAACACTACTCTATATATATTCAGAATGGAAGATAACAAATAACTCACTTCTACTCCTCCCTCTTCCACCAGTTCCTATCTATTTTTCCTTCACTGTCGACCATCTAATCTATTCATCTTTTAATGTTTTTTTTCGAACACTATTAATGTTTAAACATTTTATATTGCAGGCTTTTGATGTTCTATTCATCTTTGCTATTTAACCATAATGTTGCAAAATATATCAAGCTTGAAAAGGATTAGAAGAAGGGATATGTTGCAAATTTGACCATGATGCTTTCAACTCCAAGGATTATTTGGAGTTACTTATTGGTTGGAATATTTTGATTTGCCTATTGAATAATGACATTGTCATTTGATTATGGTTTTCTTTGTTTTATTAGAATTGGAAAATATTTTATCTACTTATTGGTTCCAATTTTCTTTGGTTTTACTTTGTTGATCATTTGTTATCTTCCATAAAGTTCATGCTTCCTCTCATACATACTAATTGGAAATGTATCTCATTTAAATGCAAATAATTAAAAACCAAGAATCAAAGTGTTTGAAGATCACTTGCATGTACTTCCTCTCTACCCATCGAACTCTGCATCATTTCTGCCATAGCGTGGAATTGCCCTTCAATCCGCTCCAACTGCTCCATGTCCTATTGAATTTCACATAATAAAAAACGTTCAGACAGTGTATGAATCTTAGGTAAAGTCGAATGGAAAAGAAATTAAAAACAAATCCAGTCATCCCCTATTTGTCAAACGTTTCCACTGTAAGTTTCTTCGTTGTTCTTCTTATTGCTTTATCAGATCGAAGTTGAATCAGATGTATCTGTTGTTGCAGATAAAGGAATTTGTGATGAGTGCTGACAGAGAGCGGGTTGTAGGGGCGGAGTTCTCGACAGGAAGACTTGGGAGTGGCGGTTGTGAAAACAGAGAGCAAGATTGGCGAAGCGAGTGGTTGACCCGCCTCTGGAAGGGATGCGAGTGGTGGCCGAGGGGTTGTAGGGGCGGAGTTCTCGACAGCCAGACTTGGGGGTGGTGGTTGCAAAAACAGAGAGCAAGGTTGGCGATGCGAGTGGTAGGCCTGCCACATCTAGAAGGGATGGATGCAAGTGGTGGCCATATGCGAATGGTGGTCGGATGCGAGTGGTAGGATGACGGCGACAACGAAGACTATGGGAGGACATTGACTGAAGGCAATTGAAAAAGATAGACTTTAGAGTGGGTTGAGGAGACAAACGATTGAATTGATTCTAGGGTTTCAAATTGGGGTCGAACTTGGAAGAGGAGTAATGAGTACTGGGTAGAACGCATGCCTCCATTTTCATTAATGTTTTTTTTTTAATTCCATTTGTCACGTTGACCCCTTTTGTTTTTCTTTATTTTGCTGTCGTTGACCCTTTAAAAAAAACTAGCAAACCGCAATTCTAATTAAAAAAAGCTGGAAATAAAATTGCTTTTTATTTTTTTTACTCATATTAACTATAGATATTTACTCCAACTAACTTTATGTAAATCTTTTTTCATCATAATAAAGTTATAATAATAATAATAATAATAATAATAATAATAATAATAATAATAATAAACAAAACAATCTAAAAAAAGTTTGAATCTATCTAATATATTTTAAGGGCAATTGCTAACATAAATTTTGTTAAATCACTCTCTAGCCCATCTTTGATTAAAAAAAATTCTTAATTAACTTACATACATTTTTTTTTTACAGATTTAACATTTTCTCACTTATCCAAATTATAAAATAATATTTTTTTTAATAAATTAATGTACGACCATCTTTGTAACATACATGAAATAATTAGAATGAATTTTTTTTAATGATGTCCTCTATTTCACTTATGATACAATTAACAATTTACTATAGCTCAGATTTCCCGTTTTTGTTCTCTAACCCAAATCAAACAACGACATTTTTTTAACAAATTAACACCCCTTCATAATATAATAAAGCTGAAATAATTAAAAAAGATTTTTTTTATTATGGTTTGAACAAATTATAATTATTATTTAATTAGTTTAAAATTTTAATTATGATTTTATTTTAACAAATCTTTGCGAGTAATACATTGATAATCGATTTCATAGTTAAATTGTTTAAATAGTTGTACACATATATTTTCAATTATATGTATAACTCTTAGTTAAAAAAATATAACGAAAATGGTATCATTTTTTAAAAAATTATATGTTATTCAATAAGATATGATATATGGAGGAAATTTCAATAATATGCTTAAATTTAAAAAAGATATATGCTCAATGTTAAAAATAATATGTTTACTTAATTGCATGAGTTAAATTCTTTGTAAGTTGTAAAATATATGGGATATCAAAGACTTTTGTGAAAAATATGATTAAGTTCGACACAAACAAAATTGGGAATATGAAACAAACGAATAGATCGAATACAATATATGAAATTTTCGGGAAAAGATCATATTATTGTTTCTTTAATAAATTTAGTTATATTTAAATTTTGTTTGATATGAATGAAATTTGCGGAATATTGAAAATTATATGAAAAAAATTATTTTAAAACATCGATATGAAGTAAAATTGATATGAATATGCTTCTCACATCAAATTTCATATTATTCGATTATGACGTGTTACCGCCATTTTTTAAGGCCGTTATATTTTCATGTACCTACTGGATGAGCATGTTATTTCATTTCTTAATAATTACACAACTTTTTTTTCCAACATATATTTTTCATCTATTAAATAACATACTTACATGTGACTAACGCTTATACTTACAATTGATACTTATATGGATGGATGTGTTATTATAACATTATATCTCCTCCGATATTTTTCTATGCTCTCCATCCCAAAGTTCTTAAAATTCCATTCACCTAGCGTGTCTGACGATTATGTAGTCCACATAACAAAGGATTTGGTTCTACCTTCTAGCCCATTATGACAACAAGAATTTGTTTAATGTTCAAAGCAAATAATCATGCAACTTACTAAAAAACTTAGAAGACGACAAAAATTAATTTAAACCACAGTCTACATTCATGCATCCAACTATTTCTATATAAAAAGGTGAGACATTGATGTTTTTCCACATATATTCTATACTAATATAATATAAGCATAGCTTTTTTCAAAATTAATATTATTTGGTTATGTCGTTTTCATATATTGTTATAATATTATAATATATATAAATAAATTATGATAATATCTTCTAGATCTGAAAAAAATATAATATGTGTTACAAATCCCGTGCGTTACGCACGGGTACTACGCTAGTCAATATATAATACTAAAGGAGAAGTCGTCTAAGCCATGTGGCGCCTTCTCTTTTAATATATGTATTTTAATTTATTTATTAATTAAGTTATTTCACAAATCTAATTCAGTTAAGATCTGAATAAGAAATCGGTTAAGATATGTAAACTGCATATCGAATTGTTTGGATAACTAAACAAATCTAATTAATTAATTAATTATAATTCAGTTAAGATTTGAATACGAAATGAGTTGAGATATTTTTGATATTTTGGTTGGTTATAGTTTAGATATCCACCGGATAAGATTAAAATAAAATAATATTTTAATTTTTTTTTGAACCGGAAATAATTTGGTTTTAGGGGAACCCTAAGAGCCAAGGGCATCCATACGGATGAGAGAGCAGAGCAAAGAATCGTCAGGGCTAATGTGACTGTGCAAGGCAAAGTTTAGATGTGTTAGACGGTCCGCAACTTGATTTGCCTCGCGATAGACATGACGAATCTCGACAGAAGAGAAGAAACCTAGCAAGACTAGACTGTCCGAGACAATCATTTCGGAGTCTCCTGAAGGTTTCCCCAGACCTTTTAGACTATTGATGATGGTAAGATTGTCACCTTCAATTTCCCAAAGCTTTCCGATCCCACGACAGTAGGGATTGGGCAAGGACCACAGTCAAAAAAGATCGGCGTTCCCATATGGTTTCAGATTATAAAGTCGTAGGCACCAAAACCAGTGGGTGCGAGAGCCCCGTCAAAATAATATTTATTTTAACAAATCAAATATGATTTTCTTCTTTATCTATTTATATTTTTAAATGTGTGTCTTTCTATGTACACCATCTTTTTTTTTTTTTTTGAACCGGAAATTATTCGAAGTCCAAGACTTCAAAATAAGTCTGGAGCAACGAGAGGCCGAAAAACGGCAGACGGGCTAACCGTCATGATACAACCTAGAAAGGCAAAAAACAAAAAAAAAACCCGAAACAAAAGATCTCAGCATGAAGACTAGAAGAGAGACAGTCGAAGGACACCAAGTGGAAGTTGCGAATGCCGAGAACATGGGAAAGTCGATGGACTGACACGACAACTCGACACCGGGGAGACAGATGCAGAAACCCATCAGCGGAAAAGGCGTCTCTTGGGGAAGTGCGGATCAACGACGTTCCCCCACCTAGATGAGAGATCTTCGAGAATCACGAACACTGCCACGGTCAACTCGAACAACAGGGCGCCCGAGACTGCACATCATCCGGAACTAAACGAACTCACACCCAAGAAACGACTCCACTCTACCGGGCCAAATAAACCAAGATCAAATGAAATGGGTTAAAGGGTAAAGCAATTCAGTCAGTCGGATAAATTTATATTTATATATATAACTATATAAATATATAAATAAATATATTTATATAAAGATATATATAAATAAAATGGTAAGTGGATTAAAGGATCAAGGACCAAGAAAAAGGGTCCAAGAAACGAGAGCCGAACTGGGCTAAAAGTCTTGGACCAATTTGGTAAAAGGTATCCAAACTAAGTGCTCGGATCAAAAGAGATACACAAAGTTTTTATGAATTTTTTGTTTTTTGTTTTTGGTTTTTTTTTTCCAAAGCGTGGCGTGCAAGGGCTAAAGAAAGTCGTGCATGTCAAGGACTGGAAAAAGCAGAGGTGGCTCGGCCGGCGAAGGCGTGAAGACAGCCAAGCAGAAACCGGGAAGACCGGATCTCCTTGGAGCGCAAGGAACGCGAAGGCCAGGCCGAGGGAGCAGGGGACCAATCGGTGAATTTAGAGGCGGTGGAGGCCGAGGGAGCCAGGGAAGGCCGGGCCGAGGCGAGCCCACCCGCTCAGCACCCTCCGGGAAAGACGCCCGTAAGGTGCAGTCCCAATTCGATTACAGAACTTTTGTTTGAACGGATCTAGGATAGAGGTTTGATTGCTTTAGATTTGGCCTTCTATTCTGCTGATTTTCATGATTTTTTAGTTGATAACCCTTGATTTTGGGTTGATAGGTTTTCTTCGCTGATTTCCATAGATCTGTTTAACCCATTTGATTAACAACTGGGTTTGGGATACCAAACCGGTGGAGAATCATCATGCAGATTAACCAAACCGAGGCCAAAGAGGCCGGATCTGGAGGAAACCGGCGCCGACAAAGAAGCACGGATGGCAAAGGCGACAGCGGCGGTGGCGAGGTCACGGGATTCGTCATAGGCGTGGAAGCGCCGACGAAGTTTCCGCCAAATCGAGGCTTCCAACGGAGGTCACAGAAGTGTGGTCTGTCAAGGAGGAGAGAGGGGAAGAGGAGGTGGTTGTCTCCGCCAGCGAGCGGCGGCGGCGAGAGCGGAGTAAGGGTGGGAGCGAGAGAGTGCGAGGGTAGGTTAAGAGGTTTGTAACAACTTGATGGTGATGGTGAAATAAAAAAGGCAGAGCAGCCCGCTAGAAAAAACCACATCGGTGGTGGTGATGGCACCAAGCCGGCGACGACAAATGGTGGTGTCGACAGCTATTGATGGTGCTGGTTGAAGGTTTGAGTTTTGGGTTAAGTTTGTTGATGAAAGCAATAGATTTGGGGTTGAGCTTTTCAAGACTCGGTTGGTCCCCAGATTGAGATTGAGATTGAGATTTGATTATTGATTATTGATTGAAGAGGGGTTGAGACTTTCAAGACTCGGTTGGTCCCCATATTGAGATTGAAGAGAGGTATATAGAGAGAAGCTCTCACTTGATAACCTTTGTTGATAAATTTTGTTAATATGGGGGTTACTGAATGTTAGATTTTTCCCAAAATTTAATTTGGGTTGAGTTGAGATTGTTGGGGTTGAGAATATAGATCTTGGTTGTTACCCTATTGTTGTTATTGTTGATGATGGTGGAGGAGATTGTTGGGGTTGAGAATATAGATCTCGGTTGTTCCCCTATTATTGTTAAAAAAAATTTGCAAAACAGGCAATTTATTTGGACGAATTTGCAAAATAGCCACGGGTTTGGACAATTTAACAAGATGTCTTATGTATATACTAATTCTCAAATTTTTTTTTTTTTTCTGAGAGTTGCCTCCAATCCAATCTCTCTCTCCAATCTCTCTCTCCGCCAGATCTCCTCCGCTAGATCTCAGAGCATCGCCGGATCTCCTCCAGATCTCGGATCTTCTCGTCTCCTCGGAGCGAGCGAGGCCGAGATGGCCGGACATCTCCTCAGAGATCGCGAGCGAGGGCTGGATCTGAGAATCCGGAGGAGGAGCCGCCATGGACGGAGGAGGAGCGAACTCGGAGGTCGAGCGAGCGGCCGGTGGCGGTTGCGGAGGCGGAGAGCGAGCGAGCGAGTCGAGTCGAGTGGCCGGAGCGAGGCCGAAGCAGAGGCCAAAGCAAGCGAGCGCGAGGGAGCGAGCGATATCTCCGGCGAGGTGGTTACAGATCCGGCCAGATCTATGGCTAGGCGGCCAGATCTATGGCGAGCGAGCGAGGCCGGAGTGAAGGAGGCCGGAGCTTGTGAGCGAAGCCGGAGGCGGTGCGAGCGGCGGCTCCGAGATCCATTCCAGATCTATGGCGAGCGCTGGAATCGGGGAGGGAGAAGAAATTTTGTTAAATTACAAAACTTACCCCATAAATATGGGAATTACAAAAAAATATCTATATTTTATTATGTGATTCACGTCTACTATATTTTTATTTTTACATTTGCACAACATAAAGTTATATTTGCACAACAAATTGTTATATTTGTGCAACGTAAAGTTATTTTTGCACAACAAAAAGTTCTGAAACGAAAAAAAAAGCGGAAAAAATATTATATTTTGCACAACAAAATGTTATATTTGCACAACTTACGGTTAAATTTGCACAACGTACTCTTATATTTGCACGACAAAATTTTAAAAAAAAAACTAGACTTGGGTCATATTTGCACAAGTTACGGTTAAATTTTCAGAACGTACTATTATATTTGCACGGCAAAATGTTAAATAAAATAAATTTTAATTTAATTAAAAATTAAAAAAAAACTCATGTATCGCTCACGATCTGTTTTCCGGACTGCGATCTGAATGGGAGAGAGACTGCGATCTGAATGTGAATCTCGTCGCTCGTCGATTGCGACTCGATCAGTCCATATATGTGCACAACGTAAAGTTATTTTTGCAAAACAGAAAGTTCTGAAACGAAAAAAAAAGCGGAAAAAATTTATATTTTGCACAACATACGATGTAAGAGTTGCACGACTTTGTTGTAAGAGTTGCTCGCCTCTGTTGTAAGAGTTGCACGACTCTGTTGTAAGAGTTGCACGACTCTTGTTTTAAGAGTTGACTGAGTTCTTGGATAAGCTTAAGATGATGCAGGGTGGCGTTTCTGTCGATTTTAGTGGGATTAATATTGACAAATCCGTTGTTAGATACTTGGCAGGTAATTTTTGCACAATAATCGAGACTTTGTGAAATTGTTCTCAACATGATCTTATTTTCTCTCAATATAATTTCATACTTTCTAAATAAATTATTGCACAACATTCTCTTATTTTTGCTCAACAATTCTTTATTTTTGCACAACAATCGAGACTTGTGAAATTGTGTCTCCTCATAATCTTGTTTTTTGTCAATATAATTTTATACTTTTTTAATAGATTATTGCACAACACGGTCTTATTTTTGCTCATCAATAGAGTAAAATTGCACAACATGGGGGGATTGGTGGAAATGTGATCAACATTATCTTTAAGAGTTGCACGACTCTGTTTTAAGAGTTGCACGACTCCGTTGTAAGAGTTGCACGACTCTGTTTTAAGAGTTGCTCAACGTCATCTTATTTTTGCTCAACTATAGGTTATTTTTTCACAACAATCGAGACTCGTGAATTTGTTCTCAACATGATATTATTTTCTCTCAATATAATTTCATACTTTCTCAATAAATTATTGCACAACATGCTCTTATTTTTGCTCATCAATACTTTATTTTTGCACAACTAGTGGTGAAAATTAGTGCTGACACTAATATTAGTTACAATTAGTGCTGACACTGATATTAGGTACAATTAGTGTTGACACTGATATTAGTTACAATTAGTGTTGACACTGATATTAGTTACAATTAGTGTTGACGCTGATATTAGTTACAATCGAGTCATTTTCCTAAGTAATAACTTTGTAGTTTAGTATATATTTTTTCCGTGTCAGCACTCTTTTTTCTTCATGTCAGCACATTTTTTAGGGTTGCACAACTGTATTTTAGAGTTGCACAACTTTAGTTTAGAGTTGCACAACTTTAGTTTAGATTTTCACAACTGTATTTTATTTGTGTCAGCACCTCCAAGAAACACTTTTCATTATATTTATCATTATTTTAAGAGTTGCACGACTCTGTTGTAAGAGTTACACGACTCTGTTTTAAGAATTGCACGACTTTGTTTTAAGAATTACACGACTCTGTTTTAAGAGTTGCACGACTCTGTTGTAAGAGTTGCACGACTCTGTTTTAAGAGTTGTACGACTCTTGTTTTAAGAGTTGCACGACTCTGTTTTAAGAGTTGCACGACTATGTTTTAAGAGTTGCACGACAATCGAGACTTGTGAAATTATTCTCAACATGATCTTATTTTATCTCAATATAATTTCAGACTTTCTCAATAAACTGTAAGCGATCCATAATCTATATTTTTTTTTATTTCTTTAACATTTTGTCGTACAAATATAAGAGTATGTTATGCAAATATATCCGTAAGTTGTGCAAATATGACCCGAGTTTAGTTTTTTTTTAATTTTATTTTACATTTTGTCGTGCAAATATAACCGTATATTGTGCTTGTGCAAATATAATCATATGTTGTACAAGTATAACATTTTTTTGTGCAAAAATAAAAATAAAAGTATAGATTACGGATCACATAATAAAATATAGATAGTTTTTTTAATTTCCATAATTATGGGGTAAGTTTTATAATTTATTCAAAAGTCCTTCTTCTTCCTCCCGATTTCTGCGAAGAGAACGCCGGCCGGCCTGCGCCGCCTCGCCGCCTCCGGCTCGCTCGACCTCGCTCGGATCCATGGTGCTCGCTCGACATCACTCCGGCCGCTCGATTTCGCTCCGCCGCTCGCTCGAACTCGCTCCGACACTCTCGCTCTTCGGCGCTCTTGATCTCTGTCTCGAATTCGACTAATTGGAACTGTAATTCGACTAATTGGAACTCGAATTCACTAGATCTCCCCACGCTGAATTGATCAATTTGCCGAATCAATTAGCCGAATTGCAGATCTGCGTCGCCGAATCAATTGGACATAGAATTCGAATTCAGATCTGGCGGGGGAGGATGTGAGGCGGCGCGAGGCGGAGCGAGCGAGAGCGGCGGCGAACGGGAGGAGATGAGGAAGATGGACGGAGATGGAGGTAGATCTCGCGGCGACGTCGGAGGCTTCGCCTCCAGATCCGGCGAGAGCGCAAGGGCGAGAGAGCGCGACCGGAGAGATCGAGAGATTAGGAATTGAGGATCTGATTTAATTAGTATATATAGCGGACATTTTACAAAATTGTCCCAAAATGTGGATATTTCGCAAAATAAGCCCATTTTCGTGGCTATTTTGCAAAATCCCCTTTATTGTTATTGTTGATGATGGTGGAGTAGATTGGTGAAGGTGGTGGTGTTGATGGTTATATCCTATGTACACCGTCATTTACTATATAATCACCATTCTTCTCACTTTCTTTTCATTTTTCTTTCTCTTATCTCTACCTCAAGTTTCTTATATCCGTTGAAGGATAAATTCGTACAATCATACTAATGATACAAATCAACAATTTTTGAAATTAATGGTGAGACTCAATTTGATTTCTGGCTCTCTTTTATATTTTTGTATTTTTTTAATTTCAATTTCACATTCTCAATGTGAGATTTATTTGTACGCATATAGCACTTCTTTATTTGTATTTATAACTCTATAATGTAATTTATTTAGTTAAATATATAAGTTATTATTTAATCCCTTTAGTTTTAGTTGACACTCATATTTGAACAGTTCATGGATAATTGATACTATTTTATTTGAACCAGTTCATTATACGTTTGATCAACTCTATGAGATGAAATATCATCCACAAATATATTACTGAAATATCTTAATTTTCAACGAATGAAAACGGAATAGTTGAAGGTTGTACATTGGGTTACAATCTCACATGAGAATCAAAATTTCACTTTAAGTAATTGGATGATTGGTTGTAGGAGTTACTTGATTAGTTATGGACCATCATGAGAAGAGGCACAAAATCAAATAAGTTATAATCAATTTATCAATTGTTTGATGCAAACGCCAAACTAACTCATTTCACACAAATGAAAAAGCAATAAAGCAAAGAATTGAAATGTGTCAGTTTAACCTACTATAGCCGGTGACAGAAAGTTAAAAAAAATATTTTCATTTAAAGACATTCCGCACAAGGTGCGGGTTCTATACTAGTATCTACTTAAAAGCAAAGAGTTTTTTACACGTGTCACTCTCTCCATTACTTTCGCATTCCCGACCAATTAGCTTTTTTCTTTTTAATTTCTTCTTTTACCTTTTTTTGTTTTATTTCCAATCTTCTCCCACGCTGCACTAGGGTTGAGAGCTCTTCCGCCTCCCCACATCTGGCGAATCGGTTCCACGGGACTCATCCGCCGATTTGAGATCTTCCTCCTTGCCTCTGCCGATTCGATGACTTCGTCTTCCTCCTCCGCTGAGGTTCTATCCCCTCCTCTCCTCCATCTTTCTCGGTTTTCAAACCTCAATTTCATGGATTTTCGCCTATTTATTTCAGGTTTGAACATTGATGTTTATTCCAGAGTTCCGGTTTCATGCTCCTCCTCCGCCGAGGTTAAGCCGCCTCCTCCTCTCCATCTTTCTCCTATGACTAATTTTTGCCTAATTTCTCCAATAACAAATAGCAGTCGCTTAGATTCATGCCCTTTTGAATGTTGACAGGGTTAGATCGACGATCAAATCGTTGATCGGCTAGGGCTTACACGTCCATATAAGACACATGTATAGCCCGTCTCTTTATTTATTTCTTAACTTATTTTTCAGACATGATTGCCATTTTTTATTTTTTGTTCATTCCTACTTCAATTTTTCTAAGAGCAGTCAAGTCTATATAATTGGTATTTGCTTCTTCGATCTTATTATGTGGTGACATAGGCTTTTGATATAAAACATGCTTCCCATCCCACACATGGCAACTTAATCTGTAATTTCAGCACTTTAATATGAAATCTATGATTCTGTTTGCTTTATTCTTTCTTGCTTTAACTAATATTTATTTTAGCAATTATATGTACCTACAATTACTATGAAATCTATTATTCTTTCGTGCTTTGATTAAACTTTATTTATTTTATTATTCAGTCCAATATATCTAGATATCCAGACAACAATACCTATCTGGGTTGAAATATATCTAGATCTACACAAAACTCTTGTCAACACTCTTTAATGTCTATTAGCTACTTTTTTCTGATCTTTGTGCACACTTTTTAATTTTCATTTCTTTTTTTAATATGATGTATTTTCTTCCCATGCAGAGCATTGAGGTAATTATGTAACAAACCCCAACCCTTGAAGCTATCATCTCGGAGAGGAAATCAGATTTTTGTGCTCAATACAAGATGAGCGGAATCCAAGATTCAATACCCTTCTTTTTGTTCTGGAAGACATCAGCTAGAAGATGTTCCAAGTGTACTCGGAACATTATAGCATTATGATTTGAGCATGTTGGATTGGAGCAAGTAAGTTGGTTTTTCTACTTTCAGTGTCACAATTAAATTGAGTTAATGAACTTACAGAACAGATTTTGCTTAATAACTAGGGTGGCATGCCCGTGCTACGCACGGGACAATTTTTGTGTCAAATATGTCAGTTTAATCGGATTTAGTCTATAAATAACTGAAGAAATAACACGTGAGATTTAAAATGTTGAGATATTCATAGATTGCAGAAAAAACGACTTGAAGTAATCACCAAGGAAATATGAAATCGCACAATGTCTTATAGTAGACCTTACTGAATTGTCACCGGTAACATAGAACACATGAGTTAATCTCTCTGATATCATTGTATTATTATTATTATTATTATTATTATTATTATTATTATTATTATTATTATTATTATTATTATAGTGTAATTTCAATATATATACCAAAATGTGTATTGAATTGGCCGGGGTACGAAAAGTGTAGATAATACACTATAAGTCCACACATATATACTACCACACTGTGTATTTTAATTTATAAGTCCATGAATCAACTTCAAACTTATTTGTGTTCATGAGAAGCCACACATATATACTATTTTGTTTATAGCAAAAATATCTATCATGTTCAACATCTATTATAATCTAATTATTGAATCAAGTAGTCAATTTGCACCACTTTCTCATCATGCTCTCTCCTCCCGAGCTC
Source organism: Persicaria maculosa (assembly GCA_963922045.1). Classification (NCBI taxonomy): domain Eukaryota; kingdom Viridiplantae; phylum Streptophyta; class Magnoliopsida; order Caryophyllales; family Polygonaceae; genus Persicaria; species Persicaria maculosa. The sequence goes on from OY998254.1 coordinate 71,651,771, forward strand.
TCTCCGCGCGGCCTCCATCATCTTCCTCTGTTGTAATGTTAACTAAATTAAAATAGATCTCAACATATGTTTTAGATTGTACAATAACAATTATAAAAACAGAAAAAGAAGAAACATGTGATTGAGCTGAGGGTACTATCACCAAATATATATTGTATATATGCGAACAAATTTGAGAAACTACTTAAATAATATTTAGACGAATAAACTTTTAAAAATAGATAATCTCACCAATTCGGTATATGTTCACAAATCATTGTATAAAATATTAGAGTGTGGGCCTTTGATCTTTCTTCGAGCATTCTTACCTTGGTATAGGTTGATATGGTTTTGGCAATCAAATAGAACCGGTCTATAATTTACGAATAAATAAATAAAATCATTGTTTCAAAACCATTAATCCATCATATACATACAATTTAGTTACAAAATTGCTAAAAATATGATTAATTAAATCAAAATGGGTACCTGATGCTCGGTTATTTCTGTTCACCATTCTCCTAAGCTTTTGTGTGTTTTTAATTTGTCCGTTCCACTAAAATAAATCATTCGATCACCTCCCTTTGACAAAGAGGTAGTCCCCAACAACTATAGTCATTGAGCTAAAGAATGCAAGTTGATCCAAATTGAATAAGAATACAAAAATAGTGTAAATTTTCATGAACTTAATAGTATCAATAAATTGCCCTTGAACACAACTTTTTTTTTATATATTATTATAATATTATTATATAGATAGATAGATATTATAGATAGATAGATAGATAGATAGATAGATAGATAGATAGATGAAAAAAAAATAGTATATAAGCATTTTTTAACACTACATCATTATAATGCCAACGAAGGCTTACTTTGTTTTCGAATTGCAATTAACAATGTTATAAATTTGTTTCTTTGAAATTGTAATAATAGGGGATTACAAATCAAAAGAAATTGCTATTTGGTATCTATTTTTCATTTCAACAGAATATATAGAGATATATATACAATTAAACCTACACATTATTATAAATATATACAAATGCACATTTTAGCTTATTTTGAGGAATCAGAAATTTAAAATGATACTTACAACTTAAACATCATGAATTAATCAACATTGATGTGCCCGGATTGAATCAATTCATCAATTCATTAGTACTAAACAAAATTGAAGGAAGAAAAATGATATCATGAGAATGGTACGTCCTAACCTATCTCTTAATTAGGTATGGTTCCCCTTATGTTTATAAAATTTATCCGCTTTCATGTTCAAGTGGTTAACACGTTTATAATTCGCGGTAAAAAAATCATAGTTAATCATATAAAAGCATTATAAAAAAGTAGTTAGTTCAAAATAACATACCTATAAGTAATGAGTATAGAGATTGTACTTGACGTACATTTGAACTTGTGAAGCCATGGTTAGGAACAAATCCAAAGCTTTCTCGATTTACTTTGACAAATCTAGAGTTTTCTCTATATTTGATCTGTTGATCGATCATATCCCTTTCTCAATCTACATACTTGACAATGACAAACATATATACTTATAGAACTCTATCAATGGACTTTTACTGTTGTAATTTAAGTCTTATAAATTAATTAGGAAGATAGAAAGTCATGCATATGAGTAGTGACTATTTTATAACTCTTAGTTTTAACGTTTAGTATGAAGGTAGAGAGTTAGGTCAATTAATTATTTTTTTATAACGGTAGATCTCTTAATATTCGATAATCCTTTTTTTTAATTATTGTCCAATGCCTCAAATTTGTAACCGGGGTGAAAATTACTACTCAAGACCTCAAATTTGATAAGTTAATTAGTAAATTGTTAGTTGTGATGTTTTGATAAAGTAAAACAAATAATGTGTTTTTTTTAAAAAGGCTTATAAAATATAACAAAATTCTAAACATAAAATTAATATATCCAAAACAAAAGAGAAGTAAATTTATTAATTAGATTAGATTGTGATTAAGTAGAAAAATGACAAAGTAGGAAAATAAAATAAAAGATGTAGTTGTTGAGGTTTGAACCTTGGATGATGGGATTCTCATCAACAACTACTACCATTGGGCCAAAGAAGTTATTTTGATGTAAATTGAGAATATAAGAAAAAATAGCAAAATTTTTGTGGAGTTAATGATGGCAATAAATTGCCCATGAACACAACTTTTAAGGTTTATATATAGATTTGTGTTAGTATTAAGAATCAGGATATTGTACCTAGAACTTCAATGCAAAATAGCCATGAATGCATCTTTCTTCCAGTATTAACTTTTGAAATTGATTGATTTAGCGGGTAGAGAGTTGGCTGACAACCAACTGTCCATTTTTTAGAAATGATTTATGCAGGTAACTTTGTTTTGTGTAATTTATGTTTGGTGAAAATTGTGTGCGTCTAAAGTGTGGATTATTAGATTATTGAATTTGGTAAATTCCATGCTTCTTAGGTACTTTTTCCTTTCCTTTCTTTCGTAAAAGTGAAAGGGAGCAGTTTTTCATGTTTCTTTTATTTTCTAAGGGAGAAGACATTGGGTTAATTTGCTTGCTATTTTTGTATATTGTGTTTTTGTATAGATCATGAAGATACAATAAATCATTCACAACTAGAACTTAATGAGAGGATGAGATCAATCCTGGTGAACTGGTTGATTGAAGTTCACTCTAAATTTGAGTTGAGACCAGAAACACTCTACCTTACCATCAATATAATTGATAGGTTCCTAGGAGTTAAGAGTCTTCCTAGGAAGGAACTTGAGTTGGTTGGTATGTGTGCCTTGCTGAGATGGCTAGCAAGTATGAAGAAATCTGGGCTACTGAGGTATATTATCCATTCTTATTAATTTCAATTGGTGGTCAAATTGGTTGTATGAATGATCAGAAGCTAGCTAAGTGATTTATTCGGGTGAATGATTTGTTGTGCTGATCTGACAGGGCTTACACAAGAGAACAAGTGGGTTCAATGGAGAACTCAGTTATAGATAAATTGGAGTGTGGCTACTAACTGTTCCAACACCATACATGTTTCTTCCACGATTCGTCAGAGCCTCGCTCCCATCTTCTGACACTGAGTAATTCAGGGTATTATGCATACATGATGTTTGCAGTAAGGAGAGTGTTACTGTGATGTTACATAATCTGATATTCTTAAACTTAATAGTTGTACATAATCTGATATTCTTATATACTTCCATATATTTCTTTATTTCCTTTTGATCACAATGTTAAATTTCCCCTACTTTAGTATAAATACAATTATCTAAAACACATTTACTAACACATCAAACTCATCTCCTTTTCATCCTTTGTTGAGATGATGGGTTAAGTTGTTGAATACATTGCCTCAATGATATTGCTAAATTCTTTTCATCCTTTTCATCGGTGTTTCCATCATCAAAGTGTTTCCAATTATACTATATTCTAATCCTCCAAATCTCGGGATCCGATTTAAACAAGCAATGACGCCGGAGTTTCATATAATAAATTTTTTATCTACTTTTTTCTTTTCTTTTTTCTCGCAAACGTGCCATGGCGCGGGTATTTCACTAGTGTTTTTTAATTTAAAAAAGGTAATGAAATGCGTATATTTTTCCTAGTTTCTAGATTTTTTACTTGTACGTTAACCAAATAAGACCTTATATTTTTGCTTTTTATATCTTAATATTATAGGTTTATTATACAACATAACACGAATATACACAGTTTAAAACATATGCATTTTGTAAAAATCCCATGTGTGAAGTCTCCCTACTACTGCTAGACTGGTTTGCATGGGGTGGCAAACCGAGTCACAACAAGGCGATGATCCCACCACCCCCTTTTGCTAAGATGTATGCTCAGCTTTTTGTCGCTTGCCCCTGTTGGTTCTGCCTCACTTGGGGTGGTTGTCTCATAACCTACGGTATTAGCTCTTGCTGGATGAACATCCTTTATAATATCTATTTAGATGGTAAGTTCCCCATGCTAGATCCCTTATCCAGGAATATGTATGTTTTAGATGGTTTGCCTAGCACTAAATGTGGGCTTTCCCTTTGTATGATATATCCCACTACTGCTGTATTAATGTTATATGTTAATGAAGGGAAAACTAATTAAAATACCCCCAACTTTGAGGGTATGGTAAAAATATATCCTCAACTTTCAAATGTAATAAAAATATCCCGACCTTTACGGGTAGTGGTAATATATTACCACAAGTTTTTTCACGAGTAAAAAATGCTGACAAGGCAGCCTACGCGGATTTTTTACAAGGGTTTTCTTGAACAGTGTACTTAGGAAAAAATCAAGAGTTGAGCCGGGTTCATACCCAACGCCTTTTCCTCTCTCATATCTTCTTCCATGGACCGTGGTCGCCTCTTGAATTGTCTTCCAGGTAGCTCATGGTTCCTCTTCAATATCAGTCTTCCTCCCTCGTGGTCGACTATCTTAAACTGTCTCTCTCACATCTTCTTCCCCTTTGATTCGTTCATGGATTTGGGTGGTTAAGTTTTTTTTCCCCTCTTCGTTGTTGTTGTTGTTGGTTTAGTTTTGTTGTCGGTTTGGTGTTAGGAATAGTCGTGTTGTGTTAATTTGAGACAATTTTGACCAAATTAGTTGCTTGGTTGAATCAATTTTGTTTTTCGGGTTTAATTTGTTATCGTTTTATTTTTTCCTAAGGAAACCGATCAAGAAAACCCAATTTTAGTGCTAATTTGTGAAAAAAGACTTCCGCGTATGTTGTCTTGTAAAAAAAAATTCTACGTAGGCTGTCTTGACAGCATTTTTTACCCGTGAGAAAGCACAGGATAATATATTACCACCACACTCAAAGGTCGGGATATTTTTATTACATTTGAAAGTTGAGGATATATTTTTACCATACCCCAAAAGGTGGGGATATTTTAATTAGTTTTCCCGTTAATGAATGGTCTAATCTTTGGTTACAACTGTGTCTGCACAATAATTCCAAGATAACTAAGTTGTACTGGTTTGTTTCTTTCCCTCGCGAAGTTTGGATTCAATACATTCCAGGGGCTCGCCCTCCTGAACTTCATGATCCTCATAACTCTTGTGACTATTGCTTTAAGCTCCCTTCTAAAGGATTCATGAATTATCTACTGATAAACCACCCCACCCTACTGTCTGATGCTCAAAAATCATTCCGCTTTAATTGGTTTAGCGAGAACCTTCATGGTAACAAATTAACCCATCTAAATTTCTCAAACCAGCATGTCCTAAACTGTTTTACATCTAGGAATCTAAATGAAAAGATTATTAAAAACTATAGCCACTGCAGATCTAAACTAATACCTCTAACTGCAACTTGTTGGAGGTGGGATAGAATTCCCTATCTAAGTAAGTTATTTGTGACTAAGGAACAAAGTAAATGGGTGGTATTAAATATGGATAGCATCACGTTGAGGATAGGTAAATCAATTATAATTCTCCATTGTAGAACCTATGTCCTTAAAATAAAAACTAGATCTTTATATGTGTATGGAGCAGATCAACTTGGTATGAATTGTTCTAGCTGTCAAGTGATTTTGTGGAATAAATATTATATTGTGAATAGATTCCTTGTTTACTTGGTTTGTAGCTTAGTCTCACCCAAGGGTCTTTGCACGTTTCCCTTGTTGGGTGTTGCCCCTATGGCCTCTTGGGTCTCTGTTTGGGTAAATACAAAGAGACAAACTCTTATAACTAAAGATGCTCTCCAAAAAATATGGCATTTTCGGATTACATGCTACTTTGTCTCTGGATCATATACTACTTCTAAATATAAATCCCAAATCGTTGTTTTGGGGCTTATCGGTTCTCATAGGCTTTGTGGTACCGATCTCCTTAAACAACTTTCTAGCACTCATCCAAGCATTCCACCCGGCTGTAAGCTCCTAATCATTTGTGGCTTTTATACATTTCCTTTGATGCTTACAATTGTTTATCATCTTAATTATAGAATAATGTTGATTAAATTATACTCTATTGGAATCACTCGTAATATAGTCCTATGCTTTTGTTTGCATTCTAAGTTTATACTTAAATGCTCAATTGTTAACCAATATTGGGAAATTTGGCTTTCAATGATGTATCAATCATTAATACACCCGTTTTTTGCAAAAAGACCAGCCCTCTGCTGCACTATACGAGAGCAATCTTCCTTAACAACGCCAGTGAAGCGGCCTTGTGCGGGCGTGGTTGTAACCACCGCCTTCAATGAGAGGATATTGTATACAAAACAAGTGGCTCTAAGTCACTCCCAACCCCCTTTTGAGGGCTATAAAAATGCCTACAACAAGTAGTTTTGCAAAACCACCTATTTACGCATGATCAAATTGCATATTATAATAATAATCCTAGCAATTGTATACACTATCTTTGTTATAAAACTACCACGTGGGAGAGGTCACCTTCCCTGCTCTCACGACAGAAAAGGTTATCTATGAAAGTCAGCTACTGGAATTGTAGAGGTATAGGGAAAACAACATTCTGGACTCATATCAATACATGGTGTAAAAATGATCATATCCAATTACTTGCTCTAGCGGAGACGAAGCTGGAAATATTCCAAACGAAATTGTATGGAAGAACGCTGGTTTGATAACGCAATTTGGTCACCGGCTCAAGGCAAATCAGGAGCTCTATGTATCCTTTGGAAGGCAAACCACCTAATCAATGAGACCATTTCGATAGAAATCCACCTCCCTAGAATTATTGGGGTCAGATACAAAAACTCGCAAAATGATTCTTCTCTAATGCTCTTCATTGTTTATGCCCCTCCAGGATTGAGGGAAAAAGACGAATTTTGGAGAACCCTGACTGAACTAGTCACCAATTCAACTCTTCCGTGTATGGCGATGGGCGATCTTAACGAAATTTTATGTAGCTCGGATAAAATTGGTGGTGCAGAAATCAACCCTCATAGATTCCAGAGACTTGTTAGTTTCATAAGTGATTGTTCTATGGTGGATCTACCCACTATGGGGAACCACCTCACTTGGAGGAAAAAACCCGAGGGGGAAGGCAACATTATCGAGAAACTGGATAGAGTTCTTGTTCAACATCAAATTCTCCAATTTTTCCCAGAACTAATAACAAAAAATGGAGCGTTTGACTCATCGGACCATTGCCCCATTACTATAAACTTTGATAATGGTGTAATTCACAAACTACCTCCATTTAAGTTCGAGAATATTTGGCTACAAAGGAAGGATTTCCGAAACATTGTTAAACAAGCGTGGCGGGCGTCATGTACTGGTTCTGCTATGTTTCAAGTTATATACAAAACCAAATTGCTTAAACAAAAAGCAAAGGAATGGAATAAGAAAACATTTGGAAATATCTTCCGGCAACTCCAAGAAGTTGATAGCAGCCTGCTAGAGATACAACAACGAATGACTCAGCAAAATTGGTTGGATTATAGAGCCAAAGAGAGAAATCTTCTCCAAAAGAAAGAGAAGCTTCTTCTATTTCAGAAGAAGTACTGGAACCAAAGGGCTAAAACAAAACATTTAAAACTGGCAGATTCAAACACGGCCTATTTTCATAGAGTAGCAACCGGCAGAAGGAATAGAAAAATCATTCGATCAATTACTTCTAGTGAAGGTACGTATATCGAAGGGGATGAAAATATCAGAAATGAAATCCGTAAAGATTTTGAAAAGAGGTTTAAACAGTTTGAAAGGATAAATGAAAACCTCTTAAGGGAGTACCTAAATCTTATCACCCCGACCATAACCAATGAGGAAAATAATTACCTCACACAGCACCCAAGCAATGGGGAAATAAAAAAGGTTGTGTTTAGCCTTGGCAATAACAAATCCCCAGGCCCTGATGGAATGACGGCAGAATTTTATAAAAAATATTGGGACATTATTGGAGGATCGATCATCAAAGCAGTTAAAGGTTTCTTCCTTTCTGGAAGAATTCTTCGTCAAATAAATCATACATTTATTTCACTTCTACCAAAATGTGATAATCCCACGATGACCACACATTACAGACCAATCAGCTTATGCTCCACAATCTATAAAATTATTTCCAAAATTTTGACAGAGAGACTAAAAAATGTCATTGGCAAAATAATCCACCCTTTGCAAGGAGTATTTGTGTCAGATAGGGCTATACATGATAACGTTCTTATAGCCCATAAAATTTTCCACTCATTTCTTAGCAGAAAAGGTAAAGAAGGGTGGATGGCAATAAAGCTCGATATGGAGAAAGCATATGATAGAGTTGACTGGAATTTTACAAGGGCAGTAATGGAGAAATTTGGCTTCCACCCGACCTTTATTAAATGGATTATGGAATGTATATCCACAGTGCCGTTCTCTGTGCTCGTTAATAATGGCCCAACAGAGTTGTTCAGACCAACTAGAGGACTTCGGCAAGGTGATCCTCTATCCCCGTTTCTTTTTATATTGGGGGCAGAGATTTTGGCAAGAAAACTCTCACACAAAGCAAACATGAGAAATGGCCTCATTGGTTTCAAATTTGGGAAGGACGGACTACATGTGCCTTTCCTTACCTTCGCTGATGATATTATTATCTTCACCAAGGGTAACACCTCTGCTTGCTTAAAAGTCAAAACAGTTATAGATGAATACTGCAGCCTCTCAGGTCAAAAAGTAAATTACCACAAATCCGCTTTCCAAACTACGAAAGGAATCTCTAGATCTAGAATCGATGAATTTGAAAGATGCTTGTGTATATCAAATGAAATAACGATCGAAAAATATCTTGGTTGTCCTATTATCAACGGAAGAGTAAATAAACAAACTTTCGAGGAAATCGTCTATAAATCAAATGAGGAGCTTAGTAAATGGCGTGCTAATGCTCTATCACAGCAAGGACGCGCTATACTGATTGGCACAAACTTGGCATCAAAACCCTTATATACAATGCAAAGCTTCATGCTACCCAGCACAATCCATAAGGAACTTGACCAAATAAACAGATGTTTCTTCTGGAATAAAGATCTCCAATACCGGCCTTTGATAAGCTGGGATAAAATCTGTAAACCGAAAGGAAATGGAGGTTTAGGTATTCGAAAATCCAAGGATATGAATGAGGCACTACAAATGAAACTCATCTTGAAAATTCTGGCAGAACCAGAAAATATATGGGTAAAATTAATTCAGTACAAGTATTTGAAAACAACACATATATTGAACTACAAGAAAAGTGGGAATTCATCGTGGCAATGGTCGAAACTAACTCCTCTTATTGAAAAATTTAAAACGGGTCTAATCTGGTCGGTGGGAAATGGCAAATCGATTAAATTCTGGACCGATAACTGGCTTACAACTTCGCCAATAATCAAAAGGGTCGATTGTCCTACCATTCGAAATGATGACGAAACGGTGAGTGACTATATATTAGGAGGAAAATGGTGGGAGGAAAAATTATATATAACACAATCCCACAAACTATAGCAAAAGAAATATTGGATATCCCCCTTCCTAAGAATATATTTGATGACCGACTCTATTGGTGGCCGGATAGAGAGGGATGGTTTACAACAGCTAGTGCCTACAAACTGATCACTAAAAATAACAACCACAATGAGGACAATAATTCATGGACTTGGAAAATTGATACGACACCAAAAATTAAGAATTTCCTATGGAAACTAGGTCAAAAGGGTATTCCAACAGCTACACGTCTATCCCAAAAAGGGGTCTCCGTACCAATAACTTGTGTCCTTTGTAACAGTGCCACTGAGGATGATACTCATCTTTTTGTGGAATGCCAGTTTTCTAATTTCCATCTCCCATTGTCAGTGAGGACAAATCAGGATATAATCAATTTAATTGCAAATTCAAGAGATTTCTCTCCTATTTTGTCATTAATTGGAAGCACTCTTACAAAAGCTGAAAAGGAAAAAGTAGCGGTAATATGGTGGACAATTTGGTATATCAGAAATCAAACAATCTTTAGAAATGAACCAATTCTGAATCACGAATCTGTTAAACACATCATCACAACTCACTTGGAAAATTGGAAGAAAACCTCCATGCATGGAAATGAGGATGATATTCGATATACTCCAAAGGGTAATGCTACCAATTACACACAACCAAAGCTACGGATAAAAGCTGCTAAATGGAGAAAACCACCTGTAGGTATGTTTAAATTAAACTTCGATAGATCTACACTTGATAACAACGATAGCTCGATTGGCTACATCATTCGTGATTAGGAGGGTAGACCGATCCACATTGGCTATGACAGAATTGGCAAGCAGACCCTGCTGAAAGCTGAGGCTTTGGCCTTAAGACATGGAATAATCCAAACTCGGACGTTGGGAATAAACAAATTACAAATCGAAGGAGATTCCCTAATCATCATAAATCATTTAAAAACAAACTCCACATGCCCATGGGAAATAGAATTGGTGATGTCCGATATTAAAACAATGTTGTCGAGTGTGAGAGAAGTCTCCTTCTCTCACGTGCCCCGAAATGGCAACAGAGTGGCTGATAAGGTTGCACACCTTTGCCGCTCTGCCAGGGGCCTCGACATCAACACTGATACAGGTCTCCAAGACCTCATCCGCAAGGATGCTATCGGGTAGGATTACTCCACCCGAATTATTACCTGATCAAAAAATAAAATAAAATATGCATTTTGTAAAAAAGGTTTTCTTTAGACCCAAAAACTCACATCATTCATATGAACAATACTTTCTTCCTTCGGTAAAACATGTCATTTTAGTTTTTTTTATTAGGTAATAATTCAGGCAAGGAGATTACCGAGGCCTGAGGGCATCCTGACGGGTGAAGTTACGAAGACCAGAGTTGTTATATATGTCTGATCCCCTAACAAAGCGGCAAAGGCATGCAATCTTATCAGACATTTTATTACCAGAACGGGGAGTATGAGAGAAAGAAACATCCCCCATACCAGACATAATAAGTTTCACATAAGAAACATCCCCCATACCAGACATAATAAGTTTGACATCATTTATGAGCAGTTCAATTTCCCAAGGGACAGAACTCTTATTGTCACTACAAAAAAAAAACATTTTAGCAACGGCTGCTTCCCGTGGCTAAAAGATCATTTGCCGTGGCTAAAAGGTATTAGCCACGGCTATAGCCACGGCTATAGCCACGGGAAACCAGCCGTGGGGAAACCTTGGGTGGCAAAAGAGTTTATCTACGGGATCTGCCGTCGCTATTATGATAGCCACGGCTGTAGCGACGGCATTTAGCAAAGGCTAGCGAAGCTAACCCAAAATTGTTGCGACGGGTGATTGCCGTGGCTACTAACTACTTCCTGCCAAAATTTTGGCGCTTTATTTCTAATCATGCGACGGGAACATGCCGTGGCAAGTATTCTAGCTTTTTTTTTCTTGTTGCGACGGCAAAATGCCGATGCTAAGCTTATTAGGTATCTTCCCTTGTTTTCCCTGTTTGCGACGGCAAGATGCAGTGGCCAGTGGTAAGTCTTGCCCCTGTTTTTCCTATTTCACCTATTTCTTCCCTATTTTCATTCTAATTATCTAATGTGATCAATGATAACCATTTCACAAGTAGTTACAACCATAATACAATCTGCCAAAACCTTAGACTAAACATTGAAAGTATATAACAAAAATATGTTGCCAAGTCAGAGTTTTAGCATTCCGACAAAGATGTGGTGCTCAACAGAAGCAAATATACAAGTTAAAATGCTTCCATCAAATTGGAAAAGCAAGAATTCAAGTAACCCTGGAAACATATATAGCATGAACCTTTATTTGTCCATCTATTCCTCTGTACCAGCAGCAATAATCCTTGTGCCACCCTTTGGCAGCTTGGCAAAGGGTTTTGTAGCATATGCCTTAAGTATTTTTTGGAAGACCTGTCAATGCATAAGAAAGCCGATACCACGATTAAATCTTAGAAATAGAGTAGTTCTGACATGTTAAAAGCACAAGATAAGTTTTATTAGACTTTGTGCTATGGAATAAGGCTTATAGTACTCCGATAATGCATAAGTTTGAATTTTCGATGATCTCAAGAAACAAGAGTGTACTGTACGGGAAGTATTTATGGTTTACCTTCAACAAATTGAACAAGGTTTGGTTCTTTGTCAAAGCACTACATCGCTTTAGGCCTCGTCTGATAATCAAGAAGACCTGTGAAGTAGCACAATGGATGATTTAGTTGAAGGATTGAAGTGAAAGAACTTTATGGAATATATTTCATTATAAAATCTATGCTTAGACATGAAAATAACGGCAGATATGACCCAATTAGTCATGAACCTGATTTCACAAATAAATTAAAAGTACAATGTACTTACTACTTAGGCTCTCCCAGTTGGTGGGAAAATTGGGTGCAAGAAACACTGCCATCTACCTACAATTTTTTGAAAATGGTAAATAATAGTTCATTCCTTGAAGTGAACCCAATAGATAATACTGCAGGTTCATCCAATCGGCAATCACCAATCCTCAGCTCGATGTCTCCAACATAATCATAAAGAAAATCTTTAGTCTTGTCATAATGTTCGCTGCAGCAGCTGAAAATTGTATTTTCTCAATATCTGAAACGTGAACTAATGATATAACTCACAGATGCTCAATCAATAATTTATTTGACCACAAAACTTAATAATTTTCCATCACCTTCCCAGAACAATAGAAGAAAATACGAAGCATTGCCAAAACAATAGAAGAAAAGGAAGCATGAATCTAAAAGCAGGAGCTGCCTTTTACCTTGAATTGCAACTCTGAACCGCCGTATATGAGATTTACTATTTGTAGAGATTTACCAGTCCAATCTACACCATAGCTCTGGGTTTACTGAAAAGCATGGTGATGCAAGATAAGTATACAAAATGGAAAGAATTTTAGGATAATAATTGTATGGAAAATTTCTTACATTTAATTTAAGACTAGTAAATTGAATTGGCAACTCCAAAATTATTAGTATCTCAGGATATCAATAAAATTATAGTATGCAAAAAGACGAAACATCGTTATAGGAATTAAATATTACTATAAAGTATAGCCTAAATATTTTTTTAACTCTATATTAATTATTTCTGAAATCATACCTTGACTAATATATAAGCCATATTGGTTTGCATTTCACCTATGGACTGGAAAAGTGGTGGTAAATGGCTAAAATGGTTTTTCTTTCCTTGAAAAAAGTTATATCAAATGGGAAAATGAAACCACAATGTCCTTTATAAACAATACTCAGGTCACATATCTAAATGAAGATATAACTGAACTTCATTATGATGTTACATGACCACCGATTAAACCTTTTAGAATGAGAAGTGCCAACATAAGCATATACGGAGTATAATAAATAATATTTCTTCTTTAACTTCAAGCATAGTTTTTCAAGGATAAATTAATTAGAACCATCAGTTACCAACACAGTACAAGCATCCAAGTTCCCTTTAATGGCAGTCCAATGAAGAGGAGTAGAACCTGTACATATCAAAGAGAGGAAATCCAAGGGTTCAACTAACGAAAAAGGGTAAGAATTTAGAACTAAAAGATTATTAAGAGTATAAAATACAAAGCCTACTTAGACTAATGAAAAAGGGCAAGAATTTAAACCTTGAAGTCATACATACAAAAACAGAATTTTAGATGTATAAAAAAATTTAACCCCTTAAATAAATTTCTGGATCAGGCCATAATCTAGTAGATTCAACATAGTTAAGTATTTGTTGCAATAATCATGCCTAACTGATGATTACCTTTCATTATCACTTAGTATCACTGTTCACTGTAAGGGTAACACTGAAATGATGTTAACATAGAATTTTTTTTCCCTGTTATTAAACTCTTCAGATTTTGTAAGGATATATGAGAGAGCATTGTTGTTTTAAAAGCTTTAGCCAGAAAGATGATATGAAGGAATCAATAGCTCTGCAAGTACATGCAGTGGTGAGAGTGATTGTGAAATTTACAGAGAGATATAATAAAGATCATATATGAGTACAAGTGCCAACATGAAAAACTAAAAAATTCAGTGGATTTTTTTTCCCAAAGTGGGATTAATTGATATCTAGATGTTTGCTTCAGATTCATGTTCACAAGGGATATAAGCTTCTTGTATTGAGAGTTCCTCTCACTTGTAGTTGGATTTTTTTTTTCATGTTGGCACTTGAGTTGTGATTTTTCAGACCGTGTTTAACTGTTTCTTCTCTAAACTAAACCTCAACACTAGTTCACTGAGAAGATCAGGTTGCAATTATGTGTTACAAAGTAGCCATTCTGTACATTTCACATGAAAATTATCATTGTTTCTATGTTGATAAATCTAAATCCATAAACTGCACAAAGGAATATATTTTCTTTCTTCCACTAGTAAAAAGTCAAAATTAACACTACTGATAATTAATGGGTGATCAATAAATCCAACTGAAATTTTACTAACACTTGTGCTCATAAAACAGAACCCATTAGTGAAGAAAAATATGCTAAAGCAAGATTCTAAGGAAAGATTAAAAACAATTACAAAATAAAAATAAAAATCCAAATTGGAAGTGGTTGCTCAGAAAGTCTATGCAAGTTGCTATTGCCCAAGGTTTCGCCTATTTAGAGGAGCAAGGAAGTAGCTAATGAGTATATATAAATAATTATTACTTAAAAAAGTAGATAATAGTTAAAGCATTTAAGTATTTAAATGTTGTATTTTTCATGCACATACTCTTCTCAGAAATATTCACCATGAGATAATTGGATTGAAAGCCCAAACTTTCAAATTGTTTAATATTTTCTAGAGTTAGCAATAATTAGTCCCTAATGTACGTGGTGCATAAAATATGAATTATGTTTCTTTTAGACTGTACTGATCTTGTTTTACTTAGGATTTGTACCACGTCACACTAGCTACCAATCAAACCAGCAAAGAAAGGTGTGCAACATAAAGGCATTGAATTTATTCGATTTTAGTAATAAAGATGCAATCACTATGACAGTCCCAAAAAAAAAACACCACGACATTCAAAAAACGGAGAACATTTTAAACATAATCGAGTACAAATAGGAAAGAAACCATGAAAGTCATAAAGATTGACAAACCATCTAAACAACTAAAATTGATTGACATACAAGGTCAAAATCTGTAGTTCAGCCAGAATCAAACATGATACACTATGGCAGTCACATGAAACATAAGAACAGTGTTGCCATTAACACAGATGTTAATTTAAGTACAACGATAGAAAGGAAAAGGTATGAAACATAAGTACAATGGGTATGAGAGACTCACATCTAGAAGCAACCTTGGCATCTGACATCCTGAAACAATAAAATCAGAATATTTTACAATCAGAACAAAAGATATGACAAATAAAGATCGGGAATGAGTACAAGGAAAAGGAATTGGGAGACTAGATGAGACACTTAAGCTTGTGCTCCTTCTCAAGCTCAAGAAGTGGATTCAACAGATCAACAACGTTCTGGAGATCCTATATTCCAAAATCCTCACATTAATAACCGATTGGAAACTCAAATCTTACAAGTAACAACTGAACTAATCCTAAAAGCTAGGCCCAATTCTTCCCCATTCCCACTATCCCCAAATTAAACCCTAACCGTACACAAATTCAACTAAAACCTAGAAAACCCCTTTCAATATGTTCGTATGACTTGAAATTTAAGGATCTGAAGAGAGATTACCTGACAATGGAGATGTCGGAGAACGTTTTTGGGGACGACCAACAAACGCGCATGAGAAGATGGAGGCGCGCAAGATTAAGGAGTGAACTAGCAGACAAAGGGCGTCAAGGCCATCTCGGACGTGGCTCCGGCTTATACACAGATGGAGAAAGAGAATATTGAAGGCGCACAAAAATAAGGAGAAGAGGGCGTTCGCGCTTGGAATCTGGTTCTAATCCGAGAGAAACATCGGTGGATTTCCTGGTTTGTTTGCAAGGGCTAGAAGAGGTCGTGTGTTGGGGAAGGTCAGCGACTTAAAGGTGCAGCAGTGGCACAAGGGAGTTCGGCACCGCCGGTTTACTGAGGAGCCGGCAAGTGGTGGTTCGACGGAGGACTGAAATAACGAATTGCTCTTCTAGGGCTCTTCGGCCCTTCTCTTCCAAGGCATTGAAATGGAAACGAGGAGGTCAGATGCGGATAGAGGAGATAGGGTTGAGAGGGAGATGGATGCAGCGACTAGAGACAGATTAGGGAGAAAACAATCTGAGAGCTGAGAGGGAGATGGACGAACAGATGAGCAAATGAGACAGGGTTAGGTTTAGATCTGAACGAGCTGCGGTTGTCTAGAAAATGAAGTGGGAGGACGGTTATATACTAGGGTTAGGGTTAGCAACGGGAAGCCCCCTGCCGTGGCAAAATTCAGGAACAGCAAATGGGCTGCACTTATGTTGTACAGTAAATATCGACTCAATGGCCACGGCAACTCCTGCCGTTGCTACCTCTGTGGTTAATTTGTCTCTTTTACTACCTAATGGCCACGACAAAACATGCCGTTGCTATCATATGTAGCTAATTTGTTTTTTTGCTACCCAACAGCTACGGCAAACCACTGCCGTTGCTACCAGGTGTGGCCAATATGTTTTTTTTTGTAGTGTGTTAAGATAATTTATAATAATGAGATTAGAGATATTTAGTTTAATTGACATCATCAACAATACCTAATTTAAGTGACAGAGCTTTCGTCATAAGGGGGCTATGCTTCCCAACCATTCAGAAACCGATATGTATAAGACGACCTATCCAGTCCCAAATAATAACCCCAATTGAGTTATCCGAATTCAAAACAGAAGAACCATCAAAATTTATATTAAAAGTTCCATAAGGTGGTTTTTAGCTGTTTTTCGTCGCGAAGGCTTAGCTCTGGAGCTAGTAGTGATGCGTAGCAATTGGCTAGGCGGGCCAATTACATAGAATTCAAAACAAAAGAACCATCAAAATTTATATTAAAAGTTCCATAAGGTGGTTTTTAGCTGTTTTTCGTCGCGAAGGCTTAGCTCTGGAGCTAGTAGTGATACGTAGCAATTGGTTAGGTGGGCCAATTACTAGAATGAAAGTCCAATCTTGCGATTGCTCTTCGTATTCCGTGAATTAATACCAAATTTGTAACGAGTAGACTCCGTAAATCGCTAAGTAATTACGATTGTTAACTAATAAAGTCAACAATTGCGCCCACTTGCAATTACAATCGACCGATGGTGAGTGGGCTAGTGCCCAGTGACGTCACCACACAAAGTGACTTGAACGCCGAAGATTGGCACCGACTTGATCAAATTCGTCCTCTCCCCTACGGCTTATGTGTGAAGACTCCTTGAATAATTAATTAGGAAATGCTTGCTAATTAACCTTCAAGACACTTGATTGGAAGGAATATTGGCGAAGAACGAGAGATGTAAAACGTAGCATTGAAGACGTGAGATTTTCGGGTTGACGAAGAGAAAGCACTAAACCAAGTGCTTCTCTTCTAATTTCAACCTAAATATTTCTAAAGCCAATTATAACTTAAATAGGAAAGATGCTACGTGAGATTGACTCCTATACAAAGGAACCCTAGCTATCTCACTTTTTATCTCAAATAAATAAATAAAAACCTAAGATAAATACTACGTATTTTATCTATCTAAAAATGACTAAAAATAGATAGAAATAGTTTCTTACTCCGTAATGAGTAAGGAGATAAATATCTCCTCACTATTATTTTTTCCTAAATAACTAAATAATAATAATTAAAATAAATAGGATACTTGTCCAAGCAAAAGTCGGCCAGCCTTAGAGCCCTCTCGGCGTCGAGCCGTCGACCCTAGAACGCTCGACATACGTCGACTCTTTGAATCCATGGCGGCGCCTTCTTCTTGCATTTCAAGATCACCAACTCTTCCTCCATTGGGCCTCGAATCGACTGTATCAAGTAGACTCCATAGAAGAGCTAAGGTCCACACAATCTTCGTAACTGGATGCTCTCCTCCAATTATCCTTGCATTGTGAAGTTTTATAACGTGATCTATTTTTTCAACTGATATGGGATCCTCACTTTTGAACGTAACTTGATTCCTAACCTACTAGATTGTCCACCATACAAAAGCCAGATTATGTTTATTTACATCATTCAACATTTTGCCAATGTTGGCTAGCAAGGGACTAAAATCCCTAGACTGGTTAGCCAAAGAAAGTAAGTTTTGGTGAATATTTGAATTGATCAATTTCAAACCATGACTAGACTTGCATTCAAGACAGAGGTGCACATCATCCTCCTATGCAACGTTGCAAAAAACACATGTGATAGGAACATGAACACCTCTTTGCGCTAACCGGGAAGTAGTTGGCAGACCTTGGTCACTTGGTGGCCTAATTTCCACACACAAAAAATAATTTAATTATTTTGGGTAGGGCATTAATAGACCAGAGAATACCAATCCATGCATTTTCATCCAAATTTTGATTGTTTTCATTGGTAACAAAATTAAATGCACTAGACGTACTAAACCAACCCTTTTTTATCTGATCACCAATACTATCTGTATTCAAACTGATTAATTTGGTACAGTTCCTTGTGAATTGTAGTTGGAAGTATGAAGCTTTGCATAATATAGAGAGGTTATGCCGATAGGTTTAATCCAATAAGGGTTGAGCGTCCCTGTTGGGACAAAGAGTTAGCCTTCCACTCACTCAGTTGGTTTCTAGCCCTTCCAATATTTTCCTCAAAGGTCTCTTTGTTAACTCGTCCATTAATAATTGGACACCTCAAGTATTTGTCCAAGTAAGTTTCGTTTGAAATTTGTAGGCAATTCTCTATTTTTTGAATTCTTGAGCGCGTAATCACTTTCGTAGCTTGAAATGCAGATTTATGGAAGTTGACTTTTTCACCTGAAATTGAACAGTAATCCAACAAGATACTCTTAACCCTTTGACATGAAGAAACATTACCTTTTGAGAATATAATGATATCATCGGCAAATGAAAGAAATGGAATACAAGGGTCATTTCGCGCAAAAGTGAAACTAGTTCCATCAGAATAGAGGGATTCCTTAGATAATTTTCTCAAAAGGATCTCAACGCCTAAGATAAATAATAAAGGTGATAAAGGATCACCCTGTTTGATTCCAAGTGAAGGTTTGAAAATATATGTTGGGCCATTATTTACTAGCACAGAAAAGAAACCGTGTTGATACGCTCATTAATCCAATTATTTAGTTTCCTTCATAATTTTAAGAAAATCAACAAATTATTTATTACATCATTTTTTTTACTTTTTCGATAATTACAACCAACAATCCACCAATCATTATAATGCCATTTTCGTAAAGCACATATCAAAATACTTAAAATAACCTAACAAATCTAATACTCTAAATTAACATATTTTATCGAACAGATGGATTATACCCGTTATCACCTTTTGGCGCTATAGCTATTTCACATGGATGGTGAGAAACAAAGTCATATTTTGTAATGAAGCTTTTGATCCTTATGCTTATGCTCGTCTTATAATTGAATGTTGTAAAACCCATATCTCCGTGAAGTAGAAGTGCAAGTCATTCACGGACTATACGTGGAAAAGATGGCTATTGAGTAGATAAACAACGTTAGAGTCTAGTTGGCTTGTGTACATTTTATTTTATTTTATTTTATTTTTATTTTATTTTTATTTTTATTTTTTGATTAGGTAAGAATTCGAGTTCAGACAGATCTGAAACTCGATGGCCGAACAAGTCGGCAGACGGAAAACCGTCACTACAAGCAGAACATAATATCACAAAACACCAGAGAGGAAAGAAAAACCCCAACCAACCCATACAAAGCGTCAACCAGCAGAGAAGAAAGATCGAGAACCAAGACGCGCTACGCGTGACAAGAGCGTGGGGGAGTGCTAAAACCCATAACAGTACTCCAGTCGGAAAGGGCAACACCTGAGGAAGTGTGGATCACCGACGTTGCCTCCACCTAAATGATGGATCTTCGAAGACCACGAACACCACCACGATCCGTTGTCGATCAAACAGGACGCCCGATACTGCAAACCAACGCACAGCAGACGCAGCCACACCAAAGCACCGACCAATCACAAGTTGCCAGAAGACGGAGCAAATACGGGCTAATAAGGGAAGATCGAACCACCGTCGGAAATTGAACGGGATTCCCAGAACCAAACAGGAATATCCGGGGAACTTTATTTATTTTTATAACTATAGAAAATTTCCCAATCCTTGACGAGTTTTAATATACGCCCCTTTCGAGCAGGGTTTGAAGCCCTTACGGGATTTTATAATTATATATAGGTATTTTATGGGCTTGGGTCAAATCGGACCTAGAGAAAGACCCAAAGGGAAGTGCTTGGGCCCGAAGGACCATTCTTGGGCCCGAAGAACTAACACCAAGGCGCAAGGGTTTTGCTCCTTTTTTTTTTTTTTTATTCAATGGCTGAATGCAGGAAAGAAATTCCGTACATCAGCAAACTTCAATCATCCCACCCATCGGCGGCAAGGCACCACCAGTCCACCACAGAGCCAAGAGCCACCGCCGCAGATGGAAAACGGAGGGGGACGACAAGGGCGGCGGGGGCACGGAGTGAGAGCCACCCAGTGAACAAATCACCGCCGGCGAAGGGCCAACCCACAGGGAACCGAGACAGATCTGAAATCGGAGTCCAAACATTCGAATAGGATTAGAACGGTAATGGAATGACGATCCACGACCACAGATCTACAAAAGCCCCAAAAAAATAGAGCTTTTTGCCCAGGAAATTGGTTAGGAGAGCGATCGACGCCGAGCCCGACGGAGGACAAACTCCGGCGTTCAAAGCAAGGTTGTGTAAACCTTACCCGATCTTCGGCCCAAGGATGGAGCACCGGGAGGGTACTGAGCCACCATCACAAGTCAACCACGGCGAGTCGACGGAGGGGCGTGTGGAGAGAAGGGGTCCGAGGCCCTAAATCGCAAGAGGATTCAGGAGATGGGGAGGAGGATGACCGATGACAGCTTTCGAGACAAACGAAAGCGCTATATAATTACACCGAAGATGTTGATCGGAGGTCTCTACGAGTGGAAACCCAGATTAACGGCGACCGAAGTCGAGTTAGCGGCGGCCGAAGCCGATTGAGCACCGACCGAAGCCGGGATTTGGGTCCCTCTCTCTCTAGAAAACTAGAGAGAGGAGGGAGTGTTTTCTCAGTATTTAGGAGTAGTTGGCTTGTGTACATGATGATTAGGAGTTGGCAGAGTTTTTTGGTGGACATAAGAGGGGCCTTTTTGGGTATAATGAGACTCTTTATATGGTCTCATCTTATATAAGTCGGTGTTATCACATCTCTATATTTACCTTTTCAAACTATAGTTATTTCTTCCCGGGCTAGAAGGCTACAATATAAGCTTCTTGGCATATATAGGGAGACGTACATAGTGGTATGGATGATGAGTTTAATTGGGTCACTCCACCGCTACAAAATGGAGGTGAGGTCCAATGAGAAACAAATATTAAGGAGCCGCCCATTGAAGAGAGTGAAGAAAGTGGACGTATCATTTTAGTGCCTTAGACTCTCTTCTCCTTACTTGAGACTCCACCAAAGATTCCAATTGCTATGTTGAGTTTTCCAAAATTTCATAAAACCCACTCCTATTTTTAACAACTACTATCTAGACATGAGCACGGGTCGGACCCGTCGGGTCAAGGGTTGAGATATCTCTGACCCTAATCCTGACCCTTCCAAACCACGGGTCAATGGGTTGTGGTGACCCGCCGGGTTAAGGGTCGACCCTTTGACCCGTCGGGTCATGACATGTCATTTTTTTTAAAAGTTTTTTAAGTTTAAAAAAATAAAAATAAAAAGGAAGAAGGGTATGGACCGGTTTTTTAGTTGTGTACTTATCTCTCGGGGAAGAGGAATGAAAGCTCACGTAGTTATTTACATTCGTTCTGATCCCTACTTACCTTATCTCATGCTAAGACTATTCTCCTTGCTTTGCATCTGAGCTCCTGACCATTGTGTCATCGTCGAGTTCTTCATCCTATTCTGACTCGATTAAGTGGTCATTATTTTGAATTCGCATCTCCACCCTCTTCCAATCGTTTAAGCAAACTTGACCTTCCAGAGTCTCGGGCAAGAGTCTTGATCTCTTCTCGATTAATATTTGACCACATTGGCTAAAACGTTACTCCACCGCTAGAGTTGAGCAAGGAGCGACGAATATTTGACGAGCGATTGCCTACATAGTAGGAAATTGGGATCTCTCTAGATGGCTTCGTCATTCTATAATGTTGAATTTCTTTTCCTCTTCACCTCGATGTTTTGGAAAAAAAAAATTAGATGACCCGGCGGGTTAACCCTACAGGTCGACCCTTCGAGTTCAACCCGCCGAGTCCGCGGGTCAAAATCAGCATGACCCTAACCATAACCCTTGACCCGCCTCAACCCTAACCCTTGTTGACCCTAACCCGCCGGGTCGTCGACCCTTCGGATTCTCGCCGGGTCAAAACCTGTCGGGTTCGGGTCGACCCTTGACCCTTGCTCATGTCTACTACTATCCATATCCCTCAGTTTAATCCCCCGAAATCCCCGTTGAAGGAGTTTGTGTTTTTTAGCAATGAATTTGTGAACATGCATCTTGGGTCATTGGTGCAACAAGTGAAATTAGGTTTCAACAAAGTGTATCCATAAACATTAAAGTGGCTATTTTTTTTTATATATATAAATTTAAGTGTGAAACTTAAAGATGAGTAGGTGGATTTAAAGGTAGTTACAGTAATTGACAGCTTAAAAGTACTGTAATGTAAATTGCGGCCAACTGGTAACTTCCACTGTCAGCCTTAACACTGAAAACAGTGTGTGGTTACGGATTCCTCTGTCTCCTTTCACGTGCAACCGCCTGGTCCGCCTCCCACCCCTCATTTTTATTTTACCTTTTTTCCTTCTTCTAATTGAAGCAAAACATACGGTGACGGCCGACGGGCATGATATCAAATTATGACAATTTCGGTTAGACAATCCGTTAATTAATACTCCCTCCGTTTCAAAATAAGTGTCGTTTGTCTTTTTCTGCACGTTTTTTGAGGGAGTAAAAACACTATAAAATATTATTTTTTTAATCAATTTTTTTTAATAATTTCATAGTCGGTATTCATAAGTATAAACTTATAAAAACAAATTCATTAAAAAATAATATTTTATATAGTTTTTACATTCTTAAAATACGTGCATAAAAGTCAAACGACTTTTATTTTGGAACAGAGGGAGTATACTCTCTGATCGAAAATAAACGGTGTTTAACTTTTCTGGTCCTTTGGAAGTTTTCATACTTTTTAAGAAAGTTACAATTATAAAGTAGAATAGTTAAAAATTTAGCAAATAAATAATGTGAAAAAACAATGGACCAATGAAAAAAAAATATTATGGGAAGTTGGAGTATTAATAGAATTTCTTGGAAATCAAATACAATTAATGAGATGAATTGATAAAATTAGAAATTTTTGTCATTAATTAGGTTCAAATGGACAAATATTTTGTTATAAGAAAAAATGGCCAAAATGTCAATTATTTCGTTACGGAGGGAGTAATATTTATCGGTAAGGATCCCGTGGAGTTCAACTCCGTAGATTCTAAAGTGAATATCTATTACTATATTCGTTTTGAAATATAAGTCGTTTGACTTTCTGACACGTTTTTTAAGGAGCTAAAAACTATATAAAATATTAATTTTTTAATTAAAATTTTAAAATAATACTATACTTAATATTAATAAGTACTACGTATAATATTATTTTTTTAAAAATTAATATTTTATATATGCCAGAAAATCAACCGACTTATATTTTAGCTCCTACAAATACGTGCACAAAAGTCAAACATCAGAGTACTTTTTTTTAAGTATTAAAAATTATATAAAATATTGATTTTTTTTTTGTCATTTCATATTTAATACTCCGTATTTATGAATTTATATAAAAAATTTATATTTTATACAATATAATTTTATATAAAAAGAAATTGGCAATTATAATCCCAGCAAATCTACTTATAAAATTATCATTCGGGCCTCGTCGGGCCGATCCCCCGACGAAGAGAAGATTTAAATATAGGCAAATGGGGGATCACGTGCATTATTTTGTTGAGTATTTATTTACGGAGTATTTATCTATCAATAATCATTAACGAAACAATATCTATAATAATGTCATGTTGGATAAATTTCTTAATTACTAGTGAGCATGCCCGGGTTATTAATATATATATTATCATTGTAATTTTATTACTAATAATTTTTATCTCTAAAAATTTTAATATGTTTAGTTATCTTTGAAATTCGACAAATATATTAGTTTGGCTCTATTTATCTTCTTACTCACTTACTTCTATATGTGATTCAACTATATAAGTAAAAAAAATGATACTTGCTTTAGAAATGCATGTTAGTTATAGAGGACTTATTTTAAATATATATTTTTCATTAATATATTATCATTGTAATTTTATTACTAATAATTTTTATCTCTAAATATTTTAATATGTTTATATATATCATTGAAATTTGATAAATATATTAATGTGTCTCTATTTATCTTCTTACTCACTTCTACATGCAATTCAACTATTTAAGTAAAAAAAATGATAATTGCTTTAGAAATATTGCATGTGTTTAAGTTTAAAACAAATAAAAAACAATATACCATATACTTGAAAAATGTTGCAATTGTAGAGATTTGATCTCATACTTGAAAAATGTTGCAATTGTAGAGATTTGATCTCTTAACCTCATGGAATGGAACTATACCTATAACCAATAAGTTACAACAACCTTTTGAATTCCTAACTAAATATTGATATATATTAGATTTATTTGTATGTATTTAATTAGGTGCAATTAATGGGCTTTCACCCAAATTTATATATATATATATATATATATATATATATATATATATATATATATATATATATATATATATATATATATATATATATATATATATATGAGAAGAAACCTTCAATTATTTATTTCGCTCAACAAATCGATCCCTCTGAAATAGACACGTAACTGAAAGTAAGAGAGAGAGGGAAAATTAGGGCTCTTTGGTAAGGGTGGGCACGGGACGGGACGGGACGGGATTGAGCCGGGACGGGACTCGTCCCGCGGAATTTTTACGGGACGGGATCGGGACGGGATTGACACTTTTTTTTCGGGACGGGATGGTGTCTGGACGGGACGGGATCGGGACGGGACGGGCCTTGTCCCGCAAATAAAAATAATAAAATATTATATAAATTTGCAAAGTGAAAAATGCTTTCATAATTCATTAATTTGTATAATACGTTGAATACGGTATTCTTCTCAACTATATTATTCAATAATAATAATAATAATAATAATAATAATAATAATAATAATAATAATATTATTATTATTATTATTATTATAATACTATTATTAATTCATACAATTATTATATAATTAATTATATCGTTCAAAATATTTGGCTACATTATCTTACTAGACCGGGACGGAAAGTGTTTGAGACGAGATTTACCAGATACTGTTTCATTATCGATTGATAGTTGGGAAGAATACCGTATTTATCTATTTGCCACGTTATAATTAAAAAAATTATTATTACTTATTTTTATTGTTATTATTATAAAATAATTATACTTTACAAGAAAAAAATATAATATGATATAATAATAATAATATAATATAACAATAATAATAATTTGATTATAAAGTAATATTATTATTAAATTAAATTATAATATTATATAATAATAATGTTATTATTTTAATCAATTATTATTATAAATTGAAAATTATTATTATAATTATAAATAATATTTCCTCAAATAATAATAATAATATTATTATAAAAAAATATTATTATTATTATAATAAATGGAAGATTATGATTATAAATATAATTATAATATTTGCTCAAAATAATAATACTAATAATATATTATTATTATTCTATAATATTATAATAATATTATTATTATTATAAAATTATTATTATTATTATTATTATTATTATTATTATTATTATTATTATTATTATTATTATTATTATTATTATTATTATATGCGGGACGAGACGGGATTTGCGGGATCCCACCGGGATCGTCCCGCGTTTCGTCCCGCATAATTTTTGCGGGACGGGATCGGGACGGGATTCACTATTTTTTCCTAAATCCCACCGGGATCGGGACGGGATCGGGATTTGCGGGATTTGTGCCCACCCCTACTCTTTGGTATGATTCCAGGAATTATAAATAATGTCTTTTTATGGAAAATTGAAATGCACGGTTTGTGATACTTGTTTTGTTTGGTTATCTTATTTTGATCACCTTGTGATTTTCCCAAAATGAAACTGATTTTCATCTCAAACTATACCATATTAAGCAATATTAAATTAATTATATAATTAATACATTATAATATTTTCTCTTATGATCAATAAATTAGATTTTAAAAAAATTCCAATGCGATTTCTTAATCATGTCTCAATGCTAAAAAGACCGTAATTGATAAACTATTTTTTTTATCTATGTCTTTTAATTAATATTTCCGATTTTTTAAAGATTTTCCTAAATTCATTGATTTAACCAAATTTTAATATATTTTTAGTGTCATCCTTATTTTCGGGATTTTATTTCATAATAAAAAGATTTTTAACCTATATCTTTAGGACATGTGCTACACACATGATATATCCAATAAAAATTGATTGAAAAAAGCAAATAAAATTCAAATAAATAAACCCTAAAATTATTATTTTTAAATATATATATTAACATAGAGTATAACTATTTGTGGCTTTCCATATATATACTTTAGCAATTTTTTTTTTTTTTTGAGAACAAGCAAATGAAATTGATTAACTTATGTCCGCATACAGCAATTCATCAATACCAACAGGAAAGAGCTATTGAAATTCAGTAAAAAGGATTTGATCAGGCCTTAATTTTGCAAGCCAATTAGCCACCTTGTTTCCGCTTCTTCGAATACATGACGACTGGCACTCCGTGAACTGTTGCGCCATCTCGCATATTCCTTGCAGCACAAATCCCAGCTCACCCCGAACAGGCTCTCCGCTTCTGAGCTTGTTGTACAGATGCTGGCAATCGCCCTCCATGATCAAGTGTGTGACACCCGCTCGAACTGCCTGCTGCATCGCCCAGAGCAGTCCCTCGGCTTCTGCAAGCTCCACATCCTCCGTCTCTTGAATCCGTCTAGCTCCCATGAAGCATACCTCTCCTCCCTCATCCCGACCCACCATTCCCTGATGAGAGGAAAGAGATGAGTGAAGGTTTGCTGTTGTATTGAACTCAATTCAGAAAAAAGTGAATTCCTTATTACAGCTGAGTCTTATTTATACTACGAAATATAAACTTGGGCAATAAGCTAAGACTTCTAGAAGGAATTACATCGGAGTGACATCACACAACTTTGAACTCACATTACTCCCCCTCAAGCTTGGGAATGGAGAACTGATTTATCACACCAAGCTTGCCCATCAGTTTGTGATGTTGCTCTTGGTTCAATACCTTGGTGAACAGATCAGCAGGTTGTTCCTTAGTAGGAACATACATTGCTTCAATTTCCTTTCTCATGACCTTGTCACGCACAAGGTGACAATCGGCCTCAATGTGCTTTGTACGCTCGTGAAAGACAGGATTCCTCGCAATATGCAATGCAGCCTGATTGTCGCAGTGTAGCTCAACTGGATTCTCCTGCTTCACGTTCAAATCTTTCAAGAGATTTACCAACCAAGTGATTTCACAACATGTAGCTGCCATTGACCTGTATTCTGATTCGGCAGTGGACATGGCTACAAACGTTTGTTTCTTGGTTCGCCAAGATATCAATGATGTTCCTAGAAAAATACAGAAGCCTGTAAGAGATTTGCGAGATATTGGGCATGATTGCCAATCCGCATCACAGTAGGCTCTCAATCTCAGATCAGATTCCTGAGCAAGTAGTAGCCCTTGACCTGGTGCCTTCTTTAAGTACCTCAAGATGTGTTTTGCAGCCTTCCAATGCTCCACACATGGCTCCTGCATAAACTGGCTTAATACCTGCACACTGTAGGTGATGTCCGGTCTGGTGACGGTAAGATAGATGAGCTTGCCTACCAGCCTTCTGTATAAATGAGGATTCCTCATACGCTCCCCCTCTCCAATGAGCTTTTCATGAGAATCCAGAGGTGTGTTAAGGGGCTTAGCATTGCTCATCCCCATTTCTTCAAGCATCTCTACTGTGTACTTCCTTTGATTGATAAACACACCTTTGGTAGATCTGTCAACTTCAATTCCTAGGAAATATCTCATATCGCCTAGGTCTTTGATTTGGAATTGACTCTGGAGACATCCTTTCAGCTTTGTAATCTCACTTTTATCGTTTCCAGTTATGATCATATCGTCCACATATACAAGGAGAGCAGTGAAAGACTTACCACTCTTCTTTGTGAATAGAGAGTAATCGGCTTTGGATTGTACAAACCCAGCTTTTTGTACTGCACTTGAGAACTTGGCAAACCACTGCCGAGGCGCTTGCTTCAGTCCATATAACGATTTCTCCAGTTTGCAAACTAAAGATGAACTGTTGGCCTCATCAAAGATCTCCCCTGACGGCAACCAGCAGAAAGCTCCCCCTGTTTAGAGGCTTGCAACCTCTTGAGAAAGGAATAGGCCGGGGGCAGCGTCATGTACACCTCCTCCTCTAAGTCGCCATGGAGGAAGGCGTTGGTGACATCCATCTGGAGTAAAGGCCACTTCTGAGCGGCTGCAATGGCCAAGAGAGTGCGGACTGTGATCATACGAGCAACTGGCGCAAACGTTTCAGAGTAGTCAATGCCCTCAACCTGTGTAAACCCACGAGCAACCAAGCGAGCTTTATGGCGATCCAAAGATCCATCACTGCGAAATTTGAGCTTAAACAACCATTTGCAGGAGACGAGAGATTTCCCTTCAGGCAGAGGTAGAACTGTCCAAGTGCCATTCCTCTCTAGTGCATCCAACTCCACCAACATGGCATCACACCAAGCAGAGCTTGTCAATGCATCACTAACAAAAGATGGCTCAGTGAGAGTAGCAGCATTGGTCATAAAAGTTTTATAGTTTGAAGAACAAGATGAATAAGAAAAACAGGAAGTAATAGGATAAGGGGAAGACTTAGCAGGAGAGGAAGAAGCACTGGCAGGGTCCCTGAAGGCCATGTGTAAAATGACAAGTTTTCGCGAACGGAGGGAGTATTAAATTTAATTAATTAATGTCTTCTTTTTTTTCTTTTTTTTTTGATTAGGAAATAATTCGAGACCGGACAGACCCGGACCTCGAGAGGCCGACAAAGTCGGCAGACGGCAAACCGTCTAAACATAGACAATAGAACAAGAAATTACAACATAGAAAAAAGAAAAAAAAAGAAAAAAGGTGCAGCACAATCGGAGGGAGGCACGCAGATGCAGTCGAACAAGCGAACTAGGCCCACCAAGCTGGAGACAACGTAGACTAGAGCCGACGCCAAGCACCACCAAGAGATGACACCGCTGGCCAGCGGTACATCAGGAGTCCTGTGGGCAGTGAAGACGAACCTCCAAGGAAATTCCGTAATACGGAGTCGCCTCGATACACACTGCCTCGACCCCAGCCAGACCCGACATCGGTCGTCAGAGCTCCAACTCAGACGAAGAACGCCACGAACAACCAGATCCGCAGCCGAAAACCACCAAAGTACGACGCACCAAAGACCCTTTTGGGATTTAATCGTGCCCTTTAAGGGATTTATAAACATATCTATATATAAAAAAATATATATAAATAAAATATGGGTGACTTTGGGCCCAAGGATTTACTTGGGCCCAAAGGATATCAATCGGGCCCAAAAAGGGCCCCCACCGTCGAGGCCACTGAGACACCACCAACAAGGTGTCCGGCACCGATTGAGGGTCTCCCACGCTCGCCTTACAGACAACACCAAAGGGAGCGGAAAAACCGGGGAGGAGCCCAAAAATTCCGGCAAGCCTTGGGGCCAAGAACAAGGCGAAACACATCGAAAGTCGACACCGGAGAAGAAGGGATAACGATCGGAGGACAAGAACGTCGTCCACCCATCGAGACCCAAGCCCGGGCGCCGGAACAAGGATAAGCCCTGGGAGACCGGCCAAATCCACGGAGCACGAGGACGGGCGAGATCCCACAGGTGGGTGCAAGAGCCGGGCGAGCGAGAACCGGCAACACAGAGCCACAAGCCCCAAATCGAGAAACGAAGCGGCGACTAAACGGGCGCCGATCAAGCTGGGACGACAAAGGGGCAAGGGGATTGTCGAAATTGGGGACAAATTCCAGAAATCAACGAGAACCCCAACTTGATTTAGGCTTGAACGAGGTCCGACGATGGTGAATCGGAATGGATTTAACCACGAGCAACAAGGGTTGGAGACACAACAGTGAAACGTGAGCAGCCAGAGCCGAGATTGGAAACGGTTGGAGCCCGGATTCGGACTCCTCTAGAGAGAATAAGGACTCCCGGAGGAGATTAGGGGCTCCCGAGGGAGATTTAGGGGCTCCCGAAGGAGGTTTAGGGGCTCCCGAAGGAGATTAAGTGCTCGACATTCAAAACCAGTGACGGAAGGCGAATGACGGAGCGAGGAGGTGCGGCGGAGGAAGGGTTGCGGAGGAGGGGCGGCGCACTCTCAAAAAGAGAGTGTTTTCTATTAATGTCTTCTTATGTACACTCGATCCGTAGTATATATCTGATTTTGACAATTAATCACACTACTTTTTTTCTTTATGCAGTTCTTTTGAATTTCATTATATTAATTGGTAGGTGAGGGACAGATAGAAGGTCTTGGACTCATGAACCAGCTAGTTTTGTACTTCTGTAATACTCGTGTAATATATTTTGTATCATTTAATTTCAGAATAAACTATTTTCGTAAAGATTATTAAGGGTCTGTTTGCCGCACCAGAGATTAATATAACTTAAAATTATAATCTAGCTTAAGATAAAAATCTAGATGAAATTTTTGCCTTTTGTATAGATTAAAAGAAAAGTTATTATTTTACATGACAAATTACATAGAATTTTATAAAGCTATTTTTTCGATAACTGCGAAATTTTTTGCCATACCTCTTTAATTTAAAAAACTTCAATAAACTTGTGCCAAACAGTTCCTAAATAATTCATCTATTATAAATTTCCTTACACTCTAATCCCCCTAGGAAAGCACTTTCATTAAGACGCTTAACGAACTAGAATTTCTTAATAATATTTAAAATAAAATCCACCATATAATAATATATTAGATTAGTTGACATGTCACTATAATTTTCTTGTAAAAGCAAATGAAAATTCTGACGAGTTCAAAGGATGGTAAAAAACCATTAAGACTAAAAACAAACATTTGAAAATGAATCCTTTGGTCAAAATAATAATATATTTTTGTTTAATATAATATTTCTATTTTTTTATTTATTTATAGATGTCAATTTACTTTAAAAAAAAGTTGCTTAATTGGCATGGAGAAAGTATTATTATTATTATTATTATTATATTATTATTATTATTGTTGTTATTATTATTATTATCATTATAGTTTTATTACTGATTATTATTATCATTATCAAAACTAATTATACGGAGTTAGATGGGAGTTGGCTAACAAGTTGAACTCCACATACTTTCTGAATACTAAATGCAATTCTAGTCACAATGTGATAAGAATTCCTACTATACTCAGTTACCCCCTTAGTGACACCACAAAATCTCTTAGCGACACCACACAATCGAGATTTGTGCTCGGCGTCTGGTTATGGTTTCATACCCTTCTCCTTCTCTTCGTTGGGGAAGTTAGATACGGATGTGGTTGCTTTGCTGAAACGGATTCAGAAATTCTCCGTCTCTCAGGATGATGGGGCTCGTGCTGCCACTTATATTTTTACTAGACTCAGTTTTATTATCGCTAAGGGAGTGGGTGCCCAGATAGTATCTCGGCTACCCACTAATTTCTTGTAAATAGTAAGTGGTTAATAGAAGCGAATTTATAATAATAATAATTATATTATTATTATTATTATTATTATTATTATTATTATTATTATTATAAGCTTGATACTCCCTCCGTATCCATATAATTGGCATTTTGATAAAATTTTCATGTAACAAAATATTTGTCCTTTGGACACTATTAATAATAATTTTTTTAATTTTTTTAATTTATCTTATTAATTGTGTTTGATTTCCAAGATATTCTATTAATATTCTAACTTTCCATATATTTTTTTCATTGGCCCATTTTTTTACATTATTTATTTATTTAAATTTTATCTATTCTTCTTTCCATTTTTAACTTTCTAAAAAAGTATGAAATTGGTCATAAGGCAATTAGATATGTTCATTTCTACAATTCTAATTTGGGGCCTTTAGTGAAGAGAAAAGAGAGTACGTCCAACAAATTAAAAAAAAAATTGAATGGATTATATTAAATGCAAATTAGCAAAGAAAACGATAAGCTAGCTAACACTAGAAAATAGAAATGTCATTAAATTGGTTATAAAGTACGCTAATTAAATGGAAATTAAAGCTAAAAAATAATTTTACTCTCAATGATCAGAAAACAACGAACTTATCCGATCCATTAATTACATTAAAGTACACAAATTCTAATAAAATAACGATTTCTTATATATATTCACAAGCATCCTTTGTTGTATTGATACAAGATAGGGTATTTAATAATTATATGCATAATATTATTATTTTTAATTACATGGTCACAGATTGACCCAGTTGAAACTTAAATTGTACCATACGTTTGCCACAGAAGAAAAATATTTTTCTCCATTTTTTTTTCCTTTCAATGTCAAATATATACAATAACATGTGTCATCGTGGGTATAAATTATTGAATTGAAAATGGAAGTAATTTTCAAAAATTTTGGAAAGACGAGTTACAATTTACTCGATATAGGCTACCATCCTTAGTTAAAGTTTACGGACCTTAACTTAGTAGTAAGGACTTAATGAGTTGATATCAGTTTTGGCCCAATAAAATTAATGAGATTCTATTAGTGTTAACTCGGTTGGGTTCGGTGGGGTCAAGATGCTGGAGGGAGAGATCGTGTGTGCGGGCCCACATATGAGAGACACGAATAACATATAAACCCAACGAAGTTTCATCTCAAAACCAATTGGCAATGAGAGGAGTAACTCTTCAACCTTATATGTTGTTCAATCATTCTCTAGATTACCGATGTGGGACAATCACATTCTAACACGTCCCCTCAAGTGCAACGACATTTTTAGCCAACAAGTTGCACTTGCCACATGCGCTTAGATGGATACCACAATGCACGTGACATGCCTACGACCAGCAACCCCACCAATTAGAGCACATCCGCAACTAGCCGAACCTGACTCTGATACCATGTTAACTCGGCTGGGCTCGGTGGTGTCTTGACACTTGAGGGAGAGATCGTGTGTGCGGGCCCACATACGGGAGACACGAACAACATATAAACCCAACGGAGTTCCATCTCAAAACCAATTGGCAATGAGAGGAGTAGCCCTTCAACCTTATATGTTGTTCAAGCATTCTAGATTACCGATGTGGGACAACCACATTCTAACAATTAGATCACTATATAAGGAAAATTAGGTTAATGCTAAAATAATCGAGGATTTCGGTTGCGGGTGAGATTGTCATCCACTCATCCCTAATTAGAGGTGACAATCGGACTGTTCGGGTCAGGTTTGGGTATATCCATTCGGGTATGGTCA
Organism: Persicaria maculosa; assembly: GCA_963922045.1. NCBI lineage: Eukaryota > Viridiplantae > Streptophyta > Magnoliopsida > Caryophyllales > Polygonaceae > Persicaria > Persicaria maculosa. The sequence goes on from OY998254.1 coordinate 71,685,445, forward strand.
TATGACGGGTATGTTGGTCGAGTTTGAATCGGGTTGGGTCGGATAAGTTCAAGCCAAATGAATTTAGGTTAGGTCGGGTTCGAGTTGGGTCAAGTTAGATCAAATTTAGTTTTATTGTAATATAAATAATAATTATTTTCTGCTTATCTTAATTATTGACTACTAAGTATCATTTATTTAGATATATTATGTCTCATTATATTTAATTCATAGTATTTGAATGTTTAAAAATAAGACAATGAAAGTAACTATAAGGATGAGTCGGGTCTTGTTCAGGTCGGGTCGAGATAGATCGGGTCAAGTCTGTTTATATTCGTCATCATTGGAGTATCGGGTCAAAATAAATCGAGTTCGGGTTCAGATTATGATAATACTAGATTTCGGTCGAATTTAGATTCGGATGAGTCGGATCGGATCAAATTTTACCAGCTCCGTCCCTAATATCTGGTCTTGACATTTCAAGGTTGATTAAGCCACCGAGGATTACAGCCATACTAACCGGCGTAAATTGAAGAGGTAAAACAAAAAGGTAAAAAAAAAGTGGGCATAAGATGATTTGGGCTTTGGTGAGAGTCACACTTGGAATAAGCTTTGAAACATATAATAAATCCCACTTTGCTCCACCAATCTGTCGGCTACTGCCTCTCTTTCTCGTGAGTGCATACTGCATACCCCCTTCATTCAATTCCCACCCCCTCCATTATTATTAACCTCCACACGCAATCCCCCAACCCCCCCCCCCCAAACACCTCCCTATAAACCCCCCAACACCCACCCAAACACCCCCCAACAACTACCCATCCAACCGCCCCCCCAAACATGGGCAGCGCTAGCTTGGTGCTCCTCCTCCTCCTCCTCGTCGAGAGCGCCACCGTGGCGCTCGTCCTCGGCTTCCACGACTACCGCGACGCCCTCTCGAAGTCGATCCTCTTCTTCGAGGGGCAGCGGTCGGGGTTCCTCCCCGAGGGCCAGCGGTGCGGCTGGCGGGCCCACTCGGGCCTCGCCGACGGCTCCGACCGCGGCCTCGACCTCGTCGGCGGCTACTACGACGCCGGCGACAATGTCAAGTTCAACTTCCCCATGGCCTTCACCACCACAATGCTGGCCTGGAGCGTCGTCGAGTTCGGTCACCTCATGCCCCCCGACGAGCTCCAGGCTAGTCTATCAGCTGTGAAGTGGGCTACCGATTACCTCCTCAAGACCGTCTCCCACCTCCCCGACCGCATCTACGTTCAGGTAATTATTATATTTAATTATATCCATTTATGGTTCAATTTTCAAAACTTTATATACATTATTATTTAATTTAGTTTATGCCGGTTGAAATTGTGACATAATATTATATGTAACACAAATTTAGATAAATAGTGACGCAATTTGTATAAAATTGGATCCTATAGTTCACCTGGTAGAAGAATCTAACCAAGTGTTGAGATGTACAACTGACTGGTCAGAGTGAGGTCAGTTATACGGGCAGGGATTATACATTAGGGTATGTTTGGTTGTAGACAAATTATAAGTAGTTACTTCATCCGTTTATTTTTAAGGTGAAACTAATTAAAATAATCCAACATTTGGAAGGGTGTTCAAAAAATATCTCCACCTTTCAACTGTAAGAAAAATAGCTCAACCTTTGGGGAGATGGTAACAAAATATCCCGAGTTATTTTTTCAACCATAAATTGGGTCAAAACAATGATATAAAATTGGTTAAATAATCTCATTCTCATTAAAATAAGTCAATACTCCGTATCAAACAAAATTCACAAAAATCTTAATTTTGTCGAATATATTTTATCATTTTTGCTCATATTTATAGTCGTAAAAACAATTAGGATACTTTGTTACTCCATCTCCCAAAGATTGGGTTATTTTTCTTACGGTTGAAAGATGAGGATATATATTTTTTTAACCCCCTCCAAAATGGTTGAGCTATTTTAATTAGTTTTGCCTATTTTTAAATATTAGTTTACTATTTGTTCATATTTTTGTAACGGTGATAAAAAAAAATCATATAAAATTATTATTTTTAAACTATTTATATATTTTTAATAAAATTGGATGGATATGTAACTCTTTATGTATTTTTGTGATGTTGTACCTTAGTCGACTTATTTTTGGACCCACAAAATATAGCCATTGAACTCAGGCTTTCATTTCTTGGACGGATTAGAGGTTAATTTATTGTGTTAAAAATGTCAATTTTTTTAAGTAAATAAATTGAAAACTCCGGAGTCAAATAATTCTTACTGTTATGTCACGGACAAACCCTCCCACTGTTCCTAATTGGTTACACTTATTAATAAAAAAAGGGATGGATTTTTATTTATTTATTTGGATTACAAAATTAGAAATTTCGAATTAAATAACGGTACTAAAACATTAATTTTGCAATTACTACCAATTTTGGTAATTTAATTTAATTGAATATAATAATGACAGAAATTGTGGTTGGTTTAATTTTCGGCGGCAGGTGGGCGATCCGGCGAGTGACCACAACTGCTGGGAGAGGCCGGAGGACATGGACACCTCCAGGAAAACCTACGCCGTTGACGCCCCAAACCCCACCTCCGACGTCGCCGGTGAGACCGCAGCCGCACTAGCGGCTGCCTCCATGGCCTTCCGGTCAGCCGATCCTGGCTACTCCCAGGCATTGCTCACCAATGCCGTGGCAGCTTTTCGATTTGCGGATTCATATAGAGGAGCTTATAGTGATAACTCGGACGTTAAGGCCGGGGCTTGCCCTTATTACTGTGACTTTGATGGCTACCAGGCAAGTACTTCCTCCCATCCTTTATACACCCTTTATTTATTTTGACTACGATGGTTGTCGTCGATTTTTCATAAAACGACAACTTGTTAAGAGTTTATTTATATTCACGAGAAAAAAATAGTCAATATATTTAAGTTGTAATTATTAAAAAACAGTTAAGTTTCTAGCTCACTTGTTCACTATATTTGTGTAACGCAAGTGTTATGTACATCCATATTTTTTTTATTATTGGCACCACAATTTTATTTTATTTTATAAATATGTACGATCAAGAGACACGGACATATAGCTCTTAAAAAAAACTTCACATAGAATATAGACATATGTGACTCAAGATTCATATGTCGGTGATTTATAAGCTATAGACCTACGTCTGAAGAGGTGCACATATTCAAAAAAATAAATTTGTGCTATTAATTAATAGTAAAAACAATTGTGGTGTAATAAATAATACTAACATCTTGTCTAATCAAAGTTATCACAACATATTTTATATTATAGCAAAAATAAAATTATTTATAAAATTGTTGAAAAAGAAGGAAAGGACTGAGGTGGGTCATTAGTTCTCCTGCACATTTGAGGCTGAAACAGTTTTATAGAGTTAAAAGTAAGAGTGGCAATTAAAGAAGTGGGCCCATTAGGCCCATTTATCAGCCCATCATGTGAAAAACTGTGTTGATGGGTCCACACATCACTAAAAAAATATTCTAATTTAATTTCCAGGATGAACTATTGTGGGGAGCAGCTTGGTTAAGAAGGGCTACACAAGATGATAGTTACCTCAACTACATAGAGAGCAATGGTCAAATCCTCGGCGCGAGCGAGAACACGAACGAGTTCGGTTGGGACAACAAGCACGCCGGTCTTAACGTCCTCGTTTCGAAGGTAACTGAGTATGTCGAGTTTGTAACATTTGATTGCTAAGGTGACTCGCATTGGATAAAAAGACCGTATATATAACAGGAAGTTTTGGAAGGAAGCATGTATTCCCTACAATCCTACAAGTCCTTAGCAGATGGATTCATGTGCACCTTGATCCCGGGGTCATCGTCGTCGCACATCGAAATCACCCCGGGAGGGCTCATCTACCGCCCGGGTGGGAGCAACCTCCAGCACGCCACCTCCATCGCCTTCCTCCTCTTGGCCTACGCCGAGTACCTTGACAAGACCTCTGCCACCTGTGATTGTGGCAACATTGCCGTTGGGCCAGCCGCTCTCAGGCGGTTGGCCCAAAGGCAGGCTAACTACATACTCGGTGAAAACCCAATGGGCCTATCCTACATGGTTGGGTATAGCTCCAAGTACCCACAAAGGATCCACCATAGGGGCTCATCCTTGCCATCCATCAAGGACCACCCGGGCTTCATTGCCTGCAAGGAGGGGTCCATATACTTCAACTCATCTGAACCCAACCCTAATGACCTTGTTGGGGCGGTCGTGGGTGGGCCCGGTGAGGACGACTTGTACGGAGATGAACGGGCCGATTACAAGAAATCCGAGCCCACGACTTACATCAATGCACCATTCGTCGGTGTGCTCGCCTATTTTGCAGCCTACCCCGACCAACTATAGGGTGCACCGACGACGTGATCCTTAACAAGGCAGAATTATAGTTTTGGTACATAACTATACATAAGAGAACGTCTCTCATCTTGTAGGGGCACAAGAAGGAAGAGGCATCCTTACATTTTTACCTTGATTTCTCTTGCCATCATTATTCAATTCACCATAACTCAGTGAATTGTTTATTTGATTTTTTTTTCCTTTTCCTTTTTCGCTTTCATGGCTTGGATGCTTGAGGTGAGCATCGCCATCAATGTATCTCATTCTCTTGCAAATGTTTTGATCATTCTGCAAGAAAATTGAAGATCGATTTTTTTTTTTTTGGTATGTGTGTTTTTTTTAAGGAGGATTGGGCCCCTTTGTTTGAAGGCAGGGAAATGGAAAAAAAAATTAATCATTTCAAGAGATGAAAAGAAATGGAAAGGGCTAAAACTCCAATTTTGTTTGGTTGATTTAAGTGCCGAATCATTACTTTTTTCGTTACCTTTTTACGTGTTTGGTTGATTTAGGAAAATGAAAGAAGATAGTCAATAAGACATTTGTGTTATTTTATGATTGTTTCATAAAACTATTTCTGTATCACTCGTTAACCCACCTATATAAAATTGACATGGCTATAAACACATTGTCATGGATAGATATTTTAATTCAAAACACATGTTCTAAAATTGAAGAACGTCGCCGGTTATAGAGAGAGGGTCAGATGAAGATTCCCTGATTTTTTCAGAGGTAACAAATCGGGTAACTCGTTTGAGGCCCAGAACGAAAACAACCCTTTGAGAATCATAGACAAACAAGCCCGAAGAAAATCGGGCTTTATTATTAGTGCTCGTTTGGATAGGGTTAAAAATCCCAGGAATTAGAATATCCCAGGAAGTCAGCGTTAATACATGCGTTTGGATGAGAAAACAAAAATTGAAAAACCCTGGAAGTTATCTTCCTAGGATTTCTACTTCCTCCAAAATACAGGAAGTGGAATCACCTAGGGGGAGTAGGTAAGATTTCTTCCACCCTTTTGATTTTAATAAAATTCCTATTTTTACCCTCAATGTATATCCCATCTTTCAAATTCCGGACTAATTTTTGGCGGAAAAATTTGCCGCTAACCAGTTTGATGTTAAGGATTTGCCGCTAATTATGTCCTCCATATATATCCTGTTCTTCAATTGTAAAATTCTTCAACAAAGTGGGTTGAGAAGATTGAAGGCCGGCGAAAGCACGTGTTCAGTTTTGAGGTGGGTAAATTCATCTTCTTTTAATTTCTCATAAGTTTGATTTTAGTTGATTCGACACCTTGGATGAGTTATGATGGTATTTGACTTAAGCGTTGAAAAATTAATTCATCTTCTTTTAATTTCTCATAAGTTTGATTTTAGTTTGATTTTAGTTGATTTCAACGCTGAATTACCTTCTTCGATCAATTGCTGTAAGGCGGCCGGTTAGTTGAATCTCATGAAAAATTTATTACTGTTATATTATTATTATTATTATTATTATTATTATTATTATTATTATTATTATTATTATTATTATTATTATGTGGATGTACAAAATATACACTTTACTTAGATAGAACTTTGTCTATAGATAGATTTACTATTACTTGGAGCCTAAGGAGTTTATCGCTATATATTGTACCGGTGGTGACACCAAGAGAATTCAAGGGAATACAATCTCATATTCTCCCCTCTTTTGCCCTAAATTATAACACGTTATCAGCACGAGTTTTGCTCTAGAAAATAACCCTAATTTCGCCTCCATTGACCCGATCTATTGTAGTTCATGAAGATGACATCAAGGCCGATTTCACAAGTGCACTTCAGAGAAGATGCGATCTCGGAGATGCTAATATGAGGAACTACGATTTCAAATAGCGAAGCTATTCCAGCGACGCTCTTTCCAGCCCCTTCAATTTCCATCTCCGGCGAGATCATCCGATTGATTCATCCAATTCCATGGCGAAGAAAGCAGTGCTGATCGGGTGCAACGGGTCCCAGGCACCAAAGCCGAGCTTTTTGTTGGCGGAATTTTACGGCTCATCGTCGAATCCGGGACTGCTTTAATTGGCCGACCCCAAGCACCACCGTCCTGACGCCTGCTCAGATCTGCGACCCTATGGAACTTGAAGCCGTCCTCAGCCCCGATTTCCTCCTCCGCCCTCGATGTCGGCGTCGAGCCGAGCGCCTGCGCCACCAAATCACCGACCATGTGGAAGACGGTGTAACCGGAGGCGTCGGCGGGAGCGTAGGCGTCACCTTAGCCTCCCATGGCGGAATCCACGGCGCGGTAGCCGATTTGTTGTGCTTTGCAGATCTGGATCAAATTTCTACATCCGGCCTCCGACTCACCGCGTTGCCAATCGAAGAAGACGATGCAGATGGTTCCAATTTTGGAACAATTACGAAACCAGCCCTAAAATTATCAAAATTATAGATTGGCATGTACTTTTCTGATAAATAAGAGAAAAGACCCAAACTTCCAGGGTTACCAGTTTTTGTCCCTAGTGAAGGTTCCAGTGAGTGGAAAATCTCTTCCCAGAAGCGATGAGATTTAGTGAGGGAAGTAGATAAACACATCCCCGAAGAGGATTATAACAATCACCGAAGTGCGCCGTCGTGGAAGTAAGTGGAGGTAAGTGCAATTTTAATTTTCTAATTTATTATTTTGTTTATAAATAATTTAATTGGTCTCCCGAAGTAGAAAATATTAAATCCCTCGAAGTGGATGAAAATAAAGAAATTGATATTATGAATCACTTGATGTGATTGATAAATTTCATCTCCGTAGTGATGAAACAATAAGTATCATCCATGTAGCGATGAATAATGATTATTATTTATAAGTATTATCCATGTAGCGATGAATAATGATTATTATTATTATTTATAAGTATCATCCATGTAGCGATAAATAATGATTATTATTTTGTTTTGTTTGATTTGTATATTATATTCATCATCTCCTGAAGTAGATGAAAAGTCATATCTCTCGAAGTAAATAGTGAATAAAGATAGTTTATTGCCTTGAAAATTTAATCAAAAGAAGGCGTTCTGATAATATCGTAAATCCATTTCGGATTGAAATTATATATGTGTTGCTCACATAAGAGATATGTTGACTTTCCATGCGTGATTAATTAAATTGATCAATTAGAATTTTAAAAGGTGTAAGGTAGGGTACATAAGGATGAATATAATTATGTTATATGATATATGTTTTAAATAAACCATGATTATAATTTATTAATATTTTGATTTGGTGATGGATTGTGTCATGCGAGTGGTTTATGCACGGATCCACACTAGGATATCATGGTAAAAGGAGGCGAATCCTAGAAGATTGAACTCTACTTGGTAGTGAGTCTATATGGGTTAGGCTCGACTTTAAGGCTCGTGATGGAGCTGGACTGATTTTTCAATATTGGTATATGCAATCGAGCTTGCGGTCAGGTAAGCCTAAACATCATATATTTGAATAAGCCTAAACATCATATATTTGAATTATGATTTTTGTGCCTCTTGATCATGAATGATTATATATGTGTGTTATGAGTTCATCTCGTACATTAAATATGGATTATCATTTTGCTGCTAATTGCAATATGACGTTATTAATTGCACATGTAGATTTTATATCATAAATCATGCAACAGTGCTAATATAATTTGATATGTGAGAATTTAGAGCATTGGTAAATCATGTACGAATGGGGGTTGACGATGCATATAGATATGACTATTGGTTAAATTGACCATATATTGAACGGATACATGATAACTGATATCTAAGTTGATGAATAAATAACGTCATCATGCATCGATTATATATTAGCCTCATCTTTGTAGTAACGAGCTAAGATGATATTGTTGATTCCATCTTGTACTTGCAAATTATTTCATATATTATTTATTTCATAGAAGGTGAAATATAAACTCCTGAAGTGGTTAAACTTGTTTGTTTCCTGGTCACCAGAAGTTGACATTATTTATGTATCTTGAAGTTGATTTGTATTATGTCCCGATAGTAATTGCATGAAAATAAGAAAAGACTTTTTCTCTCATAGATGATGATCGATGAAATTATTGAAATTGAAATTTGAGATAGTTATTGAACCTACACTATTTGTGAATGATATTGTTTTTGAAACAAGTGATAAATATCTGAATTGATATCCACCAGAAGTGGCCAAATAAATTCTAATTATGTTTGGTATATTTATTTTTATTGAGATTAGTTTTGTTATTCACTTGTGAGGTGTATATGTCTCAATTTACTTTTTATAATTCGAAACTCAAACTGTTTCCAGAAGAAACAACTTTGTTAAGAGTTTGTATGTCATAAACATATGCGGTTTTATATTGAGAAGAATTATATATATTGTTCGTGTAAATAAAAGTTATCTCTTGAAGTAGATAAACTTATAAAAAAAAAAGAAGATACTCATGAAATGGATAAATTAAAGGAGTGTCTTATGGTGTCTAGATGATCCAACACCTTTGATTTTGCCAACTTTGTCGTTTTTGTTTGTTATTAGTTCAATTTGGCTATTTTAAGGTACATGGAATCTTTATTTTATTTATCTATTTGATTTGCATTTGCATTTTATGTATATGAATATGCATTGGAAATGTTTCTTGAAGAAACAATTATGGGTTGATAATGCCAATTTTATTCAACAAATGATGATTTGGGAGAAGAGTTTGAAGCAAATCCTTGTTAAATTGTGTGAAATCAATAAATTTATTCTTGAGAGCCCGAAGACTCTTTATTTTGGAATCTTGTTCTTAATCTACTTGGGTATGGTAGAACTCAAATAAATAGCTAGCTAAATGACCTATGGTTCATAACAACCTCTTTCATTGCCAGATGCAATATATATTGTTACCTCTAGCAGAGGACATAAAGAGGATACGGTGCGCGCGACCGTTGTTAGGATACTGGTTATAATTTTGAAAATGATTATAGATAATCATGTATGAGTCGACTCCCACATCAAGGAGAATGTGGAAGAACAAGTCAAAGTTGATGGTTTGCCTAATTTGGATTTGTAATCTCCCAAAATATGAATGGATCATCGTATGAAAATGTTGGAATGGATTAGAGCTTGGTATCTGATGATATGACAAACTTGAAGTTTTCGGGATAAAATGACTAATGAGTATATGTATAAAGTCTATACTTGACATAATTAAACCTTATACATAGCTCCAGAAGAGTATCAAAATTAGTCCTCGAAGGCCTATTGATATAATCAAGCAATAAACTCATATGAGAAAAAGGCTCTAGAAGAGCGTCAAAACACTCTAAGTGAAGGAGTGATGATAGATAAATTGGGATCATAAAAGTCAATGGAGGACTAATAATTGCCAGAAGCAGTGGTTTTCCCCTAGCTGAGGATGTCAAAAGAGGGATCCAACATAATAAATAGATTACCCATGTTGGCAATATGGATGTGATATGGAAATGTTATCAATGAAATTGATATGTTGAGCATTGAGAAGCTGGCGATTAAATCGACCAAGTGAAGTCGTTACTTATGAGATTATCATTTAGGATATTACTAACGCATGGAATGACCCAGTAGAGTCATCAATAATAGTTAATAAGCAGACATGAATATCAAGAGCTTGATTCGATTTTGGTCAACAATAGAAGAAATTCTCCTTCTTGTAATTTATCTCCAGTAGAGAGTTTGATATTTACATGTTCAGTATAGACACCAAAATCTCCCCAGATTACACTAAGTTGTTGTAAAGCAAGAAAGATGATGTATATGGAGGATTGGGTTTCCATAGATGATCAAATACCTAGAGTTTATCACAGATGATAAAATACTCGGTATTTAGGGGGAGAGGAAAAGGAGATCAAGAAGTAATATGTTGCATGGAAGAGAAGTGAACCGAAAGTTCAATGAACTATATAGCAAACAGGCTAGTAAAGGCATTAGTAAATGCAAAAGATAGCATGATTCAAATCGAAGTTCTAGTAGCAACTTCAAACAATGGTGATATGTCCACTAGTATAAAACTCCTGGAGAGATTTTATGAATGTTGCAGTGTTAGAATTGATTATGAGTTGTCTTGAAATGACCAGATCATTGATTATCGTTGATGACACATATCTAAGTTTGCACTTGAAGTGCTTGATAAGAATAATTAGAGCTTACAAAATGCTAAGAGCGTAATGCGAATGGTTTATTGAACAATTCATTAGATTGTGAAAGGATATTAGGTCCAGGAGTACCATATCTTTATAAAACTGATGATTTATATGTTAAATTGAGGAGGAGAAAAGTTGTACTCTTTTCCTTAACTTTGGTTTTTGTCCCATTTGGGTTTTTCCAAAGAAAGGTTTTTAACGAGGCAACTCCCCTCACAAGGATACATGGTATATCCCAAATTCTAGAAAGAAATAATTCATGCAAAGATGGATTATTTAAGCATGAAGTTTTTGGACCTGTAGCTCCAACATTGAAAAGTGTAGTATCAATTGGTTTTAAGTGGGTGTTTGTACAAAGGAAAATATAAAGCCAAATTGATTGGACAAAGGCCTATTAAAGGTTACATTAGAATGTATTCACCAGAAGTGAATATAATTTTGGCTCCAAATGTAAATGACGAACGTTGTAAGTGCATACCCATATAAATGGAAAAGATCGATTGAAAATGCCTGAAGCATTATTATCAAAGTCCTGTCATGTACAGTTGATTGAAGAGTCTTATTAGAGTACCTTAATTACCTATAATTGTGAAAGTGGTGACATTTTATTAGGTCCCGAAGTACCATACAAAGTTGTACTCTTTTCCTTAATCTTGGTTTTTATCCCACTGGGTTTTTCCAAGGTAAGGTTTTTAACGAGGCAGCTTAAGCACCATTTAATGCATCAGATCTCCCAGGTCAACAATGAAAAGCACACTAGGTCCTGAAGTACCTTCTGCTTGTGCATCCAAAGCAGCCCAACACCAATCCATGGAAGTCAGGCGCGTCAAAGTCAATCACGAAGGCATTCCAGCTTATACACATCAAAGACAATGTTGAGATTCGACCATAATCTCATGAAGACGGCGACATTAAGGAGAATGAGAAGACTTCGAGAAGGATGTTGAATTTAGGGGGAGCATACACGCACTGCACTCTTTTTTCCTTCGATTAGGTTTTGTCCCACTGGGTTTTCCTGACAAGGTTTTTAACGAGGCAGTACAACAAGAGCGTACGTGGAAGGCTGCACTCTTTTTCCCTAAGCTATGGTTTTGTCCCATTGGGTTTTCCTAGCTAGGTTTTTAACGAGGCAGCTGGAGGAACAAAGAATGTACATCCAAGGGGGAGTGTTATAATATTATTATTATTATTATTATGTGGATGTACAAAATATACACTTTACTTAGATAGAACTTTGTTTATAGATAGATTTACTATTACTTGGAGCCTAAGGAGTTTATCGCTATATATTGTACCGGTGGTGACACCAAGAGAATTCAAGGGAATACAATCTCATATTCTCCCCTCTTTTGCCCTAAATTATAACAATTACCTTTTTTTGTTTATATTAGCCCTATCAATTGATGTAAGGCCTGTTAGATTAATTAGCAAGCGGTGCCTTCTAGCCCCACTAATTGATAATTACTCTAGCGGATGAAAGTCCCAATGCTTTCTAGCTCCACATATTTGGATATGTATCAATTATACTCAGTATGATTTTAATAGTTGTAATGAATTCAACCGGTTTGTTTTTGTCATTAAAAAATGTAGATTTTTAATATGTAGTTATGTGCTTACAGTTATGGCTCGTATACCATTGACTAAACGGAAGAAGATGCTTGTTGCATGTATTGTGACATTTTACAAAATGATGCTCATGATGTTAGAGGTTATGATTGAGTTTATACATTTGTCATCCGTTATGAGTTTGAAAGTGAGAAGGCCTATAGTGTTTACATTCGATCGGTGCAAGCATGAAAGGGCATATGCAAGGACCTTAAACATTAGGCCGATGATTGAACAAAGTGATGTGGCATGTTTGGATAATTTAAGGATGGATAGAGCATGCTTTTATAAGTTGTGTGATATGCTTAGGGATGTTGGTAAATTGAGAGGGAGTAAGCACACAAAAATGGAGGAAATGGTTGCTTTGTTCCTCTTCACACTTTCTCACAGTACGAAAAATAGAAGAACTCAACTACATTTCAGGAGAAGTGGAGAGACAGTATCTAGGCAGTTTCATTTGGTATTATGTGCTATCATTAGATGTCATCATATTCTTTTAAAGAAACCTCAACCAATCTCAGAGGATTGTCAAGATGAAAGATGGAAATGGTTATGTTTCCCATTAATTCCATGTTTCAATTCTTAACTTTTACTAATTTACATAACTATTGGAATTGTAGACAATAGTGAAACATAGCACATGCCTTTTGTTGTAGAATTGCTTGGGTGCACTAGATGGTACACATATTCCACTCCGTGTCTCCGAAGATGACAAAGTTAGATACAGAAACAGGAAAAAAGAAATCACTACTAATGTCTTGGCAGCCTGCACACCACAACTACAATTCACCTATATACTAGCAGGTTGGGAGGGTTCGGCACATGATAATAAAGTCCTTCGCGATGACTTGTCTAGGTCCAAACCCCTTGTGATACCGCAAGGTAATAAAATTAGTAACATATACTTTTTTAGGATATCTTTTGATCTACTAACAAATACGGAGTATTAATCAATTATTGTCATATTTACTTTTAGGAATGTATTATTTGTGTGATGCCGGCTATATGAACTGTGAAGGGTGTTTAACACCTTTTCGAGGCGAGAAATACCATTTGAGTGCTTGGAAGAACGGTGCTCAACCAACATCGGCTAGAGAGTATTTTAACATGAAGCATTCTCAAGCAAGAAATGTTATAGAGAGATGCTTTGGGATTTTGAAAATGCGATGGGGTATCTTGAGATCCAGTACATGGTATAATAAGAAGACATTGAGTCGTATCATCTTGGCATGTGCTTTATTACATAATTTTATTAGATCACACATGAAAGAAGACCCATTAGAAGCATTTCTATTTGATGGAGATGAGCGACAAGATCATGATCCGGATGAGCCCACTATTACACAACTTGAAACAAGTAATGAGTGGAACTTATATAGGGAAGAGTTGGCCACTGAAATGTACAATGCATGGGTACATAGTTAGTTTTGATGTATGAAATACCATCTTATCCTAAACTTTTATTTATGTTTCCTAAGAATCAAGAATTGTTATTTTTAATCGTTGCTTTTTATCATTATTTTTGTCTTTTAATGTGAATATATATATATATATATATATTGGTGTATTTATAGTATCCCTCATAATTATTTGGGTTTTTTTTCACTATATAGAATGAGCCAAAGCAATGTCCAAGCACGTGTCGGTGGCAACAATTCAAGATCCTGTTTTAGGTGGGAACGTAATGAGGACCAAGCACTGATTGATTCTATGATCGAGCTTGTAGACGATGGCGGTTGGAAAGTAGATAATGGACAATTCAGGCACGGTGCTTATGCAAAGCTTGAAAAGCTCATGGAAGAAAAGATTCCTGGATGTCGAATGAAGGCTAAACCGCATATTGAGTCTAGAGTAAAATTGTTAAGAAACCAATACAATGCTATTGCCGAAATGTTGGGTCCGAATGCTAGCGGCTTTGGATGGGACGATAAGCTAAGCCTTGTGACATGTGCTAAAGAAGTTTGGGATGAATGGATAAAGGTAATATATAGTTTTCAAAATTATTGACTCGTTTTTATCATTGATATATGGCTTTCCTTTCTTCTATATAATATATTTTAATCTTATTTGATATCATGTTGGCAGAGTCACAAAAATGCAGTGGGGTTAAGAAATAAGCCCTTTCCATTTTATGATGAATTAGATAAAATATTTGGAAAAGATAGGGCTACTGGAGAATATGCTCAAAGCGTTGATGATGTAGTCGAGGAATTGGACAAGGATGAGGAGCAACATACCCCCTACGTGGATCTAGAAGAAAATGCTGACATGGCATCCCAGTCACTTGGCTCGGATAATTATGTTGAACCTTCGTCAAAAACATCGTCGGATGATAGGAATAAGAAGAGAGCAAGGGTTGACAATGCGGAAATTTTACAAGCATTCTCAGCTAGGATGGATAAAATGGGGAAAATGATGGAAGCTGCAGGTGAGCATATTGGAAACTTAGCTAAATGCTTTCAACATGAGTCTGATTCAGCTGAAAGAAGGATGCAAGTTACTTCAGAAGTGATGAAGACTCCAGGAATTACTCCTCCTCAAGTGTTGACAGTGGCAAAGAAGATTGCTCTTAATCCTCTTGAAGTTGACTTCTTTTTCAGTCTTCCGGAAGATTATAGACAAGCTTATGTGGAAAGCTTGTTGCTTGGAGATTAAACTTCGTAATTGCTTCATTATTTCAAAACTTTCTGTGAGTTTTTATCAATTTCTTTGTCTCTGTTTTTTTTTCTTATCGAACTTACCTTGCACTTTGATTAGGGTGGTATCATTCCACTCATAAATATTGCACTATTTGAATAATTGAACACATTATGGGTCTTCTTGTTGGGTCCTTTATCTCTTTTTAAATGTCAATTATATATGTCATAAAAGAAAGTCAATTGTAGATATATTGGTTGATTAATTTCATGTTTCTGTAGTTGGTGGGTATGCATGTACAGATGTCCTGACTCAATCAATCCGAGCAGATGATGTTTAAAATTGATAGATAGAGGTTAAAATAGTAATTACATGCAAATTCCCATGAAATTCTTTTGTGCAACCAAACGAAATGTGGTAATTTAATCCATGGGAATTAAAAGTTAACCAAACATATTTTTCAAAATCCCAGTAATTTCAATTCTAGGGAATTAGACTTCCCATATATTGAATTCCCAGGAATTGTATTTACCCCTTTTATCCAAACGAGCACTTACTCAATTTTAAAGAAAACAAACCTGCCCTAATTATATGCGGATTAAGGTATCACTCTATTTCTGCCATAATTTATTCACGGATCTTTTAATATGAATCCACCAAAAAGGGAATTAACAAGGGTCCGTTTGGATTCCCAGTGTATTTTAATTATAAGTAAAATATATCAATTAAATGGATAAGTTAATTATAAACATAATTGATTTGATTTTACTTATTAAAAAAAAATTAAGTACTGGTTGTAATGCTATTCTCCAGATGTTTCCCCTTCCCCAGTTCCCTGTAGCCCTTGCCCCTCTCTAGATGTTTCCCCTTCCCTAGTATTATAAGCAATTATAATTCATTTTCCCTAGTATTATAAGCAATTATAATTCATTTTAGGGAAGTATCATCCAAACACTACTTATTTTTTAAATGCATTATAAACTAAATACATGTATTATAAGCATAATACATGGGAATCCAAACAGACCCCAAGTGTGTAAAAGAAAGTTCCTTGAAAAAATAAAAGGAAAGTTCATCATTTATATGATACCTTTAAAAAAAGTAACACAGAAGCCCTAAACCTTAAACCCTAAATCCTAAACTGAGTTATTATTTCTACCATATATGTGGGATAAAAAGGAAGTTCCTTGAAAAAAATTGGTTAAAGGAATATAATTGGATCATGGTATGTAAAAAGAAATTTTTTTGGTGGAAAGGTGAGAGCAGGCTCTCATGAAATAACCGAACAAAGCAAAAAGGGCTACACAGGGATAAGACGGGAAGTAACCCTTCCCCTAGCGTCCTCGTCCACCAATCTACTAATGTCTATAGATGGACTAGCAATAATATGAAAACCAATAGGAAAAGAAAAAGCAAACGAAGCGAGGGAGTTGGCGATAAAATTCGCTTCTCTGAAGACGTGCCTTAATTGGATCTCCCAGTCTCGGGCTAAGAAGCTCTGGCATTGACGAATCAGGCTAGAGAGGGGATGACAATCTTCCACCCCCTTCTTTATTAAAGAAGTGATGAGCAGATATCGGATTCAATGATGACCCTGTTAGCTCGCCTTTCCCACGCCAGTCAGAGCCCGTCAAGGAGGCCCCAGAGCTCGGCCACATGAACCGTACTGCAACCAATACGTCTGACATATCCCAAGATCCATTGCCCATCAGCGCCCGTGATTAAACCTCCAGCGGTAGCCACCCCATCAGCCGAGACAGCCCCATCCGAGTTTACTTTTACCCAACCTATCGGAGGTTTGTCCCACACTATTGCAATTCGGCGCTTGCTGCTACTCTTCCCCCCATGGTCAGCTGAATTCACAGCAGAACCATACTCGGCAGCTTTCAGTTTAATGAACCGAGCCTGCTCCATAGTACACTTGTTGTCGTTGAACACCCTATCGTTCCGCCATCTCCAATTCCACCACAAGGCTATCGCAAAAAGGCTCGGCCAATTCCCCCCATCAGCTCTATCATGCTTATAAAGCAAACTGGTCCGGATCCAGCTTGCAAAGGGGGCTTCAAAAAATCCGGGCTGATTACTGGGACTACCAATTCCCTCCCAAACGCCCTCGATCGCCTTGCAATCTCTGAACAAATGGCTGAGCGATTCCGACAAATTCGGACACTCACAGCAGCAGGGGTCACTAGCTAAGTGTCGCCGACATCTCTTCTCATTAGTAAGTATTGCTCCTCGAACAGCTAGCCAAATGAAGCACCGAACCCTCTCGGGCACTTGAAGCTCCCAAATTCGCCTAAAGACACGGGCGTCATTGAAGCTAACATCCAGACTTCCACGGATCAAATTGTAGGCAGACTTGATGGAGTAGTCTCCATCCGGAGTTGCATTCCAGCTGATCCTATTAATTTCAGAGCCATATTCATCAATCCCAATCGAAGCTATTCTCATCGATAAACTGGCAGGGAGCGCATCATGTAATGCATTCCAATCCCATCCCATGTTATCCTTCCAATAGGACCTAACCGTCCTTCCCTGCTCGCTCACAGATAGCTCCGCCCTTGCCATCTGCCGCAGGGGGTGCTCACCCAACCAAACATCATCCCAAAAGCGAATGAGTATGCCATCCCCCACGATCCACCGAACTCCCGTTGCAACCACCGCCGATGAGCTTTGGAGCATGCTCGACCACACATGGGATGTGCCCGTCACTCCACCTGACATAGACCGGGTATACTTGGCTCTTAGAATGTCGCTCCAAGTCTCCCCATCCTTGTTGTTCAAAAATCTCCACATGAGCTTTCCGACGATGGCTAAATTGAGGTCCCTCATTGCACGGATGCCCAGGCCGTTGAGCTCCTTAGGCTAATTGCAAACCTCCTCCCAATTGACCAAATGCATATGCCGACCACCATCGCCTCCTCCCCAAATGAAGTTCCTACAAATTTTATCAATTTTTGCACACGTATCAGTCGGCAAAGTGATTGTAGCCATGCTATAGACAGGAATTGATGATAAGACAGATTTAGTTAGAGTTATTCTCCCTGCTAGGCTAAGATATTTGCCCCTCCAGCTTGCGAGCTTATTGCTGATTCTGTCAATGAGTGGGTTGAAGGTGTCTCTGTTGATCCGCTTATGAAGCACCGGCATCCCGAGGTAGCTTCCAAGGTCATCCGTTACTTCAAACCCGCACTCACGTCTCAGCTCCTCCACCACATCGTGTCTAACATTAGGGGAGACATAGAGCTTCGACTTCCCTATGTTAACTTTCTGCCCCGAAGCTTCACAGAATTTGTCTAGGATGCTCTGTATGACTCGGAGCTGTTCGATCGAAGCCTCCGCCACCAACACAATATCGTCTGCAAACAGGACGTGCGATATGTCGGGCCCGTTCCTCGTTAGCCAAGCCGGCCGCCACTCTCCATTCTCCACCGCTCTGAAAATAGACTGACTCAATCTTTCAAGGCAAAGAATAAACAAGTAGGGGGAAATAGGGTCTCCCTGTCGCAGCCCCCTGAAGGGCTTGAATTGATCGGTCATCTCCCCGTTTACCAGCACCCTAGTCGAGACCGTCGTAATACAAGCTTCCACCCACTTCAACCAGTTGTCATGGAAACCTGCCTCACGCATCGTCTCGATCACAAAGTCCCATCGAAGCCGGTCATATGCTTTCTCAAGATCAATCTTGAGAATCATCCACCCCTTGGCTCCTCTCTTCTTCCTCATCGAGTGCACTAACTCCTGCATAATAACAATATTATCCGTTATGAACCGTCCAGGTAAGAAACTACCTTGTAAAGGACTAATCAGAAAGGGAAGAATAAGTCTCATCCTGTTAACTAGCACTTTAGTAATGGTTTTGTACAACACATTACAAAGGCTTATGGGTCTGAACTGAGAGACGCTCTCCGGTCTAGCCACTTTAGCAATCAGAACGATGAGGGTATGATTAAGCCCTTCCGGCATTATGGCTGAGCTAAAGAAGTTTTTCACACACTCCCTAACCGACGGGCCAACGACATCCCAACACTTCTGGAAGAAGGTCGCAGGATACCCGTCCACACCCGGCGCCTTAAGCGGCCCCATCTCTCGGACAGCACGGCCAATTTCAGCATCTGCAATCGGCACATTCAAGGCCTCCCAATCAGAATCAGTAAGCCGCGGGAAACACCCATTTTGAGCACTCACGGCAATCGTTTGATCACTCGGGCATGTATACAGGTTTTGAAAATACTCTACAATCATCCCTTCAATGGTAGCCCCATCAGTGACATCGACTCCATTGCTCTCTTTGAGCACAGCAATCCTATTTCTTCGCCTCCGAACGATCGTAGAAAGGTGAAAGTATGTGGTATTCCGGTCTCCCGCACGAAGCCATTGCTCCCTAGACTTTTGGAACCAAAGAAGTTCCTCTTATTCAAGGGTCTTAGCTAGCTCAAATTGGATCTCCTCCTCGCTATTTCGTAGCTCAGCCGTCACCCGGATAGCAATCTCTTCCTGAATCTTTCTAAGCTTCTCCTCCAGTTCTTGCTTTCTATCAAGAATATGCCCAAAAGTCTCCTTGTTCCATTTAAGTAAGCATTGTCGCAGATGTTGGAGAGCAATAGGTGTCGTACTATCCTCATCCCACGACTCATGGACAAGGTCTTGAAACTGAGGGTGGGTAGACCAAGCTGGAAGGAATCGGAAAGGACGTCTGTTGAGCTTAGTCTTCCTCGCCGGCCGCAGCTCCAACAGCAGAGGGCAGTGATCCGAGCTGAGCTTAGGGAGATGTCTCACGCCAGCATCGGGCCACTCCAATCTCCCCTCTACATTCACAAAGGCTCTATCGATCCTACTCGCACGAAAAGGTAGCAGGCGTTTTCCCCCTATCCCAAGTGAAAGTCGGACCCGAGAAGCCCATGTCTATCAGCTCCGCCTTCTTTGTCCACTCCCTAAACCTCTCAGTGTCCGGCGATAGCCCATTTCCTTCGGTATTCCTCTCCCAGCTATGCATCACACAATTGAAATCACCTCCGACAACAAGAGGTCCTTGGTGATTTCTCGTAGCTTCTTCAATATCCATCCAGAACTGCCGACGTTCTCCTTCATTCGGGTAAGTATAAGCAACCACTAACCTTAACTTACCCCTTCCGATCTTGACATCTGCTGCGATAAACCGATTGTGGGTTTGAACAATTGTGATATCAATCTTCTCCCCTCTTCACAACAGCCAGACACCCCCTTGGAACCCGTTAGCTTCGACAATCTCCTTCTCAGAGTATCCCAAACGGTCCAAAACCGCTTTAGCTCCAGCCCCAGAAATTTTAGGCTCAAGTATGGCAAGCACATCAATCTTATGCCGTCTACTCATATACTTCGTCGCTCTACGGAACCCGTCACTACTGGCACCGCAACAATTCCATATTAAACAATTCATAAAGACGTTTGGGGAGTTATTGTCGAGTCAGGATCGGCTCCTCTACCATCCATCTTGTCATCTCTCATCAGGACCTCTTCCATAGCCGTGTTCGACGTCCCATGGGACTCACCCGCAACCCGAGTCTTGTCCACACCCATAAGGTCAGTCATTGTCTGTTTTGTAGTCGTAGTCTCGGTCGCAACTATCATACCATTATTCCCATCGTCCTCACTCCTTTGCTGATGAGTAAACAGTCCTTTCGCCCTCCAAACTTGTGATGGTTCATCGCTTCTTCTTCTTTTGGTTGGCCCCATACTTTTGCTTCCACTTGCCCCATTAGTATTAGGCCCACTCTTTTTATTATAAGCTTTCCTGGTGTACTTTTTGTGAGATCTATCATCCTTATCCACAGAGCCCCTAGCAAAGGAAACCTCCAGCCCACGGTCGAAGAATCCCTTATCCCCCGTCTCAATCATAACAGTCCCTTTCCCTTTATTGGTCTGATTTCCTTCCGAGATATTCGTAGCTGTCAACCTCTTATCCTGGACTTGATTTCTTTCCCCGGGGATCTCGGCCACCCCCTCAAGGACACTGAAACTGTTTTCGGCGTTGACATTCAGCTTTCCAACATCCACATCCCTCCCAGAACTGACAGCGGTCTTGGTCTTCCCTTTAGCATTGCGTCGGCGGCGTGGGACGTCCATCCAAGGGCCATAGCACCCCGTTCTCTCACCTTCTGTTCCTTCCATGACACAGTCTATCTCAGCCGGCCTTGGCTGGGAATTAGAATTCTCCGCCGGCGAATCTGTAACCTCATTAGTCGTCGTATTCGCCTGATGTGTCCTCTCCCCCGTAGCACCCTTGGGACATTGCATTGCAATATGACCATAGTGACCACATTTAAAGCATATCTTATGAAGACCCTCCTACTCCAGGAAGAATCGATTACCATTGATGGTTATTGTTCCTTTGAGAGGTTTCAGAAGGTCCACTTCCACACAAATTCAGGCGTATCTCCCACGACTAGAGAAATTGTAAGCGTGCAAATACACTATTGTGCAACTACAATAACGTTTTTTAAATCACATATAGAAATTAATGGGAAATTAGGGTGCAAGGAGTGAAGGAGGTTTATAATTTAGTTAATATTGGAAAAATGATTTTTATCTTTTGTTTTTTTTGACAGTATGTAAGAATTAGATCGACAAAGCGATATTGAAACCATCCACATATGGCTTGAAAGAGGGTCGTCGGTTCAAAAAAAAACACTAGTCTAAATCTACTACTCCATCTGACCCACAATAGTTGTCTTTGGACTATTCATGCACGTTTTTTAATGAGCTAAAAAATATATAAAATATCCATTTTTAATTAATTTTTTAAAATAATTCTATACTTATTAGTAATATGTATGATACTCCCTCCGTCCAAGAATACATGACCTTTAAGAGCATCTTTAATGGTGGTACTCCAAGTACCATAGCAATTTAAATAAAAGGAAATGTAAGAAAAAGTAAGATTTTTGAAAGAACCCATAAAGAAAAGTGAGCTCAAGTATCATATGTATGATACTCATTCTTACACAATACCATAGAATATTAACCAATAAAAAAATTAATAGTGGGTCTCATTTGATTTTTACTTCCAAAAAAAAATTGTAAAAAACAATTTTGATGAAAAAGTGAAATAAGATACTCATGTCAAGTATCATGGTTGTAGAGTATCAAATATTAAAATGAGTTGGATGGAAGAGAAATGACAAAACGCAAGTTATGGTACTCATGTTGAGTATCATGGTTAAAGATGCTCTTAGGCTTATGCACGTTAATTAAGGAACCTATTTTACATCTTAAATCTCATCATTATTATTAAAGGTTAAGATAGAAGTTCAAGGGGTTTCTTTAATTTTTCCAAGAGTTTTGTTTAATTTTAACAAGTAAAAAAGTAGTAATTTTAGAGGTAATAATTACCTATACATCTAAAAGCCCATGTATTTTCGACAAAACTTCAAGGCCTAAAAGACCATGTATTCTTGGACAGAGGGAGTATTATTTAAAAATATTTAATAAAATGTTAATATTTTATATAGTTTTTAGCTTCTTAAGAAAATGTGTCTGAATAGTAAATTAAAGATATCTATTATGGGACGGATGGAGTATTACAATTACAGATAAAATATTATAAAAGCATCTGGAGATCAGAACCATGTTTCTTTCTTGATATCTGGACTGGTGGCTTAGACAACTTGCATGCAAGCCATGAAAGTTGTTGAGTTTGTCAAAGTTGGCTCATAAATCGACGATGGTTGCGATTCTGGTTCCGAAATCGGTGATGGCCAAGCACGAGGAGGATCCAACCACGAAAGGCAAATCACCAAGTTGAGGCTGCTATATGAAAAAATATTGACAAACAAGAATTAGTTGTAAACAAAATCTGATAAAGAAACAAAGTTTAAAAATGGGGCTAATTTATCTTTAAATTATTATAAAAGTTATTATAAATGTGTTTTTCTCGAAAATATAAATAAACTCTAAAATAATAAGGTTGAAATGCCCCGTACAATTACACTTTACACAATACTGTGATTAATAATAAAAATTAATTATATATAACAATTAATACGTATAGCTAAACAATCCATTAATTGTCACAACTACTACTATGTTTGATTGACAATATATGCATATAAGAAAATAATAATAATATATTTATTTTAGTATAAACTCATAAGAAATTAATAATCAATCAATTCAATATCAATATCAATATATAATACTAAAACAGAGACGTTGGAATCCTATGTGGCGGGTTCTGAGCGAATTCGCTTATGTGTCGTAATGTGGGACAATCTGACCAAGTTTTTTTTTACACGTCAATTAATGAGTATCCAATAAATTTAAGCCACATCAATTAATGATTTCATATCTTTTAGCCACATCATTTAACTTATCATTATTAAAAATCACAATTAATTTAAATAATAAAATTTTATCACATCTAAATTAGTTAGATTTTGATAATTTTTTTGAATAAATCTAATGAATTTTGACGAACTAAATAATCTTATAAATATACATTACTTAGAAACTAAAAATAAAATGGATGAGATTACTAATAAATAATCTTATAATTCGATATTTTGAATAAATCTAATGTAATTTTTTCCACCCAATTTATTAATGATATCAATTATTTTCAAATTAATGTGAAGTATTTAAATTATTTTTATATATCAATTATTTTTAGTTTAAACACTAACGTGATATTATATAACCATTGCACTAATCTTTAACTTAAATATTTGATAAGATTTCACATTAATTTAAATACTACGGTGACAATATCTTATAAGTTTGAATGATTTCACATTAATTTTATTGGTTTGAATAATTTAAATACTACGGTGGTAATGTATATAGTTTGAATGATTTCACATTAATTTTAAATACTACGGTGATACTACGGTGATAATATTATTAATATATAACCATTGCACTAATTATTATAAACTTGTGGTTTTCATCAAAAAAATAATTGATAAGATTTCACTTAAGCGGTTAAGCCACATCAATTAATGATATCTTATTACCTTAAGTTATTTTATAAATATTTTATCTAGAAAAAATTTAGATTAGATTAATTTATATGAAAAAAGGTTTGTTTAGTTTTATCCATATCTTTAAAAATAAAAATAAATACATTGATATTATTTATAAAAATATTAACGGGATTATTTGATGAAAATAAATCTATTACAAATCTATCCAACCCGGAGAGAGTAAAAAATATGTGAAATCAAATTCCAATAACCGGGTTTGGGTGGTGGTTATTCACTCTCCGATCTATATCCTCAAATTGAATTGAGCCATAACATGAAAATCTTATTTCTCATAAATTGGTAGAAAAAATAAATTAACATGATTAAAATAGTAAACAAACTTTAAGAGGTGACAATAGTAACAGAGATATTAATAAAGATAAGATTATTGTTACATATCAATTTTTTTTTTTTATGACGAGGAACCCACCTTCGGTGGCAAACCCCGAGCACGTGACCCAGCCGGCAAGAGCCACATACTAGGTAAACCGGCTTGCGCCGACCGACTCGATCCAGTGGTAGGAAAGCAAGGTGTTACGTATCAATTCTAAATAAGGTTTAAACAAATAATAATAAAGTATATTTAATTGCTAATTGTGTGAATATAAAAGCTAATGTTTATAACACTCTCGACAATGAATATGATTATAGCTTCAATTAATTTTATGTAACTATGTTTTGTTCGAATATAAACAAAATATTTTCTTTTCTTTCATCTTTATACGAATGTTTGATCATGTGTACAACTAAATATTTAATTAGAATATGCAGGCTTTCAGGGTCGTCCAATCAATTTTGGAGGCCCGGGTCATAATTTTATAAATTATAAATTTTATATGTAGTTTTTATTTTATTTTTATATCTTAAGGGTGAGTATATTAAAAAAAATTAGATTTTTTTTTATATTTAAGGAAAATTATAGAAAACTCTTTAAAATAAGAATTTTTAAGAAAATCACCGGTAAAATTTATATTAAAAATTTTATACAAAATGTTTTGATCCATAGTACAGATTACATACACAAGCTATATTTATCAATCTTTTGATCTAAATAATTTATAGTTATACAATATTAAAAATAATTTATATACTGCACGTTTAAATTTGTGTCATTTGTTTTTAAACACAAAACCCTAGTGTCTCTCTCTATATATATATTATAATATTCTAAAACTCCTTGAAACATGTTATTTCATTCAGTTCAATTAATATAAATAATTAAATATAGCTATGACACTAAAATATTAGCTGGATTTAAATTTGGATTAATAATTTAATACTGTATGACTTGATGAAATTTAATGAGGCATCGGAATTAGTTACATATATAAATGAAGAGAAATAGGTGGGGGTGGCCTAACCAATAGAAAAAAGGTTAGAATGTTGAGGGTTGTGCTAAATTTGGGATTCGAACCCGTGACTGTAAGAAAACATACATGTCCCGTAGCAATTCAACAACCACCACGCCAATAAACACTTGTGTTAATTTTAAAAATGTTTTATTATATATATACTAAAATTAGTAAAAAATGAGGCCCCGTAAAATCGGAGGCTCAGGGCGGTAGCCCACCTTGCCCTCCTACAAGGCCGGGCCTGCAGGCTTTACAATCTATTTATTAAAGATTTAGCCTAATTTTATTTTATAGCCTTTCATAATCGTACACACACATTGTTATAAGATAATTAATTAAAATACCTTATTTATAAAAATATCATATGATATTTATATATATGCACAAATAAACATGCGTGAGATTTATATATTTTTAAAATTATTTAAATTAATTAAAATTTATTTTATATAGATAAAAGTTATGAAAAAACCGCGAAGATCGCGGGTAATCAAACTAGTATCGACATATAGACAAGGTAATTATTTACATTTATAAGAATCTGAAAAGAAAACTTATAATATATTAAATACATGCGTTAAATGAATTATAAATTAATATATATATTCTACTTTCTACCTTTCTTTGGTTTCCTCTCTGGTTTTGTAACAAAACATTCAAATAACAACAAAATCAAATGAAACAGAAAAAGAAAGAAATGGCGGAAGAAAGAAGGAAGAAGGCAAAACATCACACACCTCTTCCGTTCACCTTCCTTCACTCCTTGCAAAAAATCCAAAATAACAAATCCAAACAAATTTAAAAAGAAAAAAGAAAAAGAAAGAAAGGGTGGAAGTAAGTAAGAAAGATGATCAAATAAGGCACAGGAAATTTTTTCAATAAATATAAGGCAAGGGAAAAAGATAATATCTTTTTTCTCTAGAGTACCTACTAAACAAAATCACACTTTTTTTGTATTTAATTAGATTTGCATAAAACTAGTTTTTATCTTTAAAATTATATTTAATTACATTTTTATTACTTTTTTTTTACAAATCATCATCTCAATGTATCTTAATAAGAATATTTTGAATTTTGTACATTTAAACATCTACATAATATTATAATAAAGATAAAATGCGTGTGTGGGTAGTGAATTGTAAATAAAATATAGGTTAAAAAATCAAATATAATTTATTTTTTTAAGATGAAAAAATATTTTGTGTAATTTACCATTTTTTTTTAACAAAGGAAATGGGGTGGGGAATAGAAACAGAATAGAAGCTTAGAGTTATTCACACTCTCCACTCTCCCTCTACAAGAAGAGGAAGAAGCACGTTTTGGGTCATTTCCTTGCACCTTCAAGAAAACACTTAACACTTGAAGAGTGTAGTTTTTTTTTGTTTTTTTTACAGCTTCGCTATTTTGCAGAAAAATGGCGAGCAAGAAGCATGGAGTTGGAGGCAATGAGAGGTCCCTATTAACCTCTCGCAAGAAAAAATGCCGCAAATGCGCAATTGGAGCAAGTGATACAAGTGGTGTCAATGGCGGTGAAGTGGAGGTCTCGGACAAAGCAAAGGTCCTAAAGAAAGGGCCTTGGACAGCCGAGGAGGATGGTATGTTGATCAAGTATGTGAAGAGCGATGGGGAGAGGAATTGGAAAAATGTTCAAAAGACCGGGCTAATGAGGTGTGGGAAGAGTTGTCGACTTAGATGGACAAACCATCTTAGGCCCGATCTTAAAAAAGGACCTTTTTCTTTTGAAGAGGAGAAAATCGTCGTCCAACTCCATCAGAAACTCGGCAATAGATGGTCTAAGATAGCAGCAAAGGTTTTTCTTTCCTCGTGTTTTATTGTTTTTCTCTTTTAATCTTGTACTTATAAGGTAAAAACTTTAATTGGTTAGAAATTACTATTTCTTTATCAAACAGTGCAAGTAGCTAGTTTGCGGTTAGGATCCGCTTTCACACAATTCCACCCCTATCATCTCTCATAATCTATTACCTTATTTCTTAATTTTAAAAATCCAATAATTATTTTTATATTATAAAACAAAAATAAAAGAAGGAACAAGGAGGGTATAGGGAAATCCAGGACAGTGGATCCCTACTGGCTAGTTTGTCATTAGATGAAAGTGCATTCCGAAGGCTTATTACATCCTCATTAAAATCATCGGTATCAGTATTTCGATAGAGACTCATTAAAATCATCGGTTTGGTATTTTGATACAGAGTTGTGCTTTACCTTGTTGAGATAGAACCAGAGAAAATCAACTAAATTCTCTGATTCTATCTCAATGTTACAAGAAATATAGGCATTGCACGTGTACTAAAATTTAGTTCTCTGGTTCTATCTCAATGTTACAAGAAATATGGGCATTGCACGTGTGCTAAAATCTACTTGTTTTGAAAGATAGAAAATAACCATTGATCATATAACTTATTTCTCTTGGTTTCACCTTATGTGAATACATTATCTAATTGAACTCCACCATTTCTACCTACTAAATTTGATTCTATATCTTTTGCAGCTACCAGGAAGAACAGATAACGAGGTGAAGAACTTCTGGAACACAAAAATCAAGAAACGAATTGTGAATGATTCACTCGAAATCTCGGAACAAAATTCCTCATCACCACAACAAAATGAAGTAAACCAAATACCCTCAAACCTGACACTCATGAACTCCCCAACACCACAAAACCCACATATGAACTTGAACCCAAATCCAGCCATCAACCCACAAACCACATTTCCCTATTTCAATCCAACACATGAGCCCTCATTTGAACATGGAGTGAATCCATTGAGAAGCTCAACAATGCATAAAGATCCAATCATGTCTTTCCCCAATAGCTTTACCAATCAATTCAACTCCTTCGACGAATCCGAGTATCAACATAACCTATCATTTGCTCAAAATGTGTCCCGAAACTCATTTCCAAGAACCCATCTCCTTGACTTCGGGACCAATTCGGCTTATTATTATCCTAACCCATTACCCGAAACTCGGACGAGCTTCGAAAGCTCGACAATTGTGCTGCCTTCAATCCAATTTCATCAAACAAACCCGAACGGTTCTACCTATAACCATCGTGGCTTTCTTGGGTATCTTTTTGGTGATGATATGTGGAGCGATTCGCTATCATTCGAACCCGATAGAACACTGAGGCTTGATCCTAAAAATGATGGAGGAATGACACCATTTGTAGTAGGCATTGGGAATGATAAGGGGAGCTTCTTCAATGGTGGCAACTTTTACAATGATAAACACTCCAAATTTGGTATGACTCTCTTATCTCCTTTTCTAGTTCATTTTATCAATTGGTTGTTAATTGTTATCATAAAGAGGTAAAAAAATGATTAAGTTGTCCAAAAATGTTAAAAGTGACGTATTTGGTTGAAACTAGTCATTATTGTTGAGATGTGAAAGTATAAATTGTGTCTTGTATTGGAAATTAAGCATTGAAAATGACAAAGATCCTCTTTTAGCTCTCTCTTTAGCACTATGTCTCTTATTCCTAAGTTTTCTTCCTCCACTAGCGGTTTTTTTTTTACGGGAAACTCCATTTATTCTGGTGACTACTTTTCTTATTATCAAGTGATTTTACTATTACTATGGAACTGGAAGAAAAATGAATGACTAGAAAATTTCATAACATTGATTGTTTAAATGGTTTAGAGGTAAAGCCAGAGGAGGAGATGCTCGAAGAATACACATGTTCTATGGATGACGAGTTGTCGAGCTTGCTGAATACCTTCTCATCCGACGGATCTCCCCCGGAGTTGCATCTAGCAATCGGAGGTGAAAACATGCTTGAAAACACAACATCAAGCTATAGTCACTTCTACCTCGACCAACCGTTATATGCTTTTACCTCATTTTCGGGAGCAATGGATGTTTTTGCCTCTGGATCGGACTCTGTTCCTTCGACTTCATCGGACCTCAATCGGTACATTGATGGAGGAGAGTGTGTCTAACACACCATCAAACCAAAGCGGAGAAAAGAGTTTATGGAATTAATAATGCTTGATTTCTAATATCATATGTTGTACTTTAGCTATAAGTGGCATGTTGTTCATAAGTTGCTCTTGTTGGATGGGGAAAGGGATAAAAAGGAATAAAAGTGGGCAAAAGAATGTTTGGGGTAAAAATGAACAATGTTGTCAAATAATTAGTAAGATATAATTGTAATTGTAATAGCATGAGTATTAAGCTTCCATAAATAATGAAGAATGTAACATAAAGCGTGACGAGTCGATTGGAGACTTTTTATCATTGACTAGATATTTCAATTTAGATTCAACCATGAAGTCGATTAGGAGTTGTACATATAACCTCATAAGGAACAGTTGTAGACATCTAAAATATAAACTATATTAGGAGTTGTTATAAATCGATCACACGTTAACAATTCTATCAAACAGAAAATTACAAATGACATTTTTTAGACGCACGACCACCAATAAACATTAGCACATCACATCTAAAGAGAGGAACATGCTAACATGAAACCATTTACATGTTGTTATTAAAGTTGATTTTGATTGAATGGATGATTGGATATTGCTTCCAAAAAAAGTTTGAATTCACAAGAGGTAATTATTGCAATTTCGACTTTAAACGGGTCGTCTTGTAGAAATGAGGTATTTATTAGGTCGGTTCGTGTAATTTCCCCAAAATACAATACTCTCTTGTTCTTCTTCCCCTCCTCTCTGGTTCCGTAATCATCTTCCAATCACCCTTTCGCCGATCTTCCTACTCTTCATCTGTCGCGTGCTCCGTCACTCATCGCCATCAAATCCGGCGTCCGTTTGTTCTCTATCTTCACCCGAGCTGTTGCCGTTTTCGTCTTCCACTGGGTATGTATCGTGAACCCCCTTTCCCCCAAATCTTAACGCCATATCTCAATTGGATCTTATCTCCGTCGTTTTCATCCCTTCGAATTACCTTTTTGGCAATCTGATTTGATGTGTTCGTCATTCAATCTCTGAGAATAAAGACACTGTTTGGCGATTTAGGCTTGGATTATGATAATCGTGGTTGCCGACTTGTTAGGGTTTCATGTTTCTTTACAGTTTTAAGGCTAATTCACAATTCTAATCACTCAAGTATGCTTCCTGTTTCGTTCTTTTTACATCCTCATTATTTTTCATGCTTGTGTCTTTTGTGGCGTTTGCTTAACATTTTGGTATGTTTATGGAGCCACTGATTCTGAATTGGATTGGATCTTTGATACTGCTTTGGAATTAGGACCAAGGAACGAGGTTGGAACTCAATTGATATAGCTTTGGAAACAATATTTGGGTTTGGAATTCATTTGGTATGGCTTTAGAATCATGATTTGTGTTGTAACTTGATTGGTACGTCGTTGGAATCATGAATTGGGTTTGAGCTCGTGTGTTGAATGTTGATTTACAGTGTTCACTTACTTTAGGATCAAATGTTGCCTTTCTCTCTGTATACCTGTATGCGCCGGTTGGAAGTCAGAACTCATGGGAATACACAGGATCATAAGAATATTCAAGATCGCTTTTTTATTTTTAGGATTTCAATATTCATGTTTTTCTGTAGCAAATGCATTCAAAACTCAGAAAATATAGATTTCCTGGAAACTCAAAAGGGAGGCATGAAGAGATGCTCCACCAGAGAAGGTTGCTGACTAGCCAGAGTGTTGGAGTCAAAAAAGCCAGAATAACTTGGGTAGTGTGGGAACCCAACACCTTTGGGGTTAGGTTATCAGGTTTAAAAAATCAATAATCCCATGAAACATCATGAATTGTTTGGAATTCCTCAAGAAGGTTCTTCACTCGGCAATTCCACATTATTTTTTCATTTCTTTTTACACCCATATAGCCCTAGGGCCTATCTTATCCCTGATCTCCCTTCTTCTTTTCAGATTGGATTTTATCTTTAATCCTAAATACTTTTATTTACAATTTAAGTTGAAGTATTTTAAAAAATAGCGTGTTCCATGTTATGCTGTTGTACCAAGACTAGGTCGTGAGTATCTGTGGTGGAAAACACAATCTCTAAATTGTTTAGTGGATATTCTTGTAACAAAAAATTATATAGTATTAGTTTGTTAGTCTGCATGAGAACCCTGCACTTAAGGAACTTGAAGAAGAGTATAAATTTATTTCCTTAGTTTGCAATCAAGTTTAATTTTGAAACAGTGTGTTGTCCAATCTATAATTTATTCTATATTATTAACAGTGCATTACGTTTACACTGTCATAGTTTCCATGCTTTGATTATCAGAGTGGCAATTTTTTTGGATATGAGTTGTCTGTTTTGCTACTTTATTTCCCTGTATAGCTTTCTAACTTCATAAAACACCTTATTCTTTGGCCGATTCCACTTGAAAGAGCTCCTCAAGATAATTATTTTAGTTAGTAGGAACCTTGATGATTTTAATTCTTATCTACTTGGGATTATCTTCATTTTTTTAGAGATGAACATGCTAAGAAACAATATTGTAGTTCTTCCATTGGCTTATGTGCAATGTATTTACAGTTTCAGCATTTGTCTCTTTTTTTCTTGTTTCCATTGAAGTTTTGGAGTTCACAATATGGTTGAATACTTGAGTGTCCACATTTGCAGTTTAGATTCTCTGTGTCAGGATGGTCTAAAAATACAATTTGTACCTCTCCTCACCTCTAAAGCTTGTTTGTGTGTTTGTACTGCACTAAAATGACAACCAGTAAATATTAGCATTTTTTACGAACCTTTGTCTGTCTGATGGTTGCTTGCGCTACTGAAAAAGGTAACATTGTTATGCTTCAGTGTCACTCCTAGAAATAAAATGCTTTGTGCCTGTTCTAAATAAAACTGGTTGTTTGTCTTCCCCTGTTCAACATCTTCTTAACCATGTGTTTCTCCCTAATGATCTTATATTGTTTTTTTGTGTTTATTCAAATTTGAAACGGAGGGTGGTGCAATATCTGAATCAATTTTTGTCCTTCGTTATTTATTCTTTGTAGGTATTCATTAGTCATTATTTGTGGTACAATATCTGATGCAATTTTGTCCTTCATTATTTGTTCTTTGTAGCTATTCATTGTACATATCCTGGGGACATTTTGTTTGTTTTGTGTCAGTACTAATTGAAGAAGTATTTGTCAGCAGTTACATAATGGAGCTGAAGACCATCAAAGATGCATTTGATCATGTTACTAAAAAGCAGAAACTGCATTCTTCCAGAAGTGACGAGGCAATAGAACAAATCAGCAAGGAAATTGAACAAGTTTTGATAAAATTAAAGGCTGGAGATGCTTCTTGCTCCCAGTATGATCACAAAACTATCCTTTCTGATCTGAAAACAAAGCTGAAGGAGATAGCTCCTCTAGGCCAGGTGGAGGGAACTCAAAAGGAGCTAAATGTAGCATTGAGCAAGTATGCAAAGCAACTTGAGAAGTTTTTCCACACCGATATATCAAAGGCTTATAGGAATGTTGATTTTGATAGCCAGACAGTGAATCAAGTTATAGCTGGTCATCTTTATAGGCAGGGCTTATTTGACGTGGGTGACTGCTTCAAAGACGAAGCTGGGGAGCAGGAAGCTGCAGCTTTGAAATCACCTTTCACTGAGATGTACCATATACTTGAAGCTATCAAAGCAAGGAATCTGGAGCCAGCCCTGAATTGGGTTGTGAAGAATCGTGAACAGCTGAGAGGATCTGATCTAGAATTTAAACTTCACAGCTTGCAGTACGTAGAAATTATGCGGAAGGGAATAGACGATCCTCTACAATATGCTAAAACCTACCTTTCTCCCTTTTCTTCCACCCATAGTGTTGAATTCCACAAGCTTATGGGATCTCTGTTGTACGCCCGGAAGCTAGATTCCTCCCCTTATGTGGAACTTCTCTCTGCTAGCAACTGGGAAAAGTTGGCAGAGGAGCTGGCCCGACACTTCTGCGATCTGCTGGGACAATCTTTTGAGAGCCCGTTGAATGTGACAGTGGCAGCTGGAGTTCAAGGGCTCCCTACTCTTCTGAAATTGATGAACGTTAATGTTATGACAGGGAAGAAGCAAGAGTGGCAGACAATGAAGCAGCTGCCGGTGCCTATAGACTTGGGTAGGGAGTTCCAGTTTCACAGCGTGTTTGTGTGTCCGGTTAGCAGGGATCAGGCCACCGAGGAGAACCCTCCGATGCTGATGACATGTGGGCATGTGCTCTGCAAGCAGTCCATCATGAAGCTTTCCAAGAGCAGCACCAAGTCCTTCAAGTGCCCTTACTGCCCGTACGAGATCGAAGCTCCACAGTGTAAACAGCTCTACTTCTGATGCTTCAAATTTAAATAATGGGTTATGCACTTTTGTGTTCTATTTGCTCTTAATTTCCCTCTGCTTCACACAAACTAATGTGGATGGACCTTGTACTTCCCTCTTTCTATTTTCTGCTGAATGGTCTTTGTGTTCTTTTATGGTCATGCTTAAGAGTGTGGGAGTGGGGCCTGGTAGCTCCTCCCATACTCTGCTTAAGTAATGTAAATAGACATTCTTTTGAGTATCATGTTTGAAATGGAAGTCTTGCTCAGCACCATTTACCATCCCATGCATCGTTTGCGAGACAAAGGGCTGTTTATGTCCGGTATCGCGCAACAGGTAATTGCTTTGATCTCATCTCCTCTGCTCTTGGTAGCTGGTGTTTTACATTTTGCAGTGAATTTGACATTAACCCTGACAGATAGGTTGAGTTGACATTCAGATGAGGTAGCTGAACTTTTATGCTGCTCTGGTGTTTTTCAGTTTCATTGCAATTTGCGCAATGTCCGTCCTCGCGATTCTGTACACCATCCGTTCGATGAAGTTCCTTGAAGAGCGCAGCGGTCAAAATTGCACAATCAATGAGGGGCGGTAGGTTAGGTCGGGTGGCCCCGGCTCTGCTGCACTGTTTCTCAATGTCGACATGGGTACTGATGGATCACATTGACGAAACCAGACCCAAAGCTCTTTTGTCCTTCAAAGGAAGATGTCCAAGGGACATGTTAAACCAAATTGCCTCATACGTCTGCATCAGCCTGGCTGGTTTACAGCGCCAATGCCACACCTTACTGCAGCAAGGCATGTTTATTTGGTTTACATCTCCAAGCTGCCGGTTTCCCGAGGGTTACTACAGGAAGAGTTGCTCCCGCTACCTGAACCGCTTGTCGTGTCAAATACGAGGGTTAGGTTTGCGCTCTCGTGTGGGTTCGCATGGGATGACAATGTGAATGGGGAATTACAAGTCGGATGACTCGGATCATGATTTCCGATGGGGAGGGGCATCCCTATGTCCCCGAATAAGAATGGTCTTCCGAACCCACGCCGTTGCCATCCCTGCTATTCTGTTTTTACGGCCCTAAAAAGATAACAACAAATTTAACACCCCGCAAAAAATGCAGTAGGGTAGTTGCTTGATACTTACATATTTGAGCCCACAAGTTAGGTTTGTTGGCATGTGGGTGGTGTGGTCATGAGTCATGTGGGGCTGGGCTCAGCTGATTCCGTAGGTTGTTTCAATTTTTCAGATAACAATAAAATCAATTTCATTTTCAGCAGAAAATTAAAAAAAATAAAGGCTTTTTTTTTTTTTTATTAACTAAGAATTCGATATCAATCTGAATCTCGATAGTCGATAGACCAGAAATGAGAAAACAGAAAATGTGCAATGTAACAAGCAGAAATGGACCCTATAAAAGACAATCTTAGCAAGTTGAGGACGTAGACGAAAGACGAAACGAAGAAAAAACAAAAAGCTAAATTCATTACAAGTGAATACGGTACATAGCATTTATGTCCCATATACAAATATAAACTTAAACATGGGTAGTATTTTATTGTTTTTTGTTAGCTTTTCATTTAACGTTATTGTCAGATTAATGCAACAGATTGGGGTACTGAAATTGATAACTCTTTTTTCCATATTTAAGAGAGGTGGAGAATCAATATCCAATGCCACATTCATTTACATTATTACTTGGTTACTTCAACCCTTAAAGTATGAGGGTTGAGTTAGGGGTATTAAATGAATGTGCATTTAATTTCTTTTCCTAACATTGGCTGTTTCTACCCTATGGTGAATAGTTGTATTAATTAATTATCATCCCAATGGATTGGAATCACCAAACTAGGATTAAGAATTGAGTTTCTAACATTGATTTCATACCGATTTGGGGAAACTTAAACATGGATAGTTTGATCATCATTAACATCTTTAAAAGTTATTGGTCATGTTAGTGAAAAATCGAAATTTTCATCATAGATATTCTACTTCGATCTGCTACAATACTTTGAAGCAACGAACTTCACTCCCGACTTTTGAAAAACCAATAAGTGTGCCGATTGCATCTCGCACCATTTTCAAACAGATGCCTCGTCACTCGTCAGACCTCGTTTCATATAGGGATCTTAACGTCCTTATCCGTAAAAGTACCTTTAGATGGCGATCTAGCAGGAAACCCCGTTCAAATTTTTGGATATAAAAAGAAGCAATGGGCACTTAAATAGAAACCACGATTTAAATAGGTTATTTTTCCTAATTTCAACGTATTAGTCCTTAAGATCAATGCATTGAAATTAGGGTATCTGTATTTTTTTGGTGTCTAATGTGTACCCAAGGACAAACATTAGAAAATTCGATTTTCATAAAAATATCAACCAAAAGTTTGAAAATAAATTGGCATTTATAATTGATTCTTAGTCATACTTTATTGCATGAGATATTAATGTCTCTATTCAAGACGTCGTGTGAGTCGTCGCACTCGTCTGTGTTCTCGCCTTTCGTGGCTCGTCTTGGATCTTCATCGAACTTTCTGTTGACCGATGTCTTTTATGGGTTGTTGGGGTTTTCTTTCTTCCTTATTGATTTGTGTTGCTTATGGTTGTATGCTAAAGGTTAGTCCGTCTGTCGATTCGTCGGCCTCTCGAGTTTCAGGTTTATCTGAACTCGAATTTTGACCTAATCAAAAATAAAAATAAAAAGAGAAAATTGGGTAGAGTATACCCTTTTAAGGTTTTTTTTACTAACTATACTCCTTGAGTTTTTTTTAGGTAATTGTACTATTTTTTAGATAGAGATTACTTTTATACCCTAACAATCAAATTTTATCATTTTAAAAAGTAAAAACAAATTCTATCCTTTTAAAAAGTAAACGGTTAAATCATTGGAAGATTTGGTAGATGAAGATATTTTTCTCAACGTGGAATTGATTAAGGTTTTAATTAGTTACTCTTGAATCTTCAAATTATTTGATTAGAATTGTTTATTGACGGTTGTATTTTACAAACTCTAATTCATGTATGGGGTCGATTCTTGTAAGACAATATCATTCTTGTATTACAATATTATTTATGTAATAGAATAGTGTTCTTGTTACAAAATCATGTAATACAATCTCATTCTTGTGTTACAATAACATTCCTCTAATACAAAATTATTCTTATATTACAATAGCGTTCATGTAATACAAGATTGTAACCACGTTCCTGTATTCTTAATCATAATCAACCTTGCGTAATCAAACTCATGTAATACAAGATTTCGTGTACGGAGTGAATTCCTGTAACGAGCGGAGTCTTGTACCTATTACTATATCCGTAATTGAATTGTGGAGTTGAGTTACAAGAAATCACCAAAATGAATCGATTATTGTAACAATAGGTAGCGATCATTGTAACCTACAATTATTGTAGTCATAGATAGCGATTATTGTAGTCTAAAATTATTGTAACTAAATAAGCGCTTCATCAAATCACAATAAGCGATTATTATGAATCTGTTCTTAAATGAAATCATAAAAAAAATCCTAGTTGAAGGAAGTGTTGCATCTAATTATGAATCACGACATAAATCACAAGCAATTCATCAACCTTGGTTGACCGCATAACCGATTCATTAAAGACAAATTTGGTGAGTTTTCAAATTATAGTAACTGGTAGAAGTCATATTAGCAATCACTATTCAATAACACAAAACCAACCTTCAATATCTTCACAAGCAATACCCGTGCTTGAAGAGAGGTGTCTACGAAGCTTTTTTGAAAAAGGAGCGTCAATTAATAAAAGAAGCGTCAATGGAATAAGAATTAATTAGGGATTTGGATATTTATTGTTACAATCAAGTCATGCAGTGCCGGCCCAAAGGGTGGGGCGGGGGGTGCGATCGCCCAGGGCTCATTTTCGGTAGGGGCCCATTAAAAATATATGTTATATATATATATATTTAAAAAAAATAACAAAATACGAGTTTGACTCAATAGTAAGTTTAAATCTTAACAAAACTTGGATTCCTAGACGTGTAGAGTCTAAATCTCTCTATTTGCAAATTTTTATGTTTTTATAGAGATGCCTCATATCCATTAAATTTTGCATTTTTTTATGTTTTTATAGAGGAGCATATATATTCATTTAATTTAGACATAATTCTTTGTACTTTTACCTTTTCAATACAATATTAGACAATTTTTAATGTGACAAATAAAGCTCTATAGTTTACATATATAACTCTTTCTATTTTATTTGAGAAAAATGTATTGTTTTTATTTCTTCATATATGCTCTATGTATCTAATTTTTCCTTTTATTTTTGTTTTTAAAAACATCTCCTTTTTAAAATTTTTGTTTTAGTTCATATATAGGTGATGTCATAGGAGGTCACATATGTGATATCTTAGAACAAAAACTATATTCAGTATTATTAGACAATTTTTTAATACTCCTCTACATAACAACTTAAGTACTTGTGGACATATTATACTGAATACCAAGCAAAAATAAATAGTTTTCACTACAATTATATTTTTGAATTTTTTTAATGTATATTATTTTTTATTCATTGACCTACTTTTATTTTCTTAAATTTGAAAAATAATTCAAATATAAAAATAATATGAAAATTTTATAAAATTATACACAATTTTTATTTTTTAATGTTTATCGGGCCCTTAAACTTTTAGTTCGCCCTGGGCCTATAAAATGATAGGACCGGCACTGAAGTCATGGGCAAATCTGTCATTAATAAAACAAAATCTTCAAAGGTATATTTACTAAAACAAAAATTGAAAAAGGGATAGTTACCCAATTTAACCAAATAAAAATAAAAATAAAAATCTCTCTATTCAATAGTACAAAGAAAAAGCATGCTTAGTAATAAATAATTTTGTTTCTTTCCACTTGCATCCATAAAGATGTCATTAGACGATAGTTTAACTGTAACAAAGTCTAATTACATCCAAATTATCACCCTTTACAAAAAAAAAAGTTGTTCACGTATCTTTTAATTCTAAGAGTTTATTTTGTGTAGTTTCTGGATTAGTGAGCACTATAATGTAATAAAGGAAAATGGCATAGTTGTGGGCCGTGATTTTAGCCGTATCAATGTGTGTTTTAAACACTTTTGATTGCATGTTTATTTAATGAAATTATTGGAAAATGTTCAAATAAAATATATATATTTTCCATACAAATCAAAGATGTTAGTATTTTTTTCTCACTCATAAAGTGTTATTTTATCTCCTTTTTAAATATTTTTTCCTAGATAAAAATGATGTATAAACTCCATAATAAGCTATTAGTAGTCTATGTTCCTATCGTGATAGAGTTAGTTTTGTTTAGATTTGTCTTTTGTAAGGTGTGTTCTCGCTTATTGTATTGCACCGTTTTTGTTTTATATTGTATGTTTTGACGGGTTTCCGTCTGCTGACTTGTCCGCCATCGAGATTCAGGTATATCTGATCTCGAATTCTTACATAATAAAAAAGAAAAAAGTAACTAACACAATTTTGTAGTGTAAATAAAATGATTTAATTGTTAATAAGCTCCATCCAATGAGCCATCGACAGAAGGGACAACAGAATAAAAACCGAGGGAATGGAAAAACCCACCGGTGGAAACTTTCAAGTTAAACTTTGATGGTTCCTCCCTCTCAAATCAAGACAGTTTCTGCGGGTGCATCATCCGAAATTGGAATGGACATCCTCTAGTGGACAAACAAAATCCTCTTTTGGCGGAAGCTCTTGTGCTGAGGCTAGGGGTTCAAAAAGTTAAACAGTTGGGTATTTCAAAAATCCAGATCGAGGGTGACTCTCAAATCATAATCAAACATCTGAGAGATCATTTTCGTTGTCCATGGGAAATTGAGCTTATTATGTCGGATATCAAATTGCTCCTCAAGGAAGTTGACAAAAATTCGTTCTCTCATGTGTCCCAAGATGACAATAAAGTGGCTGATGAGATTGCGCACCTTAGCGAATTTGCCATATGACGGGAGGTTTATAATGATCAAAGTCTACTTGACCTCATTCGTCACGCTACTATCAGCTAGGTCCTTCCTAGTTGAAATATTACTTTATCAGAAAAAATGATTTAATTTTATAAAAGATTGTGGACTACTCAGTAATACTTAAAAATCATTAATTTTTTTTATAATTTTTCTCTAGAGATCGACAAAATAACATTGTTAAAATCCAATAATTACAAAGGAATTTTAACCTTTATTGTTTTTAAATAAAACCACGTATCATACTCCGATTGGTAAAATATACATCTAAATTAAAATTTATAACACATATTTACATTAAAAAAAATTATGACCCATATAGTACTTTATTTTTTTTTTGGATCAGTGAACCATATAAAGTAGTACTCTATTTTACCTTGGACCACCGCTTCAATAAAATAAAATAAAATATCTATATGTTACGTTTGGTTTGAATATTAAATTTCTTTATTATTTTCCCCCAAAATCCAAACAATATACAAGTTTTAAAAACCTAATTCTCAACCAAAAGGAAACCTAATCCCAACCAGCTCACCTCACTCTCCTCCCCCCTCTCACTCCCACTCCCCCCACTCCGGCAACCGCCCCCTCCTCCGCCGCACCCGCCGCCGCGGGTTCCCAAACGATGAACATCGCAACTAAACGACTCCTCCCCCCTCTCTTCCTCCTCTTCGCCATCCACTTCACCTTCTCCACCTCCAAGCCCTTGTCTGAATCAGACGCCCTCCTCAGCATTAAATCCGCCATTACTGACGGCTCCAAAGTCTCTCTCTCCTCCTGGAATGCCTCCACCGACCACTGCTCCTGGCCCGGCGTCACCTGCTCCCCCTCCGACCACCGCCCCATTGTCGTCTCTCTCGATATCTCCGGCCTCAACCTCAGCGGTACACTTTCGCCTGACATCGGCTACCTCCGCAACCTTGTCAATCTCTCCGTTGCCGCGAACCAGCTAATCGGACCTTTACCGCCGACATTGCACCTCCTGTCCGAACTCCGTTACCTTAACCTGTCTAACAACATCTTCAATGAAACTTTCCCCTCCCAGCTCTCCTCTCTCAAGAACCTCGAGGTCCTAGATCTGTACAACAACAACATGACCGGCGACCTTACTCTTACTGTTACCGAGATGCCGAGTCTCCGTCATCTTCACCTCGGCGGAAATTACTTCGGCGGTAAGATCCCGCCGGAGTACGGCCGCTGGGAGCATATCGAGTACCTTGCTGTCTCCGGCAATGAGCTCGTCGGAGTCATCCCGCCGGAGCTAGGTAACCTCTCCACGCTCAGAGAGCTATACATTGGATATTACAACGCGTTTACGGGAGGCCTTCCGGCGGAGATTGGGAATTTAACCGAGCTGGTTCGGTTCGATGCCGCCAACTGTGGACTTACCGGCGAGATTCCGCCTGAGATTGGAAGGCTCCAGAACCTCGACACCTTGTTCCTCCAGGTTAATGGACTCTCTGGCTCCCTTACGCCGGAGATTGGAAGCCTCAAGAGCCTGAAATCCATGGATCTGTCCAACAATGCGCTCAACGGCGAGATCCCGGTGGCTTTCGCCGAGCTGAAGAACTTGACTCTTCTCAACCTGTTCCGCAACAATCTCCATGGCTCTATACCTGAGTTCATCGGAGAGTTGCCGTCTCTGGAGGTTCTGCAGCTGTGGGAGAACAATTTCACCGGAAGCGTCCCGGCTGCCTTGGGAAAGAACGGCCGCCTCAAGCTTCTAGATCTTTCCTCCAACAAGCTCACTGGAAACCTCCCGCCGGATCTTTGCTCCGGTGGAATGCTTGAGACGCTCATCACGCTTGATAACTTTCTCTTCGGTCCCATCCCGGAGTCGCTGGGAAGCTGCAAAACGCTTCACAGAGTGAGAATGGGAGAGAACTATCTCAACGGCTCCATTCCCAAGGGTTTGTTCAAGCTCCCAAACCTTATTCAGGTTGAGCTTCAGAACAATCTCCTTACCGGAGGATTCCCGGAGACGGAGGGCTCCGCTGCGGTCAACGTCGGCGAGATCAGCCTATCTAACAACCAGCTCTCCGGTGTGTTGCCGCCAAGCATCGGTAAATTCTCCGCTGTACAGAAGCTGCTCCTTGACGGGAACCGATTCTCCGGCAGCATTCCACCGGAGATCGGAAAGCTTCAGCAACTGTCCAAGATTGATTTCAGCAGCAACCAGATTTCAGGGGCGATCGCTCCGGAGATAAGCAAATGCAAGCTACTGACGTTCGTCGATCTCAGCCGGAACCAGCTTTCCGGCATGATTCCAACGGAGATTACTGGTATGAGAATCCTCAATTACTTGAACTTGTCAAGAAACCACCTGAGTGGTAGCATTCCAACTTCCATATCGAGTATGCAGAGCTTAACATCTGTTGATTTCTCTTACAACAATCTCTCTGGTTTAGTCCCTGCGACTGGCCAATTTAGCTACTTCAATTACACTTCATTCGTCGGTAATCCCGACCTTTGCGGTCCGTATCTCGGTCCCTGCAAGGCAGGGCTTGTTAATGGAGGTCACTCTTCACATATGAAGGGCCTCTCTCCATTACTGAAGCTCCTTCTGGTCATTGGTTTGCTTGTCTGTTCAATTGCATTTGCTATTGTTGCCATTATCAAGGCCAAGTCCCTTAGAAAATCGCATGAGGCTCGAGCTTGGAAGCTCACCGCCTTCCAGCGACTGGATTTCTCCGTGGATGATATATTAGATTGTCTGAAGGAGGACAATATAATCGGGAAAGGCGGTGCGGGTATCGTTTACAAGGCTGTATTGACCAATGGATTTCAGATTGCTGTCAAGAGGTTGCCCGCGATGAGCAGGGGTTCATCCCATGATCATGGGTTCAATGCTGAGATCCAGACACTGGGGAGGATCCGGCACAGGCACATTGTTAGGCTATTGGGGTTCTGTTCTAACCACGAGACCAATTTGTTGGTGTACGAGTACATGCCGAACGGAAGCTTAGGCGAGGTTCTTCATGGCAAGAAAGGCGGCCATCTGCATTGGGACACTAGGTACAAGATTGCTATGGAGGCTGCCAAGGGGCTTTGCTATCTTCACCATGATTGCTCTCCACTGATTGTTCACAGGGATGTTAAGTCTAACAATATCCTCTTGGATTCCAACTTTGAGGCCCATGTTGCCGATTTCGGCCTAGCCAAATTCTTGCAGGATTCGGGCACTTCTGAATGCATGTCCGCCATCGCTGGCTCATATGGATACATTGCTCCAGGTATAGCTCTATATCAAAATTCTGAAATACTATGTTTGTGTATCTTATTCTTATGTGATGTTTACAAATGCCTGATTTAATGTGTTTGATTCATACTAGTCATATTGTTTTGTCATGATGTTTGTACCTATAGTTTTCACAAGGATTGAACTACTGCATACCTCTCAAGTGATATCAAAATTCTGAAATATGTTAGTTTGTGTATCTTATTCTTATGTGATGTTTACAATTGCCTGATTTAATGTTTTTGATTCTTACTGTCATCCAGGAGTATTGTTTTGTCATGATAATTGTACCTATAGTTTTCACAAGGATTGAACTACTGCATACCTCTCAAGTGACTGATCCGATCATGTGATTGGATAGGTGCTTGGTTTTGCAGAAAAAAATGTTTTTATTGGTGCTATACTTTAGGTCCCTGTAATCTATTTAGACTTTGGATACCATGTGAAAAAGGCCTGTCATCTTTCTATGCATTCACTAAATGGAAGTTCATATCTGCTAGTCACCTTTTCCTGTGATGATTGATTGATAACAGTAATGTTTATGGACATTGATTAAGTACTTTGGTCAATGATAATATAACACGTTATATGCTTTACAGTTGTTGATAATCTCTCTTTTAAGTGTCTTAATTTGACTCATCGTTTACCTCGTTTGTCTTGTTATGCCATTTCATTTCTACCAACCACTGGTAAACAGTGAACTAAATAAGTGAAATATTTTTTGCTCTTTTTACAGAGTATGCATACACGCTGAAGGTAGATGAAAAGAGCGATGTGTACAGTTTCGGTGTGGTGCTGTTGGAGCTCATAACCGGTAGAAAACCCGTCGGAGAATTCGGGGATGGTGTCGATATAGTCCAATGGGTCAGGAAAATGACGGATTCTGACAAGGAAGGAGCCCTCAAGGTGCTGGATCCAAGACTCCCCTCAGTCCCTCTCCACGAGGTAATGCACATGTTCTACGTCGCAATGCTCTGTGTCGAAGAGCAAGCGGTAGAGCGGCCCACAATGAGGGAGGTTGTTCAAATGCTGATGGAGCTTCCTAAACCACCCAATACCAAAGACGACGACTCAAACGCAATCGAGTCACCGCCTCCAGCTACCGCATCCACCGCTGAGACCGAGTCGCCTTCTGTTACACCTAAAGGCCCCAAAGAATCATCCCAAACACCACCAGACCTCCTCAGCATCTAACAATTTCCTCAATGCCTGTATGTATAAATAGGATTTTAGCTACTTCCTTTTTCAGATGCAATGTGTTGGGTCTTAACTTCAATTCTCAGTGCCTTGTATTGTATGCTTGTCTTCTTTTTCTTTTTTTTTTCTTTTTTTTTATCCAATTATTATGGTTTGGTGGGACCCAAGAAGGTCCTTGTTGCTGGCCTAGTGGCGTGGAGGTTGTCTGCTCTTTGAATTTCCTAACTTTGAAGGTGTTCATTTGTCTTTGAAGCTTTCACTTCACCTTGTCTTCCTCACTGTCCTCTTATTGTACAGTAGAGAGCTTGTCTTCATTATTTGATGCAGGGATCAGTGTCTTCATTTTATCCTCAATGTGAAAATGAGGTAACATTTCTGCAATTTGAGGTAAAGGGTTTGAGGCTTTAGGAAAATGTGCATTTGAATCTTAAACAAAGGGCCAGTGTAAGTAAATGGGAGTAGTTAATTACAGTGTTTTAGTGACTCGATGGAGGTTTGAATAGGTAGTAGAGAGGGTGGTGACAGAGACCCTCAGTTACCGAGACAGTGGTGGTGGGGGGTTGGGTTGGCCACCACCACCATCTCTCACAAGTTCAATGAGATTTGAAAGCTTTCTGCAAATCTTGAAAACGGCACTAATAAGTCATGATTTTGCAGATTACAATGGCGTGCTTCAACCCTCGATTCAAGCAAGGCACTTAAACGCAAACAGCTCATTTCACTCAATTGGGTTCTTTTTAATTTTTTGGGGATGGGTGTGTTGTGTTGTTAACTTGACCAAGTTCGTAGGACCTTGCCTGATATTTCTTGGACTTGATTTTAGAATATTAACTTCAGATTAAAAAATTTAAATCGATCAACATTTGATGAATGAAGTGGTAGGTTACTTAAAATACCAACCCAACGTTGTAAGGATTGTTGTTTAGCCGTTTGTTAATTGCGATTATTCTATCTATTTTGGCCTCTTGATACATTAGTCTTGT
Source organism: Persicaria maculosa (assembly GCA_963922045.1). NCBI lineage: Eukaryota > Viridiplantae > Streptophyta > Magnoliopsida > Caryophyllales > Polygonaceae > Persicaria > Persicaria maculosa. The sequence continues at coordinate 71,730,192 of OY998254.1, forward strand.
TTTGTGGATCAAATCATTTTTTTTTAGAAAAAATATAAATAAATAATGCACAGGGGTTAAATTTTAAATCTTTGTGCTAAATGAAGCAAACTGATTTGAAATGATCACCTAGTATTCGAATCAAGATCAGACGGCATGTGGCTACATCCTAGATGCTCGATATAATTTCTCAATCAAGAAGCTAAATGGATAAATTCTAGTAAAAATATATATTTTTTTAAAATCTTTAGCCTAATTAGGAAATATTCCTTACCAAATAAAACATCGACCTTAAAAAAATAATATTAAAAAAAATTAAATTAAGGATAATCATTCCTAATTAGGCTTATTAAACTATACCCTTGAGAATATGATAGAAAAACCAATAATTAAAATAAGAAAAATCTTTCTTACTTTGATTTATTAACCTATGTCTTTATTACATGTAACCAAAAAAATGGCAAGATCCCCCATGTAGATGGTCTAATGGTTGTTGCATGAGGTTAGTTCAGACAGTTAAGGGGTGACATTTGAAGTAAGGATTAAGGATCAGATCCTTATTATCGGTTGAGTCACCATGATTTACCTCATATCACAATCTCCCTCGAGTGGGTGATTTCACCATTTTTTTGGAGCAAGATGGTCTAATGGTTTGTTGAAGGCACTTACTCAAATTGTATCAAACAAATTTTTTCTTACTAATTATAAGTTGGTGTATATCTCATAAATACTTAACTCGGATCGAATTAGATCGGGAAAAAAAATCATTATTGGATGATCACGAGGGTAACAAATGTTGAAAAATGGGATGAGTTTCTCACCAATATATGTAGTAAGAAATAGATGGTATATTTATAGGATAAGAATAAAGTAGGTATAGTCAAATTAATTGGTTGAACCTAATAACAAATTAGTGACAATGGATAGAGCTAGAATTATTGAAAATGAAAGTCACATTACATATAGTGCTTGCCCACTTCATGGTTGGGTACTTTTGAGGCTGACCCTCAAATCAAAATCCACCATTTGTTTAATGCCTACCTTTTGAACAATGTTACAAGCTACTTGTATAATTTGCCATGGGGAGTTGGTAAGGTAACTTCAATGGTTTAAGTTTTATAGTTACATATAGACTTATGGTATTCAAAAATGGAAATTAGATGATCAAACAAACAAACCAAGTGTGATGGATGCCATTTCTTTTTGGAGCCAATTACTTATTAATGGTTACTTTGGTTAGACAACTTTTTCAGGGTTTATGATACATTATACACCAAAATCAGGTGGGGTGTGCTTTGTGCATTACTATTATATTGTTGGTGGAATAGTGGAATGCATAAAGTGTGAAGGAGGATATCAATTACGATTTTCCCTATTAAAGCCTGCAATAGCGAAAACTGGGGCCAAAAGTTCTTTTTTTTGCGTTAAAAAACATTGTTTTCACTGACAAAAAAGAAAAGAAAAATAAAGTGTTGTTTCTTTTTTTTTCGATAAAAACTTTCTATACTCAGGGTATTTATGTATTTAACTTACTACATCCGTCTCAAAATAATTGTCACTTTATTTTTTTTGCACGCTTTTAAGAAGCTAAAAACATTATAAAATATTGATTTTTTAAATATTTTTTGAAAAATAATTTTATATACAATTGTATTAAGTATGAAATTATTTTTCAAAATTAAAATGACAAATATTGTGAGACGGAGGGAGTATGTTTTTAGAATGAGTTCAATTTAATGGAGTTCATTTGTTAGCCACTTAGCCTAATACTACATCCGTATCGCAATACTTGTTGTTTTAGAGTGGTAAAGTTGTATCAAAAAACTTGTTGTTTTAGCTATAATTATTGTGTTTATAGGTAATGATTTCTCTTTTTTATAGGTAATAATTACTCATTTTAGGTATTTTAAGATATAAAAGTAAAGATAGGTTTTATTAATAAGTGTGCATAGAGCTAAAACAACAAGTATTGCGATACAGAGTGAGTAATATAAAAGATTAAATAAATATCTAAAGGGGTTAACTATCAACCATTTGATTTACTAACATTTCAATTATTGTCACTTTTTTCCCCTTTATTACCTACCGAAGTACCGAGCCTTAAACTATCCATAATAGTTAGGTATGCAAATGCGCACATTTACACAAAATATATATTTTTGCCCATCACTTTTTATCGTTTTACTCCATTAGTTAAAATGTGTATTTTTCATACTCATTTTTTTAATAACCAAGTAATCTATATTTATTTTCACATTATAATTATGATTAATATTTATTAAATATTGAATATACATTCCATATTATAAATTTTTGTTACTCACATTTTGATATAAAAATATAATTTTCGCCACAATTTGAAAAATCAAATTTTCAATATTGTTCACAAAATTAGATGGTTATTTCTTAAAAAATATATATCACTAATCTAAATTAATTTTTCCATTGGATTTAAACTTTAATATTTAAATGAATATCTTAGCCATTAAATGTGACTTTTTAAATGAAATTTATTAGATTGTACATAAGGGAATTGAGTGCTCAAATATACACACTTTAGAGCATCTCCAACAGTTTCCCCATTTTAGGAATTTTGGAGTTTTTGGATAATTTTAAGGTATTTTTTGGTCCAGTAGATTTCCCATCACATTCTCCAAAATGGAGAAGCAACAAAAAAATAGAGATGATTCCCTAAATCTGTAGCATTCTCCAAACTAAATGATTTTCCAAATCTTCGAAATGGAGAAGCTGTTGGAGTTAAAGCAAAAATAATTTGAAGAATATGTATTTTATTTCCCCATTTTGAAATTTTTTTAGAGAAGTTGGAGATGATCTTATGTTCAAATGTATACATTTGAGCACCCTAAAACAACCATTGTACCTCAAAACTATGTAACATATCTTTACTATCTCTTCCACTGTAGGATTGTAGAATTGATGTAAAGTCCTCCTTAGGGTTTCCATTCATTGATATAACATATATATATAGGTTACAAAGGTATTGGGCCTTAATGGGCTTTTAGCCCACTATACAATATTAAGACCTATGTAATCTATCAAACCCCCGCAGTCGAAACGGGAGGGGTCCTTACAGTGAGACTGGAACGAAAATCAATGAATAACTGTCGAGGTAAACCCTTGGTGAATATATCAGCGTACTGATAAGAGGACGGGACATGGAGAACGCGGACATGTCCAATGGCAACCTTGTCCCTTACAAAGTGGAGATCAAGCTCGATGTGCTTCGTGCGTTGGTGCCGGACTGGGTTGCTAGCCAGGTAGACGGCGGAGACGTTGTCCGTATAGACCAGAGTGGCCTTCTGAAGGGGACAACGGAGCTCAAGGAGGAGGTTCCGGAGCCAAGAGCACTCGGACACAGCGTTGGCAACATCCCTGTATTCGGCCTCAGCGCTGGAGCGAGATACGACGGACTGACGCTTGGCTGACCATGACACAAGGGTGTCGTTGAGGAAGACGCAGTACCCAGACGTGGAGCGACGTGTGTCAGGACAACCACCCCAATCCGCATCAGTGTAAGCAACAAGATCGAGCTTAGAGGAAGGAGTGATCGTGGTGCCGAGCTCAAGAGTGCCGCTGATGTACCGAATGATCCACTTCTAAGCCTGAAAGTGAGGTTCCCTAGGTGCATGCATGAACAAGCAGACCTGCTGAACGGCGTAACTAATGTCAGGCCTAGTGAAAGTGAGATACTGAAGAGCACCAGCGAGGCTCCTGTACAATGTCGGGTCATCAACCAAAGGACCAGAATGAGCACTGAGCTTGTTGGATGTATCGACAGGGGTGGCGACTGGATTACAGTTGACCATCTTAGCCCGAGCAACAATCTCTGCAGCATACTTACTCTGTGAGAGAAACAGACCTGACGCATGATGCTGAACATCAACTCCCAAAAAGTAAGACAACTGACCCAGATCAGACATGGCGAATTCCGCACTCAACTGCGAAATAATAGACTTCCGAAGAGCATCAGAAGAGGCGGTGAGAATGATGTCGTCGACATATAGCAACAGGAATGCCAAGTCTGAGCCTCGGCGATAGATAAACAGAGACGAATCGGAACGGCTGCCAGTGAAACCCAAACGGAGCAGATGAGAGGCAAAACGCTGGAACCAAGCCCGCGGAGCCTGTTTCAGACCATACAGAGAGCGCTTGAGGAGACAGACATGCTTCGGACGGTCAGCATCAGCAAACCCCGGCGGCTGAAACATGTAGACCGTCTCATTCAGATGGCCATGAAGAAATGCGTTCTTGACATCTAACTGATGGATGGCCCAGTTGCGCGACAGAGCTAGACTCAGGACCACTCGGATAGTGGCAGGCTTGACCACAGGGCTGAACGTCTCATCACAATCAATACCTGCCTGCTGAGATCTACCGTTCACCACAAGACGGGCCTTATAGCGCTCCAAAGTCCCATCAGATCGGAACTTGTGACGAAAGAGCCACATACAACGAATGACGTTCGCCTCAGGAGGGCGAGGAACAAGAACCCAAGTACCATTCTTCGTAAGGGCCCTGTATTCGTCGAGCATAGCTGCCTGCCAATTCGGGTCTTGGAGGGCTGTTTTGTGGGAGGTGGGAATGGGGGAGAGGGAGGTCTGGGTGGAGGCAGAGGGTGATTGGGTGTCGGGACGGATGGGAGCAAGAGGGGCTAAGCATGGGGATGAGGCGGCGGGCGCAGCAGAGCTGCGGGTAAGGGGTGCAGAGGCGGTGTGGGATGCGGCGGGCGCCGCAAGTGGGTGATGCGAGACGGGGAGGGATGCGGCGGGCGCAGCATGTGTTGCGGCGGGCGCAGCATATGTTGCGGCGGGCGCCGCCAGTAGGTTATGCGATGCTGGGGGCATGGGCAATTGATAGGCTGCGGGCGCAGCAGTGTGCGGCGCCCGCGACATTGGTGTTTGGCGGGGGGTCTGCTTTGCTAGGCCATGAGGTTGGATGGTGGGGCGATTGGTGGTAGTCATGGATACGATCTGACGGGGTCGGAAGACACCGGAGACGCTGCGGGTGTGTGGTCTGGTGGTGGGGGGTGGTGGGGGTGGGGGAGGGGGAGACGCAGGAGCACCGGGAGAGCTCTGGGGAAAAAGGAAGTGAGGGAATGGTGACTCAGACTCTGACGGAGACACAGGGGGTGTGGGAGACGCAAAGGGAAATCGTGACTCATCAAAGGTGACATGACGTGAGAGAATGATCTTGTGGGTCTTGATATCGAGGCAAATGTAACCGCGATGATCAGACGGATAGCCTAGGAAGACACATGGAGTGGAGCGCGGGTGAAGATTGTGCGGGGCTATGGAGGACTGGTTTGGAAAGCACAAGCACCCGAAGGTGCGAAGGTGATCATACCTAGGCTCGGCGTAATAAAGTGTCTGAGCTGGCGAGCGATGGTGTAGGGTAGTGGAAGGGAGAATGTTTAGGAGATAACATGTGGTGGATAAGGCGTGAGGCCAATAGGGAAGGGGAATAGATGCGTGGAAGAGGAGAGAACGCATCATGTTGGTAATGGTTCTGATGATTCTTTCTGCCTTGCCATTCTGCTGAGAAGTATAGGGGCAAGACAAGCGATAGGAGATCCCATTTGCGGCAAAGAAGGAGTGAAAGTCTTTGTTGTCAAATTCACGGCCATTGTCACATTGGAAACATTTGATGGACATGTGAAACTGTGTTTTGATGTAGGTATGGAATCTGGCAAAGACAGGAAACACTTGGGACTTGAAATGCAACGGGAAGACCCATAAGTAATGAGTGTAATCATCAAGAAACAAGAGGTAGTACTTGTGACCCTCCTTGCTAGGCACGGGAGAGGTCCAAATGTCGCTGTGAATGATATCAAAGGGAGCAAGGGTAGAGGTCAAAGACCGTTGGAACGGCAGTCTGGCATGTTTGCCTAGTTGGCAGGAAGAGCATAAACCAGAGCGTGGGTCTTTAGTACAGGTGATAAGGTTCTGGGAACGGAGGACATCTAGAACGGCAGCGCTGGGATGGCCCAGGCGTGCATGCCATAGGCTGGACGATGATGCCGAGAGGGCGACCGGACACGACTGACTGGACGCAGGAGGTGGTGTGACAGGGTAGAGCTCCCCGGTGCTATTACATCTCATGCGAGTAACCCCCGTAGTAAGATCGTTCACAGAGAAACCATAGGGATCAAATATAAGGGAGACGTTGTTGTCAGTAGTTAACCGACGGACAGAGATAAGGTTTTTGACAATCTTTGGGGCAATAAGGACATTGTTGAGATGTAGTGGGTGGGTTGGGGTCTGTAATTTGGTGTGGCCAATTCCCGAAGTAGCAAGACGACCACCATTGCCGACGATAATAGAGTGTGCAGGACCCTTAAAAGAAATAGATGAGAGGTTACCTGAGAAGTTCGTCATGTGGGAGGTGGCACCAGTGTCCATGTACCAAGAAGAGTCTGAAGATGTCGGCTGCATAGAGGAGAGGGCGTGATGTTGATGATCGTAGAAGGCCATGGTAAGGATCTCTGGTGGTCAGGGGTGCTGCCGGTGGTGAGCAGCGTGGTCTGGTGACCGGCAGGGAGGCAGGGCTAGAGCAAGAGGGAGGCGGCTATGACGGTTGGGAGAGAGAGATAGGTCGAGGTCGAGCGAGATAGAGAGGAGGCCGGAGAGCGGGACTCGGCGAGAGGAGAAGGGAAGGAAGGGAAGATCTGGGCTTGTGGTCGCCGGAGGCGGGCGACGAGGGGGCGAGTCGGAGGAAGAAGACCAGAGAGACGGGAGGATCAATTTAGGGTTCCGTTAGGAAGAAAAAGGCTGTGATACCATGTAGGATTGTAGAATTGATGTAAAGTCCTCCTTAGGGTTTCCATTCATTGATATATATATATATAGAGGTTACAAAGGTATTGGGTCTTAATGGGCTTTTAGCCCACTATACAATATTAAGACCTATGTAATCTATCATCCACCACGACGATTACTACATTATATACTCTTCATTGTGTTCCTTTGAAGGCTGAACTTGGGAATCTATTTACTTAGGTTTAGCTAACTTATGGAAAGTGCATTTTCTATGATTGCAGGTTCAATATGGCGCTCCTTCATCACTCACGAATCACGATTGATTTATAGTCTGTTTACATATCGGCTGAAATAAGGATATTTTTAAATAAGAAACAAAATTAAATAGGTTTAGGGGGAAAAGTTAAGTACATATTTTTAAGAACATAATGGTTTTTTGTAAAAAGAAAATTTGTAGGATAAAGACAATCTTGTGAGAAATTGCCTAAATTAGAGGCGATTTTTTTTTAAAAAAATTGTCATTAGTCATTTGTCTAATTTTAGTCCATGGAAAAGACTCAAAACTACTGTAAAGTTGAGAAAGTATGTATTTACAGAGGGAAAAAAATCAAAAAAAGGTGGTGTCCTTTCCATCTTTTGGTTAGCAAAATTGCAGCATAAAAGTCAAGAATCAGGGGAAGTGGGGTCCATTAATTTCAATTTGATTGCATTCCATTTACATTGCCTGTCATTTCTCCACCTCTTTGGCCCATACCAATATCTCCCATCCCTAAATCATGATCCATTACATGTAAAAATCCATGCATTGCTTTCCTTTGCTTGTTTATTTTGTATTTGTAGCCATTGTAGGCCATGTTTGGCTTTTGTGTTGTTTGCCAATACATACTCGTATCATATTGTCACAGATTATTTGTTTATTCTCCTTTTTACATGAGTTCATATGCTTTTGTAACTTTATTTCGAGTCTACAAATCTTAGAAAAGGAACACATTGCAAGTGGTATCTTTTCATCGCCTGATTTCAGGCACCAAATATTGCATACTTTTATTGCTTTGTAGTTGTTTCTTTCTTTGTTGAATTATACATCAGACAAAAAAATTCCGTCCTGTGCTCGAATCTACCTTTCAGCTTGTGCACAAAAGAATGAAGCATTGGCCGATCATTTTGCGTGTTTTTTCTACACAACGCGATGGGTGAGCTCCAACGATCACGTTATAGTGCATTTAACGTTTTCCCGCAATGCGCGGAAATGGTTTCGATTCACAATTCACAAACAAAGGTCCTGAACTGTCCAGCAAGTAGAAATACCTCACAAAAACACAAGTACATGTTATTCTCCCCATTATTTGAACATTTTCCCTTTTATCTACCTTTTTTTTCCTTCTGTCAAGAGGGATATTTTCTCAATTTATTTGACCTGTTTCATGAATATAAGCACTGGCACCAACAATGTTGTATTCGTATGCTTTTTTTTTTCACTTCCTTGTGAAAGAAACTCCCTTTAGAATACTTCCGGCGAGCTCTTTCTCCGCCTTCTCTAAGCCAATCCTGGTGGTGCCGTGGTGGACATTAGAAATGTTATAGCTTTAAAACAGATAACTAATATTGAGAACAAAGGAACATTAATTCTTAGGCGGATACCTCTCGTACTCGTTCAGAGGGCCGAGTGGAAAAATCTCCTCGACACCATTGCGCCCAAGTCTTACCTTGGATGCAAAGAAAGGGAGTTTGGTTACCTGTTGTGAAGGGAAGTTATGCAAGCAGAATTAGCCACTAATTTCCAAGCTTTCAGTTTAGAGAAAACAGGAAATAGACGAGTTATCTGTTTTATGTTTGTAAGATATGAAGTAGTGAATAAAGATAACTAGCCTGAGAAGCCACGAAGGCACATTCAATAACGTCAGCTTCTCCTCTCAATCCACGAAGGCAAGCATCTGCAAATTTAACAGCAGCATATGCCTGCATATTTAACCAAGAACTTGTATTATTCCATGTGCGTATGAATGTAAAGGGCTATGGCTGCCAAAGCATTTGCAGGATTAATGTGCTCATGAAGAACATGAGTAAATACAGAGCAACAAACCATTGATAGTGTTGCTGATCCAGCCCCGGCTTTGGCCTGCAAAATGAAAAAAAGTTCCAAACAATCAGAATCAGCAAGTCTTCAGCTGGGAAAACATCAATGGACCTAAAAAGTCTGTGATATTTCATAGAGAATAAGATTTTATTTTACTTTATTATATTAGACATCAATGCATAATCTCAGAGGGAGAAGCCGGTGACGGGTGATCTAGTGAGAACTCAGAAACTTCATAACAATAACTAAACAAGATAACTATAACGATACTAAGCAGAGAAACCAGTTCTAAGAGGCTAACAATAAATAGAAAATTACACAAGTTCAGCTAGTATCGTCAGCATCCCCACGGAAAATCCACAGGTTCTAAACTAACTAAAGCATACCAAGAAGAGAGAAAAGGCAAAATGTAAGAGAAAGGAATCAAGTTCTTTTAAAAGTGCTGCCTCCGGTTCCCTATATTTGCTGTATTAGAAATTTTAAAGGTTATTGATAAAGTTTGAAATTGAAAAGAGTGTTAAATTTAGCTGATAAAAAGTTGGAAAAGAATAAGGTAAGTTCCTTGGCAACACAAATAATAAATAGGTTGGAGAATAGTAATGGAAACCAAAGATATGCAAATAATGCATCTAAAATGACAACTATTGTGAACCAAGATTGTAGACCTCGAATGTCAAATATTTTGAACAGGAGATGGTATTATGAGTTGTGAATTTCAGGAAGTTTTATCATTGAATAAGCAAATCTTGTGGGAAAGGATACCAGTTTGCTTAAAGCCATAAAGTATATCCATCAGAGCCTTATTAAATTTTCCTCATTAAGTGTCAAGACACGTGAAGATAATGATAAATTCATCAAAAGGATCGGTGTGCTGTGAATAGAAGTTAACTAATTACAAGACGAGACAAATTAACTATTCAGAGATCCTAAATCTGATTCCTGAAGGTAATCTTAAAATACACATCATTCTTGAGTGCTTAGGATTTATAAGACCACAAGGCCATCTTATCCACACATGCAAAGTTCATCTAAAGGGTCATCCGCCCTAAGCAACACAGAGAAACTTGTCACTTGAAAAAAGGTAGACAATAACACAATTGAAGCTACCTCAACAACTTCTGTTCCACCATTTTGGATTCTGTTCGTCAAGTAATCTCTCTCTTCAGGGGTAAAACTGCATGGAGGATTGACCTGTAATGCGAGAAGTTAAACAGGGAAGTACTCAAGTACATTGGCAACTTCAATAAAGATGCTCATGCAGGGCATTGCTTTTCAAACCTGAGACAGAAGAGGTAAAATAGTAACCCCGGCATGACCTCCTACCACTGGGACATCGACGTTCCTCGGATCAAGGCCGAAAACTTCAGCCTGAGAGGACAGTTTGCCAAAAAGGGAAACAAAAGAAATAACTCAGGAGTAAAAAGGGAGAAATATTCTAAATCTAAGCTGTTGTTTACTTAGTAGAGCAAGAACCATCAAAATAACACGCGACTAAACAATATTGAAGATATCTCCCTGATATGGACGATGTTACTAGATTGTAATATTCATATTCAAGTGCCACTTCAGCTTAACGATTAGGTACTGTTTCAGTTCGAATGGGTTCAAAACATTGTTATAATCCACATACACACTCATATTGGAACACTGCAGATTAAGTAGCATTCCTTAAATAGGAAGGACCAATAGACCAAACTCCAATCAATTTCTGTGACAAATAATTTATAGTCTACAAACTCCTGATTCAAGCTTAGATATGAAATTAGAGAACAAGAGTTGCACACTGACTGACTGACCTATAGATAAGCAGCCCTTAGATAGAGAACAAATAAATTTTATAGGTTAGACAAGGAAAACATCCAAATTGTGCAAGCAAAAGCAAAACAAGTGCAATTGTGCAAGCAAAAGCAAAACAAGTGCAATTGTGCAAGCAGTGTAGTGCATACCACGAAAGTGTTAGCCCTGACGACATCAAGCATGGTAACACCCATGAGGCGCTTGGGATCATAGGTTCCAGCTTTCTTGAAGACCTCAGCAGCAATGGGAACCGTCGAATTGACAGGGTTACTGATCAAATTGACGATGGCTTGTGGGCAGGCCTTTGCAATTCCCTCACAGAGCGTCTTCACAATCCCGGCATTGATGTTGAACAAATCGTCCCTTGTCATCCCTGGCTTCCTAGGAACACCAGCTGGAATAATCACCAGATCCATCCCCGTTAGTGCTTCCCCCAGCTGCTGCTGCCCTAGAAATCCCCGTACCTAGGTTTTCCAAATCCATCAAATGAATATCCAATTAGCAAACCCTAGGGCACATCCCTCCAGAAACTCCGAATCTCAGAAATAGATCAAATTGAACGCAATAAAGAAAGGCGATGAAGAGGAAAAGGAGATTACGACGGCGCCGGTGTCCATGTGGCTGACGTCAGCGGTGACTCCGGGAGTGTTTACGACGTCGTATAGATGGAGAACGGAGACGAGTGGATTCATCTTCATGAGCAAAGACAGCGGTTGACCGATTCCACCCGCTGCTCCCAAAATTGCCACCCTGAACCCAGAGGATCCTCCCTTAGCCCGACAGTTCGCTGCGTTGAGATGGCGTGTGGCCTCCATCTGAGCGAAGTCGCCGATTTGAGAATTTCAGCACCAAAAGACTAGAGATCTGAAGCTGAAAAACAATCGGAAATCACATAAAGGGAGGGACATAGGAGGAACCTGGAGATTGGGAGGATGGAGATGAGCAGAGATTCTGGCGATGCGTTGATTGGCATCGGATTGGAACTGCATCTTCGATTCTAGTGATTGCACAGACGCAGAGGAGATCGAGCGCGGGGATAGAGATCGGGATACCTTCGCTCCAAGTTACAGATAGTGTAATTTCGTCTTTCGTCCATTATCGGTTCTGACAAGTGACAAGTTGGATGACGTTGATTTTCTGTGGTTGAATTATTTCGAGTTTATGATTATTTTGGTTGCTTGGTCTCTTTGATTGTTACTAATATTAAACTTGTTTTGAAACGAATCGAGCCCGAACCGATTTTAAATCTGGACTTGAGTTTAAAAATGTGTCCATACTCGGTTATTTAGGAAAATAAACGAGCTCGAGTTTTTTTAGCATTAAATATACGTATTTGCTCAAAACATGATAACTTAAATAAATTATATTAGAAATTTCACAAAATTCAAGCTATTCGATCTTAAATCGGGCTTAAAATGTGTTCATAATCGGTTTGTTTATAATGAACGAGTTCGATTTGAGTTTTTACTGAGTCGAGCCCGAGACGAACTCGAACTACTCGGCTCATATAACACCCCTACTTGTGTAACGGGCCGCGTTTCCAACTTTGGGACTACCCGATGATGCCTCCGCCAGCTTCTGGGTTGATCTAGAGATGTCCGGAAGGTTCTGGAACTTTTGAGAACATTGTGGAGACCTCCACACTTGTATAGAAATCTTTAGAGACTCGTAGAGACTTGTAGAGAATGATGGAGGGACATGGAGAGTTCTAGAGCCCTAAGAAGCCATCAAGGCTAGGAAGGATCTAGAAATCCCTAGGCCTCTCACGATCAAGAATATTCCTTGTACATGGGGTCTTGGCTATAAATAGGGAGCCAACCCACCATTTGTAACTATCCAAGCAATCAAAACTCTCATTTCCCACACAAAGCCTTCTTAAGCATTCCAAACACCTTTCGAAGCTCTTAAGCCATCTCTCTTCCGCAAAACTCAAGGCTTGACTTAGTCACTTAGACAAGAGAAGTGCCTAAGAGCCGCACGACTAGCATCCGAAGTAAGTCGAGTCGTGTCACTTGCATATGCTTGGGCCGTTTGGCAAGAAAATTTTCAAATTTGCAGTTTTATTTTAAAAAAAATAATCACAATCAAACCTTTTTTAGTGTTTTTTTGTATGCGATAGTGATGGAGATAAGACTGTCGTGTACTCTAATCGAGGGAGACGACCTAACGGTGATCAATGCTCTCAAATAGTTAAAGGTTGTTGGTGTTGTCCGTGGAGATTGACATTCTTATCACTAATATTTGTCTCATTTTTCAGCAGATCGAGATGGTAGAAAAATTTCATGTCTAGTACAGATGAGACCTTTATGTTTAGTTTATAATTCAGAATTTGAGTTGTTGGATGAATTGTTTGACGTTGTGTTCAAAGACTTGATGAATTCATCTTAACGACTAGTTTTTTAATTTAAAAAAGAAGAACAAGAAGAAGCTCAAATTGTAAACAAGAGATTTATAGCTTCATGCACCCACATTTTAAAAGAAGGTAACATGATGGTTGATCGAGCAATACACCTCACTACGACACTATCTCAGGGATATCTCGAATTCAATTGTGTTGGCTTCAAACTTAAAAGCTCGACGAACTGGGCTGGGCCGAACTGGGCTGGGCTTACAGATTGGGTGAGTCCAATCCACAAACTGAAGCCCCATCTTAGGTTTTTCCGAGTCCGGACTTGTTCTCACCGTTCATATAAAAGCATCGGATAGAGAAAACTGAGTTACGGGAGCGAGCGAAAAGAACCAAAAATGGCGATGACTCTGGCGAAACTCAGATCTGGCCTTCAAACTACTTGTAGTTTTAGTTTGGACAAAGAACCAAAAATGGCGATGAGATATGGGATATTAGATTGCTGAGAATTGAAATTAAAAAAAAAAAAAATGAAATTCTAACTAGATGAACCCAATTGTGAAGGGTATGAACACCAACAAATTCAACACCAAAAGCAGGACAAATTGAACACCAAGGTCACCAGCAGTGAGCAATTTCAGCACAAATGAAGGATAAGAAGGACAATTAAGGCAGAATTTTAGAACAAAGGAGGAGTAATCAACAATTGGTTAAGCCTAAACATTAACCCTAATGTCAAATCAAATGTAGGAGAAGAAGAAAATTGAAAAACAAGTGAAAATACAACACCAAAAGAAGACAGTAGGAGGAGAAGGAAGCCCAGATTCGGTGCCGAAAACCATAACACCCATATACAATCAACAGTGAACAGTAGAAACAAGACAGTAGCAGGAGGAGGAGGAAGCGCGGATTGGGTGCATATCAAGGAGTGGGATTTGGTTCAAGAAGCGATAGCAGAGAACTGGTGAAGAAGAGAAGTCAATATACCATAAAATTTTCAGATATCAGGTGAGTAAAAAATCAAGGCAATCGGTATATGGAGATATCAAATTGATATCCATATACGTTTTTTCCAAACAGCCGGTATGGATATAGACCATTCCATACCCATATGGCCATATCTTATATCCATACCCCCAAACCAAACGACCCCTCATTGAATCTCTTCGTGTGAGATTGACGTGACTTACCTTCGTGCTGATAATATTGGCCATGTGGCATGGCGTTCAATATTGCTGGGAACGAAATTGATGGAGAACGATCTGGAATTGATGTGAATTGGAAACGAAATCACGGTTTGCAGTTGTTTGAGGAGGAAGATGAAATGATCTGAATTGAGAAGCAGATCATTTTCTCTAGATCTATATTACATCTTTATATACATAATATATATTCACTTGTGGGCTTCGGCCCAATTACTCAGAAAACAAAGCCCAAAACATCAAAACCCGGTTTAATCAACCCAACCCAGATGCAATCCTATCAGGATAGCCCACTTTATTTTAGCAATTCAGATTCACATTAATTTTTCTAGTGTTAGCAATTTCCTTTATTAGATCAAAAAGAGAGGAGAAGCCAAATGCCAATTTGATTTTATTCTTACAAATTGCGTATATTCTTGAATTGGTAAATAAAGAGCGGTCATTCCGGGATTCGAACCGGGGATCTATGGGTACTACCCACAAGTCATTTCCGGTGATCCATTTCGGAATGGTTAAATTGCGTATATTCTTCACACAATTAAACTTCACTTTCACATATACTTATTAACTAGTCTTATTACCCGCGCGTTTCGCGGCCTTTTAATTAATAAATTATATATATTTTTAATATATTTTTTTTTATCTTAGTTGTTACTAATAAATATGAGATTGTAATTTTTTTGATATTTTATACTCCGTATTATTTTTAAAGCATACAATATGAAATTTTAGGTATGATAACATGAATAAAATAACAAATTTCTCTTGTGCATTATTTATATTTTTATTAGATATGATTTAGTACAACTATATTCAAACTTCATCATATTTATAAGTTTTAAATTAATGATAATAAAAATAATAAGTTTGAAATTAGATATGAAAATTTATTAATTTGATATATTAATATCGTTATATGCTAAAAGATTTGATATAGAGGAATATATAAAATAAAATAAAATGTCACATTCTGTCAACGATTAGTATATAATAAAGAATTTGAAAAAAAAAGTTTTATCTTCAACGCTTTCTTTATAATCAATATCAATATATTTTTAACTTTTTCTATAAAATTAATATTCTTGTAAAATTAATCTTATAAAGTGTAATTGATCATTTAAAAAAATCCATATTTCAATGAAGACAAACCACGTACCAATCAATTTGCCAATTTGGATATAAGCTAAATTAATAATTGTAAATTTATAGTTCATAATTAAAAAAATCTCCATATTTCATGATGCCAACCACCAACGGATTTGGATATAAGCTAAATAATTCATCCAATCAATTTTTATTTAAGAAATCATTAACATATTTGCATTTAAGTTAAAAAAATGGCTAAAAAGCGTATACATGTTTAATCAATATGGCTTGATAAGATAATATATTAAAATGCGTATAAAAATGGCTTGATAAGATTTTATTATTTCATAGATAATTAATTAAACATTACTCCGTATTATATGACTAAAGACAAAATAACTCAATATAAAATTTATAAAATGATTCTAGTGTCAAAATGATAGATTTTGTAACCACCTAAGATATGATGTTGAATATTTATATTAAAAATTAAATTTAATCTTCAACTAAAATAGACACGTAGGATGAAACGTGGATAAATAGATGAGGTTATCGTTTAATATGGCTTAAATTGATTGGACATTCATTAATTGACGTGTCAAATAAACCTGGTCAGAATGCACCAGAAAAAGACACGTAAACGAATTGCGCCAGAGCCTGCCACATAGGATTTCAACGCCTCTGTTTTAGTATTATATATTGATTGATATATTGATATTGATTGATTGATTGATATATTGATATTGATGATTGATATTGATATTGATTAATACATAAAAGCAAGCAAGCATTTCAAAGTTGAAACAGTATATACTGCTACAAATCAGCACTTAAAAAAGAGTACCAAACAATTTATCATGAGTCCGTTTGATGTGCAGTATCGGCGGCGTCTTCGTTTTTGTTTGTGAAAGCAGCGTGACCAGCTCCGGGGCTATGACCTGGATTTGTACTTGTATGACGACGGTGTTCATCTTCATCTACCTGCGCTTCTTGCAGAAGGCGCCGTTTCAACAGATCCTTACTTACGCTTCCGTCTGACATTAATGTCTTTCTGTATGTCTGGCTGATGGTTCCTCTGGCATTGATTTGTTCGTCGCGTATGGAATCGGCTTCCTTCACCAGATTGACACTCCTTCCTTCCACTAAAATGATTTCGCAGGTGACCAAGATGAGCAGAGATAATGCAAAGGATTGAACAAGCAGGTGTGTCTTGGCCATGGCTAATTAGTTATCCCTGTAAATTGCGGAAATGTGGGTGAGTTGATCAAGTGATGGAGTTGGATGTTGATCCCAAAGTGTAATTTACTGGCCTGGGTGTGTTGTGTTGTATATAGAGTATAGACTATATACGGAGTAGTATTAATTGGCACCACCCGCTAACTGCATTTTTATACTATAATTAAATGTGAAGTGAGCATCAATTAATGTGGATGGTTAAAAACTTAAAATGGTCAATGTTTGAACTTTGAGGTGAGGGACAACAAAACTAAACACAATGAGAGCATCTTTATCCATGATATAAATATCATATCTTATATTTTGTCTTGTCACATCATTTTAAGATATTTGAATGAACAAAAATATCTTAACATATATTTCATTTTATTTTTAAATCTTTGTAGGGGTAGGCAAAAAAAAAAATGGTCCCCACATGTTATTATTTATTGAATAAAATTTATGATATTGTGTAAAAGTGAGTAATGATTATTTTGATTCACACCCCACTCTTATATTTATTTTTATTTTTTATTTAAAAATAGGACTATTGTACTACCATTAAAGATGCTCTGAGAGTGACTGAGGGTAGATTTCAAATCACACACCGCCAATTAAGACATGCCATGTGTATTTAAATAAATTAAAATGTTTTAAATTTAATTAGAAGAAACTCCACTTAAGCCGTAACCACCCTCTTACTCATTCTCTCTCACGTAAGTACGTAACCACCCCATGTCTTCAATATTACATAAAACCACACATTATTCATCTAATCAACGCCCCGTGCCATTTTTTCGTCTAAATTATAAAATGAGTAGACAATTAACAATTAACCCCTATTTTTTAGAACCTGTAAATATTGCATCCTCCACATCCACCTTGGTTAAATGAATTATTACACATGACTTTAAAATTAAAGTTCATCGATCGTATTTATATATTTGAGGTTTTTTATATCTTGAATAAAATTATATAAAATCGTATTAATTTGATGATGATAAATTCCAACCTCTCTCTCTCTCTCTCTCTCTCTCTCTCTCTCTCTCTCTATATATATATATATATATATATATATATATATATATATATATATATATATATATATATATATATATATATATATATATATATACTAAAATCGATACACAACGTCCTATGTGGCATGCTATGGTTGATTCTAGAAAAAATAATTAAAATAATATATTGTTATAGTTTATAAAAAGTTGCTATTTTATTTATATCTAGTTAATTTTTTGATGAAAAGATTATTTATATAAAAATGATTTATTTAATAATTGTTATTTTATTTATATCTATATTATGTTGAGGCCAAAATAAATTATTACAATATTATTTAGCCATAATCTATATGTGCATATATAGTTTAGTAAACTAACTTAATAAATATATATTACATATTTAACAAAAAAATATTAAAATATTTTTAAAAATCAGCTATCTATTGAATTCCATGAGATTTACGTAATGATAGATTTGAGAAAAAAAACTTTTTATAAATGTGAATGTTATTTATATTTTGAGAGAATTTAATTAACTAGTGAACGATATAGTAAAATTGTTATTGGTTTTCGTTTTTCCTTTCTCAAGCTTGGACAATTGATAGTAGTAGCACTGCAATTGTCCAAATTTAGTGAAATGAGTGGTATATTTATGGAAGAGAAAATCTAAGTACTCCGAATTTTAAATAAAAGAATCAAGTGTTGGAGACTTGGAGGTAGTGTTTTCGAATTAAACAATAAAGAAGCAGCAAGTGGGAGAGAGAAACAATTGAGGACACTGTGATACGGAAAAGTATCTTATCTTATCTTCTTACTTACTATATTTGGTCATTTATTGTCAATTTATTTACTCATTATGTAAATTTCACGAGGTACCCTAAGGTAAGGGTTAATTCACACGGTATACAACTGTTTGACATATTTTATGTGGTATCTTTCCGTTAAGATGAACTGATGCCCGTTTAGTTTCTACTTCTATGGAAAAGCTCATGTAGTTTCTGTGGAAAAAATTATGACAAAAAAAAAAAAACTAAAACCGACAGAAAAAAAATAATTAAAAGTGAGTTTGTGTTTCGTTCCTCTCAAACAGATCCGCCATTAACACACTCAATCTGCATTTTGATGATGGTGTTAATTTATTAATGGTGTTAATTTAACATCATTAGCTGCTTGTTCTCCTCCCCATTCATCTCCTGCTCCTCTTGCTCTCCTCTGTACTAGGATCTCCCGGCTCCTCTGCTCTCCTCCTCCTCCTCCACCACCAGTGGCGGATCCTGAAGCGTTTAGTCGAGGGGGCGAAAAATTGATTTCTAATTTTTTTTCGAAAAAATCATCAATATTTGAAGTTTTTGGGTTTAATTATAGTACTACCTCCATCCTAAAATACATGAGTTTTTAGCCATTTGCACAAGTTTTAATAAAACACTTCACTTTAAAAAAACTTCATCATTGCACTAACTTTTTTATAAATTTTATTATTTTTTAACACTCACTACACATTTTAACCAATCAAATTCTTTTAAAAAGTCAACAACACACAAATCAATACAAATCATTACAATTTCCTACCTAGAAAACATAAAAACCTATCTATTGTTGGACAAAAACTCACCTCTAAAAACCCATGTATTATTGGACGGAGGGAGTATTAAGTTATGAAGTTTAACAAATGATGAGTATGATAGAAGTGTATTAATTTGGTAAATGATGTGAAAAATAATTTATATCGCTTCAGTCTTGAAAAGTTTATAACTTTTTACTCAGTTATCGGATTTGAGCTTATAATATATCAAATCGAACCTATCGACGAGAGGAATATGTATATTAAAT
Source organism: Persicaria maculosa (assembly GCA_963922045.1). Classification (NCBI taxonomy): domain Eukaryota; kingdom Viridiplantae; phylum Streptophyta; class Magnoliopsida; order Caryophyllales; family Polygonaceae; genus Persicaria; species Persicaria maculosa. The sequence goes on from OY998254.1 coordinate 71,749,523, forward strand.
TTCATTTTTGATTGGGGGGCGACTGCCATACCCGATCCTTTAAAGGATCCGCCCCTGTCCACCACAACTACTTCCTTCTCCACTAACTCCTCCTCTTTAAGCTGATTTTGTCTAGGCGACTCTAAATTTGACCGCAAGCCGTGATCTTTACGATTCGGTTCCTCCAAGATTTCTAATTTCAAATCTTGCGGGTATCGGTCTTCTCCCTCATACCTTGGCTAATTATCAAAATTGGTTTCACTCGGATCCTCAATTGAGTTCTCAACTTCAGCTTGATTGATGACCGCTACGGAATCGACCTTCTCCTAGCCTGCGACATGATCGCCCTGCGCGGATCAAGTTTTTCCGGAGGTCCTTAACGCCATCGTCGAACCCGCCGATGGAATCTATCCTAAGAAGCAAGGAAATCAGCATCTCGCTCACCTTCAACCTCTGCCTCTCATCCCTTCGGACCGCCTCCACCGTTTCTTGTTAGAAATCAAGGTTGCACTCTTATAGGGTCGGATTAGGTTCGAAGTGGTCTTTTAGTCCGGTTTAAACACGAAGGATCTAGATCGATCCTAAACAAAGAAACCGAAGGGAAAGATAATATGGACACACACGATATGTTTACGAGGTTCGGGCTAATCCCTACGTCCCCGGCTCTAGATGTCATCCAATATGCTCTAAGGCCAAAATGAGAAAGATACAAGGATCCTAAGAGGGCAACTAAGCAACATCGAAGAAACTGAGAAGCATAAACATATGTAATGAGTACAAATCAGATGCAAGGAAGGGAAGGAACGAAAACCCCCTTAAACTGAGAAGACGGACACAGCAGGGCTGCGATCTCAGCTTGGCGCGTTGGCGTCGAAGACCTCCTTGCTGGCTTCTGTTCATCGTCTCTTCAATGTCGCTGCAGGAAGGCTGCCGGAGCATGCCTTCTTCTTCCTCGGATCTCCTGCTCTCTCTTTCTCTGGTCGAGTTTGGCTTACATGGAGATTGCTCAACGAGCCTCTCTCACTGATGAACCCAAACTCGAGCCTCTCTCTATCTTCTTCTCTCGGCTTTAGCTTCTTCGAACGGAACCCGAAACCCTAGCCTTGAACTCTCCTGATTTCAGCCATGGGAGAGGAGCTCCCAGGCTCCCTTTGGAGCGGCGCTACAGTGCCCGACTCATAGATTAGGGTTTCCAGCTAGAGACCTTATAAAAGGTCCAAATGAGGCAACGGTCGGAAATAGAGACGTTGGACAAAGATGGGCTTGGGCCTAAAGGCCCAATTCCTAGTAAACTAGAATTACAAACTCAACAATTTGCCCTCTTAAATCTAGTTTACAAGGAAAGAGATAAAGAAGAAAAGCCTATAGCATATTGAACAACTCCGTCATCACAGTACCTGCACTTCCTACATGAACATGGTTAGATATATCAACCAAATATAGGAGCTTAAAATCCAGCAGGAACTACTCATGGCACATCTAGCAGAATAAATGCAAACATATGGAGAATGCATCGGCAGACCTCGAGTCCAGAGCTAGAAAACCAAGACAGGGTCACAATGACCCAGGACAGAGAGACTTTTGAGGGGATGGAACCCTCTAATCTCTAAGACAGATTTGGGCTAAGCAAGTAGTGCCCTCTTAAAGGATAACTTCAAGCAAGCAATGCCCTCTCTAAGGGAAACACAACACCAAGCAAGAAATCAGTTAACATGAAATTGAATTTTTGGCAAGTGTTAACCCTAGGATTGGTCAAAGCGTCTCAATCTCGTATAGCTTCACCAAGGACAGGACTAGCATCTCAATCTCGTATAGCTAGTCATATGTCACTGCTCATGAAATCCTAGACATGTAGGAAAAAACTCAAAGACTCAACTGATTTAGTAAATCATGAAACCACAGAAGTGAACAAGCACCAAAGACAATGCAAACTAAAGAGTCTATGAATTAGGAGCAGCAAACACCAACCACCAGAGCATGTTATCCAAGTATAAGCAGGTAAAACATGTATGTAAACCATGCATTTTAACTCAGATTGGAAACATGACAACAGAAATCAACAACATAACAATATCCAAGTATAGGCAAGTAAAACATGCGCACATAAGCAAGACATGCATATTATGCATCTGGACTCGGACTAAGAGTTGCTGATTTTGGACACAAGGCAGCTAATTTCAGCTGGCTTTAGACACAAGACAGCAAGAGGGAAACAAACAGTAAGCAAGGGAAACACACAACATGCAATGATCTTATAAGAGCATGAATTTTTGCAAAACATGATCAAAAGATACATATAAGCAGCTGTTAAAAGCTATCCATCACCAACTACAGAGCAAACTCTACCAAATTTAGCGCTAGCAAACTTCTACCTAAATCATGCAAGTTTTTGAAAAATAAACTCAGCCAGAAAAGTCATATGTATAGATAGCAATTCACATGCACATGTTTCACAAACATGACAAGTTTATAGCAAGCAATACATATGCAAATACTTCTCAACACAAGGCAAGTTTGTTTTAAAAACTGGAAAAGCATGAAAATGAGGGTAGAAATACTAACTTTCCCCACCAAATTTGGTGAGTTCACAAGCTGGTTAGCCCTTTCCCCACCATATTTTGTGACTTTGTAAGCTGTTTTACACATCCCCCTTCTTCTTCCAACTTTGGTGATGGAGATCCTCCACCTTCAGCTAGCTTGGGTATGCTCCAATGAGACAACCATCACCTTATAGCTATTGGGCAGGGAGGTGACTCTTGTCACACATCTTCCTTTCAGATGAGAGTTACCTGTCTACACACACAATAGCACACACGCTCAGTGCATCAAGCAATTCTCTTAGGAAAATTTCAAAGTTAGGAAGAACTCTCACTATGAACTTGCAATAGATTTTTAACTCACGAAAGAGAAATTAATCTATAAGAGAACATAGAGAAGCTGTTGTGTCATAGGTGCTACTGAATGGAGCATATGAGGCACACAAGGCAAACAATCAGGCTCATACACAGTAGGCACATACACAGGTATAAATCCTGGAGTCGAGAATTCTACAACTAAGCAATTAGTTGATGCAAAACATAGATGTCTCAAAGATAATCTAGTAAGCATGCATGAACTCATAGACAAGAAGGAAATATACATCACCAGGTAAATCCTAATATCATGATTTCTAAACCTAAACCTAGTTCAGGTAAGAGCATATGATCACAAAGATGTCATGCCACTTTTACATAGAAATCAATGAATAAAGGATTCACATATCATCATAAAACCAGCAGATTTTGCACTCAAAAGGTAAGACAACGACAAGGTTTAACTTAACAAAAGTGCAAGCCATCAGAATCATGGTTTATGCAGAAACACAAGATCAAGCAAAGTCGATCTTTATCAAGTAAATCAAGCATAGTTATAATTCAAGCACACCAAAGGTGTCTTAAGAATTTGCAACATGCTCATAATTACTTATAAAGGCAACAATACCAGTTTTAGCAAAGGAAAAACACAAACTGTATCACTAAGGCTTAACTAGAGAACACAAAACTCATAGAGAGACATATGCAAAAGACCAATCAAACTGAAAATAGGAGATAAAGGTGTAAGAAAGACTCCCTTTGGTCTTGTTTTAACAAATCTTCGATGAAGCAAGCATCTCCAAGGATACCAACGTCATGGTTTCCTAGTCATCTCGACATTTGATGCTACTTCCATCTTGAAGGAATGCCACCTGGCTGATTCCTGATTTGAACACTAACCATTTTCAGTTATTCTAAGGTCTTGACATCTCCCTTTTCAGATTTCCTTGCACAAGAAATAAAGAGTTAGTTCTCATGAAGTAAGCCAAGTAAAGATCATCAGGTTTTCCTATAAACTGGAGCAGACAAGCAACCATGGAAATTCCACACATTCAGAACTTCATTTCATCTCAAATTATGCAAAAATGAGAAGAAAAACAGATCTGAGCAAATGCCTATAAAACACATGTAACTACCATTGAAGAGCATGAAAACTATTGCAGAAATACATCATGAATGAGTATAAGAGTGCAACAACGCAGAATAGCTCAAAATGACAGGTAGATATGCAATGAATGAACCAGATTTAAGGCAAATAGGAATTTCATAACATATATCCATGCATGTGACAGAAACTGAACCTAATATCTCAAGATAAAAGGTTAAGAAAAAACACATTATCAACGAGAGACCAAGGCAAGCAAGAGAGCTATCCAAATCCATGTCACATGAGACAAGAAAAGAAGCTACAAGCAGCTGCACAACAAGCCTAAAGAAGGGTTTACAAGTTTGGTCACATGAACCATAGAATTAGCAAGAAAGCAAGCATCAATATTACCGTGATCAAGAGTAATAAACAACTTATGAATTCTAGCAACAATTCTAATGGCAAAAAACTTTAGGAACCAAACTTAACCAAATGAATAGGCAAGAGTCTCAAGTCATGATAATGTCAAAGCCACAATGGATAATAATGGAGAAGGCATAGGATAAATGAGAGAAGAGACATAAAAATCAGCTTTTAGAAACTTCAAGGAAACTTCATATATATTCCATATCAAGAGGAAATCGTCAAGCAAGTCTAGACACTTTAAGAAGCTGAAAAATTTCATGATAAACACATAAATAAATCAGCAATCAAGTATCACATGCTAGGAAGACTCTTAACATAGTCAAGAACTTCAATATAGATTTCATATGAATGGAATAACATGAAAAACAGGGCATCCAATAGCAAAGATGAACACAGATTCAGTGAGGATGCATGAGAAGTCTCAAAGTTTCAGTTTAGCGCAGATATGAGAGGATAGAGCACATAGAAGCACATAGACATCAACTTAGAAACTTTAAGAGAACTCATAATTTCCACTCAAACAGAAATTGAGAGACACCTTGATAATACTTATAAATGCTGAAAATTAAGAGATATACTCATGAATAAATCAACAAACAAGTATTACAAGCCAAGAAGATTCCTAAGCACACAAGGAACTTCATCTCAGATTTCTTATAGAAGAGGAGAAATATGATAAACCATAGAACACTTATATGGAGCTGAATTTAAAGCACAAAACATGGAAGCAAAATTCAGCAAGTGTTCAAAGTCTCAAGCAAGTTTCTGGACAGCAACATAACAGTCCACATATCCTTCTCAAAGACCACATAACCAAGTCTAAAATTCAAGAAACTCATATATAGCATATAGAGGTTCATCAAGAACATTTTAGACATGAAAATTCAGCAAGAATTCACAAATAAGACCATTAAACAGGAGCACAACAATTCAGAATCTATAGCCCCAGAAAACAGCCTCCAAACAGTCCATATAAAGTCCAGATTTCAACAATAATACATACGAAAAATGCATCAATTCGAATCCAAGCAAAAACAAAACATGGACAGCAGTTTAGAGCGATGAAAATGCACAGCGGAAGGCAAAGATCGAACATATGCTCTGATACCAATTGTTATAAATCAAGGTTGCACTCTTATAGGGTCGGATTAGGGTCGAAGTGGTCTTTTAGTCCGGTTTAAACACGAAGGATCTAGATCGATCCTAAACAAAGAAACCGAAGGGAAAGATAATATGGACACACACGATATGTTTACGAGGTTCGGGCTAATCCCTACGTCCCCGGCTCTAGATGTCATCCAATATGCTCTAAGGCCAAAACGAGAAAGATACAAGGATCCTAAGAGGGCAACTAAGCAACATCGAAGAAACTGAGAAGCATAAACATATGTAATGAGTACAAATCAGATGCAAGGAAGGGAAGGAACGAAAACCCCCTTAAAATGAGAAGACGGACACAGCAGGGCTGCGATCTCAGCTTGGCGCGTTGGCGTCGAAGACCTCCTTGCTGGCTTCTCTTCATCGTCTCTTCAATGTCGCTGCAGGAAGGCTATCGGAGCATGCCTTCTTCTTCCTCGGATCTCCTGCTCTCTCTTTCTCTGGTCGAGTTTGGCTCACATGGAGATTGCTCAACGAGCCTCTCTCACTGATGAACCCAAACTCGAGCCTCTCTCTATCTTCTTCTCTCGGCTTTAGCTTCTTCGAACGGAACCCGAAACCCTAGCCTTGAACTCTCCTGATTTCAACCATGAGAGAGGAGCTCCCAGGCTCCCTTTGGAGCGGCGCTACAGTGCCCGACTCATAGATTAGGGTTTCCAGCTAGAGACCTTATAAAAGGTCCAAAGGAGGCAACGGTCGAAAATAGAGACGTTGGACAAAGCTGGGCTTGGGCCTAAAGGCCCAATTCCTAGTAAACTAGAATTACAAACTCAACATTTCTGATTCAAGAATGGCTCTCTCCCCCTCACAGAGCTCTCGCTGGATCTCAAGAAGCTTCTTGATGTTCTTCCTGACTCGGGGCCCTCTCCACAACTTATGGATTCAAATCGCGTCATCGGAGCTCGAATTGGGGTTTGAATTGGGCTTGGAAAGGTTGTCAGCCGGCTGGATGGAGTGAGTAGGGATGGAGACGACCTTAGGCTTGTGAGAGAGTGACAATGGTGAAGACGACGACTTGTTAGTGACATCAGTTAATTTTGGGAGATGATATCTTCGCCGCTAATTTTTACTATTTCCACCGCTAATCACCGCATAATGATAGTCAACGATCCCACCGCATAGGTATACGATGGGTCACCGCAATACTATACGGTGGGTCACCGTACACATGCCAAAAACCGTCGCCATAATGGTTCAAAACTGTCGCAATAACCCATCACATATATACAGTGGGTTTGAACCGTCGCTATACAGTCCAAAACCGTCGCCATAACAATCCAAAACTGTCGCCATAACCCACCGCATAGGTATGCGGTAGGTTATGACGACGGTTTTGGATAACTTCTACAACCCTTTCCAATTGCCAAAACCCAACACATGTATACCGTCGCCATAACCCACCGCATAGGTATGCGGTGGGTTCGTATACGGTCAACGGACCCACCGCATGTATATGCGGTGGGTCTGGAAAAAAGTGGATTAAGATCACCGCATACCTATGCGGTGATTAGCGGTGGAAATAGTAAAAATTAGCGGTGGGGATATCGTTTCCGGTTACTTTTAACGGAGAAGGGCACGCCACAAAAAAAATCACAAATATGTCAAACAGTTGTACACCGCGTGAATTAACCCTTATCTCAGGGGTAAGTCGTGAAATTTCCATTATTATTATTATTATTATTATTATTATTATTATTATTATTATTATTATTATTATTATTATTATTATTATTATTATTATTATTATTATTATTATTATATATTTTGAAGTTTTTTTTTCTTTTCAAATTTATAAAAACTCTTATTCTAACACAATTGTTAAAGAAGTGCTCATTAAATGTAAATTTTTATATTATAAAATTGGAATTCTAGTTTGAATAAAAGAATTATTAAATATAATTAAGAAACTTATTAGAATAATTAATTGAGTCAATTGGAGAAGAAATTAAAAGAATAAAATAAGGTAAAAACGAAAAGAATAAAATAACATTATATATTTTGTATAACATAAGAATAAAATGAAAAAAATAATAGTATTGTTTATATTTTAGTAAAAAAAATAATTCGAAAAATGTTATATAGCTACATAGCAAATGTACAAAGATAGATTAATTTAATTTAATAAAGAAAATAAGATAACAATGGATATGCATAAAAAATGAAATAATAAAATAAATATATTTTTAAAACTCACTTTCTAATGAGTACTAAATAAACTTATTTTCAAAATAAGCCATTAAAAATTACATAATTTTTAAGTAATTAAGTCCGTACGTAACACGGTTGTCCACTAGTTTGGGGTGGTTTTGAATAATAATGAATATAAGAGGGTAGTTACGTGTAAAATAAAGTAGAAACATGCGCTGCGCACTGATTACTGCACTCCAAGTTTCCAACTACCTTGTTTACGCGGCTTCTATTTATTGAATTGGCATTGGATAATACACACAACATATACAACGTGGGAAAATGTTTCGCATACATGGTGCTAGTCTACCTCCACCTATTTTTAATGTATTTATGATAGTATTAATTAGTACTTCTCCCGAATCATATTCGGATTTTTTCAATATATTTTCGGTTGAACATCAATTTTCAACTAACACAATGTTTTTGCTCATACTGCTTACCTTGTCGGTCTTTGAAATCCTTGGTGGTCATGGTGAATTTTTTTTTATCTAAACAATCAATACTTTAAATTTGACAAAGAATAGTAGATCGACCGCTTCCACGCTTCTCATGACATGCCCTCTACTTGGAAGCAACGAAAATGAGTCATATATCACATTATATAATTTAATAAGATAAGATGTATGTATGAATATATATATATATATATATATATATATATATATATATATATATATATATATATATATATATATATATATATATATATATATATATATATATATATATCATTTGACAATATATATATATATATATTGTCAAATGGCATAGGTTACAAAAATCTATTGCATTTCAAGTTAAACTATTATTTTCGTCGTAATACTTTTTATCATGGCTATCCAATAAAACGAATTGAACAATACGAATATTGTGTGTTATATATGAGCCGTATTGAGGCCATATATATATATATAGGGAAGCTTTAAAATGTAAAAACTCCTTAACGTGTAAAATACGCTTATCGTGTAAAATTTAATTTTATAATGGGAAACCGAACCACGCGCCCTATTTTTCTAAAAAAACCGAACCGGTTTATTTTTCGGATCCAGCCCAAACCGTTCCTCTCGCTCTGTCTTCCGTCCTCGATTCAACTCATCCAGATCCAAGGAGCTCCCTGAGCGATTACCGTCCGCCAGTGGAGAAGGAGCGGCGAGTGCATTCGACTCCGTAGAAGGCGACCTCGTGGAGGAGCTCCTGACGCGAGAAGCGGAAGGTTTGTGATGTGTGGTTTGCTAGGGCTTTCGATTAGGGCATGGTTCAACTTCCAGCACCAAAGGTCGCTCTGATGCAGATTGGATAGTTTTATGAAACCGATTAGGGACGGAAGGTCCGAAATCAGTAATGGATAGCAATGGTGGGTGTGTTTAGGAAGAAAACCCAGCCAGAAATTGAGAGAGAAGAGAGAAATGGAGGTTGAAGAAGAAATTGATTTTCATTAGTTGATTCTGAAATTAGAAAATACAAGGTTATATACCTCTTGAACCGGGTTTGACAATTAAAATATAAAACATAACGAAAACCGGGTTCATTACTAAAATTAAATCATAACCCACACACTAAACCCTGCATCAGTACTCCGCTCCTCAAGAGATCATTGTCCTCAATGATCAAAATCAATATGGCACCAGCATCCCCTGTGATGAATTTCATTTGCAAGCTTCGATGTTGTCCTCCGGGATCGAAAACCAAGGAGGTTGCACTGGTGGCCCATGTCCTTGTCCCTACTTCAATTTCTTCATATACTATAATTCCCCCTTTATTGATTTCAAAAAAAAAAAAAAAAATTCCCCCTTTATATTTTGGTTTCCAGGAGCTCCATAGCTGCCATATTCTCCTAACCATTGGGTTTTGAACACCAATTGTAGTACCAACAATTGGGTAGAGCAGCAAACTTGCATCTAGGTCTCCAACTGCAGCCTTTTGATTCTCAATTAAATGCACTAAAGTTGGGGACTTACTGATTAGATCAAAGACATTATAGCCAGTGATCGGATGAGCTGGCTCATTGAAGAGCCGAATTACAGGGAACTTGTATGCCACATTGCAACTGATCATGGGTATAGTTCTGGCTTCATTTGCTCCATATACCATGAGCCCCCTTCCAAACTTATGTTGTCCATCGATTCCATGTCTAATATCAACATTACCAGCAGCTGCGGTTGAGGCATGGGGAAGTGATTCAACCAAACCATGACCCGTAATATGAGCAGCAATCAAATGTGGGGTAGTGAAATCAGCTATAACAATGGGAAGCAGACGGGCTTTGGTCATAAGTAATCTTCCTCCTGGATCGAAAACAAAGGAGATAGCACCTTCATTGCACTTGGTGATCAGCTCTTTGTAAACCAGCAGTACTAAGTCCAGAAGCAAGGTAATGGGTGGGCTGATTCGGCTTGAAAGGCAAGGTGCAACCATGAAGCTCGTCAATACCTTGTCAACACCATGAAGCTTAATCTGAGGGCTCTCTTTTGCCTTTCTTATACCAAACTCGAGCACTCCCTGCTTACTCAAAAACAACTTCATAATTCTGTCCTCACTCTGCTGAAAAATGCATGTTAGTGGAAGGAACTGAGCCAACAACATGATAATAAGGGAACTCCTCTCAACTTCGGTTTGCCTGTACCAATCACCCCAGCTGGATTTTAATTTCCAGAAAATCAAATCACAAAGAGCCCAAGCTTCTACCAACTTCGCAGGGAGCTCATGTTGAACAACTAAATGAACATCAAAGATCTTTACCATTAATTCTTTCCCCTCATAAATCAACACAAGATATCTTTCAATGAACGCCTTCTCATTCATTCTTTCTGTTTCAACAGCCTCTTCACAATACTCCCTCCTTGAAGGATCCTTGCCCTCAAGGATCGAAAGAAACACAGCTGCGGTTTGCACCACACGTGAATTTTCTGGAGCCACTATTCTCGGAGTAAGAAAATTCCAAACAGATCCTAAAATCACAATTGTCACCCCTCCCGGATCGAAAATCAATAGTGCAACATGTTCTACCACATAATGAGAGTTTTCTAGGCGTGCAACACTCTCAATTGACATGCAAATATCATGATCACCAAGCATAAACTCTTTACCTCCAGGGTCAAAAATAAGCTGAGGATCAGAATTGGTAAAATATACCTCAACATGATCTACATCGGTAGCGTGGTCTCTTTTATCTGAGGTCGTGAGTTCCAAATTGAAAGAGTTGTGCATAATGATTTCTTCCTCGAAATTTTGTGCAGACATCAGTTGCAATGAGAGGGTGGATGCTGTAATATCGTCACCCTCAAAAAGGGTCACTCGTTTCCCTCCAGGATCAAATATAGGCTGAGCACCATCTTTGATCTGATTAAGAGAATTACCCACAAACTTCTTTGCACCTCCAGGATCAAAACACAAGAGCCTATCACCAATATTTGTCACAACTCGAACGTTCTCTAAACCACGAGTAAGTAACAATAACATAGTTGAATCGATGGAGCACTTATCTGGAAGAAATCTTTTCAATCGGTTGCTATCCATGAACGAGGGCATTTTATCAAACACTTGGTGAGCGACCGAAACGGTGGATTCCTTTGCGTCTCCGTCTTCATTCGAGAGATCCATTTCCTCGTCGTTCGTTGACTTGGACATTTCGTCGAACAGTTGGTGAGCATCGGAATTCAAAAGTTCCTTTGCAAGGATTGGATCCACTGGCATCTCAATATGTTCAACCTCTTTGCCCAGATTCACAGCGACGTCAAATGCTGGCACCTCGTCGAACTGAATTGCCTGTTCCTCATTCGTCATCTCCGCAACTGATTTCTGTCCCGTAGGTGAAAGGGACGAAACACAACCTTGTTCCTGGTGAACCCACATTCGAGATCCCCATGGATCTAGTGTAACCTTGCGTTGCGCTTGCCTGGATTGAGCAGGTGGGATTCGAGATCCCCACGAATCTAGAACGTCTGATGGTTGATTCGAACCCATATAGAGCGCGAACAGTGTCCGCATCTCAGCCATCTCCGTGTCGCGTCGTCTCTGGGTAGATTCGAAAGACTCCTGCAACGCAGCCGTCCTTTGCCAAAGATCTTGTACATATAGCTTCGGTTGAGTGATTTCTGCCATGGATGAGAGGTCGGAGGACCGATTGCTCTGATACCAATGATGCAGATTGGATAGTTTTATGAAACCGATTAGGGACGGAAGGTCCGAAATCAGTAATGGATAGCAATGGTGGGTGTGTTTAGGAAGAAAACCCAGCCAGAAATTGAGAGAGAAGAGAGAAATGGAGGTTGAAGAAGAAATTGATTTTCATTAGTTGATTCTGAAATTAGAAAATACAAGGTTATATACCTCTTGAACTGGGTTTGACAATTAAAATATAAAACATAACGAAAACCGGGTTCATTACTAAAATTAAATCATAACCCACACACTAAACCCTGCATCAGTAATGGATAGTTTTTAATTTCTCTTTTTCGCCTTTTGATTTTACAGAATTAGTCATTTTAATGGATTCAATCATACGTCAAAGCTTGCACTATTGGAATTGGTTTTTAATTTCTCTTTTCCGCCTTTTGTTGTCTTTAGCATTTAATTCCAATTTTGTAATTTAGACTATGGAAGTAAATGTACCGGCACCTTCTTGAAATGGATAGCTTAAAGAGATAATATATATGTATATTTCAAAGTCTGAAATCTTGGCCCCAAACCCCAACTATCAATCCCATGCTCGAACTGAGAGGCTTTGTATTTTGGCCAAGGCTCAATTATTGCTGGTCGTAGCCCAAAAGTAAGGGTGGGTTGAGGAGGGCATTGACAGTTGATCCTTCTTTGTGATCTTCTATTAGATATCTTCCTTTCTGCCTGATTTCTGCTATACTTCATGTCTTCTAAATGACTTGAATAATCTTATCTAATCTGTGGATGATCTAGATGCAAGGATTGTAGAAGTTGCTCCTATCCGTGTGTATGAGGTTGCAACTTTCTATTCAATGTTCAACCGGGAAAAGGTGAGGCATCTCATTGCTATCTATTTATTGCTTATTGTGATGTTTAACATTTGATGGTACTCATTTGCTTTTCTTGCATCATAGGTTGGAAAATACCACCTTTTGGTTTGTGCAACAACACCTTGTATCAAGAGACATTGAAGATACCCTGCTGAAGCACTTGGGCGTGAAGCGAAATGGTACATCACATCCCTCATACCAACATGCTTTAGTATGAATACAAAATACTATGACTTAAAGTTAGGCCATTTATTAGATTTTATATAGCTCTTTTGCTTGTGTATAGAGATGACGACGGATGGGTTGTTTTCAGTTGGCAATAATCCACAGCATCAATCAGCTATTGAAAGAGCTTTCTTGCTTCCTTCTTGCCCAATTTGGTTGAATATGACTGTCCAATTCCATTTCCACTAGGGGGAAATATGCAATTAATTAGAAGCCGAAAACGAAGATAGAGTTTCATGGCATCAACAAATTTTGAGTTTGCTCATCAGTTTATCGGAGAGCTGCTCTTCGGGTATGTACTCCATTACTATGTAGTATGTAGATCTTCATTTTCGAGGCTAGAACCTACACAACATAATTTGTCAATTCATCATGTAAATTTATCAAATTAAAACAGAAAAAACACAAATGATTGTGAGTGCTGTAATCTGGGCTCTCTGGAGCTGTTGGATGGAGGAGAGAGGGCCTTGTCTACAAAAGAATGAGGCATGTAACTCTTTGCATTGCGTCTTTGTATATGTTATTTTAAATCTCTTTCTTCTCGTCTATTTGTTGGCATCTCATCTATTAGGTTCCCTTCTGTTCTCCATTCTCAGTTTTTTGCTTCATTGCCTCGCACCAAGTGAACTGAAAGGGTCATAAGCCTGAATTTGGACATTCTTTTCTTGCAGGTTTTCTTAGACATCGTGGAAAGTGATAATCTTCTCATGTCATCAAAAGGTAAGTGCATTTAGAGCATTGTCACTTTCTTCTCTGATAGGGGCAATGGCCAAGAATAAGATTGGTTCAAGCACTTGAACAATGGTTTCCTAGATACTAACAAGGAAGGAATTAAAAAGAAATGTTGTAAGCACTATTGATTTGAGTACCTTTGCAGTTTGAAATTATAAGCTTGTTAATATGCTTTTTCCTTTCTTGAATATACCAATTGGAGATTTTTATATGGAAAAACCAATCCAGTTCATATCAATGTCTTATGTGACGTCGCGGATGATCAAGAAAGTGCAGTGGCTGTACTAGGAAACAAAATCAGTGCTACCGAGGGCTCCCTCTGTAGCACTCGGTAGCACAATCTGTTGACCCGCCAGCAGCTACAATCTGTTGCTCCATCTGCAATATATCTCCATCCTATGAATTCTCTCTTGTATTTATGTTGTATTTGGCATTATATATGAATAGCCTATTAGCTCAATTGGTAGAGCGATGTGCGTATGCACAAAGATGTGGGTTCGAATCCCACATAGGTTACATAATAGACAAGGACACAACAATCCCCAATTGTTAATATGCACATTCTAATCCCCAATTGTTAATCATGCTCAATTTTATTTTTGCAGTTTATGTTCTTATATTTGCACTTTAAAGTTGCACAAATGCACTTCACAGTTGCACAAATGCACTTCACAGTTGCACAACTGCATTTCACACTTGCACAAATGCATTTCACATTTGCACAAATGCACTTCACAGTTGCACAAATGCACTTCACAGTTGCACAAGTGTATCTTACTTTTGCACAATTGTAGTTTAAATTTGTACAATTGTATCCTACTTTTGCACACTTGTATTCTAAATGTGCACATTACAATTTTATTTTTACACTTTATGTTCTTATATTTGCACTTTACAGTTGCACAAAAGCACTTCATAGTTGCACAAATGCAGTTCACAGTCGCACAACTGCACTTCACAGTTGCATAACTGCATTTCACACTTGCACAAATGCATTTCACATTTGCACAAATGCACTTCACATTTGCACAAATGCACTTCACATTTGCACAAATGCACTTCACATTTGCACAAATGCACTTCACATTTGCACAAGTGTATCTTACTTTTGCACACTTTTCTAAATGTGCACATTTCAATTTTATTTTTGCACTTTATGTTCTTATAGTTGCACATTATAATTTTATTTTTGCACTTTACACTCTTATTCATGAAGAGAAACATAGTACTTGTAAACGATAAACATAGATAGCCTATACGGGATTTGAACCCGCATCTTTGTGCGTAGGCACATTGCTCTTCCATTTTGAGCTAATAGGCTTTAGTGTAAAAACTTCAAAAGGCTGAAGTAGGAAAAATGCTCCATTCAGTTCCATAACATACAAATAATGGGGATTTCTGAGCATCAACGCATCTTTGAAGCCTATAAAGGCACTGATCTGTAGGTTTGGAACTGATCGGCACTTAGCAAAAACTTTCATATCCAGAACCTCTTCTTAGGATCGAAATCACTAGGTTTAAGATCTCTCTTTATAGATGAATGCTTCCCAATGAAGTACTTGAAATGCAACAACATAAACTTTCATAGCCATAAAAACAACAACAAATGCCGAGGATTTCAAGGCAAAAGCTAGGGCTGGTTTCATCAAATCCTTATGGCATTCTGAGCTCCTCCTTGAGGTCAGGGTCCTTGACTATGATCAAGTGCAATCCTAAAAAAAATGAACTCCACTCCTTCATGAAGGATGTAAGATTAGCCTGTAGTGCACCTATTACAATATCCACATCAGAAGTGATGCTTGATGAGCCATTATCAAAGATTTTAATGCACATATCAGACAACAATCAATATTGACCCTCAGTTAGGTTCCAAATAGCATCTTTCGAACATCTAGAGTGCAAAGGATGCTCAATAAATAAAGCTCTTAATGCTGATTATAATCTTTGGCATTTTTTATTGATTGGATTGCTATTCAAGAGAGTAAAACCTAAGTATAACAAGTCCGTTTATATAACACAATTTGGAGAATCGAGAGAGCCTATTGAGGTGCATCTACCTACCAACCTTGTAATAACATCCATAAACGATGCAACACAACCCTTGAAGCTAACTTCATGATCTCATCATTGAACTATCACTGCATCAACATATTAACATATTGACTTGAAGGCTATAATAAATAAAAAGATGCTATTGTTATCATTTAGAATACGCATCATTATATCGATCATTGAACCTGTGGAATGTTCTCTAGAAACTAATAGTAGTGTTAGGATCCCCATCAAAATACATGTCAACTAAAAAGATGACTAAGCAATTTAAGATCAATGAAGGTATATATCCAGTGGGAATCCTAAGTTGTCTTTGGCCCATGAGTTCATATTTCAAGGCTTTAAGGTGTTATATGAAGCAGCAACATTGTTTTCACCAGTTTAAAAACATAATTTGCAGGGCTTAACAGCTAGGCCAATGGCAATCCACCTCCTAAACTTGAATTTTTACCTGCTATTCTACTTTGTCAAATAAATAAAAGCATATATAGTACAAAGCAACTGATTATGTTAAAAAAACAGCATACATGCTCCAAAAAGGGAAGCATCAACGATATATCCGAATATCAGTATGGATATGCCTTAATTAGTTTCTAGAGATTGTAAGATTGAGAACGAATGCATACCTCCGTTTCAGCATTTGTCTTACACGACTTCAGTTTATATGGCTTCTTAGGATTCGAACAATAGGTTAATCAAAATTTCGAAAAAAAAATTGGTCAGCTCCATCAACAAAGAGTTAATCTTATAAAATTACGCACTTACAGAACAATTTCGCCCTTCCAGGATCAACGAATTTTAGCTAGTAACTTGCGAAACAGCGAAATTCAACAACAATCATACAAATTAACAAGGAAAAGAAGAACATGGAAACAATAAATTTTTGCAAAATCCACACAGAAACATGAAAAATCTAAGAAAGAAGAGGCGGAAATTAAGCGCTCACCGTTGTTGCGAAATCGGAAGCGGGAAGAAACACCAGTCCAACTGCGAATCCTTCTTCCATCCACTTCGCAGGTACCAAGAGCCGGAGAAATCGAAGGAGCAAGGTTTTTGAACAGGAATCGAAGGGCAGATCTGAGAGGCAGCGACTGAGCGAAAGTGAGAGACCGATGCAAGAACTCGGCGTGCACAGATGAGCACAGAAGCAGGCGAGATCTGAGAGGGGAGGGACGTCGGCGGTTGCGAGGAGGCGAAATCTGAGAGCGTGTAGCTGTGCCGTCGGCGGTGGAGGAAAGAAGCGAGAGAACATTATTGAACAAGAGTCGTGGTTGAACAGAAGCGAGAGAACACCGAACAGGATCCACACGATTGGGCCTTTTTTTTTGGATTAAATGAGGCCCGTACCCGGTTTTACTAATCCGAGTCCAGTTATGTTAATTAAGGGAATTTTACACGTTAAGCTCATTTTACACAATAAGGAGTTTTTACATTTGAAGTAAACCCTATATATATATATATATATATATATATATATATATATATATATATATATATATATATATATATTTCATTGGAGCCCAATGCACTATATCCCATTCAATCAATAATATTTTTTTTATTTCACATTTTTTTAACGTCTGTGTTGTATTTCATGACAACATTATTGTGAAATTTTCTGCAATAAAATTGACAAACTCAAGAAAGGTTAGACGGGTACGACTGAGTATTCAGCCCATAAAACTTTAAACCCAACTACCACAATATGAATCCAAACCATGACTAAATGTTCAAACAATAACACTTTAAACCAAAAGTAAAGATAAGCCAACTACTTAAAGGAACTGTAGGGAAACCATAAAGAATTAATTTCCATAGCAAATAAAAACTTCTCCTATATAGTATTCAATTCAACATGAATCAATGAATTAAGTGTCTTTAATTTAAATAAATAGCGTACATTGAAGCAATCTTGGAGAACATATTCTCACAATTCATCATGCATGCACGCCTCCAAAAGGTTCTGCTAGTGCCTGCACTGATCTCGGAGAACATCTTTCACATTGATCTTCACGCAAATTCGGAGATTGAGCCCTAGTCTAGCGTCTCTATCGTCGGTGACGTCGCATGGTCGATGATCTTCGACTATGACATTGGTGCCTGGAGCATTTCCTTCACCCTTGCATCTTCAAGCTCATCATTCATCCCATTTGTGCACCGGCTAACTTCAGACGCTCCCCAATTGAGGCTAGCTTCTATTTATCCATCATCTTTCTATGGAATTCGATGTCAATCTAACTTCAATGCGATTTTTAGTTTTCAATTAGATAGCAAATCTTATAAACATTGAAGCAGACAATAATGCATACCATATCAGACTAAATTTGAGTAATTGTTACTTCAAAATTCTACTTTGTTTAATGAAAGAGACTAATTGGTGATTGAGTCAGAGGAGGGAGCAGATCCGTTGAGAAGAGAAACATCTTAGCAATTTCAAACACCTCGCTAGTAAAAGAATAGGAATTAAGTAAAGAGACAAATGTAAGTGCCATCGTCAATTTTTCTAATGAAGCTATAACTCTGAATATATATGTATGCCAAACTTGTTTAGTGCCTTTATAAGCACAAAAACGCGATTTAGCTGGCTTAATTTTCTGATCGGCATGTAAAGCAGCACATACGTAGTTAAGAATCTACCTAATCAAGTAATCCAATTATTGCCTCTAGTTCAAATTAGAACGAAAGAATTTCATACCTCAATATATGCTCACTAAACTAAAATCCAAGGGCATGAAAAATCCTTTAGAAGTAATTGAAGTATCAATGTATCACATAATAATGCAAAATCAATATAAAAAATATTGAGGAATGAAGAGACTAATCCATACCATTTCAGTTTGTATTCTTGATTTCAAATTCAAGGTTCCTTTGTTTTGCAACCTCCATTGCTGCAAACTCTTCTTCAACTTAATCAAACAAACAAATGAGCTAAAATAATTCAAATTAGAGAACAATCAACAAACTGCAACGATTTTACATGTATAGATATTGAAAGGAGTTTAACTTGATAATTGCGACATAAGGCTTCTGCTTTGCATCTTCAGGGGTTAGTAGTACAAGATCTTCCTGCAAAAAATGACAGTGTGATTAAGACATAGAAATAAACCAACCACTTACATAAACCACTTGAAAAATTCCAATATGCTCTTTAAAAGCCACTTACATAAACCACTTTGAAAGATTCCAATATGCTCTTTAAAACCTGTCTTAAGTCTTAACTATAAAAAGACAGTGAAGTGGTCTTAATTGTGCTTATAATTGATACTTTTGAGTGCCGAAAAGAACAGAAACAATGACAGCAGTGTAATAAATCGAATCAGTAATAGAGGGCAGAAAAAAATCAAGAGCAAGAGAGATGGAGATTAGGTGAATTAGAAATCAAGCAAGATATCGAATCAAACCAACAAAACTTAAGTTTCATTGATAGCAAAATCAGTTTGAAGAGAGCAGCACCATGAATTGACAAAGTATTTTAGTTCAATATCAAAACTTTAAATTTTAAGCTTTCCAAATGATATTTTGAAACAATATCAATACTCGAAACAACCAAACCTAATTTGTTGATCACATATCAAAAAAAGCAATTGCAAACCACACAATCAATCCCCCATATAACTATCGATTCCGCACTAAACAAACCTCAATAGTACGCTCTACTTCGAATAATCGAGCCAATATGGATAAGCCCTAATTTCTAAGGACTCAAATCAGTCAAAAGGAGCACAAATTGAAGCCATAAGGAAGAATAAATCAATTGTGTACTCAAATTTGAAGCTTTGTTTAAAGAATTAATTAATTAACAGAGGAAAGAAAGGAAAGAAGGAGAGTACCAAGTTCCCGAGTCGCCAGGCGACTGAGCCGCCTCCAGCCGTCGCAACCCTCATCTGCCCCGGCGTCGACCGATCAGCACTCGAGTGACCAAGTCGCCAGACAATTGAGCCGCCTACAGCCGTGCTACCCTCGTTTGTCCGCTACACGATTGAGCCGCCTTCAGCCATCGCGACCCTCGTCTGCCCACCATACGATTGAGTCGCTAGTTTCCCTTGGAAAAGGCATCTCAAAACTGCAAAGGGAAGGAGAACGTGCTAAGGAGAAACCGCTAACAAAGGGAAAAAAAGGTGGTTTCTTAACTGTGCTCATAGAGGGACACGTGGCGCAATCTTTTACAAAGACTTTGCTTCTAAAATTATAAGTATAAGGGTGGATTACTCTACATTTAATTGTTTAATTTGTGTTGGAAAAATAAATGTATTAGTACTATTATTCCAGTGTAATTAATACGAGTATTAATATGAGGGGAAAATCTACGTTTACACTCGGTAAAACAAATTTGTTTTACACTTCCACTACTGTGTTGACATGTGGCAGGTAAATTATTTTATTAAAAAAAATCAAGGGCAAAAATGTCAAACTGTTCGTCTTCCTTCATGGCCTCCTCCATTAAGTCTGTTCTCATTACCCTCCCAGATCTAATAAACTTTTCACCATTTTTTTTAGGCAAAAATGCATAAAACCACCCACTATTCATTGTTGTTTGCAAATAACCACCCCTTATTCAAAAATTGTCAAATAACCACCCATTATTCATTGTTGTTTGCAAATAACCACCCCTTATTCAAAAATTGTGAAATAACCACCCATTAAATATAGGTTGTTTGCAACTAACCACCCATACCCCTTTTCTTGTTAAATCTCACTTAATTTAATATGAAAAGACAATTATACCTCTATTCTTTAATGTTTCATTTTTAGTAAAAAGACAATTATACTTCTCTTTGTTGCTTGATTTTTCAGGTATTACAATTAGACATGTCAAATGGGTCATTCGGGTCAGGTCACTTCGGGTCCCGAGTAAAACGGGTTCCGGGTACATCCAGGTTGTCTCAAACCCGGGTTTGACCGAGTTTCGGGTCATTTTGGGTCGATTTTGGGTTTGTCAATTTTTAAATAAATTTTTAATAGATTTTTAATCTGGGTTTCGGGACATTTGATTTACCCGATTACTCGGAAAACATTTTTAATAAATTAAAAAATGAAAGATCAAATTTTTTTAAATAAAAAAATTTCCGACCCAAAATTAATCATATATTATTACAATTTATTAAAAAGAAAAAATTTGATATTTTATATATTATTACATTTTATTAAAAATTACGTGAAATAATAAAAATCAAATGTTTTTAATAAGATGTAATAATATATAAAATTTTAAATTTTAAAAAAAATTGTTTAAAATTTTGATATTTATATATTATTACATTTTATTAAAAATTACGAAAAATAAAATATTTTAGATCATATATAGTATATAATTACAAGCACTGATTTATGTTCGTCTTTATTTGTAGAATTTTAAAATTATCCAAAATTATCAAATCATGATATTTTTTTTAATTTAAAAAAGAAAAAATTGTTAAACCCAAAATCGACCCAAAATGACCCGAAACTCGGTCAAACCCGGCATGGATGTACCCGGAACCCGTTTTACTCAGGACTCGAAGTGACCCGACCCGAATAACCCATTTGACATGTCTAATTGTAATACCTGAAAATTCAAGAAAAGGGGTATAATTATCTTTTTACTAAAAATGAAACATTAAAGAATATGGGTATAATTGTCTTTTCATATTAAATTAAGTGAGGTTTAACAAGAAAAGAGGTATGAGTGGTTAGTTGCAAACAACATATATTTAATGGATGGTTATTTGACAATTTTTTAATAAGGGGTGGTTATTTGCAAACAACAATGAATAATGGGTGGTTATTTGACAATTTTTAAATAAGAGGTGGTTATTTGCAAACAACAATGAATAATGGGTGGTTATTTGACAATTTTTGAATAAGAGGTGTTATTTGCAAACAACAATGAATAGTGGGTGGTTTTATGCATTTTTGCCTTTTTTTTTACTTTAAAATAATAAAATTGAAATTGCCATAGAACTTGCACAAGAGCTCCATAACTCTCCGTATTTCTTTTTCCTTTAATCTCAAACCAACACAAAATTTTCCCTACAAATGAGATATAGTAATCGTGAGACTCGTTAGAGTTGCCATCGTCGCCATTGCCAAGGAGCTTGAAGCAGAGATTGAGGGCGAAGAAAGTGCGATTGGACTGGAGACGGAGAGGATTCTGGTAGCGGAATCGAGAATTCGTCCATTGAGGAAGAACGAAGTAGCGTGAGAGGAGATGCAAGAGGGGAGGATTGAGTTTGGGGGATCACAAAGGGTTTGATTGTGGTCGATGATGCCATGGTGGTGATTGCTAGGGTTTGATTTGGGACTGGGTAAATCTCCAACAATCAGAGGAAGATTTGAAATTAAGGTTTTGTATTATATTATTGGGAATTTGGGTTTGGGAAAAATTAAAAGAAGGAAATTTTCAATGCCTTCTTGTGTGCTCTGCTTCCTTGTGCTGGGTTGAAAACAGTAGAACACCATAGGAATAGAAGCCAAAAGGCCGGCCGGATTATGTGCAGAAGGAGATAAAGAGTTGTGCTTTTGTTCCCCTTTTTAACTTTATTAATTATTAGCATATAAATGGTGACACTTGTTATAAATTTATTGGTGGTGTAAAATTAATATTTTACACTTAGTGTAAATGTATTAAGGTGCTCACTAAGTGTAAATATGAGTGTTACTTTTCCCTGTATGAATTGGTATCTAATCAATATGGTAGGTGAAGTGTTTTGGGTAGAACAACGGAAACACTCAATTAAATGCAGACATGCAGTAATTAATAAAATTCTTTTTATTTTTCCCATATAAATTAAATATAGTGATTAATTAATGCTAGTATAAACTAAAAATAGAAGGAGGTGGACTCCATGGTATGCTAAACATGGTCCTACAACGTGTATATATATGTGTTATGTGTATCACTGTCCAACTTTCACCAAGGAAATTAATGTAAGCATTCGATGATATTTTTGCTTATTGCATAGATACATATCTCGTGTGAAAATTCTCTCCGTGAAGTAATTATAAAAATTCTCACTGTATAACATCAATAACCTCGCCTTCAACCTCATTAGTAGTACAGATTACGTGAATCGTAAGATAGGTAGGTCCACAACATGTTAATTATTTATAATAATTAATAAACACACAAATAAAGAAATAAACTTAATTCCCTCGCAACGGCACCAAAGCTTGACAGGAGAAAATAATTGTGTTCTCTTTCAAAATATAACTTAAACATATACGATCTTATAAGAAACCAAGTATTTCCAAGTAATTTATACTAGTATTTATCTGTTAGGCATTGATGGAAGATATTCTATAAATAATGCCTTGTAAAGACATTTTGGACATTCAATATAGAAAACCAATTTTTCCTTCCCTTTCTATTATCTCTCCTCTTACCTCTGTCTGTGTCTAATTCTCATCCCCTTCTTCCTTTCTTCCCAATCGGTAACAACCTTTCCCGCCCAAAGGAGTTGGGCCATAACAAATTTGGTATCAGAGCAACCTTCATGGCCTTAGCACAGCTGCAATGGCGGATGGAACTCGATCGAAATCGCTGGAGTTGCAATTACAAGAGTTCAAAGAGGAAATGTGTGCATTCAATGAGGACATGAGCATATTCGAAGCTTCGACATCAAAGCACTTCGTTGATTCACAGAAAAACCGAGAGGAACAAACGCAAGAAATGGCCGAATTCAGGTGCGTGACGGGTCGAAGATTGGAGCAGCTGACGGAGTATGTTAGACATCCTCCAAATCAAGAATCTGATCCCGGTGGTAAGAAATCAAATCAAGATTCAAGCAGCAAGAATGATCGCCATCAATTTTCAGATCACATGAGTGATTCTTCGAGCTCGAAAGGAGATGGACTCATGGGAACTGGACCAATTGACAGAGAGATCCATGGATCTCAGGGCAATTAGCGCAGACAGTTCGAGCAAGGACAACAAGGAAGTGGTTTCTTTGATGGAATGAGAGGTAATCGATTCCTTAAGCTTGATTTCCCTATTTTTGATGGGAAGCGGCCTCGTAGCTAGATTAGAAAATGTGAGAAATTCTTTGGAATCTTTGCAATTCCGGAATTGCAGAAAGTTGAAATAGTTGCGATGCATTTGAATGATAAGGCAGATATTTGGTTCCAAGTGCAATTAACAAACCTCGAGTCAGATGGGGGGAGTTTTGTGATGACCTGTGTAGTCGTTTTGGTAAAAGATGGGAAACTGAGATAGTTGTTGAGTTCAACAAGATTGAACAAGAGGAAGATCTGGAGGATTACAACGAAAGATTCGAAGATTTGAGAGCGAGTATGTTGGCATTTAACTCTCAATTGATAGAATCTTACTTCGTATCAAGTTACATCAGTGGGTTGAGGCAGAAGATTCGGTCTTTGGTGCAACTGGGAAGGCCGACATCAATGTCGTCAGTAATGGAGCAAGCTAGGCTCCATTACAGTGCAGTCCAGGCTCTGGTTAGACTCACAAGGGGTAGTGGCAAATCGTTTAGTACTGGATATGGAAGCCACAGATCAACATCTTGGAGCAAGACAAATGCATCCAAGGCAGATTCAAGCATGTCTGTTAAAGGGGTTGGCCAGCAGTTATCAGAGTTAAGCTTGAAGAAAGGAAATGGAGGAAGAAAAGGATTGTGTTACAAATATGGGGACAAATATTGCTATGGGCATAAATGTAAGCAATCCTCCTTACACGGTTTACTAGCTCAAGAAGTAAATGAGCAGGAGTTTGGGGATGAATTACTTCCTACATCTTGGAAGGAGGCTGAGTTAGAGGAGAAAGAAGAGCAGGAGATATATGTACATGCTCTTACATGGGGTGAATCAGACACCACAATTAGAGTCAAAGGAATTGTCAAGGGAAGTGAAATCACAATCTTGATAGAGAGTGGTGCAACTCATAGCTTTCTGGATTCAAGAGTAGCCTAGGAAGCTGGATTCGAGATTACCAAGGCTTCTGTAATGGAGGTTAGTACTCTCAATGGAACTATGAACAACAGTAAAGTGTGTAGTCAGTTTGAATGGGAAATGCAAGGCAGTAGATATGTTCATGATATCAGAATTTTGAAAATGTAAAGGCCCGGATTTTTAAATAATAAAATTCAACAATAATATAAAATGGATTTAAGTAAAAAAAAATAAAATAATAATAATAAATAATAGATTCGGATATTTTAAGGAAAACTCGTCTTTAAATTACTAAATCGAAATTTAAACTCTTAAAGCGAATTCCGGCCCAATTTTTAACTGTAAAGGACAATTCTATCGTTTTGCCTCAGGATTTGAAATAAACTTTGGAATGTCGATATCTTCGTAATTTTGAAGCGTTATCTTGATCGAGTCGGGATAAGACCGAGAGAGGGTTTCGGGATTTGTTTTTGGGTATTTTGAATTTAGGGTCTTAGGACCACTCTATAGACTTGTAGGTTTCTTCCTCTATCTGTTTGCCAACTCTTTCCCCCCTTTCCCTTTGTCGAGTAGCCACAAGCAGCAGATCTCTCTGAAATGGAACAGAACCCACTCCAAATCCATCCATCCCAATTCAATCCCCAATACTCCCTTATCTCCATGATTGCTGTTCAGTTTGACCAAACACATACACAGTTCCACCCCCCCTCTTTGGCCGGAGCAGCAACCGCCGACACCACCCACGAGCACCCTCGTCCTCCTCCTCCGAGCAGCAGCAGCGCGAGCTCCACCCTCCTCTCTTCCGACGCCAATGAGAGCCCGAAGCCGAGCTCAGAGCGTACCAGAGGCCAGGATCGCCGCCGCCGAGCCCAAACCTCTCCATTTTCCCCGTTATCGCTGCGCAAGGTCGCTTTTATGTTCTCGTTTTCGATTTCGATTATTTACCTCGTAAAAGGGCGCCTTTCATTTACTCCTCTCTCTTCTAAGGTCTAAAATGGAGAGCTATCCTCGTCGTTGGCACCGGATCAAGCGAGTCGAGTATTTTCCGGCGAAGATCTCGAGCCTTCGGTGAGCCCTCGTTTTCCCACTTTTCCTTTTCTGCGTTGAGTCTTGTGGTGTGGGTCTTGGTCGGTTCTATGAGTCGGTCGGGGCGGGTGAATCTCAGGCCAAAAAGCCGCCGCCGGAGGCCTGACTCCTCTTTCTCTTCCCCGTCGTTTCCCAGCTGTGAGAGCTCTGTTCTCTTGTTGAGGGAGACAGAGACAGGCTCTATTTGGGCCTAATTTGTCCGGGTCGTGGGCCCAATATTCCGGGTTGAGGGCTCGTATCCGGATACTTCCCTTTCCCTTCCTTTTCGGATTCGGAACCGGATCCGGTTTCTTCTTTCCAAATTGGGGTGGGTTGGATCCTTCATTTCGGGTTTGGGCCTTTTCATTCGGGCTTGGGACTGGGCTAGCCTGTCGGGTCACATGTGTGGGCTGGGCCTTTTATTTTTGTTGTTGTTGTTATCTTAATTGAAAGGTGAGGGTATTGTGAAATGTTATTTATACATTATATGAATTACATCATCATTTTAATCCGATTTTTATAAAACAAATATATTTTATGAAAACATTATGTATTTAATGTGTTTTAAAATAGTATCGGTTGGGGGATGTATTATTTTATAATAATTCATAATGTGGTTTTAGTAGAGAGTTGAAATCCAATTATAAAGGTATTGTAGGAATTTTGGATTGATTTATTAGCTTTGAGTTATAAATATGATTTGGAAGGATGATCTAATTTTGGTTTCTTATTTTAAGCTAAGTATTGTTTGGAAAATTATTTAAAGAGTTTTCCAGTTCTCCGGAAAATATTTCTAAAGCGTCGGAATTCATTAAGAATGATTTTGAACTAGAGAATGTCGGGATCATTTTGTAATATAATTTTGAGAAATGAGTTTCGAAATATTGTTTAAATATTCGTTGTAAAGAAGGGGTTTGACGGAACTTGAACTATTTGGTCTTGAGCTTGAAGTTATGTTAAGAGTATCATTTCAAATGTTGGGATTTTTGTCTTGGCTTGATGATAGGTGTATATTGCTTTTGGATTGCTTTGGACTTGCATTTGGGCCCTTGCTTGTGTTATCTTGCTGTTCTGCATCTTCAGGTAAGTTCCCTAGGGGGCTTACTCAGGTTGGACATTCATGCCTGTTGTTGCATTTTATGTTAGGTGTTGCATATGCATAAAAGCATGCCATGTAGTATCATGTTTAGGTTGCACTAATTGATTGAGCATCTGTTTACTTTATGCGTTTGAAACAGAACGGCCGTTATCTGTGATAGTCCTAGAGTCTTTGCTAGGGTCATAGGGTAGCCCAGCCTCATCGGGTACCCTGAGTCAATCGAGTCATGAACTTCCTTATATTATGATATGCCTGCGGGCTTTATTGTGGAGCGGGTTAGGCATGCGTGCTGCCCGATTATGATGGAATGCATTCACGAGCTGGCCAGTCTCCGCCCTATCGGAAGGGGGTGGAGGTAGGAGAGGGATATGCCACTTGGCATTGTCTTGGGCCCTTTACAGTATTTTTGCACATTATTATACCTAGGGGCATGCTAGTGTGTTTGACTTTCGTACTGCATTAGAGCATCTTTATTAGGTATAGCACATACTATGTGGCCTTAGCGAGGACTGCCGGTCCCGCATGAGTGGCTCGATCTGACCCCTTTCCCCGTTCTTTTTTTTTAGACATTTTCTGCAGATTTTGAGTGCTCGATGCTTATATGACGGGGTTCCCTTTTGGCAAAACGAAGAATCTGGCTAATTCTCTAACTTGGTATAAATGGTAATCATTCGCTTACGTTTTGGTTTTGACCCGGCTCTGCCGTGACACTTTGTATCTTAACTTTACTTCCGCTTTACTTTTGTTTGAAATGGATTCCGCGACATAGTCTTAGGACAAGTTAAGGGTACCCAACGGCCCTTCGAGGTTTTTAGGGTTTGAAATCCCTCTTTCTACTAATCTTAAAATGAGTTGAAACCTCGACCCGTACCTGGATTGCAAGATCCGAGCAAGGGGTTTTATCCCTTGAAACGTAACCCGGAAATCATAATTCTGGGCCGTTACAGAAAATGGGAGGCAGTGATATGATCATTGGATCTGACTAGTTGGCTGGGTATAACCCAGTTTTTTTTTATTTTCTGGAGGTGCAAATCTCTTTTTTCAAGAATGGGAAGAAAGTGGTAATCAAAGGGATTCGTGACCACAAGGACAGTGTGAAGGCTAGTATCCGGATGCTTACAGGGAAGCAGGTCCAAAAGCTTCTCAAGAATGGGGACCAAGAGATGGTAGCACAGATAGTGCAGGTCTGTAAAGTAGAAAGAGTAAATGAGGAATTACCTGATATGGTAAGTAAGGTGCTGGATGAATTTTCTGATGTGTTTGAAGAGCCCAAAGGGCTACCTCCAAAAAGAGGTCACGAGCATGCTATTTTTCTAAAAGAAGGGACTGCTCCATTGGCTTCTAGGCTCTACAGGTATCCTCATTATCAAAAAACTGAATTAGAAAAGCAGGTTGCAGAAAATGTTAAGCAGTGGGGTAGTGAAGCCTAGCCATAGCCCTTTTGCTTCACCTGTGTTATTGGTGAAGAAAAAGATGGTAGCTAGAGAATGTGTACATACTATAGGAGATTGAATGAAGCCACTTTGAAAGATAAATTTCATATTCCTCACATTGAGGACTTTCTAGATGAACTAAAAGGAGTCGTGGTGTTTTCCAAGTTGGATTTAAGAAGTGGCTACCATCAGGTGAGGATGGTTGAGACAAACATTGAGAAGACAACCTTCAGAACTCATCATGGACATTATGAATTCAGGGTAATGCCTTTTGGTCTCACCAATGCACCTGCAACTTTCCAGGCACTGATGAATGATGTGTTTGCTACAGTAAGGATATTGAGCAGAATGTACAACATTTGAGGGTGGTATTGGATACATTAAGGAAGCAACAATTGTTTCTTAAGAGATCCAAGTGTGAGTTTGCACAGCCTCGTGTAGAATACTTGGGTCACTTCATTTCAAAGGATGGGGTAGCTACAAACCCAAAGAAGATTGAGGCTATGTTGCATTAGCTAGTACCTGCAAACCTGAAAGTTCTAAGAGGATTCCTTGGTCTATCAGGTTACTATAGAAGGTTTATTAAGGGGTATGGTGTTATTGCAAAGCCTTTAACTGATTTGTTAAAGAAAGTTGCTTTTGTGTGGCCTCAGAAAGCTAGTGAGGCTTTTATAAGGCTCAAGGGGTTACTGGCTTCTCCACCCAAGGCCGGACCTGAGGCGAGGCCCAACAGGCGCTCACCTCAGGCCCAATTAGCCTAGCGGCCCATAATTTTTTTTTTATGTATATATATAAATATAAAGAAAAAAGGAAAGCCGAAAGAATGGACTTATGGAGCGTCGTGAGAAACCTCAAGAATGAAGAACAAAGATTTGAAGAACGGAAGACTCCGTATCCCTTTGTTGCGAAATCGAAACTCAAAAGTTGGAAACGCGGAGCGAATTAGGTATTTTTTCTTCAATTTCTTGTTGTAGAACTATGAGTTGTTGGATTTAGAGGATCCTTTTTTCGATTTCATCTGCAGCGGTGTTACCCGCAATGTTGGTGGCGGCCCTCCTGAGCGCATCGGCTCCTTAGATGTAATATGTTGTTGAGATGTCTGGATACATCAAACATTTTCAAGGACACCGAGTAATCGTTATATTGCAATTTGCAAAAGTTAGCGTTTATGCTGGTAATACTTTTCCTATTTTTTCATTTCATTTTTATCTATTACAATCCAAACAAGTGATAGGCTAAAACCTATACCGCAAGTGTACGAGTTCAGTTGTAGTATATCGAGTGTCGTATCCATAGGGACTATGTGGTATTGATTGTATTTTTGAACCGATTTAACTAAGTCAAGAAAAATAACGGACAAATAATTATATGGAATGAAGAAAGTTATCAACTAAAAGGAAGCAACTATACAGAATTGGTAGTAAACAATGGATATGAGGCAAATCTAGGGTAAAGGATCACCACACCGACGCTTTAGTAGACTAATAATGATATTCGTGTCACGTTGTCTGAGTTGTTGAAGGTACATTGTCTAAGGTAATCGCAAATCTCCTTTCGGTATCAAGCGAATGTGTCTAAATTGGTTAACAATCTCCTATCGGACTCAAGAAACCAATTTAGACCCTTTAAGTTCGTAGAATTCTAGATGATAATCATATCAACGTCACCTTTCAGTCTCGATCGATATCAAAATCATCTAAAATATCTATGACAATCTATAAATCCTCAATAAATTCGATTATCTTTCGATAAATCAAACATCGGGTTTAATCCTATGGTTCTGATGGATCCAATAGCTTTTCGGCCTAAATTCATCATCTAAATTCTAACTTAGGGTTTTAGTCTTTCGATTTCAAACCCTAAATCAGTTCTAACCAATTTTCATCAATTAGGGCTGGCGCAATAGGATTAAATCTAACAATAATCAGATAAACGATATCAATTTTAACACTACCAAATCATCGTCGGGATTACCCTGACCCTAGAACGAAGGTTCAAGCAAGCATAATATGATAATTAACGAAATAAATCATAGACAAAGATAAATCGCTGAAATAAAATAGAATGCAAACCAGAATTTCGTTTTCGATCCAAAGTGTATACCAAAAACAAGGAAAAACCAAACCTAAACTAAAAAAACCAAAAAGGCCGAAGCCATGTCTGTGGGCAAAAGTCACCCCCCCTTCAATTCTAAACACACGAGTATATATTAGGCTTTTAAGAGAATTGCATTTTCAACCCACAAAATTAAATAATTAAATTGCAACCCGAAACCCAATTATAAATTAACTCCATCAAACCGCTCCCATATTTTATAACTTCTGCACCTGACAATTTAGCTCATCGGGTCCGATCCAAAATGCTCGCCGCTCCATATTAAACCTTGAATTTCCTCATTATTGGCCTCAAAATGCCTGAAACACATAAAAACCAGGTGTAGACTCCGAAAATGCAAAATAAAATAAATAAAGCATAAAATACGATAAATATGCATGAAAATGGTCTAAACTAATATGCAAATGCAACCCTAAAATACGACTAAAATAGATGCTATCAACAAGTCTATATGAATCTCAGCAACTCATTTGATTCTTCATTCCCAGAGTTCGGTACTTTATAACCATTTATTTAACATTTCCATTTTCTATGAACTATTAGGTAAAGTCAGTATATCAAGTTATTGGTTTGATTCGCGGATAGTACTCGACCAGGATCATCATGAGATTATTTTGTTCAAGGCTATGTATATTTTTACGTTTAATTCTTTTATATTTATATTTTACTTCTAACATAATTGCATTCTATTTAATTCTCACCTTATATTTCTATATTCATTTAGTGGATTCCCTGACGGGAATTTAGAATCTCGCACAATAACTCATGCCACTACCCCAAGTTATACTTCTGTTGCCCAGTAATTTCTCCAATTTCATGAAATCACCTGCATCTATGCGCGAGGTAAGTAAATTAAGTTCAGCAATATGAAAATTTAAGTTCAACTTGCATCTGAAATTTATTGACCAATATCTAAATTAAGTAATTTGTAAATTTAGTTTTGAAATATGTAAATTCAGTTTTAAAATGTGTAATTTCAGCAATATGTAAATTTACAAATCTGTGAGTTCAGAAATACGATTTTTCAGCAATTTGTAAATTCATATTTGTAGGTTGAAGATACTTAAAGGAAATGTAATCTTACTAGGAAAGTTTGATCATTATAATTGATTCTCTATGAAATTATGAGGAGTTGGTGACAGAATTGAGAGTTTGAAACTCAATATATCTACTTTAGAATTTTGTAACAGAATCTCTTCAAAAATTTGCAACCTATCAAGTGAAGCCTAAAACATGGTAGAGAGCACATAAACTTATCAATATATTTTGATATTCATGAATCTTTCTATATTCATCAATATATTTCTATCTAACTTATCACTTATCTTCCATCTCGACTTTCTTAGCAGTCTCAAATTCAGTCTCCAGTTTTAGCAATTGTTATTCATTTTTATGTTTATCAATCTGTGTTACGTTTTAGCAATCAGAAATTCAATTTGGAATCAGCAGTCTGTAATTTATTGACTAATATCTAAATTCAGCAATTTGTAAAGTAAGTTTTAAAATAAGTAAAAGTGTTTTAGTTAGGTTGACGATGTTTCAATAAGCTTGACCGTGTGTTAGTGTTTTTAAATTTTTAATGCAGGTCTACATCTCTCAATATATTACTCGATGGAATGAATAAAAGATAAGGAGCTTAGAGAATCGTGATAAAGACCACACTTATTTACGTATTAATAACTATGTTATATGTGTATTTTGTTGTATGTTTCGCTATGTTATTTCTTGCTTAACTTAACTCTATATCATACCTATCTCGTATTAACCATGTCTTATAATTTTGAGTTTTTTTAAGCGTGGTAGGTCATCTTCCCGTTCTATGACTCATTAGCTTTTTTTCATAACATTTTTTTTTATGAATAGCATGTACAATACAAGTATATTCTATCTTCTATTATCGAGGTATCTGTGTGTGTGTGCGTGTGTGTGCGTGTGTGCGCGCGTGCGCGCGTGTGCGCGTGTGCGCGTGTGTGCGTGTGTGTGAGATTTTTTTAAAAGCACCACTGGCGCGAGTATTCTACTAGTTTGTATTAAATTTGTAAAGTCGGATTAGATGAGTCTATAAGTAAGTGAATAAATAATTTGTGAATTAAAGTAACTATGAAGGCACGCAATATCTTATATTAGATGTTATTGTTATCATTAAGAGAAAACAAATGAGTTAATCAATTGAATATCCTTGCAGCAGTCTATTTAGTTTGGAGTTCAAACAATTTTTATAGATAAAATGTGTGCCACGGTAAATAATAATAAAAAAAGGTACTCTATTATAGGCACATGCACAAAAAAAGTTAATAAAGAAGTAATTTAACCAATAGCCATATGAGATTAATATATCAATTTTCATATAAATTAGTATATTATGATGTTGCATGTGTTACAAATCTCATCGAAGAAGGAGTTACTTTTAATTGACTTTCTAATTTAATAGCAAGCATATGATATACTACCAAACTTCTTTGTCCTGTAACATTAGCTCCCGAAACAATTGCTTTCTCATCTGTAATTTGGAATAAATTATACATGCACATTGCCCTTATGATATAATGAAAATTTCAATCCCTTTGTTAACAGCTAGATCAATAGACTATCAAGGAGTGTTAAATAAATAGCTTAACATATGTAACTAACTTTATTTTAGGTGATTGCTTACTTTATAATTGTTAAATAGGGGAGCCAAATTCCAATTCTACTTGTTAAACAGGGAGTCAAATTTCAATTTTATAAGAACTAGTATTATCCCCGTGCCATGGCACAATTTTTTATAAATAAAATCCTAATAATATATTAAATTAATATTATAAAATAATAGTAAAAGTTCAGATAATTAAATATTTTGAATTAAACCCATTGGTTGAAAAAAACAATTAAAGTAGTATATATAGATATATTCACTAATATTAATTTTATTTTTTGAATTAATCCCATTGTTTTTTAAATTACTAAAACTATAATTTAGGCTAAGATCATGGATTAATTGAATTTTTTCAAAAATTGATTGAATACCCTACTTTTAAGGAGAGAGTGTCATCTCATAAAAAAAATGCTTCTCATTTAAAGTATTATATAGATATATAGATATAGATATAGATATAGATTAAAGAAAACAAAAAGAATAAAAGGAAGAAGACGAAAAAAAATGAGAATTAAAGAAAAAAGGGAAAAAAAATTGGTTAAAACTCCTAAAATCCCTCCAAGGTTGACATATCAGCTTAAACTCTTCTAAATTAAGAGTTTATATATAGATATAGATATAGATTGTTTTTTTAAATTACTAAAACTATAATTTAGGCTAAGATCATGGATTTTTGAATTTTTTTCAAAAATTGATTGAATACCCTACTTAAGGAGAGAGTGTCATCTCATAAAAAAATGCTTCTCATTTAAAGTATTATATAGATATATAGATATAGATTAAAGAAAACAAAAGGAATTAAAGGAAGAAGAAGAAAAAAAATGAGAATTAAAGAAAAAAGGGGAAAAAAATTGGTTAAAACTCCTAAAATCCCTCCTAGGTTGACACATCAGCTTAAACTCTTCTAAATTAAGAGTTTATATATATAGATATAGATATATAGATATAGATTGGTTGAAAAAAACAACTAAAGTAGTATATATAGATATATATATTTATTAATATTAATTTTATTTTTTGAATTAATCCCATTGTTTTTTTAAATTACTAAAACTATAATTTAGGCTAAGATAATGGATTAATT
The DNA here is from genome assembly GCA_963922045.1 of Persicaria maculosa. NCBI lineage: Eukaryota > Viridiplantae > Streptophyta > Magnoliopsida > Caryophyllales > Polygonaceae > Persicaria > Persicaria maculosa. The sequence continues at coordinate 71,783,523 of OY998254.1, forward strand.
GAATTTTTTCAAAAATTGATTGAATACCCTACTTTTAAGGAGAGAGAGAGTGACATCTCATAAAAAATGCTTCTCATCTAAAGTATTATATAGATATAGATATAGATTAAAGAAAACAAAAAGAATTAAAGGAAGAAGAAGAAAAAAAATGAGAATTAAAAAAAAAGAAAAAAAATTATTAAAACTCCTAAAATCCCTCCAAGGTTGACACATCAATTTAAACTCTTCTAAATTAAGAGTTTATATAAATATAGAGAGAGGTAACATGGTGGTTGGTCGAGCAATACACGTCAGGATATCTCGAATTCAATTGTGTTGGCTTCACACTTAAAACTCGACAAACTGGGCTAGGCTTACAGATTGGGAGAGCCCAATCCACAAACTGATGCCCCATCTTGATTTTCCGAGTCCGGACTTGTTCTCACCGTTCATATAAAATTAGACATGTCAAAACATAACCCGATCCGAAAACCTGATCCCGAAAATTTTGACCCAGATTTTTTTTCGACACGAACCCGAAAACCGGAAAATTTTCCGGGTAATCAGGGTTTCGACCCGGTGACCTGATTGACCCGGTAATTTTGACCCGATTTACCCGATTGACCCGGGTGATTTATAATTAAATATAATTAAATGTATTTATATATAATTAAAATTTATCGCAAAATTATCAAATCATGATTTTTTTAATTTAAAAATGAAAAAATTGACAAACCCGAAATCGACCCAAAATGACCCGAAACTCGGTTAAACCCGAGTTCTAGTCAACCTGGAAATACCCGGAACCCGTTTACCCGAAACTCGTTTTACCCGAGACCTGAAGTGACCCGACCCGAATGACCCGTTTGACAGGTCTATATAAAATCATCGGAGAGAGAAAACGGACCTACGGGAGCGAGCAAAAAAAACCAAAAATGGCGACGACTCTGGCGAAACTCAGATCTGGCCTTCAAATTGCCCTTCGAGGTGCCGATCGCTCCAACACTATCAAATAGGGGTGGGCACAAATCCCGCAAATCTCGGACCCGTCCCGGGCCCGGTGGGATTTGGAAAAAAAATATTGAATCCCGTCCCGCAATAATTATGCGGGACGGGACGCGGGACGAGAATTTCTTATCCCGCAAATCCCGTCCCGTTCCGCATATATAATATTATATATAAGTATTAATTAAGTAATATATATGTATGTATATGTATGCATGTATATATTATTGTATGCTTTATATATACAGTTTTTTTGGTAGTTTTTATATACACTGGTAGTTTGTATAAGTATATATACAGTGTATGTATATATACAATTTTATGTCGTGTGTGTGCAGTGTATATAAAGTACACTTGTATACTGTACACATATAAACGTATTACCGTATATACAGAATATATATATTGTGTGTAAATTATATGTATAATATGTCCCATGTGTGTATATATAAGTAAAATTGTAAAATATAAAAAAATATTATAAATCTATATATGTTAGGTCTCTGAAAATCGCAAAATATATAGGAATTTCATATTTTTCTTATAATGTTTTTTATTTGAGGGACAGGGCCCGTCCCGTCCCGTCCCGTGAGGGACAAAGCCCGCGCGGGATTGAAAAAAAAGTAGTGAATCCCGTCCCGGTCCCGTCCCGCAAAAATTACGCGGGACGGGACGCGGGACGACCCCCATCCCGTCCCGTCCCGTCCCGCGCCCACCCCTACTATCAAACGTAGCTTGTCTTCATCTGCCGGACACGACGACGAGCGTAATCTCTCTCTTTCCGGTCTTTGGATCTCTGTTTCAGTTGTCTCTTTTTCATCGAATCTCTTCGTGTGAGATTGACGTGACTTACCTTAGTTCTGATAATATTTGCCATGTGGCATGGCGTTCAATATTGCTGTGATATGTTGGGAACGAAATTGATGGAGAACAATCTGGAATTGATGATGTGAATTGGAAACGAAATCATTGAAGGAGGAAGAGATCATTTTCTAACCATTCCGGGAATGACTCACTGAAAAGAACTTACGGTTAGTACCAAAGATCCCCAATTCGAACTTCGGATATGACCGCTCTTTATTTACAAATAACATTTTCTATATTATTACATCTTTATATATTCCCTTGTGGGCTTAGGCCCAATTACTCAGGAAACAAAGCCCAAAACACCAAAACCCGGTTTAATTAACCAGCCCAGATGCAATCCTATCAGGATAGCCCACTTTATTTTAGGAATTCAGATTCACATTAATTAATTTTTCTAGTGTTAAAAGATTCCTTAATTTATAAGATCAAAAAGAGAGTAGAAGCCAAATTCCAATTGATTTTGTTCTTACAAATTGCGTATATTTGAAGCATTTCGAGAGTATATACTGTTTGAACTTATTAATACATCAAAAACAAGCATTTGAAAGTTCAAACAGTATATACAGTACTGTACAAATCAGCACTTTTTAAAAAAGAGTAGCAAACAATTTATGATCAGAAGCCAGTTTGATATGCAGTATCGGCGGCGTCTTTGTTTTTGTTTGTGAAAGCAGCGTGACCAGCTCCGGGGCTATGACCTGGATTTGTACTTGTATGACGACGGTGTTCATCTTCATCTACCTGCGCTTCTTGCAGAAGGTGCCGTTTCAAGAGATCCTTACTTACGCCTGCTTCAAGCCGGTTTATGTTTCCTCCTGGATGCCTAGCTCCGTCTGACAACGTCTTTCTGTAGGTCTGGCTTATGGTATTGGTTTCTCTGCCATTGATTTGTTTGTCGCGTATGGAATCGGCTTCCTTCACCAAATTGACGCTCCTTCCTTCCACCAAAATGATTTCGCAGGTGACAAAGATGAGCAGAAATATTATAAAGGATTGAACAAGGTGGGTCTTGGCCATGGCTTAGTTATCCGACCCCCCCTGTAAATTGCGGAATGTGGGTGAGTTGATCAAGTGATGAGAGTTGGACGTTCATCCCAGTGTAATGTAATTGCCTGGGTGTGTGAGGTATATATATAGTATTAATTGGCACTGTAGTGACACCCGCTAACTGCATTTATATTTATATAATTAAATGTAAATTGAGCATCATTTTGGATGGTCAATGTTTGAGGTGAAGAACTAGAGCCAACTTTGACGGACAAAACTACACATACACCGAGTGTTGAATTTTTTATTTTTTTTTAAATTAGCCAAAAAATCGATTTTTTTTTTGGTAAAATAGCCAAGATCCAAAACTATTTTGATATTTAGCTAAAGTAGGGTAACCCAACTTTAAAAAAATAAATTAAAATAAGTCAAACTAGTATGATATCCGCGCCATGACGCAATTTTTTATAAGTAAAATCTTACTAATATATTAAATTAATATTATAACATAATTATAAAAGTTTAGATAATTAAATATTTTGAATTAAACTCATGGATTGAGAAAACGATTAAAGTAGTATATATATATATTACTAATATTAATTTTATGTTTTCTTATTATTAATTTTATATTTTGAATTAATCCCTTTGTTTTTTTAGGAAAAAACTACTAAAATTATAATTTAGTCTAAGATCAATGTTTTAAATTAAGCCCAATAGTTAGTAAAATTAAATCAAAAAGAGAATTAAAGGAAAAATAAGAAAAAAAAAAAGAATTAAAGAAAATAAAAAAAAAATTTGGTCAAGACTCCTAAAATTCTTCTAAGCTTGACACATAATTCTAAACTCTTCTAAATTAAGAGTTTATATAGATAACAAAGTCGCTATTGACGCGAAAAAGTGCTGACACGGAAAAAAAAACTTGACGTAACCAAATCAAATTTTCATTTTAAAAAATAAATACACGATTTCTGTTTAGCGCAAGGCAAATTGCCGTTTAGTGCATGGACATGGTCGCAACGACCATATGCCAAATGGTCATTGCGACCAGTGCTGGGTTTGGTCATTGCGACCAGAGCTGAGATTGGTCATTGCGACCAGAGCTGGGTTTGGTCATTGTGACCAAGGCTGGGTTTGGTCATTGCGACCAGGGTTGGGTTTGGTCGTTGCGACTAGATTTGGGTTTGATCATTGCGATCTAGCTTGTGCAGGTAACCAATATGGAATGACTTTGCCTGTCCCATCATCAGCGGAAATGCAGATAGATCGGAATGAATTAGAACGCATTGATGTGCCCATGAAGCATGTGCAGGTATGGTTGGCAGATTACAGTGAAGAGTTTACTACTTAGGATACATTTAACAGCAGTGAGAAAATAAAGGCAAAGACAATCAAATGTGCATTGTGATCAGACGTGTTGTCAAGAGTATTGCGATTACACTTGGGAGGACATGGATGTATTGCGAGAGAGAGGTGGCGTACACACGTTTGAGAGATGACGTCCATAAACGCATGAAGACAGAAAAAATGTGGATATATATCCATTCGAGTTGAAAGTTTTAGAGAGTGAGAGGAGATGTTGGAAGGTGCAGATGATAGTCGGAATTCACAACCACGAGATAGGCAAGAGTTTGCATAGGCATGTGTTCGCCGGAAGGCCTACAACAGCAGAGCATGAGTTGGTTAAGGCCTTGACCAAAAACCATGTGAAGTCGAAGAACATTTTGTTAGTCCTTCACAAGAATCCCGAAAATGTGACAAAACTAAAGCAAGTACAACTTAAGAGGTAGCCTCCGAAAGCAGCGTATGCAGGGGAGAACCGTTCCCTAACAATTTTTTATGAAGGCTATGGAGTTGGAAGTATTAATTTTATGTGGCACAGAATAGTGCTAGGCTCATTGGTTTTGAGTAACATTGTCTGGGCACATCCTGATTCTATAGCATGTGCGTTTGTGAGTGGGGAAAAAAGTCAAAAACTACTCGTGGGTTATGGGTGCCATAGGTGAACCTCAACTTGGTCAGAAGGTCTCCTGCCGCCATAGCCACCAACAAAGAGCTCGCTTTGATTAATTCCATTAAAGTCGTCTTTCCATATAGCAAAGAAACTTACAAAAGACGTGAACCTTGTAAATATGTTTGCGATGGAGTGCATGTCTTTGCTCTCGTTACAGACCGAAGAGCAGTATGTCAACGGATTGACTCGACTACATACTAATTGGAGAAATAGACCAGGGTTGGTTAACTACTTTGAGCGGCAGTGATTGCCAGACCATAAAGAAAATCTTGTATCTGCTTGGATGGATAAGATGTTCCATATAGGAACAGAAATACAAACAAGTATGATTGATTTGTGTAGTTAAAAAACATTCTATATCTAACATGCTATTTTACACGAACTTCCGTTGTGCCAGCGCTCAACAAAGGTGGATACAAGACTTCCGTTGTGCCTATTGTACATAGACATCTGGAGATATGACAATCCACTACTTGACACTAGATATGCCCATGTGTGATCCACGTCCAAAACCCACCTTGAAAGTTGTATCGTACAAACATGTAGCTTTAACGGTTCCCGCTCCTATCGAAACATAAATCAATAAGAAAAATGATATTAATCTCTATTTTAATAAATTTAACATGCGCATATGCAGTAAATAACATGAAAAAGATTTTACTAACCATCCAAGCCGCCTACTTCTGGAGGCCCTAGGCCGCCGACGAGAACTTTCGAGCACATCCTGGGCCGCCGACGCCGTCTATTCTAGTATCATAGCGTCCGCTAAATCATCTTCGGCCTGATCCGTCTCGCGTACAGTCCGAGTAGTGGCGCGCTGACGCCGTGCATATGCGTGTAGTGTCGATCTTCTATCCATCTGTAACGAAAACAAGTTATCAGCATACATGTTATTATTATTTTAACCAGCCAAATATGATGCATTTAAACTAATCAGGATGCATTGGGATTCAGCAAACAAGTTATCAGCATACATGTTATTATTATTTCACACATTATAATTTTATACCAAATCTATTCAGAAACAAATCACAAAAATCCGATAGAAATTCCAATAACAAGATTAGGATTCAGCAAACAAACATCATCAACTGCACTTCCGAATTAAACCAAAACAAAGCAAGAATATAGAGGCAAAAACAAGTAGCGGGGTGGTCGCAATGACCAAAGCATCACATGGTCGCAATGACCATTGTTGCAACTGGTCGCAGTGACCACCCTGCAACTGATCGCAATGACCATTGTTGCAACTGGTCACAGTGACCACCCTGCAACTGGTCGCAACGACCACACGTGTTCTGGCCGCAACGACCATACGTGTTCTGGTCGCAACGACCATACGTGTTCTGGTCGCAATGACCTGTCATCGTCTTCTACCTTCGACAGCGAGAAACTCATTCGACTAAATCCGAGCCAAAACACGAATTTCAACCTCGACAACCATAGATTTGTCTATTAGATATCTATATACTTCTATTTTCACCCCAAATACACACAATCACACTATATTTCACATCATATTTCAAATTCAAACATCAAACTCCCAAACTCCCTAAAAACTACTTCAATAACTCAAAACTCACAAGAAAATGTGAAAAACATACCTTAAGTATGATAGATCTTCGATTTGAAAGCATTTAATTGAAAAAAACCGGAAGAAAATTGCACTTGTGAAATTTGGGTTCGTGGGGTGCCAAAACCGCCGAATAGGAGATCCTTGAAACGACTGATGAGAGAGATTAGGGTGGGGTAGGGTAGTGGGGTAGAGGTGTAATTTTTTTTAGTTGTAAGGGTATTTTTGTCATGCTCTAAACGGGATTTTTACCCTGTTTTAAATAGTAGAGGCCAATAAATATTGGTTAAAAAATAAAGCAGTGTCAAAATTATTTATGTGATAATTGGGGAAAATAGAAGAAAATAAAAGAAAAATAAAAAAGGAAAAAAAATAAAAATAAATACTCCTTACTCCATAGCTCTCCTCCATATATTTTTTTTTAAAAAGGGAAAGAAAGGAGGGAGGGGGAGACGGGTGAGTGGGACTGGGTGGGGCTCAGCCGCAAGGGAGAAGCAGCTTTACACGCAATGGCCGGCGGGGAGAGCAGCCTCTTTTTTTCTTTTTTTCTTTTTTCTTTTTTCTTTTTTCCTTTTACGCGCGGGAGAGATATCAGACGGGAGAGCTGTCCTTTTTTATATCTCGAATAAAATTATATAAAAGTTCTAAACCTGGGCAAACGCGGGCCGGGCGGCCCGTCCCGTCCCGCCCGTCCGCAGAGTTGGACAGGTTTGGGTAGAAGGAAAAGTCCATGCGGACCGCTAAGTCCGGCCCGCGCCCGTTGCGGGTACGGGACTGGGTAAACCAATCTACCCGTTACGGGCCTCTAGGTCCGTAACGGGTACCCGCTATTTTTTAATATATTATTATTATTATTATTATTATTATTATTATTATAAGAAAATAAAATAAAAATCTATACAAATCTACAGTATTTTTTTGGTTGCCTACTGCATACTCCGTATGTATACAAAGTATATATATGTATATTGCATATATATGTAAAAAAACAGTATGTATACAAAGTATACATGTAATAAAAAAAAAACGTAAAAAAAAACAGTAACTAACTTTGATATGTACTCCCTCTGTCTCGCAATACTTGTTGTTTTACCTCTATACACACTTATTAACAAAACCTATATTTTCTTTACTTTTATAAGTTAAGTACTTAAAAGTAGCAATTATTACCTATAAAAAAAGCAATCATTACCTATAAAGATAATAATTATAGCTAAAACAACAAGTTTTGTGATACAACTTTAACACTCTAAAACTACAAGTATTGCGATACGGAGGGAGTAATAATTAGTGTATATATAATAAAAAACGGTAACTATATATATATATATATAATAAAAACCTAATTAGTATAGCTATAATAAGATAAATTAATTAGGTTTGCGGGTACCCGCGGGCTACCCGGGCCCGCATTTGCGGACGGGCTTGGACTCGACTTTCAACCCGTTAAGTGGGCTTAGCCCGGCCCGCGCCCGTAACAACGGGACGGATTTTGGACTAAAGCCCGTCCCAAACCCGGCCCGGGCCCGCGTTTGCCCAGGTCTATATAAAACCTGTAAATCTGTAATGTCCTTACAATACTATTGTAGTATTAGATATTGTAATTGGGGTTATCGAAGAAGTAATCAAATGGTTTTACTCCAATTTCTCCTAATCTTCAGTCTCTCTCGTTCTATCTCTTCTATAGTTTTATCACTTTTATTATAAAAGTGATAAAAGTTTTATATGATCTTCTTCTTCTTACCTTCTTCTCTCATCTGAGATTCTAAAATCTCCATAGAAAGCCCTAACTTTCTACTCAGACCCGTTCATAAGTGGCTATGACCTAAAAATAATGCTAATTAAATACCATGTTAATTCAACCAAAAAGGAGATTATACGATTAAGATCGATAAATAAATAGGAGTTTGCAACTATATAAATTAAAACTCATAAGAAAGGTAAAGAACTAGATTGTTGAACGTTATATTTAACGATACCCTAAAAATAGGACTTGTTAAATACCGTTGATTTAACCAATAAAAAATTATGTTAATAATATTCTAAATTAACAGGGATTTTTGAAGAAATTAAAGGGCTGGAAGGCTAGAGCGCTGTCGAGAGCGGGGAAAGAGGTCCTGCTAAAATCAGTTGTGCAAGCAATACCGATGTATACCATGTCCTGTTTTCTTTTGCCGAGCTACATGTGCCGGGAGATAGAGCAGATGATGTGTGATTTTTGGTGGGGTGATGGGGATGGAGAGAAGAAATTGCACTGGTTGTCTTGGAAGCGGATGTGTCAATCAAAAGACAAAGGAGGTTTGGGTTTCCGAGATATGGAAACGTTTAACCTTGCTTTGTTGGCAAAGATGGGATGGAGGATCATCACGGAGCCGGATGCTTTGTTGTCTAGAATTTTGAAAGCGAGGTATTTCCCCCACTCCTCTTTTCTAGATGCTAGAGCGGGAAGCAACCCGAGTTATGTTTGGAGGAGCTTACTCAATGCTAGAAGGGTGTTAGAGGAGGGGGTTTATTGGACGGTGGGAAATGGGGCAAATTTATATGCTTGGGGGGATAGGTGGTTGCCTAGACCTTCGTCATTCAAGCCGGTGGCGAATCCGAGGGGCTTAGGTGAATTCACGAGGGTCATCGACTTTATTGATTGGGAGGTAGGAGGGTGGGATGAAGATGCAGTGAGAGATGCCTTTTTGCCATGTGATGTAGACATCATCCTTAATGTGCATTTGGTTGACCCACTCACGGAGGATTCATTGGTTTGGTATTACACTAGAGATGGCAACTTCTCGGTGCGCTCGGCATATCATCTCATGATGGAAAAGCAATGGCTGCGAGAGGGAGGAGGAGGAGGGACATCTGGGGGTGGCAGCGGGAGCGAGCTATGGAGGAAACTATGGAGGATGCCCGTTGTGCCTCGCGTCCGGAACTTTATTTGGAGGGCTTCCCGGGGAATTTTGCCATGTCGAGGCGCATTATGCAAGAGAGGTGTCCCTATGGAGCCTTGGTGCGAGGCTTGCGGGAGAGTAGAATCCACTTGGCATGTCCTTTGGGAATGCAAAAGAGCCCAAGAGGTCTGGAATTTTTTGCCGGATATTAAAAGGATGGGCAAAAGAGTGACAGAGTTCAGTCGTTGGGTGGAGCTTATGCTGCAAGGGAATAAGAGGGATTTGGTGAGCCTCTGGGCATACATGGCTGCAGGGATTTGGCACGCTCGAAACAAGCGGTGCTTCGAGGGAGTGGAGACTTTACCGGAGATCACAATGGAGAGGGCGTTGGAGAGTTTGGAGAAGCACAAGGCAGGAGATGAAGAGGCGGCTCAGCAGCCACATTCATCGGAGGAGAGGACGGACAGTGTTAGATGGTACCTCCCGGAGGATGGTGTCGTGAAAATCAATTGCGACGCCTCTTCGGAGGCTACGAAAGGATGTGGGGTGGGTGTGATTGCTCGGGATGCCTATGGGATTGCTTGTTGGGCTGCAGCAGAGAAGATACAGGGGGGAACAGAACCCCTGGCTGCTGAACTGGAGGCTATGGTGAGGGGCTTGCAGCTGGCGGGGGAGAGGGGAGCTACGAACATCGTCATCGAAACGGACTGTGCTCAAGCGATACAACAAGTGAGTGGGAAAGCTTCATTCCGGGGTGTTGTGGGTAGGCTGGGACATAAGGCACGAGACCTGGCAAGGCGCTTCCAAGCTTGCAGGTGGAGTCTAATTCGTCGGCAAGGCAATCAGGCAGCCCACTACCTTGCAAATCTTCGTCCTGAGGAGCCTCTTATGTTTTCTTCTGAATTTGACTTTCCTATTGAGCTTTGTAACATTGTCTTTGCAGACTTGGATATTAATTAATTGAGATTGTTTTGCATCAAAAAAAAAATTAACAGGGATTTTTGGATGTATAAATCAAACCCCAATACCGATTCACAGAGGGAAAAGGGCGGTTTAATATTCCCTCTATTCTAAGATAAGTGTCGTTTGTTTTTTAGTGTACGTTTTTCAATGAGTTAAAAAATCTATAAAATATTATTACTTTAGTTAAATTTTTTATACAACTTTATACTTATTAGTAATAAATATGAAATTATATAAAAAATTTAATTAAAAAATAATATTTTATAAAAAAATTAACACTTTAAAAAACGTGCCGAAAAGGATAATCCCGTTTATTTTGGAACGGAGGAAGTAATTGTGTAATGTAACAATCACGTGCACCTCACAATTTGTTAATCTCTCCTTGAATTGGTAAATAAAGAGCGACCATTCCGGGGTTCGAAACGGAGACCTTTGAATACTACCCATAAGTCTTTTCCGGTGAGCCATTCCGGATGCACGAATGACGAAACCCATTTTCATGTAAAAGCAATTCATGGAGCCCATTCATATGCAATCGAAAGGAAGTAAGAGACATGGAGCCCATTCATACGTGTCTTCACATGAATGAAGCCACGTTACCACTAGGCTGACCAAAGTCACAGATGACGTACAGCAAACCACACAATATCGGCAACGAATTTTTTTTATTTTTATTTTTTTTACTATTGACAAGTAACACACTTTTTTGGTAAATTCCGAACACGTAATCCAATCGCTAAGAGCTACGTATCACAGGGGCGAACCCAGAAAGTTTTTAGCGGAGGGTCACCATAGTAGTCGACAATAAGATCGAGAAAAAACCCGCAAAACACAACGTGATCGATAGTACAAACTAGTGTCAATCTATGGTTTCGAAAATACTACAAATATATAATACGAAAATAAGGATAAAAAACGAAAAATAAAGATATAAAACATAATAAATAAACATTGCATTATTAACATGTAATAATGTATAACTAGATATAAAAAAATTTAAACTTGCATAAATTCTTACCATATTCTCAAAATAAGTAATACTGTATAACTTATGGTTTCAAAGCTCTCGAGATGAATTATATTATGTGAATGTCAATTTAAGTAAAATATTAAAGTATTATAGTATATTGAAATAAAACTAAAGTGATTAATACTGCTGTAATTTTCAAACATTCACAACTTTTTACTCAGATGTCGGATTAAGGCGTATTATATATCAAAACGAAGCTATCGACGAGGAGAATACACCTAGGTAATTTTTCAGATGAGGAGGGGGTCACGTGACCCCCTAGGACCCCCCTAGGTCCGCCTCTACGTATCAGGTAAACCGGCTTGCGTCAACCGGCTCGATCCACTGAAAGGGAGCAAGACAAACCTTGGATTTTCACCCAAAGAAAGAGACGGAGGTAGGGATCAAATCCGAGACCTCCTGACTTCCCCCTTGCTCCCCACCAGTGAGCCACTCCGGCTGTGCTATCAACAACGACTTTGCCTATAAATACAGCACACAAGGGTCGATTTTTTAGATCCAAATGAGTTTCGGCCCTTTTGATTAGCTTTTCGGTATTTTTTGGAGCGGGATTTGTACCGAATTGCACGTACCGAATTATGGAGAATCGGTAATCAATCGAGGCAGACCGGATGAAAAATTGAAAATCTCCAATAAGCATATTCAAGTGAATCAATAGAATAAGAACTCTAAATTTTTAGGGCCCAATATGCTAAAAAAAATCCTAATATTAATTTCTTTTCCCCTTAAATTCTATTGGTGTTTAATTAGCTCAGTGAATGGAAGTGCATCTGCCTTGCAGTAGTCCCAAGATCGATTCCTTAAATATCTAACTTCTTCTTTTTTAATCTTTTTTTTTTTGTACTTAAGGGAGGGTTAGTGCCCCCAAACTTTATTAAAAATCAGAAAGATGGCTAGATGCCTTGATACATAAGGTCATGTATGTAGTCTGGCATAGTAGAAAGTAACAACATCATAATCTGTGAAATCCATCCCCCTTTTTGCCAAAACATCTGCAACCTGACTTCGGATTTGGCGAACACCTACCTCCCAACTTGTATCCTCTATCAATTGTTTGCATTGCAGCACTAGGCGCCGATGAGCACATGACAGATCTGCATTTGGTTGTAGCATGGTGCACAAGGCTGCACAATCCGTCTCCAAAATCAGTTTGGAGATGCCCAACTGTTTAGCCAAATTAAGTCCGTGTAAAACCGCCCAGAACTCTGCTACAACCGCCGTGCAGCTGCCACAATTGAACATGAAAGCTGACACGAAATTTCCCTCCGAGTTGCGAACAATTCCACCACCACCCGCTGGTCCCGGATTGCCTCTCGAGGCCTTATCCGTATTGAGTTTTACCCAATCATGGTCCAGGGGTGTCCATTCCGTCGGCACTACGATCCTATATATTCTCCAAGCATGGCTCCAATCCCTTCACCTTGTCTCGGCAGTGGAAGTATGTGGAGGTCATCTTCCACACCCTATGAACAAGACCTTGTGAACTATCGTTGCCATGAAAAAATGAGCTCATTCCGAACCTTCCATATCACCCATAACATATTTGTGAAGGTAGACTTCCACCGATCACTTTTCTCCATATTCATAAAGATCCAATCTTTGACCTCCTGTATGTCTAAGAACCCCAGGGGGAGGTTGTTTCCTGACACTTGGGTCCAATTGTCCCTTATAGTATCGCAATCCCAGAGCAGATGCAATGTGGTTTCAACATCACCACATCGCGGGCAGGCTGGATTATTCGACAAATGGCACCGATGTCTATTAGCGTTGGTCATAACGGCATCTTGCGCAGCCAAGTAAGCAAAAGTTCGTGCCCTTTGCTGAGCAAGTGCACTCCAGATTCGATTCCATAGCAGAGACCGATTCTGCTCGTTGTTTTTCACCAGCAAGCGGAGGGCAGAGGAAGTGGAGAAAGCCCCCGACGGCGTAAAACCCAGTAGTGAGAGTCCATGGCATCCAGATCCTCACTCACCTTAATGGCTCTTAGCTTGGCCTTAGTCTATTCGTTTAGCAGAGGCTTAAGAATCGCCCAATTCCAATCAATACCATTCCAAAGATCAGCCACGGTTTGTCCTAGCATGTCTTCCAGAATGTCTTGTGTAGTAACCTCTTCTAGCGTCTCCGCTTGCAACCATGGGTGAGTCCAAAAGAAAGTTGTGGTTCCATTGCCAATGTTTGTCCGCAGCCCCGGAGTCAGGATTTCGACGCCGTGAACGATGCCTGCCCACTGTGCCGAGCTCCTTGCTTGCCTGGAGAACATGTCAACATCGACCCTTCTGTTGCAATACTTTCCTCTGACAAGCCGGCTCCATAGCGATGAAGGTTCTTGCAGCATTCTCCAACCGAGCTTAGCTAATACCGCCCGTTTTGTCTCCCTCATCAGACGGATTCCTAGCCCTCCATACTTTGCATTCTCATAGAGGGTCTCCTTCGTCAACAAATGAATGCGACGGTGGTCAACCGACGAGCCCCAGATGAAACCCCTTATATGGCTTTATCCATTGCATTGCACACCCCCCTCGAAATGAATGTCGATTGCATTGTGTAGAGCGGGAGGTTCGTAAGCACTGATTTTGCTAGAGTTATCAGGCCTGCTAGAGACAAGGTGCGAGCCTTCCAGCCCCTCAGCTTCATGTGATCTTCTCTAGGAGATAGCTGAACTTGTCATTTGTGAGCCTTCCACACGCAGTAGCTACACCCAAATAATTACCAAATTCAGATGATATTGGCATTCCTAGTTCAACACTTATAATCCCCTTAGCCGCCGCTGGCACGCTCCTTGAAAAAAGAATAGAGCTTTTGGCAAAGCTGACTCTCTCCCGGGACACGCTACAGAACCGATCAAGACATTGTTTCATGGCTCTTCCTTGTTCCGGTGTGGCTTCACCAAACAGAACAAGATCATCCGCAAAAAATATGTGAGAGAGGCTCACTGCTCACACCCCCTACCGTGACCGACTTCCAACTACCATCGACAACATCATCTTGGATGATATGCGAAAGGTATTCCATACACATCACAAAGAGGTACGTCCCTGTCGGATGCCCCTCGGCGGTGTAAATCTCCCTGCACGTCCTCCATTCCACAGAACCTCCATGCTTCCCATGGATTGACACCGCATTATGACATCGATCATATGTGCAGGCATTTGCGCCCTTTCCAGTATAGCTCGGAGGAAGCCCCAATCGACCCGATCGTAGGCCTTCTCAAGGTCAACCTTAATCATCATCCATTTTCGTCGGCTTCTATCGGCCATAGAATGGAGAACTTCTTCGAATATAACAACATTATCAATAATTTGCCTGCCCGGGATAAAGCTAGCTTGAGTAGGAGAGATCAAGTCTGGGAGGATTGGCTTGATCTGGTTTACTATCATTTTGGTTGCGATCTTGAAGACTACGTCCAGTAAGGCTATCGGTCTTAGCTGTTGGGGGGTAGAAGGGCTCGCTATCTTCGGGATTAAGACGAGATGAGCATCACAAAGACCCCTCGACATCTAATTCTCATTGAGCAGTTCCAAGAATGTCCTCTTGACTTGGTCGCCCATCGTCTTCCAGTTGCGCAGGTAAAACAGGGCTGGAAACCCGTCTAAACCAAGCGCTTTGTGCGACCCCATTTTCTTAAGAGCTGCCCAGACCTCCTCGCCTCGGAAAGGGCTTGTGAGTGCATTCAGTTTGTCCTCCTCTAGTGCTGGGAAGACGTGCTGACTGTACAACACAGACTGCAAAGGTCTACCCTCCTCTGCCGAATACTGATTTGCAAAAAATCCGTTACCAACTTCTGCACCTCCGAAAGCTCTTCGATCCAATTTCCTTCGCTGTCTTGAAGGCTCTCGATTTTATTAGCTTTCCGTCTAATAACAGTCGAGAGATGATAAAATCTCGTATTTTTGTCTCCTTCCAAAACAAAGCTCGTTCGGGACTTTTGGAACCAAAGTTGTTGCTCATACATAAACACTTCGTCGAGTTCACTGTTAAGTCGTTCCTCTAGTTGAATATAGTGATTGTAGACGTTATGTGATAGCTTTCGTTTGACCCCCTTAATTCTCCTAGTCAGCCGCCTCTTTCGTTTGAAAATATCACCAAAAACTTCTTTATTCCACTGTTGCAGCTCTTGCTCAAAATCCTTAAGCGCTGCACATATCTCCACTTCCTTTAGCCACTTCGTCGACATGAAATCTTCGAAGTTCTCATGCGCGAGCCACGCAAACAGGAAACGAAAAGGCTTGTCGATGGGTCTATTTGCTGCCGACGGGTTAAATTCAAGGAGGATGGGGGCATGATATGAGTAAGAAGCAACAAGATGACGGACCGAGGCTTCCGAGAACCTCAGTCTCCAATCTGGACAGCAAAGGGCTCTATCTAGTATAGCCATAACCCGGGTTTCCTCTTGATTCCCAAGCCACCAAGTGAAAAGAGGACCCGAGAAGCCAAGGTCGAGCAGCTGTAGAGACTCTGCCCAGTTCTTAAACTCCTGGGATGCCCTGTTAGACCCCACCGGTGAGCCCGGTGTTTGTTTGTCGCTATTCATGTTTTCATTAAAATCACCCCGCTAGAACCCAAGGTCTAGTATTGGATTGCGAAGTCTATCAAGCTCCTCCAGAGGTCGAGTCTGCGTGCTTGAGCAGGGGCTGCGTAGACAGCGGATAATACCCATGGCACCTCTCCCCTTCTACGAATCTCAACTGTGATATGTTGGGGATGCTGAATAATAGGGAAGTCATCGACAACCGCTGAGCTCCAGAGAAGCCAAATGCCTTTCGAGAACTCCACTGCCTCCATTCTAAGAATTCCGTCAAAACCAATACGTCTGCAGGCTCTATCAGCGGCTTCCCCACTGATTCGGGGCTCAACTAAAGCAATCACTTACGGGTCATATTGTCGGATCAAATATTGGAGGGACGCAAGGAAGATGTTGTTCCCTGCTCTGCTTGTGTTCCAGGTAAGAATTTTTAGACTATCCATAAAAATCAAGGTTTGATTAAGGCCATTGAATAAAACATCGGGTGGCATCTGCATTGCTTCCGCAAAGGCAACAACTGCTTCGTCGTGCATCTCAATTGGGAAGATAGGTCCGACATAGTACCCACTGCCTCGGTGTCTCCATTGGTAGCAGCTCCAACCTTGCCATGTTCGCTATGGGTAGGTAGTGCACTAGGAACGGACCCGTCCGATGGTTCGATGTCAAAAAACTTGCATGGTCTCTCACTGGAACCATCACGGCAGGTCGAGGATTCTCGATTGGGTAGGTTCAAGGTAACAGTTTGGGTTTTGGCTTGGGTAGGGCTTGGGATGTTCTCAGAAAGGTCTTGGATATTGGGTCTGTTGGCTTGGAGGATTAGCTTTTGGAGGTCATGTGAAGCGGCATCAAGATTGATTAGGGTGTTTGATTCTGATCTATGTGTAGAGAGGAAGTTGGTGAAAACGGTTTTAGGGTTTCCTGGTTTCTTTTTTATGATTACTGATTTCTTCGCTCCTAAGCTAGAAGTTGGCCTAGCCTTATGGGCTTTCGAGTTGGGCCTCCCTGATCGCGTGGGCTTGTTTTCCTTTTCTTTTGGTTTCGCTTCAATCCTCTCTCCTCGCTTGGAAGCATCCTTGCCGAGATCTGCTCGAATCTCCTTCCTATTTTCCCGCAGAATCCCCTCGTCTCTGAACTTCTCCCCAAAATTCTCTTGATTTTCCTGATTTTCTTGATTATTTTCCAAGTTTTCTATCACCGCAAATCTGGATGAGCCCGCAATCCTTGCAACCCCTTGAATCACGGACTTTCCTTTGTTTCTGTTACCAGAATCTCTGCGAGCATTGCTAACGTCGACCTGGTGTCCAATCGTCGGCTGTGCAGGTTGTGGTCCAGAGATGCTTCATTGGACGTTGCCCCGACGTTACTGCTCTGAGGAGGGGCTGTTGATTTCCCTCCTTTTCGTCGATTCTGAGGCTTCCCAACCTGCATCCAGCCTCCATAACACTCCTTATAAATGGGACTTTGAGAGAGCTCTTGGTTCTTTTCCTCTCTCTGTGTTTGGCCACAGTTGTCGATGTTGTGCCCCACCTTCCCGCACTTGAAACAGACCATCCTGAATCCCTCTTATTGGATCGGCCAGACTTTTCCATCTAGCTTGAACTTCAACAACAATGGTTCGGTTAAATCAACCTCCACACTAAGCCTCGCAAACTGGCCCCTCTCGGCAGACATGGTAGTGTTGTCAAATCAGAGAACTTTTCCAATTTTCTGCCCGACCAGCCGGAGGAACCTTGGGTCAAAATACTCTGTGTAGACACGGGATTCGCACCCACACGGTTAGCTTTGTGATCCTTTCCACCCTCGCATCAAACTTCGACACCCATTTCCTTATCGTTAGGTAATTATCTCCAATCATCCACGGACCTTCCATTAGGACGTGATTGTAGTCAACTTGATTGGCAAACCTTACAATGAAGTAGTCATTTTCGAGATCGATTACGGAGAATTGTGCGCTCAATCCCCACTTTTGAGATAGCTTCCTATGCAACATCATGTACCCCAGACCCTTATCAAACATTTTGATGATCAGAGTGTTTCTCCATGGGCACCAAAGTTCCTCTTTTTCCTGTTTGTTGAGGTTTATTGTAGGACAGAGCGAGTCATCCTTCATAGGCGGAGTGTCATCAGTCACCACAAACTCGAGGTCTTCATCTTCTTGAGCGCTAGTATTGGCCTGTGGAACAGCATGGCTGTCATTAGGACCTCTCAGCAGTTTATCCTAATTAAAACTTGCTTCACCCTTCTCGCCTCCCCTGGTGGTCTCCTGCAGCGTAGGGAAGTTCGCATTCAGACTGAGTTGTGCTGGCTTCATTGTGGCCCCGAGAGAAGCCTGGGGGGAACTCGTAGCCGGTGGTGCTTGCGCCTGAGAATGGTTCATCTGCGAGGATTTGGGACTCTCTGCGTTTTCCGATTGTGTCGGTTGCCTGAGAAAATCCTTCCGATCAAGGTAAAGTTATTAAATAAAATACTAGGGTGGTAAACTCGTGATAACACAGTCATTATAATTTGTATTAAATTTGTAAAGTCGGATTAGAAGAGTTCATAAATAAGTGAATAAATAATACTCCCTTCGTTAATTAAAACTTGATGTTTTACTATTCATGCACACATTTTTAAGTGTTAAAAACTATATAAAATATTAACTTTTGAAATAATTTCATACTTATTACAATTAAGTATATATGAATTTATAAAAACAAATGTAAAAAAATATTAATATTTTATGTAGTTTTTATCATTATAAAAAAGCATGCATGAATAGTAAACGATAAGTTTTAATTAACAGATGGAGTATGTGAGTTAAAGTAAATATGAAGGCATGCAATATCTTATATTAGATGTTTTTTTGGGTAATATTATATTAGATGTTATTGTTATCATTAAGATAAAACAAATGAGTTAATCACTCGAATATCCTTGTAGTAGCCTATTAATTAGTTTGAAGTTCGGCCAATTCTATGTTGATTTTTCTAGATAAAATATGTGCCACGGTCAAACAAAAAAAATTACTCTATTATAAGTAATTTAACCAATAATCATATGAGATTAATATATCAACTTTCTTATAAATTAGTATATTAAGATGTCGTTTATGTTACAAATCTTATCGAAGAATGAGGAGTTACTTTTAATTGACTTTCTAATTTAATAGCCAGTATATGATATACTACCAATCTTCTTCTTTTTTTTAAAAAAATAGAATCAATTAGATCATCTATATTGTTAAACCCCTTATCCGTCAACTATCAATCCGAGTTCTAGACTAGATAAACGACTGCAAATCTAAAGAACACAAGGATTTGTTAACGCGGTTCAGTTTCCCTACTCTGCGGGGCCTCAAGAGGGGAGACTCGGTCCTGGGAATACCACTAACTCGAACAAAGATACAAGATCTGGTTACAAGTTTAGATATCGGACGAGAAACACTTAATGAGCAAGCAACTAAACACAAAGAAACGGAAGAGATAAGGGTTCAGAGATTTAAAAGGGTAAGAGCCCCCTTTCACACCTCTTCAATCCAGATGAAGATTGAAGATGACGAGACTCTAGCTGACAGGAATCAAGCCCTCCGTGGATGAGCAAGGCTCTTCCT
This sequence comes from Persicaria maculosa, assembly GCA_963922045.1. Taxonomy (NCBI): domain Eukaryota; kingdom Viridiplantae; phylum Streptophyta; class Magnoliopsida; order Caryophyllales; family Polygonaceae; genus Persicaria; species Persicaria maculosa. The sequence continues at coordinate 71,802,937 of OY998254.1, forward strand.
TCTTCATCTCACTCTTCCTCACTCTAGGTTTAGGGTTTTGCCGTCGGAGCCTCTCTCTCTCTCCACTCCAGATTGTGAACAGGAGCATATATATAGAGGAGGGTGTGAGTACCATAAGGTTGCAACGTCTCAAAGGGATTCAAAATGAAAGGAGACAGACCATGGGCTCGGATGCCACTCACAAGAGACTATCATCCGAGTAATGGGCCGACCCATAATCCAGAACCCTTAGAACATGTAACACAAAACTTAGCAAACACACACAAACACACAATAGGTTAGTCTTCCAGAACCTTGGTGCACCTAGAGTCCGAACCAAGATGGTCTTGGGGTCCCTTGGGCGTGTCCGGCCAAATGCTCGAGACCTCACCTATAGTCCTAGCTAGCTCATTAATTTAGTGTTTCTTCAAGTCCATTACATCCAAAGTACTTGCCATCCAAGATCTAGGGAAATACAAAGACAAAACTTAGGATTTCATTGTATAACATATATATATCAAACACAGAGAATTAATATTAGATATTTATAATTTTTTCTGCTGGTAAATGAGTCAATATTGGATTTTTGATTGAAAAAAATAGATAATTTTTTTTAAATGATTATCATCCAAATTATCATTGTGACAAAAAAAAAAATTTAAATAAGACTTGGCCGAAAAACAAGATGAAACTTATGTATGTATATTGAATTAAAATTCTTGAAAAAGAAATAGTCATTCTTCTTAATTTTGTTGCATACAAATGGCATGTAATCCTTCTTGTTCCGTCTGACAATGTCTTTCTGTATGTCTGGCTTATGGTTCCTCTGGTATTGATTTGTTTGTCTCGTATGGAATCGACTTCCTTCACCGAATCGACACTCCTTCCTTCCACTAAAATTATTTCACATGTGATAATGTACAGGATTGAATAAGCTGCATGGGTATTGACCATAGCTTAATATCAGGTATGTAAATAAATATTCTTTTTATATTGCCTCGATCTGTGAATTTCAGAATGTGGGAGAGTTGGTGAAGTGATAGAGCTGGACGTTGATCCCAGAGTGTAATGGCCTAGGTGTGGTATATATAGTATTGGCATTTGGCAATGTAATGACAATTGATCGACAACCGCTAATTGTATTTATATTTATAATGTAAAGTGATCATTAATTTGGACGGTCAGTGTTTGGGGTGAAGAAAACCTACTTTCACGGTTTCACCAAGTCATGACAACCGCGAATGGGGAGATGACGTCCGAGTTCATTCCTACGAGAGGCAACAAGCAGGGTGATCCTATGTCGTCGACCTGTTTGTGTTGTGTGTGGAATCATTGAGTCAAGCTATTGCTAATGTTGCCGAGATTAATTGGGGACTACAAACCAAGGAATCTGACGTGGAGAGGCCCTGCTATTTCCCATGTCTTCTTTGCTGATGATATGGTTCTTGTTGCCGAAGCTTTGGTTTCATAGTTGAAGGTAATAACCCATGTCTTCTAATTTGCTGATATGGACCAGCTTAGCTTAGCTCAGATCAGCTAGGACTACTAGCTCATGTAACCGGGTGAGGGTGGTTCAATGAGAACTGGGAGCTAGGTGGATGAGCGACACGTGTATGGTGAGGATGTGTTTGGCAGTTAGATGAGAAGACCTATATAAGGCTTCCTCCTCCTCTGTGACAGACAACATGAAAGGGAATGAATCCCGACTTTCAGATCACACATTGCCTCCATTTTCTTCCTTCAATTGAGCTTTAAATTGGAGATTCCAGTTCATATGGTATCAGAGCGAAGAACGATCAAATCAAGGAATTGATTGTGTTCTCTGATTGAAGACGATGGGAGATACCTATGCTTCAATTCTGCGAAATCAAGTTGGAGATCAGCATCTTCGGAATCAGGTGGGAGACCAGCAGATTCAGATGGCGTCGAATGATCCGCTTGCGCTTGCGAGCTCGGATCATCCAGGCGCTCAGTTGGTTGCTGCTGTGTTTAATGGATCGAATTTCCTTAGCTAGATGAGGAATGTTAAGATGGCGCTTGGGGCGAAATTGAAGCTTGGCTTCATAGAAGAAACCGTGGTAAAGCCGCTGGATGACTCTCCCAACAGTCAGAGATGGATGCGAGCTGACTACATGGTGAGGTACTGGCTCATCAACTCCATGGATCAAAGGATATCAGAGTCCGTCATGTATGCTACTTCGGCTCAAGAGCTATGGGGAGAGATTCTTGAAAGGTATGGACAATCCAACATTCCTTTACTTTATCGATTGATGAAGGAATTGAATTTTATGGTTGAAGGATTAGATTCAGTTGGAGATTATTTTGGAAAGCTGAAGAAAGTTTGGAATGATATAGCTAGTCTTGAAGGTGTACCATAGTGTAATTGTGGAATCTTGGAGAAATGCACATGCCAAGTGATACGAAAGATGATTCAAAAGGAAGAAAGAAACAAGTTAATGCAGTTTCTAATGGGATTGAATGATGATTATGAGTCTGCTAGAAATCAGGTTATGGCGATTGATCCCTTACCAAACCTGAGTCGTGCCTTTTACATTGTGAATCAAGTTGAGCAATGTGGACGCACACCAAATGGTGAATCTGGATCACAGTCCAAGCATGGAGAAGATGTTGTTGCCTTAAATGCGGGGAGAAATCAGTCTGGTAATTGGAAAATGGAAGGAGAGAAGAAACAACTTGTAGACTTCAAGAAATGTGACTTTTGTGGTAACAAGGGACACATAAGGGATACCTGTTACAAGCTTCATGGATCCCCGAGGTTTCACTTCTGTGGGAACAAAGGACACCAGAGGGATTGAAGATTCGATAATTTATAACAAAGTAATATAGAAATACTTTAGAAGAGGGGTTGAATAGAGTATGCCGGTTTTTCGCAGATAATCTCAAGACTTTTGAAGCTTTCGCAAAACCCTTTGAGATTGGACGTAATTCTTTCTTCTGGTAAACCCGAATCACAACAGAGTTATACAGTTCGAAACAAGTGCGGAAATATGGTAAAACAGTAAGTAAATGACGCAATGAATTGTTAACGAGGTTCGGCACGAACTTGGCCTACGTCCCCGCCTAGGGTTCTTCCACAACCCTAGGATTCAACCAGCTTTATTGATTCACAAGACTTAGGATCCTAATAGCTCACCGAGAAGCCTCTCTCCTATACAATTGCAATCTAGTCAACTCACGTTCCCTTGGAGTCCTAGACCAATCTAGAAGAGCCCCACCTCTCTCAGCTATCTAGTACAATCCTCTTACACTTAGTGAATCAATCGTCTAGTGTCCACTTCTCGAGTTACAAACTCTCGAGTATAACACTCTCTCAAAATATATCCTATAAGCTCACTGTGTAACTCTTAAATGTTTTGAAATAAAATAAACGACTCTTAAGAACTTAGTAGAGAGCACACGAAGAAGAGAGAAGTATGCTTGAAGACTGAGTGCGATGTAGAGCGTTGATGTTGTAAGAGTTCGTCAGTCTTCCTTCTCTTCTTCATATCCTTTATATAGTGAAGATCATCGGCGCCACTTGAGGAAGGAATCTTCTCCAACGGCTAACTTGGATTATGGCTTGCGGGTGGATCTTTGAGATCTTATAAACTGGGAAACTCTGAAGCCACAATCTTTCCGATTTGATCTTCTAATCTTTTCGTCTTTGGAAGGAGATATAATTCGAAAAGCTTCCTGAAATGTTAGTGCATATATAATAATATCTAGAAGCATATAATAATAACATATAATAACATTCGGACATAATATGCACATAATACAGGTTTTGTGTTTCATCAACACAGCTGTAGCTTCAAGACCTTTGACACAAGCCATGTGTCAAAGCCTTTGAAACCATTTCTGATTTTCATTAAGGGAGTGGAGTTATCAGGGATTCATGCTACAAGCTACATGGTTATCCAGATAAGGAGAAAGGATCAAAAGGAAAGCAAAGTGCAAGATCGTCTGCTAACTCAGTAGATGTGCAGGGATCCAGTGAGTCTCCCTTGGATATGGGAAAAGAAAATCAGTTTGACAATGGTCTTGTGAATGCTGTGTGCAGAGAGGTCATGAAGATGATGAAAGAAAAGCAAGTACAGATGGAGAATGATGACTGTTTTGCTGCTGCAAATTTCTCAGGTAACTACAATTACTCTAAAGCCTTGATGATTGAGAAAATAGCCGGGAAAGAATTCTGGATTGTAGATAGTGGGGCTACAGATCATATGCTATATGATTTAAATGTGCTCAAGAATAAACACAGGATTGCTAAAGTCATACAAATAGCCTTACCTGATGATTCAGTTATTTCAGTTGACACAGTTGTGTCTGTTACTTTCAGTTCGAGTCTTGAGCTTAAGAATGTGTTATATGTTCCATCTTTCAAGCACAATCTGTTGTCTGTGGGTAGACTAGTTGAGGACACTGGATTGGTAGCCATATTCACGGCTGATATGTGATTGTTTCATGACCCTACCACTAACAGAATTGTGGGACGAGGACACAGGATCAGTGGGCTATACATCATCAAAACTGAGGATGTTGGTGATATGTTGGATGTGCTACTTGGTGGTTTTTCTGATTCAATAAAGGCTTGTAGTCACTCAATAAAGGTTAAGGATTGTCATGAACTAGAAATTGTTCATGCAAGACTTGACCATAGCTCCATATCCAAGCTTATGCACTTGGAACAGTTTAAACATTTGAATTGTAAAGACTTCTTTTCTGATAGATGTGTTTTGGCTAAACATCACAGATTTTCTTTCAATAGAAGTGAATCATTGGCTCCTAGTATTTTTCATCTTGTTCACTTTGATGTATGGGGACCCTATAGAGTGACTGCTAATGATGGTGCTCGATATTTTTTGGTTGTCTTGAATGACCACAGCAGATACACTTGGACTTATCTGTTGGCTTCAAAGGTTCAGGTGTTTACTGCTATAAAGGGTTTCTTAACTTATGTGCAGAATCATTTTGAATGCACAGTTAAAGTGGTAAGGAGTGACAATGGTTCTGAATTCATCTAGAAAACTTGTCAAGGGTTGTTAATGATCTAGGAATTGTGCACCAGAAGAGCATACCTGGAGTCCCTCAGCAAAATGGACGAATTGAGCGCAAGCATATGCATTTGATAGAGACAGCTCGTGCCATAAGGCTCCATTCGAGTCTCCCAATCAGATTTTGGAGTGACTGTGTGACTGGAGCCACTCATATCATCAACTTACTTCCAAGCTCGGTTCTAGATTGGAAGGTACCATTTGATACTTTGCATAAGAAACCTGCAGGATATCAGGCTCTCAGGGTTATTGGTTGTTTATGTTTTGGGAAAAGGAGAACTGCTTACAGAGATAAGTTTGGTCATCAAGCCATCAAAAGTGTATATTCTTAGGATATCCAAGGAATATTAAAGGATACAAACTCCTTGATTTGGACACTAACACAGTGTTTTTCAGTAGGGATGTGGTCTTCAGGGAAACTGAGTTTCCTTTCTCTAAGGTGTGCCCAAACAAGGGCTCGAGTTCCATGCCTATTCTTCCTAGGGTGAATCCCTGTGATGATGAAGTGGTCCCTGTCAGGCAAGCTTCTGATCCTCCCAGTGATATCAGTTTTCCATCTTCACATGGTGAAGCTTTTGATGGTCCAAATACTGGGATTGACTTGGCAGTTGAACCAAGTTTGAGTGGTGAGCGAGTAGCTGATAGTTCAGAAGTGGTCCAGGAGCCAGTTCAACCCTTGAGAAGGTCTGGGAGACAAAGGCATATACCAGCCACACTGACTGATTTCATTTGTCCTACATTGCATGCATCCCCATCTCAGGCAGCCTCTTTCATGCTGAGACAGTTGTTTGATTCGGGTGATTTTTCACAAGACTATATGGCTTCCTTTCATGCAATGTTAAGCATTAGAGAACCCACATCTTTCAAAGAAGCTTCTAAGGATCCTAGATGGATGGAAGCTATGCAAAAAGAGATTGATGCTCTCCAACTGAACAACACATGGATTGTTACAGATTTGCCCAAGGATAAGAGGCTAATAGGGTTTAAATGGATATTCAAGGTGAAGTACAAACCGGATGGGTCAGTGAAGAGGTTCAAAGCAAGGCTTGTTGCAAAGGGGTTTCCACAAGGGAAGGACAAAGATTATAAACTTACATTTTCACCAGTTGTAAAGCTTGCTACAGTCAGATTGGTGTTGGCTTTAGCAACTGCTAAGAGTTGGAATGTGCACCAACTAGATATAAATAATGCATTCTTGCATGGCTTCCTTGATGAAGATGTCTATCTTGTGCAAAAGATAGAGTTTTGGTAAATAAAGATAAATCAAATAATCTAAAGATATGTAAATCTTTCCTAAGATAAGTAAAACTAACTAAGTATAGAAAATTAACAACTTGGTGGAAAAGGAATTACCTAGATGAGATATTTTCCTTCCACCTTATTATTTCCTAATTGCATAAAATAAATATATCTAATTAATTAAAATTCGAAATTAACTAAATAAATATGTGGAAATTCGTCCAAACAGTGACAGCTGTAAAGATGATGAATTTCGGCCATTCTCGAGGTCGATTCTAGAGAAACCTTCAACAACAAAGTTTTAGATCTTTTCGTCCTCGTTCCAACAAGATATGGTACGACCTCATCCGATAAATATGGACTCCGAACGACCCATTTTACTAAGACGTCGATATGCTGTCAACCCATTAAGAACGAACTCAAACTTGAACATTAGATCACCTTGCTCCTTTGAACCTTGTTCCATGGTGGAGCCTTCTTGCTCCTTTTGAGGATGACACTCTTCGCCATCAATAGCCCTCGAATCGGTCTTGAGAGCTCGTCTGGATCAAGATCATTGTTTGACCCACAAAGGCCATCTTGATCTGCATCAGGGGGTAATTCGGATTAAATAACGAGCTAATGAAGGTGGATGAGCGACACGTGTATGGTGAGGATGTGTTTGACAGTTAGATGAGAAGGCCTATATAAGGCTTCCTCATCCTCTTTAACAAACAACACGAAAGGGAATGAATCCCGACTTTCAGATCGCACATTGCCTCCATTTTCTTCCTTCAATTGAGCTCTAAACTGGAGATTCCAGTTCATAGCTGATGATAGGGTTCTTGTTGCCGAAGCTTCGGTTTCATAGTTGAAGGTAATAAAAGATATTTTGAATATATTCGGTAGGGACTCCGGGCATTGTATCAATATGACAAAGTCGAAGCTTTATTTACAGGGTCGGACCTGAGATTTTAGATGTTCTAGACGAGATAAGAAAATTGGACCCTCTAACATTAGCTCCCTGCAGAATTGCTTCTCACATATAATTTATAATAAATTATACATGCACATTGTCCTTCTGAGATATAATGAAAATTTCCATCCCTTTGTCAACAACTATATCAATAGACTATCAAGGTGTGTTAAATAAATCGTTTAACATATGTAACTAACTTTGTTTTAGGTGATCATTGTATTAGTTGTTTACTTCTTATTGAATTTGTATATTGGATTAATACAATTAACTTAAGTAGGGGAGCCAAATTCCAATTCAGGGAGTCAAATTTCAATGACCAATTATTTTAAATAGAATCTTATTACGGGTAGGGTATCAAATATTAAATGACAAGAAATTCTATTATACTCCATCTGTTAAGAAATACCAGTATAAGTTTTTTTAGGTTTGGATTTTTGTTTAAAAATATAAATCTTTTTACATTTTTGAGGTATTGGAATATGAAAATTGTTACTTTTTTACCTTTTTCTCAAATTTTATTAGTTGATAAGAGTTGTGAATAATTAATGAGGGATGTAAATGTAATAAATTTATAATTTTCTTAATTTGTGTGTACATGTCTAAAATGACTTATATTTTTGAACGAATATAGTATATAAATGATATTGACTCTACACACAATTATGAAGACCCTAAGTCTTATAATCTTATAAAATCTCCATTTAAATCACAAATTAAATATAAAAAAACAAAGAAAACAAAAATCTAAGAAGCCCAAAGTATAAGCAAGAGATTTTTAAAATATTAAGGGAAACTGACCCGACTCAGACCTGCTCTGATACCATGTGAGATTCCGAGAATCCCGGTCGGGTCATATGAAAACGAGAGTCGTGTCGGGTTTAGTTTGGTTTTTTGTCATAAGGTAGGGATCCACCATTTTACACAAAAGCTTAAGCCATTGTGTAGGACTTTACCTTTCCTTATATTTTGGTTTGTTATACCACCCACAATCAATGTCGGATGACCATGTTTTTATCCCAGCACGCCCCCTCAAGTGCAACCCGCCTGGATCAGGTTGACACTTGAACAATTTTTTTTTTCTTTAAATCTTCTCCCGGATCGAGACTTTCAATCTCTTTATAGCTTGCCTGGTTTTTGGTTTTTGCGACGGGTTTCGGCATCTCAATCTCTTTTAGCCTACCCCAAAGCCAGAAAAACCGACCCGACTCAGATCTGCTCTGATACCATGTGAGATTCCAAGAATCCCGGTCGGGTCGTATGAAAACGGGATTCGTGTCGGGTTTATTTTGTTTTTTTGTTATAAGGTCGAGATTCACCATTTTACACAAAAGTTTAAACCATTCTGTAGGACTTCCCTCTCCCTTATATTTTGGTTTGGTTTTCACCTTGTTTTCAATGTGGGACTCCCACAACCCATCACCCTGGCCTCTATTGCAGGGTCGATGAAGCGGGCTATTCTCCCTTGCCCCGAGTGGCCTGATGTATGGGCCCGTGGGTGTGCTTTGGCCTTGGGGGCGCCCAAAGCTGCCCAGAAAAAAAAACAGATATTTTGAGCATATTATCAACCCGGAAAAAATTAATAACAAAAAGTCTATTAATATATTTATATGTGGAGTTTACATTCATTTTTCTCTATATATTTATATATTAATTGAGCATAAAATCCCGTAAAGGTCTCAAATTCCGCCCGAAAGGGAGTGCTGTAAATCCCGATAGGATTCCTGCCTTCTTGGTGCTTTCTGTTTAGGCGGTGTGAGGCTCTGCATTTGACGTGTATGGGCTTTCTTCTCTGATTGATGGGGTTCTGGCAGTCGGAGTCAGGACAGACTGGGGTCGTGGTAGTGTGTATCGAGGCGTCTCCTTTTCTAAAGAAGACTGTTTCATTGGAGGTTCGTCTTCACTGCCCACAGGTGACTCCTGATGTACCACTGGCTTGCGATGCTACTTCATGGTAGTGCTTGGCTTCGCCCGTAGTCTACGTCCTCATCTAATTTGGTTTAGATGTGTTTAGCTTCGCTTTTGTAGAGTGCTTTTGTTTGTACTTTGCACCGTCTATGTATTTTATGTTTGTTTCGACGGTTACCCATCTACCAACTTGTCGGCCATCGAGGTTCAGGTATGTCTGACCTCAAATTGTTACCTAATAAAAAAAAGAAAGAGATTTTTACTTTTTAGCTTTATGGCAAGGTGACATAGTTACTGTCTTACTGATAGAGCAATACATCTTAGGTTTTTTTTGGGCCGGACCGGACTGGGCTGAGTTACAGATTGGGAGAGTCCAATAACAAACTGAAGTTCCATCTTAGGTTTTCCGAGTCCGAACTTGTTCTCACCCTTCATATAAAAGCATCGGAGAGAGAAAACGGAGCTACGCGAGCGAGCAAAAAGAACCAAAAATGGCGATGACTCTGGCGAAACTCAGATCCGGCCTTCAAACTGCCCTTCGAGGTGCCGATCGCTCCAACATTATCAAGCGCAGCTTGTCTTCATCCGCCGGACACGACGACGAGCGTAATCTCTCTCTTTCCGCTCTTTGGATCTCCGTTTCAGTTGTCTCTTTTTCATCGAATCTGTTCTGGTCTCGATCCCCGATTTTAGGGTTTCTGAAATCGTTGATGTAACAGCGATCTCATCCCGGCCTTCGGTTTTCTGTGATCATCTCTAGAGGATTTTTAGGGTTTCGTTATCGAATTTTATCTGAATTTGTGTAAGTTTATTTGGGAACGAGGATTGACTTTTTTCATCTGGTCGACCTTTCGTCTGCAGATGAGACTGCCAAATGGGAGAAGATAACTTACGCTGGGATTGTGAGCTGTTCCTTGTTGGCATTCTACAACCTCTCCAAGGGCCATCCTCATTACGATGAGCCCCCTGTAAGCCCTAATTTCTCGTTCAATTTAAAAATAACTGTCTTTCATCGTTTCATCCCCATTCATTGCTAAGTATACATGTTGGTGAAATGATGAAACTTTGCTCATACAAATCATCTGATGATCTTAATCATTGAAGCTTACATATTACTTGGATGATTGATTTCTGCCATGATTACTGTCTTGCTTATCATCCTATTTTAATTATAGAGATTGACGAGCAATTGGTGATTATTACTGTTAAAATTTGGATTTGTGTGTTACTTTCCTTTTATTATAGATCTAGATTTTCTTTGGAGGTGTGTCTTCATTTTATCAATGATGGTGTAAATGCAGGCCTACCCATATTTACACATCCGGAACAAGGAATTCCCTTGGGGTATGTTTTCAGCTCTCTCGCATTCTCTCCCTCACATCAACCATGAATGTTTTTTTGAATGCATTCATATCTAGGGTAGTTGAATCTGTGCATTTTTTCTGGTTTATAAGCAATTGATAATCATAACATTTGAAATTCTGATCACAACGGGGAGTTGCAGGCTTGTGGCTGATCATAAGATTGTAATTGTCTTTTGAATTTCATTTTTGTGCAAAGAAGCAGTCATTCATCATTGGACCATTTTGTGCATGCTTGCGTTGAATATAGGCTTCATCTGATGCTTAATAAAATTGATCACATTGATTGGATGGCAATATTGGCAGGAACTTGAAGAACAAATAAACAGTTTTTGGCTCTTTTGTTTAAAAAACATTTTAGGCGATGTAAAATAAATAGATTTTGAGTTCCTAATAATTGAATAAGTTAGATCATTTACAAGCAGTGTTCTAAAAATGTTTACAAGTTGAAATTTTTGGAGGCTATCTCCTTTACCTTGCTTTGCTTAAACCAAACATGAGAGTGATTTCATATCTCCCATTCCCATCTATTGCCTTCTCTTTATGTGTTTTCTTTGCTTTCTTTTCCCTCCCTAAGAGCTTTCAAGCCCAGATCATAAGTAGGTCTAGGGTCAGTTTGGTAACGCGGAGCTGTTGGGGCAGCTTCAGCTGATAGGGTAGCTGAAGCTGATTGATTAATTGTGTTAAATATATGTTAAATTGGACTTTTCATAAGCTAGTAAGGTGTTTGACAACCCAGCTGATAGAGTAGCGGATACAAACTAGCTGATCAAATAGGAGAAAAATCAATAGAATTCTGAAAAGCTTGCGGTTGGTAGCTGTTGAAAATCCAATTTCAAAAGCTAATTAAATTAAAATCTTATATTTAACTTATTTAAAACTATAAATTATTAAAACCAAAAGCTTCGAAAAGCTACGTACATTGCCAAACGGACCCCTAATCAATTTTATTGCGAGATTGAGAATGTAAAACAAAATTCCGTAGGCATGAAGGTCCTTTTGAATAGAAAAAGTTAAAGTGGTGAAGGTATTATTCAATGAAGTCCTCTTTCTACCACCTAAGCATATACTTCTGTCTACTATTTGAGATGTATTATAGTGAATAATGTGATGTATTGATGTTTACAATTATCTGAAAACAAGGAAAACGTAAACATCCCCAAACAAAGCCTTGTTAAGTTAGCTAGCAACTGATGTAAATCATGGGATTTGCAGGTCCAGACGGGCTTTTCGAGGTTAAGGAGCCCCACCACTGATCAAGTCTGTTTGCTGGATTCAATCTCCCATAATTTTTCTGCTGTATAAGTTGGCTTATGAGAATGGTTGCAGGCTTGCAGCTGAACACTCTTGTTCTTTGTGGATTTGGTCGTCATGTTTGTTTCCAATGAGAATTAAAGTGTCATTAATAAAACTTTGGTTTTATACCATGCCCTTTGTTTCTTTTTTTGTCTGATTTCCGAGACTTGATGCTAGAGTTGGATTGCTGTCGTGGAACTGTAATTCACAATGGCATTGAATCTGTCAAACAACTACTGCTACTTCACAATCTGCTATGATCTCTAATTTTTTCAATACGATTCATAATTTTATAATAGCACTGCAGATGTTTTCAGCGGTATTTTTTTGTGGTGCACTGATGAATGAGTATAAAATTATCCATCTCCAACTGCATGACATGGGAGTGTCAGAAGATCCTTGTAAGAAATTAACACATTATTCACTATAAGAATTCAGCAAGGAGATCGATTAGAGTTTCGTTTACATCGGAATGACATTGCATTATTGCATAAGCTTTAACAATGAATCACCTATAGTATATAGTTTGATGGTTGATACTAGGCATAAATAACAGGGTTTTATACATCTCCTTGTATACCATATAGAAACACCAAATGCACGTGGAAATAGATCTCAACAAATTTTTGCTGATTGTCACGAAAAGATAAAGAAAGAAAGATGAACGGTTTCCAGGACTCAAAGCTGCTTTCAACCATTCCATGGGGGAAGACATTTTCCTAAGCATCTGCATGACTGTCTGCATCTTTGCTGTTGCTGCTATCACCTTCTCGTTCCTCAGTGACAGAAGATTCAGACTGATCCTTGTGCTCACCCTGTGTTTCCTCACTCTTGTTTGATGATGCCTCCTCCTGTTGTTGCTCCCCATTAGTCGATTCATTCGAAGAAACAACCTGATCTTTCTCTGAATTCGCATTCCCGTCTACATTTGATGCGGTCCCTTCTTCCTTTGGCGTAGAATTGTAAGCTGCTTCTCCATTTGTTTTGGACTCCTCGCTCGCTGGCTTCTCAGTTTGAAGTGATTCAGTCTTGTTTTCGCCATTCCCAGATGTATCCAAGAAGGAAGTATATCCTTCAGGGGTAGCAGATTCATGAGACTGAGAAGTATCCGTGGAATCTCCACTGGAATCTGACTGCTTGGTGTCAGGAACATCGGTCTCGGTGTTTTCTACCTTCTTTTCTTCGGTAGAATCTGAGCCCTTCCCGGATTCTTGCTGGGTGACCTCCTCGATTTTCTCTTCGCTAACAGTGCTATTTGAGGAATTGTGAACCTCGGCAGATTCATCTTGTCCTGCATCTGCGCTTGATTTATCCTGACTGGTGTTATCCTCGTTCTTGTTAGAACTCTTCTCCTCCTCGTCCTCGGCCTTTTCTGCCTCAGATGTCTGCTGATCCTCTTTTGAATTTTCTGATTGCTTTCCCTCTGTTTCAGTTGTATTATACTGTTTCTCTTGGGTCTCTACATTGGAAGAAGCATTGCCATCTTCCCCCTCTTTCTTCTCTGTTTGCTCAGCTTCACTTTCCTTACTTTCTTCACTCTCTTTCTTCTCGGATTCCTCCGTTTGAACCTCCTTACTTTCTTCGCTCTCTTTCTTCTCGGATTCCTCCGCTTGAACCTCCTTACTTTCTTCGCTCTCTTTCTTCTCGGATTCCTCCGCTTGAACCTCCTTACTTTCTTCGCTCTCTTTCTTCTCGGATTCCTCCGCTTGAACCTCCTTACTTTCTTCGCTCTCTTTCTTCTCGGATTCCTCCGCTTGAACCTCCTTACTTTCTTCACCCTCTATCTTCTCGGATTCCTCGCCTTCACTTCCCTTGCTTTCTTCACTCTCTTTCTTCTCCGATTCCTCAGATTGGACCTCCTTACTTTCATCACTCTCTTTCTTCTCAGACTCCTCATCTTGAACCTCCTTAATCTCATCACTCTCTTTCTTCTCGGACTCCTCATCTTGAACCTCCTTACTCTCTTTCTTCTCAGATTCCTCCCCTTGATCCTCCTTACTGTCTACACTCTCCATCTTCTCAGACTCCTCCTCCTTGTTCCCTTCACCCTCTTTTTCATTTTCTTCACTCTCTTGTTTCTCCTCCTTGCCGTCTTCAGCATCCTCTTTGCTCGTCGTGTCTTTGGTTTCTTCATTTTCATCACCATTACTATTCTCTTTCTCTTGCTCACCTTCTCCGTCTTTGCTGTCTTGTTCTTCCTTTTCAACTTCCTTCGTCTCAGTACTCTCCACTTCCTCTTCCTTACTTGCACCATCTTCAGTGCTCTCCTCGTCCTTATCTTTGCCATCACTTTTTTCCTCTGTAACCTCCTCTTTCTCCCCATATTTGCCATCATTCTCCTCTCCCATCTTCTCATTATCCGGCTCCCCCGATTCTTCCTTGTGTTCATCATCCTCAGTGCTGTCATTAACATTCGTTGATCTATCCTCACTATCTCCCCCAAGCTTTGTTCCTTGCTCGCTTTCTTCTTCTTCCCTGGATGTTACCTCCTCAATAAGAGGCTTGATGTCCTTCCTCCCCAATTTTACATGGCCAGTTCCACTCCCAACCCTCTCAGTAACATCAGTGACCCCACCCTCATTTTGCGGTCCTTTGTTATCGTGAGAGTGCTGGATTTGATAGACGAGCCAAATCCCAACACCAAGCAGGACAATCAACTGAAGAAAATGTTTCACCTTGAAGCCCTTAGACCTGGGGTTCCTCCGAGGAGATTGCTTAAACATGGCTGGGATCTATGCACTACAACCTCTCTTCTACCCCTTTAAATCCAACCTTTGAATCCTATTTTCCAAAAAAAAACGAAAAAATTGCACAACGTTTCATTAATTGCTATTTCATAGTGAGGATTCAGACAAAAAATGAAGATGTTACTTTGACCACTACTAATATCTATCCCAAATCAGCAATGAATTCAGTTAATGTCTCAACAAACACATATCTACCCCAACTTGAACAACTTCTATGCAGGTAAAAGCAGATCTGATCTCAATTAATCATTACTGATATCATTCAAGACTTAAAAAGTACAGAAACTGAATATAAAATCCATCAATGATCTCAGTCCCCAAAAATGCTTGAAACACATAATAAACAGAAATAAACGCCGAACAAATTCGAAATTGAACAATGTCAATGCGAGGGAGATCAGATCAGAAAGCAAACGGGAAACACTAAACGAGCATCAGCGCAGTGGAATAGCAGCAAAACCTAAGATTTCTACTGCAATCACGAATCAATTCGCGAAGGAACGAAGCAAAAATGGCAAGCGAAATGGATCAAAAGACGGAAATGAGTATCGACCTGCGAGATTGAGAGGTTGGACTAGCTTGTAATACTCGTAAACTCCGCTTGGCTCCCCAAACCGACAGATCTTTCAGAGCTCCCTGAGTGGGGAATCGGCGAAGAAGAGAGGGAAATGCAGAGAAATAGGGAGACGTCGGAAAGCCTCAAAGTGGGAAGGGAGCAGATCTATGCGACTATGCGTGGGTGTGGGTTGGGGGTGAAGCAAATCGATTTATTTATTATTTATAATAAAAAAAAAAGTATTTAATTTCTAGGCGGTTCAATTTATATTATTATTGTTATATTACAAATTTATAATATAGTTCGATAAAATTCCACTCCGGGATAGGATTATTTTGACTTTTTATATTAAAAATTCGGGAAATCTATATATCTATCTATATTACAAATTTACAATATAGTTCGATAAAATTCCACTCCGAAATAGGAATATTTTGACTTTTTTTATATTAAAAATTCGGAAAATCTATATATCTATATTACTATATATTAAAGTAGAGACTTGAAATCGGGTGCAATTCGTCTATATGGGTTTTTTTTATGCAATCTATTAATAATGATCTAATATATTTAAGTCATTTTAGAAAATAATCTCATTTGTTTTGTTCAGGTGTCATCCTATTTATCAATTTCGTATCTTGATTAAGTGATTACAAAATCTATCATTTTACCTTGAGTTATTTTATAAATATGGTACATTAAATTATTTTATCTTTAGTCATTAACGTTGATTATTTTAGTTCATAATATGTAATGATAAGATTTCATTATTAATTATTTATTTATTTATCAACAAAATTTTATATTAATTATCAATCTCATATCTTAAGTAGTTCCAAAACCTATTATTTTTATGATTGTTTGAATTTTGTTAATAAACTATCTTAATCTTCACATAAATTTTAATAAAAAAATAAATTTAATATAATAAAATATAATTTAGTATATAGAATAAAGTAACAACAGAAAAAACTTTAGTATATAATTTAGTATAATAAAAAACTTTTTTGATCGATTTAAAAAAAAAGATCATACTAGGGATCGATTTTTTTTTTATCTCTCTGTGTGTATTTAAGATTGTTTTTTTTTTCACACACAACAGAAAAACATTGTTTTATCTTTTTACATTAGATACATTTAAAGGTGGATAAAATGTACTATAAAGGTTGAAAAAATAGAGATTTTTTTTCTAAATCTGCGGTATTATTTAAAATTAAACAATCTTTAAAATAGGAAAACCATGGAGTTGAAGAAAAAATAATTTGAAATATATATTTTTTAAAAAAAGATGATGTATTATGTATAGAATCTAATTAATACAGTAAATAAAATAAGAGAAAATTTGGGAGTAGATTTGCATTGTTCATTTTGACTTGGAGTTTTGTTTATATTTGTTTGATGCGTCTTTTTTGTTGTTTTCGTTTTATTGTATTTTTATGCGGTTTTTATCTGTCGATTTGTCGGCCTATCGAGAATCAGACATGTTTGATCTCGAATATTTACTTTTAAAAAAAAATAATGTAAATTATTTCAACTCAAAGCGGACCTCCTAAAAATAAAATGATTAAAGCTACGAAGATAAATAATCCTACGTGGGTCAAACCTCTCTTTCTCTCTCTTGAGATTGGATCTCAGCCACTTGCAAATTGTGACTTGCTTAAATTAATTCCTTTTTCTTTATCCAATTTTCTCAATCCATTATTTTCACATGAATTATTTTATGCAACTCGACCGAGCCGAGATACATCGAGCACCCCACTTTGGGGGGTTTGGCTCCGTCAAAGTCAGACTCGGCTCCGGCTCGATTTGGTTAATTCATCATTTGGCATAGATGTTTCTGTTATTAACAAGTCCGGATCCTCTGATCTCCTTTTTGTGATCTATTAGGTATATCACAAATTTATTTAGGGATTTCAGGGGTAAATAAATATACATTTTTTTTTAAAAAAAAATAGGTTTTATATTGATATGTTTATAAAATTTCATTATGAAAATTCACGTTTTAAAACTATAGATAATTAAAATATTGATTATTTTTATTTTTAAAACATGAATTTTCATAGTAAAGTTTTATAAATATATCAATATAAAGGTATAAAATCTAAAAGTATTTTTAATTTTTTAATATTTATTTAAATCCAAAATAATTTTGTAATCACGAAAGCAGACAAGAGGATCCGGACGGATTATTAACTACTATATTTTGGCGCAGATCAAAATAAAAGTGCTAATTTTGGCTGAAGAACTAAATAAATAAATGACCAAATCATTGGGTTTATAATGCTCGTATCAGACTTGGATATTTAGTGTTGAATTTTTGCTTTCAATAAAACTAGTAGTCTAGTAGAGTAGCAGTACTTCTCGTATTACTAATTAATTTTAAAACTTTGATATTTACAATTGAATCTGCCTTTACACTATGCAAAAAGTTAAATATATTATATATAGTTACTATTCCAAAGTTATATATAATTGATACATTTGACCCAAATTAAAGTATAGTATCTTTGGAAGTAGTTTAGGTATAATTTGGGGGCCCTTTTAATTTCTTGATTGCGTTACTAATAAGTTGTTTAAACATGCATATTTATTGTTTCTCAATTGTATATTACGTACCGTAGTACTGTATTTAACAATAAAGCTCTATTTGACTTTTCTTTTTTAAATGTTAATTGAATTTATTTTTTTTACTGTAAACGAAAATTAAGACATCTGCTTAACTCGCGACTTATCATTCTCTAAAAGGGGGCACATCATCAAATTCCAAGTTTTCAACTAAGATTACGAACCGATGTTCGAATTTTTCCATGGAATACTCCCCCTTTTATTAACTGTATTAATGACCAGTTGTCGCCTTCAATGATCATGTTACGAATACCTTGAAAGACTACCAGCTTAATGCCTTCCTTCAAAGTCGAAGCTTTGATCCACATAATCTTAGAGGGACCTCTTTACGAAGAACATCCCATATATGTCTTAATTCATCTCTAATAATACAACCTGTTAGAGATATATTAGGAACGATATATCAACATTTAACTTACAAAAGTTTTGAGAAGGCCTCTCCCACCGCTCCCTATGTTTTGGTTTAGTTTTATAAAGTATATTTTAAGGCTAATTGACATCTTGAACTCTCATTACAGTACGTACTAGAACATATGTGCCTCTTTACTTCCCTTACAAGAAGATCATGTGATGATTATTAAAGGGGCATTTTGCAAAATGGCCACGAAATTGGATCTAATTTGTGAAATAGCCGCGTTTTGGGACAAATTAGGAAAATAGACGCAAAATCGGGGCCGGATCAATTCGACACCTTCGGAGGCGGTTGCGGAGGTGGTGAGCTCGCCGGATCCGAGATCTAGACTCAAATCGCCGGCGTCGAGGAGGCCGGAGAGGCCGAGCTCGGAGATTGATTACTCTGGCTCGCCGGATCCATGGCGATCGAGGAAGGTCGAGCGAGGCACGGATCTCAGATCTGAGCCGAGGTCGAGCGAGGCGGAGCGAGCAAGCGAGGGAGGGATGCGGTGGTGAGCAAGCGACGGAGCGAGGGAGGGATGCGGTGGTGAGCGAGGGAGGCCGGAGCGACGTCGAAGCGACGGAGCGAGGAAGGGCCAGCCGCTCATCTCTTCTTCGCAGAATCGGGAGGAAGAAGAAGATATTTTGATTAAATTACAAAAATTACCCTACAAATATGAGAAATTAAAAAAACTAGCTATATTTTATGATGTGATCCATAATTTATATTTTTGTTTTTATTTTTGCACAACAAAATGTTATATTTGCACAATATACAATTATATTTACACAATTTACGGTTATATTTGCACAACAAAATGTAAAAAAAAAAAAAAACTAAACTCGGGTCATATTTGCATAAAATAAGATCATGTTGAGAATAATTTCACAAGTCTCGATTGTCATACAAATCTTAAAACAGAGTCGTTCAACTCTTAAAACAGAGTCGTGCAACTCTTACAACACAGTCGTGCAACTCTTACAACAGAGGCGTGCAACTCTTACAATAGAGTCGTGCGACTCTTGCAACATAGTCGTGCAACTCTTGCAACATAGTCGTGCAACTCTTACAACAGAGTCGTGCAACTTTTAAAACAAAGTACTGTAACTCTTAAAACAGAGTCGTGCAAATCTTACAACAGAGTCGTGCAACTCTTGCAACATAGTCGTGCAACTCTTACAACAGAGTCGTGCAACTCTTTAAATAATATTGAGAGAAAATAAAATCATGTTGAGAACAATTTCACAAGTCTCGATTGTTGTGCAAAAAATAACCTATTGTTGAGCAAAAATAAGAGTAAGTTGTGCAAAAATAAGAGTAAGTAGTGCAACTCTTAAAACAGAGCCGTGCAACTCTTAAAACAAGAGTCGTGCAACTCTTACAATAGAGTCGTGCAACTCTTACTACAGAGTCGTGCAACTCTTAAAACAGAGTCGTGCAACTCTTACAATTTGTTGTGAAAAATATAATATATTTTTTTCCGCTTTTTTTTTCGTTTCAGATTTTTTGTCGTGCAAATATAAGAGTACGATGTCCAAATATAATCTTATGTTGTGCAAATATAACATTTTATTGTGCAAAATGTAATATGTTTTTTTTTCCGCTTTTTTTTCCATCTCAGCATTTTTTGTTGTGCGAAAAATAACTTTATGTTGTGCACATATAACAATTTGTTGTGCAAATATAAATTTTGTGCAAATGTAAAAATAAAAATATAGTAGATGTGAATTACATAATAAAATATAGATATTTTTTGTAATTCCCATATTTATGGGGTCGTTTTTTGTAATTTCCCAAAAGGTCTTCTTCAACCTCCCTCCCCGTCGTCCCGGCCCCGATCTGGAATCAAACCCGGCTCATTTGCTCCGGCCTCGCTCCCTCCGTCGCGCGCTCGCCACCACTCGCTCGAATTCCGTTTTCGATTGAACTAGATCTGAAGCCGATTGAATTAGATCTGAAGTCAAATTTGAGCAAGCGAGACATCGAAGATTGAATTAGATCAGAATTAGATCAGAATTTTGATTGAATTAGATCTGAAGTCAAATTCCTTCAGTAGCCTTGCTTCAGATCGAGGCATCGAAGCTTCCGATCCGGTCGCCCTCGCCGAAGTTCTGCACGCAGCCATGGCTGCTGTCGAGGGAAGCCACAGACCTAATTCGACCTCATATCGCTACCTCGCTCTCGATCTGCTCGCCTCGCTCGCTTGCCGTCGTCCATGGCTGCTGTCGAGGGAAGCCACACCCTTGGCTTCAATCGCCTTGCTTTCAATCGGATCTGAGCGGAGGAGGAAGAGCGATGATGAACAACAGAGAGGAATGGGGGCACGAACGGGATTAGTTTTTAGGGGTATTTATTGTGACCATTTTGCAAAATTGTCCAAACACGCGTCTATTTCGCAAAAACGTCCAAAAAAAGTGCCTATTTCGCAAATTTTTTCATTATTAAATCGATCTTTACTCATAAAAAAACTATTATTTTAGAGCTATTTTTTTTAAATTTAAAAGTTATATGTTTGGACCAGACTTCCAACCTTAGTACATTATCAAGTCTACGAACGATGGGAATACCATGAACGTACGAATTTAACAATTATAACATGTGTAAAACCGTTTGAAAACATAAATTGGTTTGAGCGGAAGCGAGAGGAACCGAAAATTAAAATAAGCCAGATCGAATTGAAAACATGTAAGATCAACGAACACAAGTGATATTACGTGGTTCGACTACGCCTACATCCACGGGGCCTCAATAGTTGGCCAAATCCAATATAAAAGGTTTGTATAGGGATGAATCAAGTAATGAACACAACAACCCTAGATCTAAACATGCATATGAACCAGAAATACAAGAGAAGGAGAAAATCCCCCTATGTGGGAAACCAAAGATCGGAGATGGATTCGATCTTCAAACCCTAGATCTCAGCTAGAAGGAAAGGAGAGCAGCCACTCAAAAGGACGCGAGAGCTCGAACCACATTCAGAGAGACAAAAACAACCGTCGTTGACTCCAAGAGCTCTCAAACCACATGCCAAGAGCTAGAAAAACCCTATAAACCCTAGCAGAGCTTTGAGAGGAGTTGAAGAGGCAAGCTAGAAACTAAAGAATTGAAGAAAGTGGTGGAGAGAAGAGCTTACATAGCTAGGTCAAGACCCGATCCATCGAAGCGTTGCATTCCACTTAGGGTTACACGGAGCTCAACAACTTTGGGCTACCTGCTCATCCAACTTCCGAGGTCATGGGCTGAGTTTGGGCTTCAGACCAAACACTCGATACTTTATACACATTTCATATAATACAAACTATACCTTATGCATTAAACTCCACTGTTATGAGATCAATCTTGTTAAAGGATCAAGCCATAATGACTCAATACAACTAAGCCAAGATTAATCATAATACATAGGGGCATCACATAGGCACAATATATATTATTATTATTATTATTATTATTATTATTATTATTATTATTATTATTATTATTATTATTATTATTATTATTATTATTATTATTATTATTATTATGAGTATATGTACATTTTATATGTTAAGCCACATTATAGTGTAATAAGGCTAGACCTGTAGGGGTATTTTGGTCATTTTACTCTCGGCCAGATTGAGCCCCTTTTAGTGTGGTTTGGTGTGCAGGAAAGGTTGTTACACACAGAAGTTGAAAATTATGTTTTGCTCTCATTTTTCTTGCTCTTCAATGGAGTTCTGTGATTCCATCTGAGTTTGATCTTTCCTTTGTTGTGTTGCATTTCGTTTGTTCAAATGGTATCAGAGCTCAAGGATTGATCCTTGATTTGCTTCTGTTTCTGGTTAAGATTGAAGTGGTCTATGTGTGTGAGTTCTTGCGATTTTCGTAGATCTCAGATCTGTCGTCGTTTTCCATGGCAGGACGAGGTTCTGGAAGTCACCATGGACAAGATATATGTAGGCAACATTGGAGATGGTGGTGCTGGTCGTGACAATTTCGTAGATGTTACTCCGTCAGCACCAGGTGGAGCTCCTCGGGGATGGAATTTTCCTCCAAATGGTTTTCAATTCGGCGATATTGCTCAAGGTATGGGTGGAGCTCATGTAAATCCGTATTTCCTTTCAAATTCAAATCATCCAGGCATGGTTTTAGTGTCGAATTCGTTTAATGGACCGAATTTTACAAGTTGGGATCGTGGAATCAAAATGGCACTTGGTGCCAAAGCCAAATTAGGCTTTATAACTAGAAGTTGTGTGAAACTACCAAAGGAGAGTGAAGATTATGAGAAATGGATGCGAGCAGATTCCATGGTTAGGTGTTGGATGCTCAATGCCATGAATCATGAAGTTGCAGAGAGTTTTATGTATGTGGAATCTGCACGAGAATTGTGGAATGAAATCAGAGAACGATTTCATGAGTCAAATGATCCTTTGGTTTATCAGTTAAGGAGAGATTTGGCTAATATCAGACAGGAGAACCTCTCTGTAGGTGCTTATTTTGGGAAGTTAAAGAAAATATGGGATGAGCTCCAACTTCTTGATGTTATTCCAAGTTGTACTTGTGGTGGTTGTAACAATTGTAACTGTGGATTACTAAAGAAGATGCTGGAAAGAGAGGGAAAAGCTAAAGTCATGCAGTTTCTTATGGGATTGAATGACATTTATGAGAATCTTATAAGCAATGTGTTGTCTAAAGATCCTATGACAGGGATTAATAAAGCTTTTCAAATGGCTAAACAGATAGAGAGATCTAAAGGTGTTACTTGTATTATTCAAGGGGATAACAATGCTCTTGCAGTTGCTAAGTTTGGACAGTTTGATGTAGAGGCTAATGTTGTTAACAGATTTCGTGGGGGTAAGTCTTCTAAGCAGAATGACCAGTATAAAAGGGATTACATGAAAAGGCTAAGTTTGACAGGCTATGTGATCATTGTGGAGAAAGATGTCACACAAAGGACTGTTGTTTTAAGTTGATTGGTTATCCTGATTGGTTTAGAGGAGGTAAAGAAGATGATAAACCTAAGCCTCCCAAGAAGTTTGCTGCACAGATGGAAAGTAATCAGCAAGACAATCCTTTTGACAGTATGAGTATGGAAGCAAAACCTGATCAAACAATGGTTAATGCAATGTTTCAAGAAATTTTGAAGATGATGAAAGGCAAATCTCATGTGGAAAGCATTGACAGTTCTGCAAACCAAGCTATGGTTCACTTTGCAGGTACTTTAAATGTTTCCTTTCTTATTGGAACTGATAAGGCTAAGAATGATGCTTGGATTGTGGATTCTGGAGCCATTAATCATATTGCTTTTGACAAAGCTATATTTTCTGCTATTGTTGATCTGTCACCAACTATTTTGCTTGGTTTGCTTGATGGGAATAATCTTAAAGTTTGTCAAAGTGGCAGTGTCAGACTGAGTGATACTTTGATTTTGCATAATGTGCTATTGGTGCCTCAATTTAGACACAACTTGTTATCTGTGTCTAAGATTGTTCATGATCATAAATCAAGGTTTAGTTTTGATGCCATGTCCTGTTGGTTACATGACCTTACAACTAATCATGTTGTTGCTACTGGGGTTGAAGCCAAGGGCTTATATGTCTTGAAGACTACTGGTGTTGAGAAGATGGGATCTTCAAGTTTTAGTTCCTTGAATAATGTCAAGTTGAATTGTAATAAATTGCAGATTATGCATGCTAGATTGGGTCATATGACTTTTTTCCAAATTACATCATGTCCTCGATTGTAAGCCAGATGTTCAAGATTTGAGTTGTGATGCTTGTAATATGACTAAGATTCACAAGCTAAAGTTTGATATAAGTGACAGTATTGCTTATTCTATTTTCCAGTTGGTGCATATGGATGGTTGGGGACCCTATAAGGTTCCATCTGTTTGTGGTGCTAAATACTTCTTGACTATTTTGGATGATTATTCTAGATCTACTTGGACCTATCTTATGCAAGACAAGTTACAAGTTTTGAGGTTGATTACCAGTTTTATGAATATGGTTGAGAATCAGTTCCAAGTGTATGTTAAGATTGTCAGAACAGACAATGGAACTGAATTCACTCAAAAGGGATGTGTTGATTTGTTTGCAAATAGGGGTATTTTACATCAAAGATCAGCTCCTGGAGTTCATGAGCGGAGTGGAAGGGTAGAAAGAAAACATAGGCATTTGTTAGAAACTGCAAGGGCCATTAGAATTCATGCTGGCCTTCCAATTAAATTTTGGGGTGATTGTGTGTTGAGTGCTACTCATCTTATCAACAAGATGCCTTCCTCAATTTTGAAATAGAAGTCACCTTTTGAGATTTTGTACAGAACCGCTCATTGTTATGATTTGCTCAGAGTTGTAGGTTGCTTGTGTTATGCTCTTCAACCAAATGATCACATGGATAAGTTGGGGACATTGGCTAGGAGGTGTGTTTTCTTGGGGTATCCTCCTGGCATGAAGGCTTACAAATTATTTGATTTAGAGAAGAGGACCATTATTATAAGTAGGCATGTGAAATTTGAGGAGTCCATATTCCCTTTCAAGCAATCAACTTCTGTGCCTAATGTTCATCATTCTTCTCCACCTAATGTTGTTCAGTGGACAGATGGCAGTGATATATTTTACCCTGTGCCTAGTCACCCTGGGACTCCCATACTTGACCAATCTCCTACTGATGGTCATCATTCTAGTAGCACTGGGTCATCTGATAATGTTGTTTCTGATTCTGTGGGCAGTAATTCTTCATCTCCACTGCAGAATGACATTCTTGGTAATCGGTCCATGAGTTCTTCTCCAATTGTTCAGCCTAGGATCCTTCATAGGCAAACTAAAATTCCTGCCAGACTACAAGATTATGTGATTTCAAATGCTCCTGCAAGAGGACAATCTATGTTAGAATCATCCTCTTCAGACTCATTTGCTGTGTTTTATTCTTGCAATTTGGCATATATGTCCCTCAACTACATCAAGTCTTTTATCAACATGTGTTCTATTTTTGAGCCCCGTTCTTATGCTCAAGCTATAGGTGTAACATAATGGAAAAATGCTATGGTAGTTGAGCTTAAGGGTCTTACTAGCAATCACACATGGTCACTCACTCCTCTTCCTGATGGTAAGAAAGACATAGGTTGCAAGTGGGTCTATAAAATCAAGTATAGACCTGATGAAATAGTAGAAAGATTCAAGGCTAGATTAATGGCTAAGGGATTTAATAAAGTCAAAGATAAGGATTATAAATAAACCTTCTCTCCTGTTGCCAAGTTGTCTACAGTTCGTGTTGTTTTGGCTTTAGCTGCTAACAAAGGTTGGGTTCTGCATCAACTAGATGTTAATAATGCTTTTCTTCATGGCTATTTAGAAGAGGAAGTTTATATGCTACCTCCTCTTGGTTTTGAAGTTCCTAAAGGCCATGTCTTCAAGTTATAGAGATCTTTGTATGGGCTCAAACAAGCCAGTAGACAATGGAATCATGAACTCACCAAGTTCATGATCAGACTAGGATATGTTCAGTCAATTCATGATTATTCCTTATTTTTCAAATCTTCAAGAGGGGCTATGACAGTTGCATTTGTGTATGTTGACGACATGCTTATTTTGGGCGATTCAAGTACTGAAATCAAGGCAACCAAAGATGCTCTCCATCAGTTATTCACCATCAAAGATTTAGGTGTGGCCAGATATTTTTTAGGGATGGAGATTGCCAGATCTTCACAAGGCATCCTTCTTAATCAGAGAAAGTATGTATTAGACATTCTTAAGGATGCTCATATGGAGGGGTGCAAGCCTACTGAGTTTCCTATGCAACATGGCATTAAGTTGTCATCTGTTATTGGTGATCCTATACCAAATCCTGAGGATTATAGAATGCTCGTTGGCAGGCTTCTATATCTTACCTTAACTCGTCCTGATATTTCCTATTCAATTCAACAATTGAGCCAATTTTTGCATAATCCTTTGAAGCCTCATTGAGATGTTGTTCTTTATTTATTGAGGTACTTTAAGGGAAGCTACAATTTTGCCCTTTCTTATTCAGCCTCCTCATATTTCCTTGTTAAAGCCTATACTGATGCAGACTGGGGACCCATAAGTATGGACACTAGACGTTCTCTTTCAGGCTTCTGTGTATTTCTTGGAAGCTCCCTGGTTTCATGGAAGACTAAAAAGCAGAAAGTTGTTTTCAAATCCTCTACTGAAAGTGAATACAGGAGTATGTCTGCCACGACAAGTGAATTGGTTTGGCTTGAAGGTATTCTAAGTGACTTAGGCATTCATGTGCAGCTTCCTATCACCTTATACTGTGACCATAAATCTGCTCAGCGACTTGCAATCAACCCAGTTTTTCATGAGCGTACAAAGCATGTTCAAATTGATGCTCATTTCATTAGGGAGATGGTGCAACAGGGATTCATTCAAACTGCCCATGTCTCTTCTGCTTTACATGTAGCTGACATTATGACCAAGGCATTAGGTGCCAAATAGCATGACTTTCTCAGGTCCAAGCTTGGCCTTATTGTGCCTTGTGTGGGTCAAGCTTGAGGGGGGTATATGAGTATATGTACATTTTATATGTTAAGCCACATTATAGTGTAATAAGGCTAGACCTGTAGGGGTATTTTGGTCATTTTACTCTCGGCCAGATTGAGCCCCTTTTAGTGTGGTTTGGTGAACGGGAAAGGTTGTTACACACAGAAGTTGAAATTCTGTTTTGCTCTCATTTTTCTTGCTCTTCAATGGAGTTCTGTGATTCCATCTGAGTTTGATCTTTCCTTTGCTGCATTGCATTTCGTTTGTTCAAATATATATATAGGAAAGGTTCCAATGAAACGGATGATACGGTGTAACGGTGAAACGAATGAATATTGGGTCATATTCATATGAATATTATGTTATATGAATATATAAATATGAATATTATGTTGTGTGAAGATGAATATGATTTGAATATGGGTATATGAATATGTTATTATTTATACTCACATAATATAAAGTGAATAACACCATATTCATATCCACACACCACAATATTCACATATTCATATACACATAATGCTATATTCATATTGATATAACACAATATTCATTCGTTTCACCGTATTTTTTGTTTCACTGGAACTCTTGCCTATATATATATCACCGTATTTTTTGTTTCACTGGAACTCTTGCCTATATATATATATATATATATATGATAATCATCATACATACATACATACATACATGTATACACACATAAAACAATACTATATTACATTACAGGTAACACAAGACTAGGAAAGTAAAGTATTTAATTCCATGAAAATATACTTAACTTTGATATTAGTTAAGTGTTTCATGCACAAATCGATATTTATTTTAGTGTATTTAGTACACAAATATTACCTCTCTCTCTCTACTTAAATTAGCTAGACTTTAACCCGTGACAATAAAGTTCTCTCGTTTGGAACATAACTATTTAATTAAGACGATTTTCACCCTATAAAAAAAGGTGGGGAAAGCTACATATTTGTTTCATTTTTGTATCTATTTTTTTTTTTTTTTTGCCTTTTACTTAATCTATTTTTTTCCATGCATATAAGAGTCTAAATTTAGCAATAATACACATTTTATAAGTTTCTACCCTACCGTCATTGACCAATATATTTTTGTTAAATAAAAAAAATACATAAATACTAGTACCATTTTAACTTCTTATCTTATACCCTTAGAATATCCTATAAGATATATAAAAGACTATTTTTTAATAGGGTAGAATATTGTTGTACATCTTCTAAAAATAAAAACACTTAATCTCACTTCATTTACTATTTTTTAATAGGGTAGAATATTGATTGCTTTAAAAAAAATCCGCTTAATTTACTATTTTTTTCTAGGGTTACATTTTTGTATGTTGAGTTATTTTGGGGGTGAAATATCATAATCATAATCATGTAAGTTGATAAACTATTCTAAAAATCTCCGTCAAAGGCTACCTAGATTTCGACTAAACCTTTAATCTCACTTCACTGTCAAGGTCGTTAAGATCGGCAAGACCACCAAGATCAGTTAAGCGACCCGTCAAGAAACCCGTCTAAATACTTAACCATACCTTAATTACCGCCAAACACTCGTTAAACATTTTTTAGAACATTGCTTATATCTTGTAACTAAAGAGGCATCAGTGATAAATAATGCAAATCTTCTCTCTCTCTCCTCTCTCTCTATCTCTAATCTTCTTCATCTCCTAAATCTCCTTTTAACTATCAATGTTTCCTTTACCATGCCTTGTACAAGTTGTACAATTAGGGATAAGACAATACATTGCGCGATTGTGATAAATTCGAATGAGAGAGTTTAAGAGCATGACAGTAAAGGAATAGAAAAGAGAGGGTCCATATGGGCTTGCTCTTAGCTGGATTGTTAGGCAAAGCCCTTAAATGTAACTTTCCCACTTCAATACATTTCATCCCCACACCACTCACCACTTATATCCATATGCACATATATACATGGCCCTCTCTTTATAAATATACCCCTAAACTTGTCTCCTCCTCACACTTAAACCCAACCCTTCACTCAAAAACCCTACTTTAAACCTCTCTCTCTATATATTAATGCCTCACATCTAACTTTGGCCAAAATTACAAGCCATGGCCAAGAAACTGTACTCTTCTTTCTCTTTTCATCATGTTTCAAGTGTGGGTCTTGCCCTACTTTGTCTTTGCATCATCCATTTGGTATGTGTTGGAGGGAGACCAGCCACCTTTCAACAAGACTTTAGAGTGACTTGGGCTGACTCCCATCTTAGGCTCGTTGAAGGTGGCCGCGCCATCCAACTCACTCTTGATCGAAATTCAGGTTGCTTTTTATTTTCTTCTATTTTTGGTCGGAAAAAGTTTGGCTAGTTTGACTCCAGTTGCACCACCAACTAACTTATGTATGCACTCCTTTGTTTTTGTATTTTTTTAGGATGTGGGTTTGCTTCCAAATACAAGTATTTGTATGGACGTGTGAGCATGAAGATCAAGCTCGTCGCAGGTGACTCTGCTGGCACTGTCACTGCTTTTTATGTGAGTCCCATCTCATTAACTAGAGGTTCGTTTGACGTGATGGTTTATAATGAATAATGTATGTTGATAAGGAGATTATTACTTGATGAGTCTTGCAGATGAATTCGGATACAGGCACAATACGAGATGAGCTCGACTTTGAGTTCTTGGGTAACAGGACGGGGCAGCCATACACCGTCCAAACAAACATCTATGCCAACGGGAAAGGCGATAGGGAGCAGAGGATCAACCTCTGGTTCGACCCATCTGCTGATTACCACACCTACTCCATCTTATGGAACCATTTCAATGTTGTGTAGGTGTCACGTGCTAACCACGTGTTCTTTAGGTTGTATATATGTTCTAAAATCTTTGCCACATTTGAAGAAGTAAATGACAATCATATTTTTTGTTTTGATTGTTTTGTAGATTTTATGTGGATGAAGTGCCAATTAGAGTGCACAAGAACAATGAAGCAAAAGGAATTCCATACCCAAAGGCACAACCAATGGGCATATTCTCGACATTATGGGAGGCCGATAACTGGGCGACACGTGGCGGATTGGAGAAGATCAATTGGAGCAAAGCTCCATTTTTTGCCTACTACAAAGACTTCGACTTAGACGGGTGCCCTGCCCTAGAAGCTCCAGCTCCGGCTCCAGCTCCAACAACAACAGCATGCGTGTCAAACCCTAAAAATTGGTGGGAGGGGCCTATGTACCAAGGGCTTAATGTCACTGAAGCAAAATGGTACCGATGGGTTAAAATGAATCACATGATCTATGACTACTGCAACGATAAGCCTCGTTACCCTGTTCCTCCAGCAGAATGCGTCGTTGGGATATAACTCTATCTTGCCCTAGATACATACATATACTTCAAAAATACATTCGAGTTGTTTTATTTATCGTTTCATATGTATAATATGTTATACACAATGTCCTTGAAGGGGTGGGGTGTATATACAAAAAGTTATAAACTCGTGCATAAGAGGATATGAATAAAGATACACAAGTGTTGTATCATATGTGAGTCATGTTTGATAAAGAAATTAACAAGTCAAATGTCATGTGTTCATGAATATGCGATTCTAAGATTAACCCTCGTTTGTTTTAAGTTAAGATCCATTGATCAGTATTCTAATCATTACCCTATTTTCTTCATTTTTATACAAAATTTATTTCCTTTACTCCCAAATAATTACCTAATTTGAGCATAGGGTAACCATATGGTCCATATCCTTTAGAATGCTCTAACCATTTCCCTCTCCCCTTCTCTACACTCACAAAAAAGTGATGATTATATAAATTTTACACATAAAATTTGATTCCTTTCCCTTCCCTCATACTCAAACAAACAAGGTCTAAATGGAAGGAAAGGAAACAACTATCATCGACAAGTATGCATGTTGACCAGTTTTAAAGATTTTTAATTTTGTATTTTTTTTTTCATCATTCCAAAAAAAAAAGAAAGAAAAATGGGGAGAGAGCGATCGAGGAGTCCTGAACGGCATGTTATGGCTCCGGCCAGCGAACCGCCGGACAAGGAAGCCGACCATGGCATCGTCCATGAAGGGAGCCAACAGGTGAATAAGGAGAGTATGGAGGATGTTGGTGGAGGCTCAGGGAAGAGAACGGAGGGCGGGCCACAGAACCTCTCTTACAGAGACACTCTGGTGGCTGGCACGGGGAGTGGTTTCAGTCTCTCCCACACTAACCCAATCTTCCAGGAGAGTCAAGGGGATGTGGGCTACGGAACGGATGACGACATCTTGCCTGAGGAGGATGACCCCGCGTGTCCGACGATTGCGTTGAACAAGGCGGAGAAATTGGCGCTGCGAAAGCCATGGGAGAACACGCTTATAATCAAACTCTTCGACAAGGGATCAGGTTACATGCAGCTCCACAGGCGACTTTCGCAAAAGTGGGGACTCAGGGCTTCTTTCGCGCTTGTAGACCTTGGGAATGATTTCTATATTGCTCGTTTTGTCAACCAGGCGGACTACGATCATGTGGTGTTGGAAGGCACGTGGATGATCGGTGACACCTACCTGGCAATACGAGAGTGGGTTCCGAGATTTGATGCTGAAATTGAAGAGATCAAGACTTTGACGGTGTGGGTAAGAATACCTAATCTCCATATTGAGTATTTTGACCCCAGGCTGCTCCACCGAATTGGGAATAAGATCGGTAAAGTCCGGCGAGTGGATAATACGACAGCTTCGGCTGATCGAGGGAGATATGCTAGACTAAGTGTAGAAGTGGGTCTAAGCAAACCTCTACTGTCCAAATTCAAATTGGATGGGAAAGTGTGGCCAATTCAGTACGAAGGGATCCGGATGATCTGCTTCAACTGCGGTAGGGCAGGTCATTCAACGGAAAACTGTGCAACGGCAAAAGACTCCTTGTCGACGGCACAACAGGCTTCGGTGAATGCCGAGTCTAAGAGAGCTCTAGTGGAGAAGGAAGCCCATGGTGATTGGATGCAAATTAAACGGAACAGCCGGAGAAGAGCAGGAGGATCACCAGGTCATGCTGACGAGGGTGCTAAGTCGGCCGCCGAAAAACAGGCAGATAATAATTCGATTCCGGTGAAGGACACCACAATTCTAGCATCGGATTCTTCACCGCCGACGGGTCAACCAGAGATCAATCTAAACAAAGATACGGCGGGATTCTCGGTTGAAACCTCCGCCCGTTACGGAGCGCTTACTATGGATAAGGAAGATACGGAAGTTACGATGACACAAGATCGGGCAGATCCTTCGATTGATGATTCCACTAATTTAGATGACAAATTAAGAAATCCCCAGTTGACTATCCAGGATAACCTACTGCTGGCTGTCTCGGGCCACCGTCATTCGTTCCCAAGGATAACCTACTCCACCCCAAGGAAGTCAGATCATTCGGGCCACCGTCATTCGTTCCCGAGACAGCCAGCAGTAGGTATCCTTTCCGATGAACCCAATGGTCGAGCAGGTTCGGGTTCACACTCGGAGAAGTTTCCTCCGCTCAAACCACCGGATGGGGCCAATCATAGCCAAGATACCGAGAATCGCGAACCAAATGTGGGTGGATTTCCTGCCAGTGATCACCGTGCCCAGACTCATGTTGTGTCGGGTAACGATGCCCCAAGTTCTAACTGATGCCCTGGACCGCTGCGAGTGTTTAGGGCCGCGGTTTGATGAGCATAGATGGTTCTTTTTCAACCACTGTTTAAATATGTTAAGAGGTCTTAGTATCTTGGTGTGGAACGCCTGTGGCGCCGGAAGCGAAGGTTTTCTCATTGCTCTTAGAGATCTGATTAGGGTGCACGAGCCAAGTGTGGTGGCCTTAGTCGAACCGAGAATAAGTGGGGAACAAGCGGATAGGGTATGTAGTCGAATTGGTTTTGATGGCATCGAGCGAGTAGAGGCGGAAGGTTTTTCGGGGGGAATATGGCTACTGTGGAGGACATCTTTGGTCCATGTACAAACGAGGGTGACTCACCCGCAACATATTACAGTAGAAGTGACCAGACTGGGGGCTGAACCATGGATCTTATCAGCGATATATGCGTCTCCGAGACCTACTACTAGAGATAGTCTCTGGAGATCGCTGGAGGAGTTCGCGGCTAGGAACTCGCAACCGTGGTTACTAGTGGGGGACTTTAACGCTACTGTTGACGAGCATGAACGTACCCGATCATCAGTGAGCTCTAACCGGGCCTCGCAGACCTTCCGAAGGGAGGTGGACAATCTGCAATTGATCGACATCGGCTTCACGGGGGTGCCTTTTACCTGGTGGAGAGGGAATGACGTGGAGACTCGTGTGATGGCAAGACTTGATAGAGGGCTCTGCAATAGTGAGTGGCATGAACTTTTTCCGGAAGCCTCCCTCCGACACTTGTCGTCTTCGCATTCAGACCACTCTCCCTTACTGGTTCGATTAGAGGGGGAGCGGCACTCGACTGCTAATCAGCCGAAACCCTTCCGATTCCAAGCAAGCTGGTGTTTACATGAGGATTTTGCCAAGTATATTGAGGAGAATTGGAAGAGAAATCTGGATACTTGTTCTGCGCTGGAGGATATGGCAGCCGAACTCCTTGTGTGGAATAAGGAGGTTTTTGGTAATATTTTCCACAAAAAGAGACACCTCGAGCGCCGCCTGGAAGGAATCAGGAGGAAACTTTCGTCGCGGGTTTCGCGGCACTATCTAAATCTGGAAAAGATAGTCTGTAGAGAGCTGGAGCTAGTCTTACAACAAGAACAGTTGTTCTGGTTTCAGAAGTCTCGAACGAATTTCTTGCTCGACGGGGATAGAAATACCAGGTTTTATCATTTGTCTACGAAAGTGAGACGGTCTACAAGCAAGATTTCTGCATTGAAGAGGGATAATGGTGAGTGGGAGTTGGATGCTCAGTCTATCAGTGAGATGGTTTTGGACTTTTTCCGCCGATTATACACAGCAGATCAGGCCATGGATGAACCGCCGATTCAGTCCGGGGATGGCTTTAACTTCCCAGGGCTGTCCGACGCCCAGCTGGCAGGCCTGAGCGCTCCCTTCAGAAGAGAAGAGGTGAAAGAAGTAATGAGAGTCATGGGGTCCTATAAAGCGCCGGGTCCGGATGGCTTCCCGGCTCTCTTCTATCAGCGTGAGTGGGAGGTGGTGGGTAACCAGACCACGGATACAGTGCTCTCAATGGTGAATCACGGTCAGTTTCCCCCGCGCTGTGCAGATGCGCTGCTGGTTTTGATTCCAAAAATCCAATCCCCGGAACGTCCCTCTCAGCTGAGACCTATCTCCTTGCTCAATGTCTTGTTTAAGATGGCGACCAAGCTAATCGTCGAGAGATTGAAGCCGGTACTCCCGACGCTCATTTCGCCAACCCAGGCAAGCTTTATTCCGGGAAGACAAATCATTGACAACGTTGTTATAGTCCAAGAAGTGATTCACTCGATGGACAAGAGAGACCGGGCAAGGAAGTGGATGATTCTTAAAATCGATCTTGAGAAAGCCTATAACCGTGTTCGCTGGGACTTCCTAAAGGAGGCGCTTCGGAGGGCTCACATCCCGGATGGGCTGGTTGACGTTATTCTTAAATGTCAAACTTTGGGGACAACGGAGCTCTTATGGAATGGAGTCAAGGCGGGCCAATTCTCACCTTCACGGGGGATCCGTCAAGGCGATCCACTGTCTCCTTACTTATTTGTTATATGTATGGAGCTGCTGTCCCACCTAATTTCATTTGAGGTTGAGCAGGGGCGCTG
Organism: Persicaria maculosa; assembly: GCA_963922045.1. Classification (NCBI taxonomy): domain Eukaryota; kingdom Viridiplantae; phylum Streptophyta; class Magnoliopsida; order Caryophyllales; family Polygonaceae; genus Persicaria; species Persicaria maculosa. Next base: position 71,837,292 of record OY998254.1, read on the forward strand.
GAAGCCGATCGAGATTGGGGGAGTCAAGCTTTCCCACCTCTTCTTCGCCGACGATTTGATTCTGTTTGGTGAAGCCTCGACCGATCAGAGCTTACTGATGAAGCAAGTCCTGGATAATTATTGTGTGAGATCGGGGGAGCGGGTGAATTACTCTAAAAGTTCTGTTCTTCTCAGCCGAGGGGTCCTAGGAGCCACAAAACAGAACATTGCCGACGGATTGGGCGTGTCCATCTCAACGGATTTCGGTAACTATCTTGGGGTTCCTATGGCTTGTGGTCGGATGACGTCTCATCGCTATCGTTACCTTGTGGATAAAGTGGCAGCCAGGCTTAAAGGATGGCAATCGAAATCACTCTCCTTTACGGGCAGGGTGACACTTGCGAAATCAGTCTTGACGAGTCTCCCAGTTTATGTGATGCAATCGGCCTTCGTCCCAAGGAGCATTTGTGATGAAATTGATAAGACTGTTAGGGGATTCATCTGGGGGAGCAGCCCGCAACAGAAGAAGATCCATCTGCTGCCTTGGGACACGCTGAAGCATCCTTTGGAGGAAGGGGGTCTAGGAATAAGGGCAATGCGGGAAACGAACCAAGCTGTTCTCTCCAAGCTCTGCTGGCGCATGATCCAACAGCCGGAATCTCTTTGGAGCCGATTGATCCGGGGCAAGTATTGTGACGGACGGAGAGACGTGGATATGTTCGGAGCACGGAGGGGTGCTTCCCGCAATTGGAGAGCCATAACCCATGGCGCTGACCTGCTAATCCCGGGATTGAGGGTGGCGGTGGGCAATGGGATGACCACCCTCTTCTGGATCCATCGGTGGCTGGATGAGGTGTGCCTAATGGATGCTGCGACCCAGCCCATTCCGGAAGACCGTCTTGGTGACACAGTGGGAGAATTGTGGGTGGATGGCACTTGGAATTGGGAAGCAATTTCACCGTACCTCTCATCTGAGTTTCTTCTAAAGCTTCAGGCTATACAAGTTAGACCGGAAGGGGAGGCTTCTGACCAGTTGTATTGGGCTCACACGAGCTCAGGGAACTTCACCACAAAGTCAGCGTTGTCCCGGTTAATAAGTGAGGCTGGGGGTTCACCTCTTGAGGGATGGAGACATCTATGGAAAATCCCGGCTCAACAGCGCGCCAGGACCTTCGCATACCTTGCTGCCCACAACTGCGTCCTGACTAATCAGAATAGAGTTCGTCGCCACCTTGCAACCATGAGCGGATGCCCCCGCTGTGGGATCGAGGAGTCTGCCATTCACATGCTTAGAGATTGCCTGAGGATCCGAGAGGCTTGGAACAAGCTCACAGGTAATTCTCTTAGCCCGGAGTTCTTTTCGGAACAGAATGTTAGCAGCTGGATTTTATCGAATGTGAAGAAAGAGGATAGTTGGAGTGCGACTTTCGCCTACATGGTGTGGTACGTGTGGAAATGTCGCAATTCTTTGGTTTTTGAGAACAAGGATACAGTCAATAGTCTGCACTCGACTGTGGTGAATCAGGTCCGGACTTATTCAGAAGTTAGACGCAATGCTTTGACGTCAAATGCCCAACCACGCCATGTTCATGGACAAGACGCAAGGATCGAGCAGGGCTGGACTCCGCCACCTCCGGGCTGGGTAAAATTGAACGTCGATGGGGTTTCAAAGGGCAATCCAGGACTATCCGGAGGAGGAGGGGTGCTCCGGGATGAAGTAGGAAGGGTGATCCGGGCTTTCACCTTCAAGTGTGGGATTAGTCGTGCACAGACTGCAGAGGCGTGGGCGGCCTATCATGGAGTTAACATGGCGAAACGTCTGGGAATTTCACGGCTATCCTCGAGACCGATTCGACTACCATCAAGAACCTGCTGTGTGGTACCTCGCTGGAACCAAATTCAGATTTCCATCTGATTTCCCAGACCAGGCGCCTAATTGGAGAGCTGATCGGAGAAGTTAAAATTTGCAGAATTCGCAGGGGGGCTAATGCGGTGGCCGACGCATTAGCCAACTGGTCTCTGTCTCTCATGAACTCCTATGCTGAACATGTTCTGTTGCCTAGTAGTATTCCGCTTGATTTTATTACTGTTTTTACTAATGTAAGCTCCATTAGGAGTTAAACTTATGCCTATTTATAATAAATGGCACTAGCCACATCTCAGATCAAAAAAAAAAAAAAAGATTTTTAATTATTTGTTTACAAGAATATATTTTTTCAACATGCTTTCAACACAAATAGCCTTATATTTACTTCTGAATGTTGGTTTATTGTTGGAAATAAACCCACATTCACAACAAATTAGCCGAAACAAACCAAACAAATGTTTGGATAAAGGACTGGAATTTGCAATTGAATCTTGAAGGATTCAAGGAAAGGGATTATCAAGTAGAAATAGGTTTCGGCAAAAGACACTTGTCACTCATTACTCACTTGGTTTACTAAAAAAAACTGATTTTTATTTTTATTTCCCTTTGTTACATCGACACTCATAGTCATAGTGCATTGCTAAGAATAATATGGTCCGCAAGGATTGCAAACAATTATATTATTATCATTACAACTGCATTGAGGAAATGAGTGACACTTAAAAAAACCACGCACTTTAATTCTTTAACAGCTAAAGAATGCAAATAAAAGAGAACATAAGTGTAATTAAATCCCTAAAACGAAAAGGAGAATCAAAAATAGAATGGATAAGTATTGAAAAAGAAAACTCTAAAAAAATGAATCGTAATCTAATTTAAAAATGACTAAACTAGGCGCATCTAGAAGAAAGATTTTCCAAGTTTGTTTCTTATCTTACGCCCTTAGCCATAGGACAGAAAAACAAAATTACTTATTACAATAGTCTTTCTAACTTATTTCAAAATCATAAATCAGATTTTCTAATAAGAAGCCAAATTGAAAAATATTTTCCGAAATACACTCGATTTAGCTATTTTTAAATTAGATTATGAAATTCACTCATTTTTTTTAAGGTTTTTTTTTCCAATAAAGTTTCTCATCCTAAGACCTTAAAACAGCAATAGACAAACCGTTTCAAAATTATCTCCAACATGAATCCAAATTTAGAAATGGAATGGAAAAAACTATCTATTTTTTCCCAAAGACACTTTATTGGGAAGAAATGGAAAAAACGAAACCTGTAAAGAAAAAGAACCTTCGTTGGAAGAAGTCCTCGAAGGGATATTTCAAGATCAAATTCGATGGGTCAAAACTATCCACAGGAGAAGCTGGAGCGGTTTTGCTATTCGAAACCACCATGGTAGCCAAGCTTGTTACGCCTCATGTGGATTTGTTTAGTTGATGGCAAAAGCTTTGACTCTTCATCTAGGATTGGTTACTACTTTAGAGATGGGGATCTTGAAGATTGTAGTGGAAGGAGACAGTCTTTCGGTTATCAACTCAATCAAAGGGAGTTTGAAGTACCATTGGGAGATTGCCTTATCCGCAATGCAATTCATCCAACGATATACAAATCTGCTCCACTCCCGTCTTCTCCTGTCACCCATGTTTTCCAAGAAGTAAACCAAGTGACGACAAAATAGCACATCTCAAACTATGGCAAGTTCACGGGTTGTTTGCTTCTAACCCAGAGCTTCATACTCTCGTCTGAAATGACACTATTAGGCGGTGGATCAACACCTAAAACCTTGCCTTGTTTTTTTTTTTAAAAAGATAAAAAAAAAAGATAAAACCCTTTTTTTACATTAGGATAACCAGTTTGATGTGGGACAAGTACACGTGGCCACGTGGGTGGGCCCTCACACGTGAGGCTTGTATGTAATTAGATGCAGCTTTCAGAACACACTAGTGTTGATGTGCTGCTATTTACTCACAAGTCACAAGCCAAATGATGGAAAGCAACCAGCCAACCAGCTTGATGTAACTTATTCCAACTGTTCATCCTCTACTCCTACAACTACTGCAGTTTTTCATACCACCGACGGTTTCATGATTCCATTGCCTTACCTATGTTCTCTCAAACCCTTGAATAAACAGAATACGGCGAAGAAAAATGTAAATGTAGAGACTTAACCGAATACATCTTACAAGGAGCGGATAATGTATAAGCCGATAAGCCAAACAGGCCCGTGTCGTTGGCTGCTCCATAGCCATTCATTCAGCTCTGCAGACAAGGAAATCGTATCTTACCTGTGGAAAAATAGTTGGGACTGTATGCATTAATCAGTCAAGTTGATGTTCATGACAATATGTAATTATCAGACAGTTGATTCATTCTCCAATTCCAACAGGATTGGGCAAAACAGCAGTTACAGTTACAGCAGCAATCATAGTTTGTGCTTTTAACAGAATTTTGTGTCGGCAGACTTGGAAGTTATTGATTCGTTAGCAGCTCACCTTGAGCAAAAGCCTTACAGGATAGGGCTTTTTTTTAACCTCTTGCAACAATGACGGTTTGAACTATGAAGCTTGAATTCTTCGGCATTTTGAGTTACGTTTTGTCACTAAGTTTGACTGCAACTGGTTCAGAACAGTAGGGGCAATTTCCAAAGAGAACATCGTAGGACCTGCAAAATGACCAGAGGGATTCACATCGAGCCGCTGAAGGTCAATTCAGAACTTTATTTTTTAGGCATCATGGATAAAAAGTAATGGACATGCATAAGTGGTGATAAAAGAAAAATAATAATAATTGATGGGGTATTATGAACTCTAAACAATAGGAAAATGACACTTCGTTATTTTCTAGGACAATGAAACTTCTTTGTTTTCAACTTGTGTTAGAACAATGGACCACTTATATTGTTTTCCACACACCATATAATAAACATTGCATCAAAGCAAGTCTATTTGACGCAATTTGCTGACTCCTAATAAAGAGATTATTTGCGCTGATGAGGAACTCGTTACTTATAAGCGGTTTGCGCCGAATAGAATATTTAACAAAAAAAAAAACAAGCATATTTATAATATTTACTGATAAGAAGCATAGAACCATCAAATGTTTATTACTACTATTACTAATTTACTACTACTAAGGTTAACAGTCCTTCCTGTTGGGCAGTGTCATAAAAGTTCATCAGATATTTTATACTTCCAGGAGTACCACAAGAAGATCAACAATAAGTTGCAGGTACCCACTTAAAGCTAAATAAGCGGGAAGTTCCAAATATGTACCGTCTAGTTGTCGTAATGGACTGCAACCAATCCCCAAGGCATATGCTGTGGAAAGCTCTGCTGCAGTTGGTATTCTCACACGTATAGTCAGTTCGGCTTCCACTCTTAACTCCAAATCCTTCATCTACAACAACCAAAAAAAAGAGAGAGAAATATGGAAAAGGAAAACATTACATGAGATTTATTTGGAAGGTACTTGAGATTCTACCAGTAGGAAGACATTGAGCATAGCAGATTCCACATTCGGAAAGTTGGTCTCCTTGGGCATCTGGGGGTCCTGGAACTTGAATTTCCAGCATGCTTCTAAAATTTTCAGTCAGATTTTTCTCTCTTGACCTAAACATGAAGATGCACTTTCTGAATACTTCATATTCGTAAAGATGCGTAACCAATCCAACGTTTCCAACATAGATAAAATAATGGGGCTGCATTTTTCTAGAAAACATGGTTTGGATGTCTATAGAAATTTTATACAATGTTATATCATCACTTCTTACATGGATGGCTATATAAACCCAAGTACTTCGCAACTACACATGCAAAAGAAAGCCAACATATCAGTTGGTATGACTAATGAGTAACAGAAAATACACTCTTGATATGTTAAGAAACTAACAGACTTCATGCAAAGCAAATTAGTTGAAACTACTATTTGATAAATGGTAGAGCACACAAAATATGACTTTTGGCCTACCTGTTCATCACTAAGAGATTTTTACAGTATTGAGGGTCATTTGGTTGAAATAAGGAAATTAAAAAGGAAAAGGGACTAGTGTATTTCTCAACAAGGTTAGTATATCATGATTATAGGTGTAGACAGTGCTTTATTTTATCATATATTCTGATAGTTTGTTATTTCCAACAACGTGAATATTGAAATGCATGAATCACATTAACAACATAAGATACTAAATTCACAAATTCTACAAATTCATGGATCCTTTCCTTTACCAGTAAACAATTTCTAACCCAAAGCTGCAAACACTCAAGTAACACAGGCTATCAAACTTGCAAGGAACTGAAACACATCATCAGCACCAGTGTTTAAAATAGCTAGAGGCGATGAAAAGCGATGGGACCTACCTAGTGCTATAGCGCGCCTTAGAGGCAAAGGCGGTCGTTTTTCCATAAATAATGTAAAAATACTTTAAACTTTTGTAACTTTCAAATTTAATAGTATAAAATATGTTCATGATGAAATAAAGCCCAATTGAAAGCTTAATAATATAATAAAACCAAGTCTAAAGTATCATAGATGTCTAAAACATAAGAGATTAGAGAAAAGAAAGACTTCAAGTGGAATGGGTTGGAATGGTGGATGGTTAGGAAGTTGTTCAAACGAAGTCATCAAGGTCATCTTCATCATCTTCTTGCTCAATGTTGGGACAAGGAACGAAGTCCCAATCATCTTCATCAACACACTTGTATCCTTCGTCGTCCTCCTCCTCCTCTTCTTGTGATCTCAGCTGCTGGGTCTGTGAGCAGCAGCGAAGAGGGGAGAAGGATTGAGAATGGGGAGAAGTAGATTGGAAGGTGTGGGCGAAGAAGGGAGGAATCAGATGTGTAGAGGAATTGAGGAGGGCTGATCATATTTATTGAAAAAGGGAAAGGATAAACAATGACATAGAAAATAAAATCTTCAAATTTTTTTGAAATATATTTTTCCAAAACTAAAGATATGAAAAGATTTTATAGTTAAAAAAACTGGAAAGTAATTGATCTTGTGAAATCTGCATAGAATATGGAAAAGCAATAAATAGCGCGCGATAGCGTGCCTTGTGCCATAGGCGCGCCTCGAGCGCTTCTGGGTTGCCATTCCACTCTATGGGCGCCTTTGTCAAGGCAGGCGGTGGGAGGTCCATAAGTTGCTATAGCGAGCTATAGCGCGCTATAGCACCGCCTTTTTAAACACTGGTACATGCTAAAAGAAAACTACAGATATTCTTAGTGGTTAATCAAATTTTTTCCCTGAATGATTTCCAGCAAACCAAGTAAAACTTAATAAACCAGTCAACATTAAAAGAATTTGCAATTTGTTGAAAATAACATTGTATGGAGTGTATGCTATCCCTAAACAAAAGGTAAACTAGTCCCTAAGGGCCAAACCAAAATGTTCAAAATGGCATTGAATGCCACTATTAACTACAAAACAGTACATAATAAAGTATTCCACTAGATTCACCATAAACCAATGAAAGAAACAATTTGACTTCCATGGAGTAGCATAACATATACCATTTTTTGCTGTTTCTCTTCCACCTTTTCATCAATGTGTTAACAAGTGAATCAGGACCCATAAAACGAAAACTGAAAAAGAAGAATAAGAAAAATCAGTCTCGGCATAGACAGTGTTTGCAATATTTAGGAATTTAAGTTAGACAATTCATTACTCTGGTGAAGATGTCAGGTTAGTGGGATCTATATACAGCATCACAAAACAACCATTTCCTGAAAAATAGAACATAAACTTTAGTACTATTATATAGTGTAGAACACTACTGAGAAACTTCAAGAGCTACTTAATTGAACCTAGATTAATTTGACGATATGTTGTTGCATGAGACTGCCATTGGGGCCCGACAACCCAGAGGAATTTGTCAATAGTATCCAAAACATCCCATAATTCCTGGAGCTTCTCTAGATGCTAGTTACAGCAAGCCGATCGTTTTTAGTAACAACAGAACACCCAAGGATAAAAAATGTTAGTAAATTACATGAAGAACTGCTTCCTTGTTCAAGTGGAAATACCTTCTGAAATTGCTGTATAACATCTTTCAGTCTTGAACTTGCTGACCATTTCAAATCACATATGTAAGGAACATCCTGCAAAGAGAGCCTAAACAACAACCCAACTACGAAAAGAACAAATCAACCACAAAGTTGAAGGAAACTAACAGCTGCAATTGAAGGAGGGCACTCGGGATATGATTTATGCAGCTGGATTTCCAGTATATGCACTCTTTCATTCTTATCCCTGGAGTGGAAGAAACAGAAAACCTGAGTGAAACATTTTGTGGTGGCATCTTACCCTTTACAACAAAATCAGAAAATACTTCCAAAAATATTTCATGCATTTGGTTGCATCTTCATTGGGGAGCACAGCAAACATCCGTGAATATTTTAATGGAGCATATCAGGGTAATTCAAAGATTCCTAGAAAAAGTCAGGGTGGCACATATCCTACGAATGAAACATCAAAGCTGCAGATATTTCCTGAACAGATTGTTGTTGTATGTTAGATAGCTCTACAAGATGCACAAGACAACTATCCCCATAAGGCTATGCAGAAACAACCAACCACAACCGTAAATACTAGAGAACAATGTGGTGATTATTCTCTTTGCTCTGGGAGTTTTAATAGTTCTATTACATGAAGGCAATGAGAACAAAAATGGAGGGGGAAAACATTAATGATAGAATCATACAGAATGCGAAAGCTAAGGAATGATAAGCTGTCGTTTGACCTCACGAGATGCTCCCATCCGATCTCTTCAATCTGCAAAAACCAAATGAGCAATAGTGTATTGCTTAACAAAGATACTTACAAAAGCATTTCACACAGAATTTCACATCTATCCTTCTCGCCTCCCTTCCTACGAGAAATCACATGATAGCTCAAAAGCTAAGAGAAAGATGGGCTTGCATATCTTAAAATTATCATATACTTGCATGACAAAATGCATCCAACAAAAGGATACACTACAATCATCATCTAAAACTGGCAAATATAATCATGCAATGAATCTTAGAAACAAAGGGGTATGACATTTTTCTTCCTCTTGTGCCACCCAACACCTAACAGAATGCACATGATGGCTCAGCGAAAGATGAGTTACAGATTTTACAGAGATCGACAATCAGATGATTAAACACATCTGACAAATTGGCACAGCACAAAATTATCAAAAATTGCTGAGAAGACTTGATTCACGTACTTTCTACAATGAAGATAAGACATTCTTGATGCATATATCTGCTTTCATATTAGACAGACTATAAAAATAGTAAAATACTACAATCACAGATCATTACATCAACAATGATGAAAACCTAAGAAACAAGGGCATAAAAAATTTGGCACCTCCGAGTACACCACTCTACAAAAGGATGAAACCCCAGCTAGCTCTCTACATCTAGACTGCGTGCTTTCCTGCAACAGATACACACAGATGAGAACTCTAAAAGCCCGTTTGGTAATATTCCTGTGGAATCGGGAACCGGAATCACGAACAAATTCAACACTATATGAAACCTCAAATAGAACAACACGATACGAAAGGAAGGTAACGTTCTGAGTAATTTGACAGGCTAAATTCCAAAGTTAATTTGTCTTCGAGACATCCACAAACGAATTAGGATTTCGAACAAACCTAATTTGTTTCATTTGCAGAAATGCAAAGCGTAAGAACTATGGAGATTAGCGAGGATGAGAAGTTTATGCTCGGAATCTTACCACGCAGAAATCCATGGGCGAGATTTCAGAGGAGCGCTAACTCTTCGTCTCCTCCTTCCCGCCCGCGTTGGTCTCTTCTCGCTCGCGCGTTGCTCCTGTAATGGCGCTCTCGACACCCAAAAATCCAAAACAGTGGGGCAACACTGGAGGCTTGTTTTGGGTCTCTCAAGGGTCCATAGTTAATGGGCCGGCCCATTTTATACATTTTGAAAGAAATTATTTTCCCATTTTTCATTTTAATGAAAAAACTAATCCATGTATTAACTTACTAATAAATCTTCATATTAAAAAGTCTTTGAAAATTTTCAAAGTAACAAGTAAAGAGAGTTGGTGAGGGAAATTAAAAAAAAATATCAATCCACACAAATATGCAATATTTAGTAACAAATCTTATGGAGTAAAATTCATTTACCTCGTACATATATAATTCTATAAGATACTATGGAGTAATATTTATTGGAGGCTATGCTAGTTCGCGATTGAGTTCCAATTTGAAGTTTTCATTTTTATTTTTTATGGATTTTTTTTAATTATGTAAAAATTTGATGCACTGGACCGGCCCGGTGGGTTGTGATGTCAAAAAAATGGGCGACGGCAAACCGTCAAATAAGCTACAAATATAAAATTAACCACATCAAGGCAAAATCATCAAATTACAAAGGTACAATTGAAGGCGACGACTAGCATAAATGATGAAAGAGCAGGAGCAGTGTCCGACAAGTCATTTGTCAGTTGGTAGAGGCAATACAGGGAATCCTTGAGGAATTAAGTGGAAACCTTATATTTGGATTCTGTCAACGGGCCTTCAGGTTTCGATCACGTCCACGACCTTTCGCGCGTCGACAAATAAGAAGGAACACCGCATAAAATACTGCTAGTTAGACCTCGAAACCAAACAACCATACCACCAAGCAACTCGACAACAAGCCCGAAATTAGGATCCAATCCTGATTTTCGCTTCTTCTTTTTTTCTTCTTTTCCTTTGCTTTGGGCACAAGCCAAAAGAAACTTGGGTCCAAATAACCCGAAGCTTGGGTCCGAAGGACTTACACCCGGGTCAAGCCAAGCCCGTAAACTAGTCAACCAAAGCCAAAATATAGGTCAAGACCATAGGTATCGGGCCAAACTTGGCCCAAAAGATGACCTTGGGGCCCAAGGCAAGCGAGAAATGCCAGTCCAAGCGGTAATGCCAAACAACTGAAGCGTCGGCGACGCTAGACACAGAATAGAAGTCGGTGACATGAGGGAAGCGGGCACGCAGGAGCAAAGCCGAGAATACTGATCTACAAGAGCCCCAACCCAATTTCACAAGAGGGGTTAGTCTCTATACCCCATGAATTGAAGAACCCAACCGAACGGAGGAGGAACGTGATTGCAGGGAGGATGACGAAGACGAGTCAGGAACGTCCGAACGTCGTCGTCGGAATCAAGCCTCACATGGCCCATGTTTGCACAAAGCGGGGGTGGGAGCAGCCGACAGAGAAGGCAAGGAGAACACGGAGAAAAAACGCCAACCCCCGCAACACCAACGAAAGGCGAAACACACAAAACTGGATCCGAAATTAGATTTGTGAGGTTGATTTAGCCTAGGATGTATTTTTTTGAGGGGGGTTTAGGCCATGGTTCACAAGGAACCAAGGTTGAAGAAAAAAGGATGTTCAAAGAGAGTTTCTCTCTCCTACACCTATTGTCCTAACTTTACTCGTGTATTTTCCTTCTTGATACTTTATCCGTTCAACAAAATATGTTATTTACTATTTATACGCATTTTTTTTAAGATAATATAAGTTATATAAAATATCCATTTTTTTAATTTTTACAAAACAATTTATGTACAATATTGTTTTCAAAATATATTAAAACATTAATATTTTATATGGTATTTTATTATTCTAAAAACCATATATGAAGTGTAAATGATAAGTTTTTGACAAATAGATAAAGTATTATTTGTACTTTATATTTATTTTTATAATGATTTTATTGTTATATATCGATCTTCCAACATATCGAATTCTTTTTAAAAATAAAAAAGATGTTGCTGTACCGCCATTAGCGAGCAAACCGACAGCAATTTGGGCAGATTGAAGGGGAATGTTTTCTTTCTTTCACCCCAATCTTAATTAATGGAAAAGGTAATTACTAATGATAATATTAATATTAAAAAAAAATTAATGGATTTAGTCATCCTTTTTGTCTTTGTTTTCAAAATCAGGCACCACCAGATCGGATCATTAATCATCACCGTCGTAATTTGTCTTACTGTGTAAAGCAATTCTAATTTAAAATAATGGGGGTTAGGAATATGATTAAGTTTCGTGATTGATGATTGGATTGACGGAGCCTCATCATCACCTTTGTTTCCCTTTCTGCTCCAATTTACAGACAAATAATTAGCTACTGTAGTTTAAAGTTTTAAACACAAGGTCAAATTAATGTAGCTATATATACAAATCTATCTATGGACTAGGAGTATCTAGATTTATACTATCTGAACTGCCAACCGGATCGGGTCGGGTGGGTTAGGTTCCATAATTTTGGATCGGATTAGTTTTTAGTTAAAAATCTAAATCATTATTGACTTTATTTTCTTCGTCTATTGTTTTTGGGTCGACACTAATAATGGTAGTTAAGTCCATATATTATTAATTGTTTTTTTTTGTGTGTTTAATAAGTTAATACAATATAGAAACTTCACATTAATACTATGTCAAAGTTCAACACAATAATATATTTACTATTCTTTTCGTCTCAAAATATTATTTTTTAAATATTTTTTAATATATTCATACTCATTAGAATTAGTATAAAATTATTTTAGTCAAGCCTTACTAGCTTAGTTAGTAAGGATGACGTATAGTGACCAGTAGGTCACGAGGTCGAATCCCCCCTCCCCCGTATTGTAATGGGCCTAGCCGCCTAGTGCCTACCTATGAACAAAAAAAGTAATATAAAATTATTTTAGAAAATTAATTAAAAAATTGTTAATATTTTCTATAGTTTTTAACTCCTAAAAAAACGTATAAAAAAGCCAAAGGACATGTATTTTTCGTACGAAGGGAGTAATATTTATGGTTAACTGGGGACCTACTTGACCATCCCTGAACCTAAGGGTAGTACCCAAACATCCCTGGTTCGAACTCCGGATGACCGTTCTTTATTTACCAAATTCAACGAGTAATATTTAATTTTAAAAAAATGTGTTAAAAAGTTAAACAGCCTATATTTTAAGACAGAAGGAGTATAATAATCGACTTTTTGGGAAATGAACTAATGAATCTAAAACAATGAGTTAACTTTGATTCTTCCCAAGGAAATGATTTGAGCAAGAACAAGTCTTTTTTTTTAAAAATCAAATGCATTGAGTGACCGTGTGATTAAGGTTGATTTGTATTGACCGTTGTTTAGAAACTTCATCCCAATTGGAATTGACCAAGTCACTTGACCCTCAAAATACCTAATTTACCCTCTTCACTCTCATAGGAGATCCAAAACATGAATGTGTTTTGTGTGTAGTTTTCAAAGATTGATTCTTTCTTACAAGGTCGAAGTGGAGGGTGACCAATGCAGTGAGGGTGTGGTGGGAAATGATATCATGAATGAAGCAATTTAAAGCACTATGTATAAGTCATAAAAAGGATAGAGTAAGCTTCTAGGAAGCTTCGTCGCATCTTATCATTTGAATCTCATTCGCATAGTAATGTGATGTATGTGTGTCATTGTGTGTTACCGCACCGTATCATTATATTTTTCATCAACATGATTCGTGAAAAGCGTCCCCATTTGGTTGTTTGTGCACGAATATGTCAAAATCATCATCCTAATTGGAGGTTCGGTAAGGTAAGGAGGAGAGTCATGAATTTTAGAGGATAAGTCTGCAAAATTGAAAAGTACTTCATTCGTTTTTTTTTTTTTAAAAAAAATCAAGATGCTTGTCGGAAATTCAGCTGATAATGTTAGATAATAAAACTTTTTTTTTTGAGGATGAGAGAATTCTCGTCACGTGTTCCGGTCAGCGAATATGACAGCAGATAAGGTTGCACACCTTTGTCGTTTTGCTGGGACAGTTGACATCGATACACGACGATCCGGATCTTCGTGACCCCATCCATATGGATCCTATCCAATAAGTACTCTATTTATCCGAATTTTTCCTCTTAAAAAAAATTCTTGTAATTTTTTAGTAAAAAGTTATGCATCTTGAGCTACTCAAACAAAAATGATCAGACGGTAAAATCTTATTTTCCTTCGTTTTTTCTTGGGTTGGGGTGGGATTGGTCAAATCAACTCCGCCCTTTTCGCTCTGACTAGAGGTTGTTAAGGTTCAGTTCCAAACTAGGAACCAACGTTTGAAATCGGAGGATGGTTCCCTTCCCATTTAAGGTTATGTGGTTGGGGTTTTACAAAAATTATAACCTCAATCAACAATAAGGGCATATCTCCATTAGGGCTAGAGGTGGTCATCGCCCCTCCCTTCCCTCTCAAGGCAAAAATAAAATTCCATATATTTTTTTTTCCTCATTAATAGATTCAATTTTATATATTATAAGCTTCAATCTAGAGCTATAGTAAAAAGTTATGCATGTATATTTGAAGATAAAACACACACAAATCACTTCAAATTATATAATTTGCCAAACCAGGATGCTTATATCTTTTGTTAAACTTCATACTACTCTGTATAATTAAAACCAAGACCTTCGAATCAACAAACATTTACCATGTCTTATTTCCAGAATTCCAGCCTTATATTGATTGAAAACTTAAAATCAATAAGTTATATTGAAATATTTTTTAACCCTTCAAATTATGACACATATTTTTTAGGCGACGATTAAATGTATGTTAATTAGTGACCTGAGTGTCAAATTGTCAATATGGCGTAGTGGCATGAGAACCATTTCGAAATGACTCACTGAAAAGAACTTACGGGTAGTATTCAAAGGTCTCCAGTTCGAACCCAAATATGACCGCTCTTTATTTACAAATTTAAGGCGTAGTGGCATGAGCTCACCCCTAGCTTAGCTTCAACGTTGATTTAGTATTATTCAACCTCGGCTAGCCCTCAAGCGTGACTGTGTGAGTCGATCATGGATTGAGCTACGAGATCGCCTTTTTCTTTTCTTAATTTTCTCACTCACCGATAATTAACAATCAATGTTTAATTTTTATACATGTAAGTAGAGCTGGCAAGTCGGTCGTTCGGGTCAGACTTGCTCGGGTCGGGTCACTAACGGTTCGGTCAGTTCGGGTAAAATTTATGGTCGGGTATTGGTCGAGTCGGGTTCGGTCATAATGAATTTTAGATTAGTCGGGTTTCGGGTTAAATCGGGTCATGTCCATTCGAGTTCAGGTCAAAGCGGGTCAGGCTCACTCGGGTTTCGGGTCAAGAGGCGGGTCAGTCTCATTTGAGTTTCGAATCAAAGTGGGTATAGTTTGTTTGAGTTTTCGGTCGAATCATATTCGACCCGTTTGGATAATTAGGTTGATTGTGACTCGGTTGAATACTTAAATGTGTAATTTACTTAAAATAAATGATTTTGACTCGGTTGAATACTTGAATATGTAATTTTGACTCGGTTGAATACACTCATTGTCATTGACTAATCGATTGCCGATCGATTTTCAAAAAAGTCATAATCGGAAATTCGGTATTCGGCAACATCGTTCTTTTTTAAACATTTTTAAACCAATTTGATCGGTGCTATAATTAAATCAAATTAATTGTAAGATTTAACCTTATTTTAACTAGCAAGTTGCAAATGGGTTTATTTGTGGTTTGACTATATCATTGGCCCATTTCATTTTTAGCTTTTGACCCATTAGGTTTTTTTTATATTATTATTATTATTAGTTTTTAACAAATCTAGATATAAATAATTAATTCTATCAAAATATAATAATATAGAGTCGAGTCGGGTTCAGAGTCGGGTCGGGTTTAGAGTCGGGTCGGGTTTGGGTCGGGTTGGATTTGTCTGTGTTCGGGTCTGTTTCGAGTCGGGTCAGGGTCGGGTCGGACTCGGGTTCGGGTTACGGATGACTCCAGATTTTTGGGTTTCGGTCGGGTTCGGGTGAGTCGGGTCGGGTCGGATTTTGCCAGCTCTACAGGTAAGGATTTGGATAGATTGAAGTAGGGTTATTATTTGACCGAATGAGTCGAGTATTGCGTGTTTATATTCAGCTCGTTTAAAAACAAATCGAGCTCGAGCCGAACCTAAATTGAATTAGGCCCGAGCTTTAAATTGTGTTCATACTCGACTCGTTTAGGAAATAAACGGTTCGAACCGAGATTTTTTCGAGCATTAAGCAGCCTAGCTATTTGCTTACACCGTAGTAATTTAAATGAAGTTTTAGAAATTTCACAAAATTCAAGCTATTTGAAATTAAATCGAGCAAGTCGAGCTTTGAACCGAACTTAACAATGTGCTAATAGTCAGCTTGTTTAAAAGATGAACGAGTTCGAGTCAAGCTTTTATCGAGTCAAGTCCGAGCCGAGCTCGAACTACTCGACTCATATAACACCCCTAGACCTGAGCTAGTTCCTGCTAAACTACCACCCAATGTATGAATCAGTGTGTTTTTGATTTTTTTATTAGGAAAAAATTCGAGGCCAGACATACATGAATCTCGAAGTCCGACAAGTCGGCAGACGGATAACCGTCTAATACAAACATAAAATACAAAGAAGGTGCAAAGAATAGGTCGGAATACTACAAAAGCGAAACAAAACGTGACTAAACCGAACAAGACGAGGACGTAGACGAAAGACGAAGCCAAGCATAGCCTTAAAGCAGCACCGTAGGCGAGTGGCACATCAGGAGTCACCTATGGGCAGTGAAGACGAACCTCCAAGGAACCATTCTTCCGGAGAAAGGAGACGCCTCGATACACACCACCACGACCCCAACCTATCCCAACTCGACTGCCAGAACCCCATGAAACGGAGAAGAAAATCTCGTCACGCCAAACGTAGAGCTACACAAAGCCTGAGCCAAACGCACCAGAAACCCAATCGGGAATTACGCAAACCCCACTGTGAAAATTTTATTTTACCAGCAGGGGTTATTTATATATATAAATACAAAGGTATATATATATATATGTATATATATATATTATTTTTATTTTATATTATTTTTCTCATTCGGGCTCCTTTGAACCCAATAGACAGTCTGCAGCTACCAAAGGGAAAGATGCATAGGTAAGCCGACACACATTGAAACACCGCCAACCTAGAGACGATGGAGGCGAAGATGGGGAAGCGGCAGCCATCGAAAGAACCGACAAGCCCCATGGCGGAAAACACCGCTGGAACAGCCCAAGCGACCGCCACCGAGAAGACGAGCGGGAGGGAAGAAAGAGCGGGAGGGAGGGAAGACCAAGGGGAGAGGACGAGCCCAGGCAGCCACCGAGAAGGGTTTTCGGGGTGAGAGAAACGTGGCACCAAAGAGGACCGAGATTCATAGCGGGTGCTAGAGCCGGGGCCGAAACGCCCGCATCAGCCAACCGTTCGCCGTGGAGGGAGTCGAAACCCAGAGCGGCGTCGGAACCAGGTCCGAACCCGACAACGACGGCGAACCAGTATGAACGGGGCCAGAAAACCAGTGAAGAGGAGGACGAGAGGGCAATAAGTGCCACCCGTCACCACTGAAATAAGTCAGACAGACAAAGACGACGGAATATGAACAGTAAAAGCCGATGCAGTAGGGTCGATGGATCAGGGCAAATCGTAGAGAATCCACCCGAAAACCAAACCAAAGGTAAGGAGGGCGGAGATTTTCCACAAGTCAGACTGGCAAAAACAGATTTGGGGGAAGGAGATATACACCGGTGGAAACCCCAAATCAAATTTATAAGATTTGAGCGAGAAAACAGAGCTTGATTTCCTGGGCAAATGTTACAATTGGTAACCCACAGGAGTTGTGAAAAACCAGGAGATACTTTGCCACCCGGAAGAAAGGAAGAGGGAGGTGAAGACCGAGGGCAGGCCCGCTGACCAAGGTCCGGCGAGACGAGTTTCTGACCTCCGAAGAGGTGTTCGTAACCTTCGAAGAGGGGTTTGTAGCCTCCGAAGAGGGGTTCCGGACACAATAAACCGGAGTAGACGGAGCCAAGCAGCGTACGCCGGAAAGGTTGGACCCAATTGGTGTCGGCTCGAGAGGAGGGAGCTTTTCCTAATAGCCCATGCGCTTGTAGTGTGTTTTCGAATTTTTTTTTTCGAATTGAATAGTAGAAACAAATATTTTCTCTTTAATTTAATAAGATTAAAATAATTGGAAATAATATTGATGTCACTACTCGCGTAGCTTGACGGTTTGCAACAACCCAAAAAAGGAGTAGTTGACGGTTGGGGTTATATTCATATAGTCCGCATTTGAAATTACCATAAATATGAGGAAATCTCTTTCATTTCATTTTTTTCCCTTATTTGAAAGTCAAAAGTAATTAATTAAATTAGACAAAAATATAATGCAATCAAGACGTACAGTGATAATAATTTCCATTAAGGCAGCTTTGCGTGTATAAGGGAACAAACTTGTCAATTGTGAAGTCAATTTTATTATCAATTTCTACTGAAAATACTTTGAAAATTAAGGTTCAAAGTCATATAAACATGGTCTCATTTCATTTTACCCTCAACCGGGGGTTGGACTAAAATTAGCTTAATTCCATATTCAACCCCAATCATATTATGACTTATTATAATCAATTGTCTTCACACCCCCTCCATTTTAATTAATTATTTCCTTAATTCATTTTGAGGGTTTTCGATTAATTAACACTGAAAAACTCTAGACGGTTCTACCTAGCAACTAGGTGGGATCTAGCATAAATTAGGGATTTCATTTGGGCTTATTCATATTCAGTTCACTTAGGATATATGAACTAGCTCGAGCCATGACTAAATTTTGATCGAGCTTAAAATTGTGCTCATACTAAGCTCGTTTAGGAAATAAATGAGTTTTAGCTGAGCTTTTTTTGAGTTTTAAGCAGTTTTACTTGCTCATTGTACAAGAAAGTTTTAGAAATTTCATAAAATTCGAGTTATTCGAGTTTAATTCGAACGAGTCGAGCTTTGCACTGAGTTTAAAAATGTGCTCATACTCGGCTCGTTTAGAAAATGAACGAGCTCGAACCAAACTTAAAAGCGTGGATCGATTAAATAACGTCGAGTACTTAAAATGTTATACATTCGCTTGGACTTTATAATTATAATAATAAGAAAAAATATGATTTGGATAACAAAGATGACCCCAACTATTAAATAATTAAAGATGTTGTCCAACACCAAGTGTCCACACGGTCCATTGTATAATTTTACAAATTCAATGAACCAAACTTGGTACCTTATCATCCTTTATATATATATATATATATATATATATATATATATATATATATATATATATATATATATATATATATATATATATATATATATATATATATATATATATATATATATATATATATATATATATATATATATATTCAATGTAGATAAATCTCTATACGTATAGTTTTTATTAATAAAATCTTTAATTTAATAAATAAATATATAATTTTTTATTACTTTTTTATCTATTATTTTATTTTTAAAAAAATGGAGTGGATAGTGTACTGGAGCGGACCCCAACCCGTTGCTTACCCACATATTTATATCAATTTTCTGATACGAAGAATGGGTATTAATTTCAACAACATTATATTATATTAATAAAACATAAATAAAATTCTCATGAAAACTACTAAAATAGTACTTCATTTAATAACATTTTGTATACATACATTCACATGGTATACCCCCCACCGTCACTACATAGTACATACATACATATAAGAGTTTATTATCTCTTGTTTCTTTTTTCCATCCTTACAAAATAAAGGAAAAAACTTGTTACCTTCATAAATGAACCAACTAAAAAAAAGGAATTACTAAGTAGCTAAATACATTGAAATTCACATTAACATCTAGAAATTAAATCTACCCATAAATATGGACCAAAACATATGAAAGCCACAACAAGTCAAAATAAATATGCATATGGGTCGTCCTCGTCCTCGATCATTATCAGTTAATTAAATTAAAATACAAAAAACCTCTCAACGTACATCTAAAGGATTAACGCCGACGTAGTTCGCCACCTACGGTGGTGGTGGTGGAGGCGG
Source organism: Persicaria maculosa (assembly GCA_963922045.1). Classification (NCBI taxonomy): domain Eukaryota; kingdom Viridiplantae; phylum Streptophyta; class Magnoliopsida; order Caryophyllales; family Polygonaceae; genus Persicaria; species Persicaria maculosa. The sequence continues at coordinate 71,857,038 of OY998254.1, forward strand.
CGCCAGAAGTTCTTTCACACGATGGACATATAGTGAGGGTGGCGGCTGGTAGCTGCATGTAGAACTGCTGCTGAGCCGCCGTCCCCACCTTGATAGCTCTTAGCTCTTGAACCTCCTTCTGGAGTCGTCGATTCTCATTCGTTAGAGACTCGCACCACTTCTTTAGCAACTCGCAATCCACCTCCGTTTGCTTGAATTTTGTTCTGTATATTCGATTGATCGAAACCCGATTAAAATCCAAAAAAAAAAAAGTGAGTCATCACTGATTTTGAAAATAAATAATAAATTATTTAAATACCTTGCTCGTCGGTTTTGGAACCAAACCTCGACTTGTCTTGGCCTAAGATTCAACTGATTAGCCAATGCTAATTTTTGCTTCTGAAATAAATAAATAAAAATATATATTAAAATTAAAATTCACCTTTTAACATAAAAAATTTAAAATAAAATAAAATAAAAATAATTAGTACCGGATTGAGAGTATTATGGAGCTTGAAGCTGTCTTCCAAGAGAGCAGATTGATCTTTAGTAAGCCGAAGCTTCTTCCTGACGTTACCGCGAGCGCCGCCGCCGATCTCCTCGTCGTCGTCGTCGCTGGCCGCGGCAGACTTCGACGAGTGGTTTCGGTCCACCTCTTCACTGGCGGTGGCGGAGGCGGCGGGGACGGGAGGGTCCCTCTCGCGGCGTTTGGAGCCGTTGGAGAGGGAGGAGACGCCGCTGTGGGGGGACGCGGCGTGGTGGTTTCGAGGAGGAGGAGGAGGAGGTGTAGTAGTAGTGGCGGTGGCTTTGTCGTCGGCGGCGGCGGAGAGGCTGAGCGTGAGCGAGAGGCTGAAATCGGAATCGGGATCGGGAGGGGGAGGGCGGGGATTCCGGGCGGCGGTTGGTGGGAAGCCGAGATTGAGGGAGAGGGCGGGATCGAAATTGGGAGAACTCATCATATGATATGATCGATTGATCGATGTTGTGAGAGAGAGGGGAATAAGGAGAGAGATGTGATGAAATGGAGATTTTATTTATGGAGAAAGGAAGGTGGGTGATTTGGTAATTATATTACTTTGTATTTATTTATTTATTTATTTATTTATTTATATTCAAACATTTTATTTGGGTTTGGATTTTATAGGAAAAGTAAAACTTAATTTTCAGGAGAAAAAGAGAATCCGGACCTTTGGAAATAGGAAAACTATGCCTTTCAACCAAAAAGGGAAAAGTAAATTAAGAAAATTAGGAAACTTCTCCTCTCCCTCCTATTTTTTTTTTTCTTTTAATTGAAAGTTCCTTCAAGTTGATAATTGAATAAATAGGTATGAGAATGTAGATTGGAAAGACAAAAATAAAGGAGAAAATAAAATATTTGCTATGGAAGATAAAATGTTGTAGAGAAAATAGCATTCAATATACCAAAAAAATGGGTTGTTTGCAAAAATAACATGTCGGACCCAATTTGGCAAAAGTGACAAATTAGCCAATTTTTTGGCAAAAATAACCGGTTTCCACAACCTCCTCTTGCCGGTTAAACCTCTCTCCTTAGCCTTTGCACAAATCAAGCCTCAAATCTCAATCTCTTTCCCCTCACCGGAATCTCAATTACCTTCGTCGTCGCTTCCAAATCCGGCAACACTAGACGTCGATTCCAGATCCGGCGACACTAGACGTTGCGAATAGAGACAACGTCGACACTCTTGCTCGGAGCGCCATTGCCTTCAAGGTCTCCTAGTTGATACTCGTTAGACCCCACGATTTCAACGCCTTTGGAAGCCATTGCTCCACTTCTCACCTCCACTTTCGCCACTTCCACTCGCTCCTCGACGCCCGCAACTACCTCAAGGTCGTACTTTTAGGGTTTTTATTTTTTTTCTGAATTATAATTAACGTGTTAGACCACTCTAGGGTTTTGATTTTGTCCTAATTGATGTACTATTGGATTTTCTGAAGCTTGATTTTCTGTCCTTTTTGCGTTTCAGGAGAAACATTGTGATATCTGTGGAGTGGAGATCATAGATAACGCAATTGCTGTCAATGCGCATCCCTTCACAAAGAGTACTGCTTTTCTTCTCGGCAACGAGGTTTGATTTTCTCGATTTGAAGCCTTATATAATTATTCAATGGTTATAGCATATCATCTGCGATTGTTGTTGAGGCTTAAAGGGGGATCATCCATTTTTTTTGTTTATTATGGTTACTCCGTTTTATTGCATACTTTCCCAATTTACATGTTCATGAGTGATAGTGGTACTGGTTTGAATGTGGCTATCCCGTCCTATCTATGAGGGTCAATATCTTGATATATAGATATCAATACCAAACGAGCCCTAAGTGGAGAAGAAATAATGGACACATAATTAGAAAATGAGATATTGAAGAAGGATTTAACATTTAGCCGGTTGTTAAATAATCAAGGAGCACTTCTGCATCAGTTTTGTGCATACAACAGCTAGCTACTCCATAATTTTTTGGTCTTATGATACATTAACTTGGAAGTATTTCATGATAAGGATACTTGACTTAATCATCAATGGGGAGCCAGAAGAGCTAGAAAAGAAAATTCTTAAATGCCACTAGCTATTTTTGTTATAGATACATATATTCATTTCGTTAAATATTTTGAAAGATCATTCTGTTTTTGGATCTACCATTTTTTTAAAAAGAATTTGCAAGTGGGTATTTGGAGATGCACAACTCTATCTCTATTTAGTTTCATTTGATTATGATGACAGTTAAAAGTCTTATGTACTTGGATGTTTAAATTATTGGGAGACTTCTTCATTGAGGGAAAAAAAAAAGTTTTTTGTTGTTAGATGTCATTTGTAGAGATTCGTTTAGACTGGAAGTATTTATTGTTTAGTTCTCTTAATTACTCCGTATTCTTTTCAGTTCATCGGCATTAATACGCATTATTCCTGTTTTTAGCCTGGACTTGTCAAATTCCACTTCAAGTTAATGTGTATGATGTTATCACTTCTTGCAGGGCACAAGGTTGTCAGCCAAGAAATGTGAGATTTATGACTTCTTCACTTACATTCCACAATATGGATGTGGAACTGCATCTCTCAACGTTACAGTAGCAGCGTCTATTGTATTTCATCATTTTGCTGGTTATTATCCAGAAAAAGACCTGCATAAAAATCACTTCTACATGTCAATGTGGAGGAGGAATCCGACGAAGTTCATGAGGTAGACGAGATCCGGCAGGGGTTACTCCTACATTGGCTAAGACATCGTTGTTACTCGCTAGATAATAGTATTTACTGGCTAGTAAAGCATACATCACAAATATTCGAGTTTCACATCTTAGGCACATAAAATAGACAACCACATGCATGTGGACTCATATGAAACTTCATATTGTTGTATTTGTGTTGGTGATATTAATCGTGAAGTGGATATATGTGCAGCCGACATTAGCTTTAAAGGGAGGTCTAGCCACTTCTCGAAGATGGGCCTCCTGGATCGCATGAACCAAGCCCTTGCTGCTGCAGACTGGAAGATGTTGAAGGAAAGCAGCCGACATTAGCTTTAGTACTTCGTTGTGTTTGTTTTAGGTCTAAAATGTTTCCTCCCTTTTGATGACTGATCCCTTATATTATGGATTTATGTATGGATGGTTTTATGGTTGGTTGTTCTGACTGCTTTAGTTTGTGCTTAATATTGTTTATCCTGCTTTTGGGAAGTTTCTGAGATTGACAAGATCCAACAGGGATTAGTCTTATATTGGCTAAGACGAGATCTGGCAGGGGTTACTTCTACATTGGCTAAGACATCGTTGTCACTGGCTAGATAATAGTATTTACTGGCTAGTAATTTACATCGCAAATATTTGGGTTTCGCATCTTAGGCAAATAAAATAGACAACCACATACTTTACCTTGAGTTCATGCAAAATAACAAAAACCATCATTCGCTGACTAAAAAGAAAAGGCGTACGTACGATGAGCGGCATATGATAGACAACCACACACATACTTATGTCCTCCGAAGCTTTCGGCGAACCTACTCTCCACGTGACGGATACTTTTGGTGGATTTCGAGATCCGGAGGGCATTGTAATGATCGGAAACAATGTGTCGTATTGTTGCACCCTTATCCATTACTTATGTTGTTTTTCGCTTAACTTTTTATGGACTGTATTGGTTAGGAACTTTAGTACTTCGTAGTGTTTGGTTTAAGTCTTGTTTCATTCTTTACTTGTGTCAGTTACCATTTTGAGAATAGCCCCCTTCTATATGTCCACGTCAGCAGCTTTACCTTTCATCTCCGGAGCAAAGATTGTCGGTTCTGCCCAGTAATTATTCCATGAGGAGATTGGATAAATAACTCTATCATGAGACTGCATTTCAGTAATTATTCCATGAGGAGATTGGATTTTGTAAACAAAGAAGTTTTTTGGACCTTTATTTGATCATGGATGTTCTTTTCTGCAATATTTTTTCTTCCACCAGCTGCCTTAGACACTGAGAAATATCTTCCACCAGCTACCTTCCACCACATACTGTAACTGACGTACATATATGCAAAATAACAAAAACCAACCTTCGGCAACTCAAAGAATGTCGTCTATCCTAGCTATCCTTGAGGTGGGAAGTTCCTGAGGTAGACAAGATCCGGCAGGGGTTAGTTTTATATTGGCTAAGAGATCGTAGTCAGTGGCTAGGTAACAGTAGTTGCTGGCTAGTAAGCGTAAATCGTAACTTTTTCTTTTCTTTTTTAGGCCAAGTGAAACCATGTATAGGGTTGTATGGATTTTTTTGTGTTTCAGCACCTAGCGTAAATCGTAATTTTTTGTCCACGTCGGCAGCTTTACCTTTCATTTCCGGAGCAACGATTGTCGGTTCTGCCAAGTTTTTCTGGTTTATCTTGCCCGTTGTGTGAATTTTTGTGCCAGCTAAATTGTTGTCTTTGTCATCCAAATGGTTATCCATGCCATACTCCAAATTGAGATCAAGATGCGATGTAGACTCAGCTTTACTTCGAAATATTTTTTTCCATAAACATATATAAAGTGGGTGTCTATAGATAGATATAATTAAATGAAGTTCAAAATTAAATTTATTTTTTTATTTTAAAAAATAAAAATGGCTGAAAATTAGTTTAAAACAATTTAAACTTAAGTTTAGCCACTTGTTACCATCCCATTTGTCCTCTCTCCCCACAAATCTTTTTGTTTTTTTTTTTGCCAAGTGACCTGCTACCTGGTGAAGAAAATTTGCAAATCTAACATTTTGACACCCCCTTGCAAATTATACCCCCCATTGACATTTTTGCAACGCTACTTTTTTTTTGGTATATCTATGCAAATCATCCAATGTTATACGTGTTTTTAAATATAAGATATTTTAGGTTTTGATACAATTTTTCAAAAGTATATTACCTTCATCTCAAAATATAGGTCGTCTAAATTTTTATTATGTTTTTTTAATAAGATAGAAACTATGTAAAATAATAACTTTTTATCAAAATTTTAAAATAATATTATACTCCCTCCGTCTCAAAAAATAGGTCATATTTATAAGTATAATATTATTTAAAAAATTAATAAAAAAAGTTAATATTTTATATAGTTTTTAGCTTCTTAGAAAACGTGTCAAAAGTCAAACGACATGTAATTTGAGACAGAGGAAGTACTTATTAATAATAAGTATATTATTGTTTTAAAAAATTAATAAAAAAAACGTGATACGTATAATATTGTTTTAAAAAATTAATAAAAACGTGATAAAAAGTCAAATGATCTATATTTTGAGACGAAATATTAATTATCTAAAATTATATTTTTCAAATAAAATGTTTGCCAAATTTAGTAGTCATATGTTATCATGAATAAAAAGGGAAAATAAGAAGAACCTAATTTTTGAAAAATATCCAACGGGTTGGTCGTGTTAACCAAATGTTAACTAATTATTTTTAGCAACCAAATGTTAATTAGTACGTAGTATTGAATTTACTAACATTAATTATTCATGAAATGGAATATAATTATAATTGCTCATGCATTTTTTTTAATACAATATAAATTTTTTTGGGTCGGACATTAATACTACGTACAATATAATTTTTCATATATGATGATATACAACCACATATATCGATTGTATGTATATATACAAGTCCACATGGGCTTAGCTTAACCGATCACAGGGGTGACATTTATGTACCAAGGATCAAGACTCACCAGCAGCAGTGTGGGAACAATCTCTCAAACAAGGGACTCCTTGTACACGGTGAGGACTGATATCATATCTTTGTTATCGGTTGAGTCATCACGATTTTTCTCATCTCACAATCTCCATTGGACCGGAGATAAAGGGCATCCGGGGTTAGTGATCTAACAAAAAGGAAAAATGGAGCATATATATATATATATATATATATATATAATATGCATATACATATACATATATAGCATTTGCATAAAGCGAGATAGGTAGCTAGACACTAGCTAGCTAGCTAGGGTTTGGCACAAGGCAAACAATTATTTATATATACCAATACTTTATATTATAAGTGGGCGAGGGAGCTAGTTTCTAAGTTCCAATTATGAGTTTGTGCTCATCATGAGTGATGCATCATGCATCCGATCCAAGCTAGTAATTAATAGTAGTATATACTTTTGCCCAATTGCATTAATGTTTATTTATTTCAAATTTAAAATTTTAGATAAATGGTTATTTGCTAGATCGACATATAAATAGATATTTTTTTACAGTAGGCAGACATTATGATAGTTTTATGAAAACCGTGAAATACCTCCTTAATCATCCCACGGGATGATGGAATACATGTCTCTATTAAAAGGTATAGTCGGACTATTACTAATAATACCATATCTAGCTATGTAGTCGGCTACTCTATTGTCTTCTTTGTAGCAATGTCTGAATTTAATATAGTCAGAACTGGTAGCCACTGATTGGATCTTCTCCACTTGATGCATGATTTTCCCATTTGATGTTGCCTTCCTCCTTTATTGTCTTGATTAGACCTTGGTTGTCGCCTTCTATAATAACATATAAATAGATACTTATAATGGAGAGAAAACAATTCAAAATAACTTAAAAACTAACTAAAAAGGTGAAAGAAAACGCAAAGAAATCAAGATCAAAGTTTAGACCATCCACAATGGAGGTGTGCAAATGTGTATTTTTTAGACTTTTTTTTAGCTCCATTGGAGGTTTTGGGTGTGTGCAAATGTACACATTTGAGCACGTACTGTGCAAATTTAAGCACACCACCTCCCTCATGCGCATAAACTTTTATAAAAAGCAAGACCATTTCATTGGTTTATTTTTTATAATTTTATTTCCCTTTTTATTTTCAATGAATTGTATTTGAATTATGTGTAAAAAAATGCACATACATTTCACCAATGAAGCAAATGACTAAAAAGTGATGTGTATTTTTACACATCTTGATTAAACGTGTACATTTTACCCAAAATCAGTGTGGATGGTCTTAGGACGTGCTTTCTTTTCTTATTCAATTCGAGGGGTGTGTAGGGTGAATTTTTTCCCCTCAAAAAGTGTGCTTTGGTGTTTTCCTGTGAATTCGAGGGTGAGATCGAGGATGGGGATTATCGAGGTGGAAAGGTTGGAAATTGTGAGATTTTTTTATTCAACAAATTGGAGGCCGACGGAATCGAGATGGACTTGGGGGTTCGACTATTTTTGTACCCCTTTGCCCTAGGCCTGTGTAATGATGCGAAGTCCAAGGGGTATCCTTGTAATGGGCATTGTCGCATTGGTATCACATTGGTGTATAAATACTAAAGGATTGTATTAACATATCATCAAAAGAATAATCAAATACTTACTCTTAACCCTCTCATCTAATCTCTCTCTTTCTCTTACCTCCCTCGCTCAACATCTCTTCTTTCCTCTCTAAATCTCTTTCCTTCTATCTCAATTCTCCATAGAAGCCAAAGGTTCCTCCTGATCGGTCTTCGGGTCATAACAATGGTATCTAGAGTCAGCGATTCTTACGACTACATTCCATTTTTTTCTGGAAATATTTTTTACCTACAATTCATTAAGGGTTTCTACTATCTCCTTCTAAAATTCATTTAAGGGGCTTTTGTACTCCTTTTTCTTTGTTTGCTTGTATCATGACGGTAATTAGTTCGTCTGTTGATTTTTTTGACACTGGTAATGTCTGGTATTTCAAATCCTTACCTTTAAAAAAATAATCTCCTCCATCTCCATCCTAAAAACTAATCCATAAAAATAGGCTCAAAGAATAAATTTTTTTTTACTTGTGTAGAACAATGAAATTGGTATAAAAAAAGGCAAATATTATTAAAATAACACCGTTGAAAATAAATAAATAAATAAATTTAAACTTTAAGAGGGGTAACTTTTTGTCCCACATCTATCTACCCAACTTTTGAGTAGGATTTTCGTGGCCTTCCTTTTCCACTACATAACACTTAATAGCAGCCTCCCACACGCCCCCTACCCTTTTCAATTATTGATATTTTTCTCCTTTTTTTTCTTCTTTAATTCATAACTCAAAAGTGTTGTTCTAATCTTGATTATTAGTATCTTATAGTATAAGTTATCACCTTTGTATATTATGTCTTCTTTTTAACATATACTAGTATCATTTAATAAATATTACTCCGTATTAATTATCAATCCTTTTAAAGTAAATTAATAATGTAGATTAAGCTAGCTAGTAATTTGGTGAAAAGTTTTTTTTAATAAAGAGAGTAAATTTGGTTAGTTAATTTTGATTCAAGGTGTATTAATTACTTGTAAAAATTCGTATATATATTAATAAATATTCGACAGTGAGTCCTAGTCCTAGCGCCCTTGATTCACTCTACCCTTTATAAATCACTCTTATAGTCTTATCTGATCCCAACCTTCAAGACCTCATTCGATAAGATATTCTTAATAAACGAATTAGTAGACTCGAACACAACTCTCAAAATCATCTCCTTAAAAAAAGTATTTTGATAATTAGGGCATTGATTAAAAAAAAGAAGCTAATTCATTGTGACAAATACACTTTAATAAAGTGGCGGGAGTTAGCCAATGGAGGGGTATGAATGTGTGATAATGTTAACATTATCATCCATTTAACCCCATTACTTAATTTTAAGCAAACGAATCAGAATATGCTTTATTCCAAATTACATTGTTTAATTATACATTCAATTTTTTTATATAATAAAGAATTTGAAATATCAGATAAAATTATACATCCGAAATGAAAATACCTAAAAGGGGTTTGGACTCGAAATTTATCATGTAAAAATACATTTCGAGTTCTACATACTATTTCATTATATTATGCACTTCCTTCCAAAGTTAAAAGATCAATTCGACTCTTTATTTCTTTCTCCGAGTCTAATTTTTCATTCATGTTAAAACATATTTTGACAAATAATTAATTATAAAAGTGGGTATTGTAGCTAAAAAAAATGGCTCAAATTGAAAATTCGACATCTTATTAACAAACTATCATAATATAAATGAGTTTGGATTATATCAAGTTAAACTTTTTTTTTTTTATGAATTATTGAGATTTTTCTCAACTTCAACGTACATTATTGTATAGCTAGATATGGGATAGATTGGACGAATTAAGAGTGATCTAAATGCGAGAATATAAAGTGTAATATAGGATACACTTGCATAGTTCTACATACATATGAATAAATAAATTAATCCATTTTCCTCACCAAAAAAAAAATCCATTTTTAATTTCCGTACGGTTGTATCTCTTAATTTGAAGTTGTTGAAAAATTAAACAAAAAAAGTAGGCCACGGGTAATTAATATCAACGGGTGAGAGGGTACGTGAAGAATGAAGATCGACGGGCCATCCACATTAATTCAAATATACGGAGTACTTCTACAACTAATCACTATAATTATTAATACGGAGTACTAATCTTCTACTGTAGTGATTAGGATAAATGTGTAAAATGAACACCAAACTATCTAAGATACTTACTCCATTTTGTCAACACCTATCATTTTAGTGATCATTAACTTTTTTTTAAGTAAACCAATTAATAAATTTATTACTATACACTAATTACTTTATTAAACACTTTTTACCTTTTATAAACTAAAACTATCATAAATTCTGATGGGCCATATGACGTGGGAGTCACACGTTCAAGCGCAATATCTACCATTTGCGCTTGACAACATAATATCTTAAGACCATTTGACATTAGAAGGAGTAGCCCACCGATCACTTATATGCAAGACTTTGATACATCATATTATCAATGTCTATACACTATCCCTTTCATATATCCAACACAATCCACTAATAATTATGATTGTATTTTCCTAAAATAAAGACTAAAAATATATACAATATAATATATATATATATATATATATATATATATATATATATATATATATATATATATATATATATATATATATATATCGATTTCTAAATGAAGATAATATGCTTTGAAGAACGAATGTGATAATGTATTTTATTTATTAATATTTATAGTATAAAATGACCTCTTTTAATTATCAAAAAGAGATAATAAGGAAATTGCAATTTCAGTTCCGTAGGTGATCTGAATTAATCACATCTTTAGAGAGGCCAACGTTGTGGCGGATCAAATTGTTTTTTTCTCCCATTATCTTATGATTGAAAATGTAAGGGCGCATTCAAAACTTGACGCCATCTAAGAGGATATATGACATTAGAAGATGATCGATTGTGCTTCCCACCCCTCCAATTCAAATCTTTACCTAAAATTATTTTTAGCAAATTGTGAAATTATACAACAAGTAGGAATGGTAAGGAAGTAGCCACTAGCACTGTCCACTTCACAAGTGACATGCCGCATCAACTGTCTCCCACCCCCCATGCCTTTCTTTCTTTTTTGTTTTTGTTTGTTTTCATCAACAAGGTCTCCTCATCAACATCCCACCCTTGATTTTTAATTATATATATATATATATATATATATATATATATATATATATATATATATATATATATTGAATTGCTTTTGTAAAAAACAAACAAAAGTCATATATCTATAATTATCCATCATCCATGCACTAATCATGCCTTTGCAATTATAAAAAGTTGCATTATTTATTGTTTCTATCTATAATCTAGACTTTTTTTGGTACGGAGGAACTTCAATTCATAAAAACCACTCCTTGTTGATTTTCATTTTGCACAGTCTTTTATCTCCCTTTATCTATGTTTTGTTAAAATGTTATGAAAAATGCGAAATATCCAATTGATGTCTCTTATTAATACATTATATATCTATGACGATTCAACTAATTTAAAATAATTGTGGATGGTGATTTATACATATAATACGAATAAAAATATGGTTAAATGCAATTTTCAAAATAGTTGAATTTCCTGTGGATCGAAAAAAAGAGCCTAAACAAGGAGCGGTTTGTAAAGTTATTTTTCTTTTCTTTTTCATGATTTGTCTTGTCATATATATATATATGTATGCTTTATGTATATAATAAAAGTTGGCTATGAAATACCCCGTCTATTCGATAAAAATAGGTTATTTTTGTTCAGAAAAATATCATATATTATTAATATTTTAGTTTTTTTATATGAAAATATCTTTATAATTAATCGTTCATGGATTGCCGTGAGTTGTAATATATTTCTGGTAAACTAAAAAAGTAGTTTAATAAATAAGAGTATAATAATATATATTTGTTAACTTTATTAAAAATTATCAAACATGTTAAAACAATATTAATATATTTTGATGAAGGGCATAATTTTTTCCTACTAGCCAAAATAAATAGGCTAGGGCAATGGTTAAAGAACATATATATGTGCATGTATATGGACAATATGATCACATATAGTGACGTGGAAAAGGGGCTAGATTGACAATTAAGCAAACCATTAACCCATCATATGATCTAGACCCAAAAAAGTAAACGCAAGGAAATCAACTGCCTTTTTAGCAAAAATGCATAAATATATGTAAGTATATATATGATTTGTAGATTGAGCAAGAAGAAAAAGACATGGATTTCCACTATCTCTTAGATTGGATGACACACCATCATTTGACCAATGGTTTTTATCATGCTTCACTACTTTACATATATGATGATATCTATGTGTATGTGGGTGTTGGATTGTGTTGAAAAAGACAAAGGAACAAGGCCGGGAAAAGAGCTGAAAAAAGATTAGGTAGAAGCCACCAAATTAAAATTTGGGGAGAGATATATGCATATATTCACTATATATGGTGTAATGGTTTTTTGGAAGAGGCTTTGAATTTGATCATTGGATGTAGTCGGTTGGTTTCTTAAAGCAAGCATTAATAATTGGTACACCCCCCTCCAATCCAAGTATGATCCACACATATATTTATATATGTTCTTCCTACATATCACATGAGATGAGCTCATAAAATATTATTTAATTTCTTAATTAATAAGTAAGAAGTTTCGAGTTATATATATATTACACAATAAGATTCACATGTCTCTCACTTTTGAATCTTCCAAACTTGATCTCAATTATCTTGAAATTACACTCCGGGAAGTAGAACCTCGACCATTTAACACTTTTATCTATCACTAGGGTGTGTTCCTCCTCGATCTCTCACGAAAGATTTTTGTTTTTAACATCCACACAAAAAAAACATGCATAATACTTAATTCGAAATCAAATGAAGCAAATATATTCAACTTTTTAACTAAAAATTCAACTTGATTGGTAAATAATAAACATTGCACAATATGTATATAAGAGAATTGATGCCTTTCAACCATTTATAAGTGATGTGAAATATTTTTAATTTACATGGAAAAATATTGAAAAAAATCTATAAACCAAGATCAATCACATCACCGAGAAATTAACCTATTATTAACTGCATGGTTATTAGGATCCCGATCCGGATCCTACGATCCTACGATTCTAGGCAAGGTTTTGATCCGGATCGGGCATATAGACTCCTTCGTGCTAGGATCCACCTAGGATCCTATGGGATTGTGTGGGATCGGTAGGATCCACCTAGGATCTATCGATCCTAGAAAAAATATCCGATCTTAGTAAAAATCATATTTGTGTAATTGTGTTTGTTTTGTTTGAATATTGAGCCTTCTAGATACGATGGACCTTTTTATTTTTTATTTTTTTGGTAGCCCATCTCCTTATAAATTGAAGGCAGAAGAGTGAAGACATTGAATTGAAACCCTAAGCCCTTTGTTTCGTTACTCAACTCGACAAATCCACGTCTGAGCGCCTGAAAATTGTTCATGATGTGGTTAATTGCGATGATGACATTTGAAACTAGAGATGTCATTGGATATTTGGATGTGTGATTTATCTCTTGTATGTTTGTCATATTTTAAGACATTATCCTTTGTCTGTTTGTCACCTTTTCAGACATTATTCTTGACAAATTATGAATGTTAAATGCTTATTATTGGACTATTTTAGTTATATAATTTGTTTAATGGAGGAAAAGCTTAGTTTATTTTAAAATTACGGTATTTGTTTAGGATGATTTGTTTTTATTTTATTATTTTATTTTTATTTTTTGTCTAGGATCTTACGATCCTACGATCCGATCCTACACCCTTATCTCGATCCCACACTAGGATCCCGATCCTAAAAACCATGATTAACTGTTCTTTATTAAGTGTAAAAACTTATCTTAAACCAATTATGCGCCACAAATAGAAGATGTACATCCTATATATGTTGTTACCCTTGAAAAAAAAGGAATTGAATCTCATCAATTTAACTACCAAATTTGTGGGTGAATTTGAGCAAATCTCAACCGTTAAAAAAATAACCAATGGGGAAATATTTTGTTTCCTATTATGTCCCTTTCTCATTTCTCCTCTCACTAACTCACATATTTTCTAAATTATTATTTTTTGATTAAGTACTAATTCGAGCTCAGACATATCTGAAACTCGAAACTCGAGAGGCCGACAATTCGACAGACGGGTGAATTGTCGAACATACAATAAAGCCCAAAAAAAATTAAAAGAAAAAAAGGTGCAATCAACACGTAACATGCGCTCTGAAGTGAAAGAAGCTAAATATGACTAAGATCATAACGTTGAGAATGCCGACGAAGAATGAAGTCAAGCACCACCAAAAGAAAGCACTACAAAATCCAAAGCATTTAATATTTTAATGGGCAAATTATTGGATCCAACCACCCCCTCCCCCCAAAACAACCCCTAAAACAACTCTGATATGCATATTCTCCTCATTAACTAATTAATGAACTAATTATTTGCTTAGATTACAAATTTAATTAAGCGTATAAGTCTATATACGTCGTACTGACACGTACCCATCCTCGTGTAACAATCTATATTATAACTATTCACACCAAAAAAAAAATCTATATTATAACTAAGCATTTGGATATGATAAAACTATAGACCGGATCGTTTGAGCTAAATTATAGAGAAGTTAGGTCACCTATAAAACACGATAAACCTAAATTATTCCGCCACGTCCTATTTAATTCATATATATATATAGTCGACATAAATTAATTGAGGTATTTAATTAGATAGCTTCCGTACACAATTAGTTAATTCATGTTCTAAGTAGTAAGTTCTAATTAAGTGATGGTTGTATATAAAACTGATCGATATTCATCCTATTAGTCTATTACAGCATGCATGTGGCATGCTTTTTTCTGTTGAGTTATACTACACCCGTTCAGAAATAAGTGACGTTTGACTTTTTTAACACGTTTTTTAAGGAGTTAAAAACTATATAAAATATAAAAATTTTAATTAATTTTTTTAAATAATTTTATACACATTAGTTATAAGTTTTAAATTATTTTCAAAAATTAATAAAAAGTTAATATTTTATATAGTTTTTAGCTCCTTAAAAAATGTGTCGAAAAGTCAAACGACACTTATTAATGAACGGAGGGAGTATGTACCTATATACAATAATTTTTTTTAGGGGGGGTCAATTATATGTTATATGTATATAATAATTAGTAAGAAGTATATATAGAAATATAGAGTTGTTTATATGTCCGTGGTCTAACCCGAGAAGGCGATTTTGGTGTGTCTTTATTACTGAGTGTTTTTGTCAATTTTAATGTGTGACATGAGTTGTGTTGATCTGATCGAGGTTAGAGATGTAGGTTCATGACAACTTCTTATTCAATTTTGAGACAATTTTGAGAGAAGTTTCTTTGGAGTCTCGTTTTTATGCCTCCAAGAGGCCGTATCCTGTTGTATATGAATTCTAACAGTGTTATTAGAATCTTTAACATCTCCAAGAAGTCGTATCCGGTCAATCTTAATGTGTGACATGAGTTATGCATTATATGTGTGTATATATTTTGTTGAGAAATTTGGTTGTGTGTATTGCATGTGATGAGGAATTTGGTATTTAAGAGTACTCTTAATTTCATAATAATTATAAAATAGGATAAATACTAAATAGTAATACTATGGATTTAATTTACATATTTTTCTTAAAAATTCGTCCATGAAATTAATCATACAAATTAACGTGCGTGATTTTTATACTAAAAAATGGATAGATTAATTTCAGAATAAGTGAATAACACAACGTGCTTATATAGCCTTAATTAATGGTATGGAGAGCAGTTTTTTTTATATATATATATATATATATAATTATTCTGCATTTTCACGTGAAGAATGTTTTTATATAAGTAATTAATCAACGGAAATTAATTAAACACACAAAAAGGTATTCAATATAATACAGTAGTGAAGATTCATCATCTTCCCCCATGTACGTGAAAACCTATATTCACATGCAGACTTGGAGTGAATAGCTGGTGGAAATTCAATTTTAAAACGCTAATTAATAAATAATCTAAGTTTTATTTTATTTAAAACTATATAACTTCAAAACAAAAAACTCCAAAACACTACTTATGTTGCCAAACACACCTTTAATGTACGTTGCTATTAATCAATTTTTCAACTTCATCACAAGGAGCAATTTTAGATTCAAACTGTTTGTGTATCTCCTCCAATACTTTCCTCAATTTTCAGATTTTCAACAGTTATCGAGTTACTGTTGTTATGTAGGCCCGTTATTAATTCTCCCATGCAAAATAAAAAACTTATTTGCTTAATTTAATTTTAAATGTATCACAAAGTACTGTAATAAAAACTTATTCTCAAAAATCCAGTTGACTTGTAGAGATCTGATCTACCAAGTTTAAATCATAAGAAAATACAATTAAGTTGAAAATTGTAAATTTACAATGATATCGTACAAGCCAATTATAGTATCTTTAAGATTTCATTAATATTATACTACGTATGAAATAATATTCTAGAGATGTTAATAAAATACTCTTTTGGGTAAAAAAAAAAAATATAAGTTTTTTTAGATTTAAATTTTGTTTGAAAAAATAAGACATTTTAAGTTTTCTAGATATCAGATAAGAGAATTGTTACCTTTTTATTTATTTTTTCTAAAATTTTATTAGTTGATATGGATAGTTAATGATGGATATAAATGTAATAATCTTATGGTTTTCATAATTTATGTGAAAATGTCTAAAAAGACTTATATTTTTTAATGGAGGTAGTGCCATTTTCTGCTTAAAATTAGGTCTAGATTCAATATATGTTTAAGGAAACTAGCTACATCGCCGACATATTATATGGGACTAGGGCCGTGCCAACGTTTTGGGGGGTCCTGTTCTAAAATTAACAAAAGCTAAGAAAATAAAAAAGCAACTCTACCAACTAACATGAATTTGGAGATAGATGTGAATGAGAGCCGCATTACAAATCTTAATTGAGCGACGATGAATGGATTATAGCATATTGAAAAGGGTGAAAGCACAAAACAGAAGAGAGAGGGAGCAACCGAGCAGAGAGAGTGTGAAAGAATTGTAAGGGAAGCCGGAACTTATAATCGGAATCGATCTAATTTTTCCGTTGGAATTTTTCACACTTACAATTAATGAAGTTTGAGAAATTAAAAGGAATTGCACGCTTGATAGTTCCATTGATGAAGTATGGAGAATAAGAAGAAGATGAATCGCCCCTTGCCCTTTTACTGATGTTGAAAATCGGAATAGTGTATTTGGTATTTAGGTTTTATTTGCTTTTTTTTTTATTTACGTCGGTATTTTCTTTAAAAATATGGTAAAGTTAATTTTAATCTTTGGGCTTGATTTTTGGACCGTATTTCACTAACTAAACTACTAAAGGGAGTTAAGTGTGGACCTATGAGCTTCTATTCCATACTATTATACACAATTGAAAAATATACGAGGTCCCAAAATTTCAGGGGTCCTGTTCGAAAGAACCACTCGAATCGTGGGAAGCACAGGCCTGTGTGGGACATACAATGAGTATCGTAAATCCTATCAAATCAAAATGCTGAACTACAAGTTTTTATATGTGAGAATAAAAACTTGTAGTTCGGCATCTCCCGATTTTCTTTCATTTTTTAAAAATAAAATAAAATAAAATGTCAAAAATATTTTCAACACGGTGCATGCCCTGTGATGACTACCGCTCTTATAGAGGATGGTATTATCTTATCTGAATTATTACCTAATAAAACAAAATTATAGAAGATGGTATAGGAAGAACCAGGAGGAAGAGCGGCAGGATTATGGATTGTTACCATATATTCATTGGTCAATCATATATAGTTTGATCTTCGGAGACTCGATGCTATAAGAAAAAATTAAAACATGGGCGTGCATGGTGCAAAAGAAGATGAACTTTGTTGCGACTTTAAATTGCAAATTCTATTGTAAGGACGGACTCTCACATTAGCATGTTTAATACAAAAAATAAATGAACGATCAACTTAGGTAGTGTTTTAATCACTTATAAATTAGCTGGCGATTCAACAATATGAGTGTGTATGGAGTTAGTTGCCAACAGATTCAAAATTGGAAGACAGGAGATTACTATTAAAAAGTCCAATTGAAATCATTAGTATAGTTTAACAGAAGGAACAGAAAATTTGATTTATAAAATTACCAAATATTTTGTTTCCATAAATCAATTTCTGAAAATCACAGCATGATCCACCAAATGAAGTTGTCAATCCCTCCCACAACCATGTGTTAAGGCCCAATAGCTACGGCCCATGATTCTTCAAATCTTGGACACGGCCCAAAATCTAAAAAACATTTAGTCAAATACGGATGTCCAAACATCACTTTAAAGGATTTTTCTGTTAATTGAGCCTTGTTAATATGTTATTGTCTTTTCATAACAAAAATAACATGCTACATGAATTTTAATGATTAAAAAACTCGATAAAGTGAAGCTTGGGCTATTATTAACGGGTTTGTTAAGGGCATTAAAAAAAAAGACCCGACATTCATTTTTTTTAAACAAAAATATTAGTAAAAGTCAGTTTTGCCTATTGGTTCATGGATCGACCGAACAGATCTATCAAATTTTAGTTTGTATTGGCCCGACAAACAAATATATGTTTTAAAAAAAAATAGTTTGTAGGTTCATAATCCAAGTGAGTTTTTTTAAAAAAAAGATATTTACATGCATGTCATTCCAATTTTATTTTTTTAAATAAAATAAACCCGTCGGGACATTAGCCTAACAAGTCTACAATTTTGGGTACCCCTATCAAATTTTTATGTGTGGAATTAAGCCCTCCGCTATTAATTCCCAATTCAACAAATAGTTCTTGCTGGTTTATTCCCTCTTTTTTTTTTTTTTTTGTAATTCATCCGCAAATATGGTTATTTAGGCTCTGTTGGACAAACAAAGTAGTTTTTCGGAGTTTGTGGTTTTGATATTATATAGTTTTAAATTAAATAAATATAAGATTTTACTTTAATTAGCTTTTAGGATCATAGTTTTTCATCAGCTACTCACCCAGGCTTTTGGAAGCTTATGATTTTTAATTCACAAGTTTCTATCAGCTACCCCAACAGATAGCCTTTCCAAATACCATACTAGCTTATTAACATATATTTAACATAAATAATTTACCAGCTTAAGCTGTCCGATCAGTTTCAGCTACTCTATCAACTACCTTTTGCCAAACATAGCCTAAGTTCAATTTAGCATGTATTATATCTCATTTTTAGAGATTAATCAAGGTGTTTGAATTTATTCACATAATAAATAAAAATATATACATTCATTTGAAATACAATCCAATCAATTATCTTTAAAATAGGAAAACATTGATATATAACTCAAAGAAAAGTCATATAAAGGGAAGCACATAAATATTATATATACAATCTATATCTCAACCATGTTATTTATAGGATAAACGGTTGGATTTTAAATCTAAATAATCACTTCCTAACACTTAATGTTGAGATGTGAATGAGACTAAAAGTATTCAACATCGGAAAGTTGAACATATTAAGCCCTAGTATATGAGTTGGTGGGCTACTTCTTCTATTGCCAATTGGTTTTAAGATGGAATCCCGCTCGACTCATGTGCTAGACTATTAGCGCAAGGGCACACGTGTGCACACGACCCCCGATCCCAAGTCCCAACGGATTTCAATTCGGTATTAGAGCGGTTAGCCTAACGGCCCGTATTTCAATCCTAGTCTCGGTTACCAGTGGTCCAAGTGCCAACTAGATGGTCATTCCTAGTTGCACTTGCGGGGGCGTGTTGAGATGTGAATGAGACCAAAAGTGTCCCACAACGGAAAGTTGAACATATCAAGCCCTAGTATATGAGTCGGTGGGCTACTCCTTCTATTACCAACTAGTGTAGGCCCCGTCCAATGTACGAATATAATATTATTAGGTAACTTTTTTCTTCTAATCTACCACTATTTGAATCTCATGTAATTTAATAGATAACTATTTTTTAAAAATATTTTAATATTGTTTTTTAATTAAATATATAGTACGTAGTATATATTTATAACGTTAGTTTACTAAAATATCTATCCACGGATGTATAATGGCTACCTAATATTTTGATAAATTATTTTGATCTAAAAAAATAATATAGATATAAATAAAATAACAATTATTAAACAATTAATTTTGATATAAATAATTTTTTCCACCAAAATATAATCTAGATATAAATAAAATAAAATTTATCAAATAATACATATTTATCTATTAATATTTTTGGTAAGTATGGCTATGAAACATTTTGTATTTATATTTTTGTTAATTAACTAATATATATATATATATATATATATATATATATATATATATATATATATTGTGACTTATATAACTTTCTATAAACTATGATAACATATTATTTTATTAATTTTTTTCCCCTTGAATCAACTACAACGCGCCACATAAGATTTTTTTCCTCTAGAATCAACCACAACGCGCCACATAGGATGCTATGCATCGGTTTTAGTATATGTATATGTATATGTATATGTATATATATATATATATATATATATATATATATATATATATATATATTGTGACTTATATAACTTTCTATAAACTATGATAACATATTATTTTATTAATTTTTTCCCCTTGAATCAACTACAACGCGCCACATAAGATTTTTTTCCTCTAGAATCAACCACAACGCGCCACATAGGATGCTATGCATCGGTTTTAGTATATGTATATAGATAGATTGGTTTTAGAATGAAACCTCACTCGGCTTGTGTGTTAGGTTACTAGCGCATGTGCGTCCGTGTACACGACTCCCAGTCATAAGTCCGAGTCGGACTTTGATACTTAAAACTAAAAATAGCACCAAACAAAGCCTAATTGATTGGATTTACACAAAATAAAAAGCGACCAATTTTTATTTTTCTAGTCAAAATATCCGGTACGTGTCTCCTACTCGTACATTATATGATTATCACTGTCATTGATCCAAGAAATTCTGCACAGTAAAGAAATCTAACACGTATTTCCCAATAATTAAATAGACCGTTCTCCCACACGAACGTGATGAACTGATTGGAAAAGATTAAGTGCAAATCACAATCAAAGCACATTATTAATATGATAAACTGATAAAAATATCATTTATAATAATTTAATTAATGCACCCATTCTTTTTTTCCCATAATCCCATTAATCACCCTATTGTTGCAATCGTTACTTTATTATTATAACCACTGCACCCCAACTAACAATCTCACTTTAACACTACTACTCAGATAATAGACGAAATTCGACATAAAAACAAAAATTTTGAAGAATTAGTTTTCATTTGGCAAACTATTTGAAAAATTAGAAATAAACTTATCTTTAGGAATAAATTTCCAGCCCCAATAGAAACTATCATTCGAATAATCATTGCAAACATCTATAATTGGACCCAAATTGAAAAAGATAATCATAGGAACAAAACTAAAAATAAGAGATCTAAAGCTAACGGAGTAGACCATCAGGGGTTATCTACAAAATCAATGTGGATGGCTCTGTTAATCCCACAGGCATTTGCCGTGTGGGAGGGGTTGCTCGGGACTCCCGAGGCCATGTCATTGATATGTTTTACAAGGAAAATGTCAAAGGCTCAGTCATTTAAACTGAAGCTATTGCTATTCAGGCAGGAATGGAGGAAACAATTATGAAAGTACTTAATTCGAAGAGTAATAATAGAAGGGGACAATCTACAGCTCATCAAAGTCATCACTAACAACTAGGCCTGATACATGAGCCGAGTAGCTCGGGGTCGACTCGGGCTCGGCTCGGTAAAAGCTCGACTCGGGATCGCTCGAATGTATATATGAGCCGAGTTCGAGCCTATACCTGAGCTCGAGCTCGAGTAGCTCGCCAGCTCGTATATATATATATAAGTGAGCCTAGGGTTTTTGTGTAACCCTTTCCGTCTCTTCCCAGTTCCCCCATTCCCCAGTTGCCTCCAGCCTCCTCCTGTCCTTCACGCACGCTTCACCTTCAGTTCCATTCCATTCCAATTTCAGATCCGAGAGCTCGCTGTCGGATCTGAGGCCGCTCCGCCGTGGCGCCGCCCGGGTAGATCTCGACCTTCAGTTCCGCTCCGCACGCCTTCAGTTCTCCGCTCTCAGATCTGGTCAGCCTCCTCCTGTCCTCAAGTGCTCCTTCTCTTCTAGCCACCGCCTGAAACAAGCGAAGTTGCAGGCGCCATCTCCTCCCTCCTCTTGTCTGTCAGGTACGAGCCATCTCCTCCTTCCTCTTGTCTCGTTCTCGTCTGGGTAGATCTCGTTCTCTGGGTAGATCTCGATCTCGGCCTTCTTCTCTTGTCTCGTCTAATCTCGTTCTCGGCCTTCTCCTCTTGTCTCGTCTGGTTTCAGGCTCCATTGTTGGTCTTCCCCATTGCTGAGTTGCAGGCACTCCATTGCCGCTGGCTTCAGGCACTCCATTGCCGCTGATTTCACAGAGGTAATGAATGAAGGCTTTTACATGTTTTCGCACATGTGATTTCCGATTCCTACTGTTTATGCTCATTCGATTGACGATCTGTTGTTTTTATTCGGATTTGTCTCAGAATCGATCCCTTTGCTAAAAAGGACTGGTATGATATTAAGGCTCCGTCGGTGTTCAGCGTCAGAAACGTAGGGAAGACTCTGGTTACTCGTACTCAGGGTACCAAGGTACCTTCTTCTGACTTGTCCATGTTTACCACTTCAAAGCTAATTTGTATTTTCGAATTTTGATCATATGTTGGTGTTTGTTTAGTATAATTAGTGATCACATATGTAAATTCTCGTTTTGTTTTGTTCTGTTTTGGAATGTATAGAACCATCATAACGAAACTTTGCTAGGAGATTTACTATTCTAGTTTTGTACTACTGTTATGTGATAGAGTATGTAGGGCAGTTTGCTTACACAAACTGTTAAGTGCCATAAATAGAAAAGCATGAAAAACCAGGAGAAAGAGTGATCCATGTGATTGAGTGTGTTGAAAATCAGTGTTGCTAGGAATAAATGATGTTTTAATGCTTTTGAGCATTTTTTCTCATTGTTTGCTAATATTTTGGTAGCAATTAAAAAGGGGAGTGATTTTTTGGTGTTGTAGAACCTACACAATGGTTGGATGTATGTGATGTGCCTGTGGCTATGCATGGCACAACATTTTTCTATACCAAACAAAATGTATTGAGCTTTTAGCTACTCAGGGCTGCATAAGAAATATGTTAATGTTGTTCATCATTGGTTGTAGATTGCTTCTGAGGGACTAAAGCACAGAGTTTTTGAGGTTTCACTAGCTGATCTGCAAAACGATGAAAGACCAGTTCTTCAGGAAGATCCGCCTGAGGTCTGAAGATGTTCAAGGAAGGAATGTGCTAACTAACTTCTGGGTATGTTCAGTTTTAGATTCCCAGTCAGAGTGTTACTTTTATAGATTTGTTTTGTTAGGTGTTATATAGTAATATGCGGAAAATTGGTCAATCGAAATACAGGGAATGGACTTGACCACCGACAAATTGAGGTCCTTGGTTCGCAAATGGCAGATTCTGATTGAGGCTCATGTTGATGTTAAGACCACTGATAACTTATTACTCCGTATGTTCTGCATTGGATTCACCAAAAGACGCCCAAACCAAGTGAAGAGGACTGCTGCTGCTGTGCTGTTGGAATGTTGCTGTTGAACTTTGTTTGTTGTAATGGTGTTGGAACTTTGTTTTCCATCTCTCATTTTGTTTTCCAAGCAATTTGTTTTGTTTTGCTGTTGAACTTTGTGCTGCTGTGTGGAATTTTGCTTTCATTTTGTTTTCCAAGGAATTGTTGCCGTTTCGAGTCATAACGAGCTCGTCGAGCCCGAGTTCTAGCTCGCAATAAGCCCAACCGAGCTTATCGAGCTCGAGCTCGAGTTCGGGCTCGAGAACAAACGAGCTCAACGAGCCGAGCTCGAGTTCTACATCAAGCTCGCGAGCCGAGCTTGAGCATATAAATATACTCGAATAGGATTTGAGCTCGAGCTCGGCTCGTTTATAAGCGAGCCGAGCTTGAGCAGCCAGTACTCGAGCTCGTAGGCTCGTATATCAGCCCTACTAACAACAATCATGTCAGATGAGAGATTATACATCATATTGGAAAGATCAAGCAATTGGAATCTGCTTTTGACCTTGTTCAATACAGACACTGCTACCGAGAAGCAAATCAAGTAGCCGACTTTATAGCTCGGAAGGGTATCATTAGTAATAGCTCTACTATCCCTTATAATATGGAACTTTGTACCATCATCCTTAAGGATGATCAAGGAGCTAGATTGTCCTTGTAATTTAGTAATAGCTCCTAATTCTTGTCTACTGTAAAAAAAAAACAAAAAACACTACTACTCAAATATATATAAAATCATAGACAATACTTCCCCCGTTAAGAAAAATATGTCGTTTTAGAATGTAAATCTTGTTAAGAAAAACATGTCATTTTAGGTATTTTGTCATCCACTTTACAAAATTGTCCTTATAATTTATGATTAGATACGTGCTGGTTGTAGTTTTCACGAAAGTAAAAAAATAGAGTAATAATTAGGGGTATAAGTGTATTTTTGTTTGTTTTTATTAAAAGTGTACAAACCCACTTGAACTGGAAAGGATAAAAAAAAAAAAAAAAAAAATTTAAAAGTGTACAAATTTCTAAAATAACAAGTTTTAATTAACGGAGAGAGTATATTTTTAAATTATTTTTATATCTCCTAATCTGTAATCTAATATATATATATATATATATATATATATATATATATATATATATAGTTAAAATGTGGTGGTGCATTCAGTACGGGCCATGCAAGATGGATGGAGGATGTCCATATCGATCGATAACTCATTGTTTATGTTTCGAACACAACTACTTTTTTCTGTTTCACATCGCTCTTTTTCATCCATCAAATTAATTATTTTGGTGGGTTAAGTTGTTTCATTGGTGCACATCAAGCACATATTAATACCATTAAATTAGTTCTTTTGACATGGATTGCACCACATCTCTCTTAAAATAATTAGTTTTTGCTAATGGAGAATATAAAGGGTAAATTGAAACTATGACCAACAAAATTTAGTTATATATAAGTATAGATCGTCTTCAATTAGGAAACTACCGAAGTCCGTTAGGACTCGTGACCACACATGCGCCTATGCACTAA
The DNA here is from genome assembly GCA_963922045.1 of Persicaria maculosa. Taxonomy (NCBI): domain Eukaryota; kingdom Viridiplantae; phylum Streptophyta; class Magnoliopsida; order Caryophyllales; family Polygonaceae; genus Persicaria; species Persicaria maculosa. Next base: position 71,882,039 of record OY998254.1, read on the forward strand.
TAGCCTAGCTAGCACATAAGTCGTGTGAGATTCCATTCTAAAACCAATTAGTCATAGAAGGAGTAATCGACTAACTTATTACTAAGGTTTCTTTGTTCATATTATCAATGTGTGGTCTTTGTCTCTTCATATTCTCCCAACAGATACCTCGATCATCTAGCTAAGGCATCTCTAGATTAATGTGAACAAATTATAATTTTGTAAACCGTTATTGTTGAGAATAAAAGCAACATCCCACATTGGTTTGGGGCATCTATATTAAATACCAAAATATAAAAGGCACCGCAAGATCCGAGTTTGATGCGGGACCATCCAAGACACCTCCGGACAAACCTATACTTGGTGATGGACCTATGATCCGAGCTCGTGAGAATGATGTCATCCTCAAGAGGAAGAAGAAGGCTCCACCATGGGAGAAGGTGCAAAGGTGGAAGCTTGACGTTCGTTCTGGGTTCGTTCATATACATTTGACAGCTTTTCGACGTCTCAGTAAAATGAGTCGTACGGATTCAATATTAATCGGATTGGATCGTGCCATACCTTTTCGGAACGAGGACGAAAAGATCTACAACTTTGTTGTTGAAGGTTTTTCCAGATTCAACCTAGAGCTTGGCCGAAAATCACATTCTTTGAAGTTGTCATTGTTTTGACGGGAATTTGTTAAGTGTTGGAACTTTCCTTATTGCTATTTTTAGAGACCTTATTTATTTAAGTTATTTTTAGTATTTTAGGGATTTAAGTTAATTTCTATTTTATTTATTATTTTTATCTTAAATCAGCCCCTAGGTTATAAGAAGGGCCGATTCATTCATTGTAGAACAATTCAGACGTCTCTTTTATGAAAATTTCAGTTTGTGTGAAACACAATTGAGAGAAAGTCAATCGACTCGAAGCGTGGCTCGTCGATTGCAACTATTGGTATAGATCTAACTTGGTTTGCTTTGAGTTCGTCAACCTCGCGAGAGCTTGGTGATCCAGGTAATCACAAGTCCCCTCCTTGTGCCTCCAAGTTGTCCGCTTGGTTGTGTAAGGTTGTAGAGGCGGGCTTTATAGTCGTTGGTATTTGGTTCCTACCCACTTAGGAGGCCTGGGGTCATTGCCTCGTTCTATTTTAGTTCGAATCAGTCCACTATCGGTCGTGTCTTTGTTATCAATTTCGAGTCTTTGAGTCTTTTGCTTCCGTTCTTGTTATTTCTTGTTTGATTGTCGAAGATCGGGCCACCCTACGGCTAACCCCGTATCAGAGTTTCTCTCTCTTAAGAGAGAGAAACTCTCCTTGGGTAAATTGCATTCCCTTTCGGTTTCGGAACGATGAAAATCCTCCAATCAATCCATATTCCAGTCAAATCAACCCCTTCAATCTCTATTTTTGGGATCCTTTTCATCGTAATCGCCTTCCACTTGCGTTTGGTGGTCGAATTTTGCAATTTTTTTAGTGTTTGTCCCCCTTGTCGTTCGGTTTTCGATATGCGGTGTTTGTCGGTCGCCGACATCGTCAGGGTTGTCCCCTTGTTGCGGGTGCTCCTCCTTCCCGTGACTGGTCTGTTTTGCTCCGGGTGGGGTAGCCTGGGGTTGTCCCCTTGTTTCTGGTGCTCCTCCTTCCGGGACTAGTCTGATGTCCTTCGTCCGTTGGGGGTTTGTGGGGTGTTGTCCTGGGTGTGGTCGGCCCTTGCCTCCCGGCCGACGTTGGTGTCCATCTCCGCCTTGCCTTGCTCCCCAAGGTGGTTTTGCCACCATTGTTGCTGCGTACAGGTTATCCTTGGCGTGCAAGGGATGGTTTCTCTGCCTTGCACGCCAAGGCCACACTAGTACAAAAAGAGAGACCAGAGCACACTTTTTTTTATACATGGGAGCACACATCTCGTACTGTGCTTATAGTGGATGCGCTCCTAACCAAGCACGCTTATTATTTAACCGTGATCCCATATTTTAAGCACGGTTTTGTGTTGAAGCGTTCTTAAAATTGTCATACGGTCAATATCCGTTCTACTCGAATTATAAGAACGGTTCAATTGCGTGCTAAAAAAAAGTTTTAGCACACTACCGTGATCCCATATTTTAAGCACAGTTTTGTGTTGAAGTGTTCTTAAAATTGTCATACGGCCAATATCCGTTCTACTCAAATTATAAGAACGCTTCAATAGCGTGCTAAAAAAAAAAAGTTTTAGCACACTTTTTTTCAAACCGTGCTTAATAATAAGCACACTTTAAATAAAAAGTATGCTCTATATCTCTCAAATGAATATCCATCTCAACACTGGTCCAATTCAATACCTTACCTCTCGAACCAAGAATCGAACCCAAGACCTCTTGCACCCTCATACTGAATTCATCTGCTTCACACGTCTGCCACCTGAGCTACGGAATTTCGTTGTAACTTTGTGCATTTATTTAATCTAAGTACTAAAATAAACTCCAAATATAAAAAGAATATTTTTTTCGAGAACGGTTTATAAAAATAAATGAGAACGCTTTAAAAGAAAAATTGTGTTCCCTCTAGTTAAATTTGGTTTTGGGAAGACACTTTTCTTATAAAACTGTGTTCGTTTTAATTTTTTAAGCACACTTTACATGAAAACCGAGCTAATATTATTCCTTTAGAAACAAACGAGATCGGTTCTAGAGAAAAGTGTGTTGATTTTATTTAAAGTTGGTTTTGGGAACACACTTGTAAAATGAAACCGTGTTCGTTTCAATTTATTTTTAAGCACGCTTCACATGAAAACCGGACTTAATAGTTTTTAGAAATAAATGAGAACGGTTTTATAAAAAAGCGTGTTTGTTTTAGTTAAATTTGGTTTTGGGAACATACTTCGAGAATTAAACCGTGTTTGTTGTAATTTTTTTAAGCACGCTTACACAAAAACCGGGTTAAATATTTTTTTTCCAAATATACGAGAACGGTTTTATAGCAAAGCGTGTTTATTTTCGTCAAATCTGGTTTTGGGAACACAGTTTGAAAATTAAACCGTGTCCGTTTTAAGTTTTTCTAAGCAAGCTTTAAGCGAAAACCAGTCTAAATTTTTTTTAGAAATAAACGAGAACGGTTTAATGGCAATGCGTGTTTATTTTACTCAAATCTGGTTTTGGGAACACGCTTTGAAAATTTAACCGTGTTCGTTTTAAGTTCTTTTAAGAACGCTTTACACGAAAACCGATCTAAATATTTTTTTTGAAATAAACGAGAACGTTTTTATAGAAAAGCGTGTTTATTTTAGTCAAATATGGTTTTGGGAACACGCTTTGAAACTTAAATTGTGCTCGTTTTAAGTTTTTTTAAGCACGCTTTACACGAAAACCGGTCCAAATATTTTTTTAGAAATAAACGAGAACGATTTTATGGAAAAGCGTGTTACTTTTAGTTGAATTTGGGGTTGGGAACACACTTTTGATATAAAATCGTGCTTAAAATAAAAAAATAAGCACGCTTGTCAAAAACCGTACCCAACTTACTGTGCTCTACCCCCTATAATCATACCAATGCCATTTTGGGGGGGGGGGGGGGGGGACTCCCTCGACAGAGAAAAATCCCGAAAGGATCTGAGTAACCCACCCGTAAGGATTTTTTGGTGCGTTATATACAGGTTGGCTCTCGACGACGTTTTCGGGTGTTCGTGGCGGTCCTAGTCTGAGTTGGGACTCTGGTGTCTGGTGTCCGGTCTGGCTGGGGTCGTGGCGGTGTGCATCGAGACGACTCCGTATTCTGGAAATTTCCTTGGAGGTTTGTCTTCATCGCCCACAGGAGGGACTCCTAATGTACCGCTGGCCAGCGGTGTCATCGCTTGGTGGTGCTTGGCTCCGGGTTTGTCCGTGTTCTTCTCAGCTCTGTTTGGTTAGGTTCGTCTAGGGTTGTTTAGTTGTTGCTTTTGTATTGCACCGTTTATTTTAGATTGTATGCTCGACGGTTCGCCGTCTGTCGACTTTGTCGGCCTCTCGATGAGCCAGGCCTGTCTGGTCATCGAATTTTTACCTAATAAAAAAAATATAAAAAAATACCAAAATATATAGAATGATAAAGTCCCTACACAATTGCTTAAATTTTTATGTTAGAAGAGTGAATCTCGACCCTATAATTAAAAACAAAATAAACTTAATACGATTCTCATTTTGTACAGCCTGACCGAGGAATCCAAAAGTTCAACATGGTATTAGAGCTGGTTCGATTCGGGTCCGTTTCTTTGACTTTGGGCTAGTTATTAAGAGACTGAGATGCTAGACCTGTCTTTGGGAAAACTATAAGAGAGTGAGATGTTTGACTCGTTTCAAGTGTCGACTCGACTCGACTTAATTAAGCTTTTGTGTTAAAATGGTGGATCCCGACCTTATAATCAAAAACAAAATAAACTTAACACGACTCTCGTTCCATATTTGGCCAATTGAGGATTCCCGAAGTTTAACATTTATATTATATATATACACGCACATTAATATTAATTACACGTATTATTTAAGAAATTTGTCAAAATCTTCCCCATTTTTCAGATTATTTATTTTCCTTTTGTACTTTCTATGTTTGGATGTGGTTGGTTGATGGTCTATTTGTTGATGATTAGTTCATCTATAAATTGTTTCGGGCTTTCGGGCTTTCGATTCAGAAGCCTTACTAATAAATTGAATCACCTTTTTTTAATAAAAAAATCTATAAAAATAACAAATATATAATAATATAATTATAATGGAGGAATGATGCGGGACCATCTTCTACAACTCCACACACGCCTATCATACTTGGAGAAGGCCTATGACTCGAGCTCGAGCTAAGAAGCTTGTAATGTCAACCTTAATCATGGTTCTAGATCTTTAGGGGTTTTGAGATAGAATTAAGGTTAGATTAAGGGCTTTAATATAGATTATAAGTCACATACATATACTCTCCTATATATTACATATAACACATTAGAATTGCAAGATAACATCTTGTGATCATGTGTTATGTATAACATATAGTAGAAGAGTTAGTGTAAAATGTGATATGTTATGTTTGTTTCCGGATTTGGGCTTGCAAGGCCCATTATCTGGTCTCGGCCCAGCAAGAAGCTCGCTCCAGCCCTTTGCTTGCCCTAGCATGGAACGCGGCGTTTCAGCTAAATGAGCTCGCCTATATAAAGCTGGAGAGAGCTCTAGGGTTGGCACTTGTTCAGACGTCTCAAGGTAATCCAACAAGAGAGAGAGAGAGAGAGAGAGAGAGAGAGAGAGAAAGAGAGTGGCGCCGCTAGGGTTTCCACGTGCTCCGAGCACTCCTCCGGCGTTTTCCGATTAGATCTGAGGCGGATCTCCATAGGAGACCTCTTGTCTGATCTTCGAAGAGCAACACTGCCTGTGTGAGCTTCTTGTCCAGCGTCGGCTGTCTTCTCCGATGGCCTTCCTGGTGTAGATCTGGTCTCCGACACCAGATCCATGGAGTTTCTTCTACGCTTGACTACTTCTCCTCACCTCTTCCCTTTGTACTTGCGATTACTTGCTGGTTTGTCTGTATAAGCCTTAGATCTAGCCTTGTCGTTCTCGAAACCTTGTAAGCTTGTTTTGATATAGTGGATGAGCTCGAGTCTCCTCTTCTGAGGCTCCGTGGACATAGGGATTCTTCCCGAACCACGTAAAAATCGCGGTGTCCTTTATCTTGCTTTCTCGTTTTCGATTTCGCACTCTTGGGTCTAAATCTTGAACTCCGATCTGCGAGTCAAGATAACCTAGATCTACAAAGCTTCAGAGAGACTCATTCTTATTTGTAAGTCATGCATTGTTCTCGAGCACGGTTAAACTCCCGGAGCCAACATTGAAGACCTATATGTGCATAGGGATTCAAGAAGAAGCCGAGCCACCTTAGTCTTAGACATGCCGATTTGACTAAGTGTTGGAACTCCTTATGTTATTACTATTTTTAGTATTTGTTTTACTTAAGTTAATTATTTTAGGAAACTTTAGGGGTTATTTTAATTAATTCTTTTAACTTGTTCTTTAGATATTTTCGGTCTAATCAGCCTTCCTAGGGCTATATATGTCGATCACCACACTGTAGAACAGTCACGTATTATTGAATTCAGAATTCTCAAACTTGTGTGAAACACATTGAGTGAAAGTCGTTCGATTCGTAGCTAGGCTCATCGTTCGCAAATTGGTATTGATCTCAGCTTGGTTTGCTTTGAGTTCATGAACTTCGCGAGAGCTTGGTGATCCTGGTAATCACAAGTCCCCTCCTTGTGCCTCCAAGTTATCCACTTGGTTGTGTAAGGTTGTAGAGGCGGGCTTTATAGTCGTTGGTATTTGGTTCCTACCCTCTAAGGAGGTCTGGGGTGTTTATCTCGTTCTATTTTAGTTCGAATCAGTCCTTATCGGTCGAGTCTTTCAACTCTTGCATAAATTTCGAGTCTTTGTTGCTTTCTTTAATCGAGTCCTTGTTTCTTGCTTTGGTCAATATCGAGTCTTGTCTATTACATCGAGTCTTGATTCGTTCTTGTCTAGTTCTTGTCGACACCAAGTAGTTCTTGGACTTCTTGGTTGAGATCTTGCGTTTCTTGTCCTTCTTGCTTCCGTTCTTGAGTTTCTTGTTTGATTGTCGAAGATCGGGCCATCCTGCGGCTAACCCCGTATCAAATTGGCATCAGAGCTTTGGTTTTCGACATCCAAGTTGTGTCTTTTCTTTTCATAAACACAAAAAACCACAAAAAAGAGTCATTTTCTTGTTTTGGTCTTTTACTTCTTGTTCTTTAATTGATTATTGCACTAATCTTTCTTGTTTGTGATTGTTGTGGTTGCTTAGTCCAAACACAAAGCCTAGCCGAGACCAGTGGAGTCGACCAAGCCTGTGTGAGCACCCTTTGTGTACACTCTAGTCGACGGCAGCCTTTTGTCCCCATAGGTTGAGCTTGGCCGAGTCCTTCACCACAAGAAACCCTAATTTGTTTCTTTTCTATCTTTGAAATTTTTGTTCTATCTTGTGCTATCTATTTTTGCCTTATTAAAAATCTAATTTTTGGTGGATATAATTCATATTATCTATCATATATCTTAAAGGCTTAGATAGATCCACTTACCAAAGATAACAAAACCTCTCACACACACACACACACACACACACACACATCATTAGGGCTACAAATTTTATCTTTTATCACCTATCCTTATATTTTCGAGTCCTTTTCTCCATAGTTGTTCTTTCTTGCATTAGTTAAAAAAACAGTTTCGGTATATTCAGAAAGAAAAAAAAAAGGATTGAACTTGGACCTAGAAGGATAAAATTCACTAGGGGCAAAAGTAAGTCAAAAAAAAGGAAAGAGATTTGGTGATCTAGTGGAAGAAAGTTCCTAAAGGACCAATTTTCGGTGATCTCCTCAAGCTCTAGTCGACATACATCTATACCTCCCACAAAACCACAAAATTGAAACCCTACCTTGCAACTGCAACATCCTAACTTAAGGTTTCAATTCAAAAGAGGTAAATTTTCAAACTTTCCCTTATTTTCTTCTATTTTTCAGTTTTTTCGAGTACTTTTCATTCTTGTCGAGTGCTCTTTGTTTGATTTCTCCTTTGTGTCGAGTGCTTGTTCTCTTGATCGAGTGCTCTTGTTGCATTGTCGAGCAATTCTCTTCGTGATCGAGTGCCTTTGCTTGATTTCTCCTAGTTGTCGAGTACTATCTATCACCGTCGAGTACTCTCGTGCTACTGTTAAGTGTTTGCTTTGCTGTGTCGAGCACTTTTCTCTCTTATCGAGTGCTTTGTGTGTTTGTCGAGTGCCTTACTTGTGCTCTTTGTTCATTCTCTTGATTCTTTTATCTTGATTGTTAGGTTTTTGCTTGAGTGTTGATTTGCTCAAAGCGGATTGAAACAACAAGCGTGACATACCAATTGGAGAGGGAGTGTGAGCGAAACACTTGTGAGTTTTTATATTTTCTCTAACCTTTAACATAGTTCTTTGTTCGTTTTATTTGCAATGTCTCAGCAGGTTAAAAACAAGAACAATGCCAACAATGGCAATAACGATAACAACTCCAACAACACCTCCACATTACAGCCCGAATTGGTGGCCATTCTCAACGGAATCAACCAGACTTTGGCTACGTTAGGAGCAAAGGTGGCGGTATTGGAGTCCAGGCCGAGTGGTTCTAATAACCTTGGTGGCCGAGGTGATCAAAGGCGTGATGAAACGCCACACGATGAAAGGGAAGTCCAAAATCCTAACCCTAATCCTAATCCTAATTTAAATAACCCTTTATTTGAAGAGAACAACTCTCCACGAAGGGAGAGATATGGTAGGAATAATGGGTTTGTTAATGTGCAGGATCAAGGAAGAGGAAGAGGGAGAGGCCGAGGCTTCCAAGAGGAGTTCTACCAGTTGGAGGACGATCATGGATTCCAACAAGAGGAGTATTGGGACCAACGTTCTAGGCGGAACGATAGAGGAGGTCGATACCAATACAAAGCACCTAGAGACCCTGATCAAGAAGGTATAGATAAGGTAAATGTAAAGATTCCTCCATTTGAAGGTAAAACTGATCCAGATGTTTATATTGATTGGGAAACTAAAATGGATCAAATCTGTAATTGTCACAACTTCTCCGACGTTAAAAAGGTGCAACTAGCTTCCCTAGAATTTCAAGGCTTTGCTTTAATTTGGTGGGACAACTTGGTTAAAGAAAGAAGAAGAGCCCTTGATGCGCCTATCACTTCATGGTAATAATTAAAAGCACTAATGAGGAGAAGATTTGTTCCCCAACACTATGCTAAAGAACTTAGATAACGTCTAGAAAACTTAAAACAAGGTAGCAAAACTGTTGAGGAAACATTTAATGCAATGCAAGAAACTATGGCTAGAGCTAATGTAGTTGAACCTGATGAAGATACAAATGCTAGGTTTCTTAGAATATTGCATCCCGCCTTAGCTCATGAAATTGATTATTTTCCTTACTCTACGCCTATTGAGATTTTACATTTAGCGATAAAGGTAGAAAGAGGAGCGAGATATAGGAGCCAAGGTGGTCGAAATACGAATGGAAAGCAACAAGGGTGGCGCCAATCTCGACCCCAGCAGCACCAAGGCCGGTTCGAAGGTGGGTCACGTGACAGGTCGAGCCAGCCCCAAGGGAAAGGAGAATACCGAGCCCCTCAGCAGTCCATCGACAAAGGAAAGGCGCCAATGTACGGACGGGAATCGTCTGGGGTATCTACTGGCCCCAAAGGGAGTAATCCTAACCCTTCTACCACTAGATCTAGGGATATTGTTTGCTTTAAATGCCAAGGTAGAGGTCATTATATGAAGGATTGCCCTAATAAGAAAACTCTCATGATTAATCACCTAGGAGAATATGAATATAAAAATTCTTGTGATGAAAATGATGAGCATGCTAATAATAATGATGATCAAAACCTTAACCTTCTTGCTTATGACGATGAAGATGGCATCGATTATGAACATGGTGAATCATTGATTGTTAGGAGAGTCTTAAGCATTGTACCTGCACCTTGTGATGACAATCAACGCGAAAACTTATTTCATACTAGATGCTTAGTAAAGGGAAAGGTTGTTAATGTGATCATTGATGGAGGAAGTTGTTGTAACTTAGCTAGTCAGGAAATGATTGATAAATTACAACTTCCTACATGTTGTGAGCCTAATTTGCCATGTTTTCTACTATCTTTTATATCGATTTCTGCATGCATTTCATACATTTGGGATAGAATAATACAGAATCTATGTAGTTTACACTTATTTGCCAAATTATGGAGTCTACACTAGTTTCTGTTTAAATTCGCAGAAATCGAGGCATTTTATAGCAATTCAGAGAAAAGGAGGAAAAACTCAAAGTCAACTACAGAAAGTCCGAGGTCAAGAAGCAGCTGAACCAGGAAAATCGAGCTGGAAACGAGCAAAGAAGCACTCGAAAAAGGTGGTCGATATCGACTGCACTAGGTCGATATCGAGTGGATCACATCGAGCCGGGATGCCAGAAATCGACCAGAAAGCTAGAGCGGAAAAGGACAGGTTGATATCGACCTATACTGGTCGATATCGAGTCAAAGTCGGTCGAAAATCCACCAGAAGCCCAAGATCGAGTCAAGATCGAGTGAGGAGAAGAAGACAGGTCGATTTCGATCAAGATGGTCGATATCGACCGAAGCCAGGTCGAAAATCATCCCAGAGGCCAATATCGAGTGTCAGGAAGCGAAGCTGAGAAAGATGAGGTCAATATCGACCTATGTTGGTCGATATCGACCGGTACCCAGTAGCCGAAATCGAGCAGATCCGAGTCCGAATGCTGAGCTTGATTTCTTCCACATTAAGCAATAGATATTCTATCAACTCAAGAGGAGATTTATCAAGTTTTATCAAGATAAGAGGGATTTATCTACATTAGATATAGTTTTCTTGTTGATTTATTTCTTTTATTTCCATAATTTAATCTTTAAGTATTAGATAGATAGATTTAGATATAGATATAGTTTCTTTCCTAGATTAGCTTGGAATGAAGCCTATAAATAAAGCCCTAGGGGCTGGATTTTATTCATTCAATTTTTACACACAATATCGAGTAAGTAGGAGAGAGAGAGCTTGTGGCGAGGAGGAGCAAGAGAGTTGAGAGACGATTTGGCTTCGATTGGTTGTAAGCTTTCTTTTATTTTATTAATGCAATTTAGTTCCCTTTTATTATTAATGTCTTTCTTGATGATGAAGAGCGAGTAGTCACCCAACTTCTAGGGTCGGGGTGAGCCCGACGGTAGCTATGTAAGGTGATGCGGTAAAGGTACAATCTTTTGATGTGAATTCGTATTCTATCCCTACGAGCATGATTCTTTTGCGAAAGTTGAAGGTGATCCTTGTTTGTGTTATTGAAGCGAAAGTGATCTTAATGCAACTTGGATTAATTATGTGAAAAAGGGTTAGTAACAATTAGGGTTTATGCGAAAGCCTCTATCTTCCTATTTGTTAATAACAAAAGTTATTTGATGAAAAGCATGATCTTTTATGCCTTTATGTGTTATTTTACATGGTTATCGTTGTGGTGTTGAAACCCTGATCTTTGATGTCTTTATTTTACTGATTTATTTCATAAATTTCGAGTTTTGGTTTCTGTTTTTGGTCGAGATTGAGTCACTGTTGGTCGATTTTATAGGTCGATATTGAGTGGGTTGGGTCGAAATCGACCAATCTGTGTTTTTCTGTTTTCTGCGTTCTACAGGTTGTTGACAGTTTGGTCGATATCGAGGTAAGTAGTCGATATCGAGCGTTCTTCTGGTCGAAATCAGTGAGTTTCTGGAACTGAAAAGGCAGGCGCTGACACGCTTTCTCGTGGATCGATCCTGACTACCTTCTACTACAGCGGGAGAAAGTCTTGTAATTAATTTGCGGAGATCAGGGGGTCGAATTTGGAATCTATATATCATACTTGATTTTCCTCATAACACTACAATTCAGCATTCTAGGCCTTATAGATTGCATTGGATGAATGATTGTGGTAATTTAAAAGTAAACAGGTAAGTTAAAGTTCATATCAAATTAGGACATTATGATGATGATGTTTTATGTGATATTGTTCCTATGCAAGCTTGTCATATTCTATTAGGCCGTCCTTGGCAATTTAATCGTAAGGTCTTGCATGATGGATTTACTAACCGCTACCCCTTTACTTTTCAGGGAAAGAACGTGGTTCTCAAGCCTATGACGCCAACACAAGTGGCTGATGAGATTGAGAAACGCAAGGTAAGTAAAGGTGAGTTAGATAAGGAGGCTCAATCGAGCAAAGTGGCTTCCCATTCTCGGCCTAAGGATGTTCTTTTGGTTTCCAAGAGTGCATATTTAGACGAGTTTGCGGATGGGGAAACAACCCTCATGCTCCTATGCAAAGGGTTGAACATGTTGAGTGAGGAGCTTCGAGCTACCCTCCCTCCTCGCATCATATCTCTTCTTGAAGAGTATAAGGATGTATTTCCCGATGACATACCACCAGGTCTACCCCCTATTCGTGGAATTGAGCATCAAATTGATCTTATTCCAGGGGCTTCTTTGCCTAATAGGCATGTGTATCTTATGAATCCCACTAGGACCCAAGAGGTCGAATCCCAAGTCCAGGAACTGTTGGATAAGGGATATATTAGAGAAAGCTTAAGTCCTTGTGTTGTGCATGTGTTATTAGTCCCTAAGAAAGATGGATCATGGAGAATGTGTGTAGATTGTAGGGCTATTAATTAACAACATTACTGTAAAATATCGTCATCCTATTCCACGCTTAGATGATATGCTAGATGAATTGCATGGAGCATCCATATTTTCAAAAATTGATCTTAAGAGTGTTTATCATTAGATTAGAATGAAGGAAGGCGATGAATGGAAAACATCATTTAAGGCTAAGTTTGGCTTATATGAGTGGTTGGTTATGCCTTTTGGGTTAACTAATGCTCCAAGTACTTTTATGCACTTAATGAATCATGTGCTTAGAAACTTCATAGGGAAATTTGTTGTTGTTTATTTTGATGACATATTAATTTATAGCAAATCTCCTAAAGAACATGAAGCACATCTTAGGGAAGTACTTAATACTTTAAGATTAGAACACTTGTATGCTAATTTAAAGAAATGTGAATTATGGAATGAACAAGTGTCCTTTCTTGGTTTTGTTGTGAGCTCGAATGGACTATGAGTTAACGAAGCCAAGATCAAAGCAATCCAGGATTGGCCGACCCCTACCTTAATCGGCCAAGTCAGGAGCTTCCAAGGATTGGCGAGCTTCTACGGGAGGTTTGTGCAAGACTTCAGCACCATCTCAGCCCCTCTCACCGAGCTCACAAAGAAGCGATGCGAGTTCAAGCGGGAAGCAGCTTAGGAGGAGACGTTCTCGACGCTCAAGGATAAGCTCACTCACGCCCCTTTACTCGCCCTACTCGACTTCTCTCGGCCATTCGAGGTCAAGTGTGATGCTAGCGGAGTTGGAATTGGTGGAGTCCTTATGCAGGAAGGTAAGCCTATTGCTTTCTTTTCTGAGAAACTGAAAGTTGTTTGTCTTAACTACTCTACTTATGACAACGAATTGTATGCATTGTATAGAGTTCTTAAGACATGGTCCCATTACCTATGGCCTAGTGAGTTTATTCTTAGGACTGATCATGAATCATTGAAACATTTTAAAAGCCAAGATAAACTTGATAGGAGACATGGTAGATGGATGGAGTTCATTGAAACATTTCCTTATGTGATCAAATATAAAAAAGGCAAAGACAATGTGGTTGCTGATGCATTATCTAGAAGATATTCTTTTAACCACTTTAGATTCTAGAGTCTTAGGCTTTGTATACATAAAGGAATTATATGAACAAGATGTTGATTTTGGGGAGCACTTTCGAAAATGCAAAGAAAAAGGCCCAACCGAAAACTTTTATATCTTTGATGGATTTTTATTTCGAAAAGATCAAGTGTGTATTCCTAGATGTTCTCTTCGATTGTTACTTGTTAATGAAGCACATAGTGGTGGATTAATGGGACATTTTGGAAGAGATAAAACATACCATACTTTAAAAACACACTTTTATTGACCACATATGCTTAGGGATGTAGAACATTGCCTTAAAAGATGCATTGACTATTTAAAGACCAAATCTAAGCTTATACCCCACGGACTAGACACGCCACTACCCACACCCTCAGCCCCTTGAGAAGACATTTATATGGATTTTATAGTTGGATTGCCTAGAACTAAGAAGAGGAGGGATTCTATATTTGTAGTGGTCGATAGATTCTCTAAAATGGCTCACTTTATTGCATGCCACAAAACTGATGATGCTACCAATGTTGCTAATTTATTCTTTAAAGAAGTAGTTAGGTTGCATGGTGTGCCGAAAACTATAGTAAGTGATAGGGACGTTAAATTTTTAAGTCATTTTTGGTGAACATTATCGAGTAAATTGGGAACTAGATTGCTATTCTCTACTTCTAGCCATTCCCAAACTGATGGCCAAAATGAGGAGACTAATAGAACCCTTACAACCGTCCTTAGAGCCATTATAAGGAAGAATTTAAAACTTTGGGAAGAAGCCTTACCTCATGTGGAGTTTGCTTATAATAGGACTATGCATTCCTCAACAAAGATCACTCCATTTTAATGTGTCTATGGTGTTAATCCACTAACCCCTTTTGATCTTACTCCATATCCTATGAGAGAGAAAGAATCATTTGAAGTAGATAAGCATGTCGAGTTCGTTAAGGAGCTACATGAACGGACACGTCAGAAGCTTGTGCAGAAGGCTGAATACAACGCCAACAAAGCAAATAAGGGGCGGCGTTTGGTGACATTTCAGCCTGGGGATCTCGTGTGGGTGCACCTTAGGAAGGAGAGGTTTCCAGATGCGCAGAAGAGAAAGCTCGCCCCACGAGGTGATGGACCATTCAAGGTTCTGCAACGAGTTGGTGAGAATGTCTACAAGCTGGAGCTTCCTGGAGACTATGGCGTGAGCGCAACCTTTAACGTCGCGGATCTCATTCCCTACTTTGCTGTGGACGAGGACTTGGATTCGTGGTCGAATCCTTTCCAAGAAGGGGAGGTTGATGCGGGATCATCTTCTACAACTCCAGACACGCCTATCATACTTGGAGAAGGGCCTATGACTCGAGCTCAAGCTAAGAAGCTTCAGAGAGACTCATTCTTATTTGTGAGTCATGCATTGTTCTCGAGCACGGTTCAACTCTCGGGGCCAACATTGAAGACCTATATGTGCATAGGGATTCAAGAAGAAGTCGAGCCACCTTAGTCTTAGACATGCCGATTTGACTAAGTGTTGGAACTCCTTATGTTATTACTATTTTTAGTATTTGTTTTACTTAAGTTAATTATTTTAGGAAACTTTAGGGGTTATTTTAATTAATTCTTTTAACTTGTTCTTTAGATATTTTCGGTCTAATCAGCCTTCCTAGGGCTATATATGTCGATCACCACACTGTAGAACAGTCACGTATTATTGAATTCAGAATTCTCAAACTTGTGTGAAACACATTGAGTGAAAGTCGTTCGATTCATAACTAGGCTCATCATTCGCAAATTGGTATTGATCCCAGCTTGGTTTGCTTTGAGTTCATCAACCTCGCGAGGGTTTGGTGATCCTGGTAATCACAAGTCCCCTCCTTGTGCCTCCAAGTTGTCTGCTTGGTTGTGTAAGGTTGTAGAGGCGGGCTTTATAGTCGTTGGTATTTGGTTCCTACGTACCCTCTAAGGAGGCCTGGGGTCTTTATCTCGTTCTATTTTAGTTCGAATCAGTCCTTATCGTTCGAGTCTTTCAATTCTTGCATAAATTTCGAGTCTTTGTGGCTTTCTTTAATCGAGTCCTTGTTTCTTGCTTTGGTCGATATCGAGTCTTGTCTATTACATCGAGTCTTGCTGCGTTCTTGTCTAGTTCTTGTCGACACCGAGTAGTTCTTGGACTTTCTTGGTCGAGATCTTGCGTTTCTTGTCCTTCTTGCTTCTGTTCTTGAGTTTCTTGTTTGATTGTCGAAGATCAGGTCATCCTGCGGCTAACCCCGTATCAAGGAAGCTTTGCTAATGAACTATGTTACAAATTTACACCAAATTATATTATACGTAATTTTTGTTCAGAATATATACACTAAAATGTCGAATATAGGTCAGTGGCGAATCTAATGTTCCAAAGCTAGGTGAGCGAAAATATTTATGATAAAGACACAATTTTACAGGCCAAAAATTCAATTAAGGAAACCATACCCCCAAACCGGTAACAACTTGTTTGAGTTTTTTATGATTCTTAATTGATTAAACTAATCTAGCAAGCTATGAAAAAAATCTATCAATTTTCAGATTTTGAAACCAAAAAATTGTAAATGCAATTCATAGGAGTCGAAAGAACAACAGTGGAAAGAAAGTGCAATATATCTCTTCACCGAACTATCATGTTCTTTGTCCATCTTTTGAGTTTTGGTTAAAAAATAAACTGAGATTATAATTATTTATGCCAGGCAAGATTATTATTTTTTAACTTAATCCAAAATTTTCTACCCAGTGGTAGCTGGGTTTGCTTGCACTGAGATCCGCCTCTAATATAGGTTTATCTAAAACAGCACATTCACGTGTACATGATTAGAGCAAAAATTGATGATTGCTAATGAATTTCACTAATTAAGTACTCCTTAATCGACCTTGTTGTGTAGTGCATTTCCATAAGGCCGAAAATTTCGGGATTAATCAATAATTACATTCCTCCCCTTCCCACTACTAAGAGCATGTTTGGTTGATAACTTAAAGGCCAAAATGCATAAAACCACCCTTTATTCACCATTGTTTTTAATTAACCATCCCTTATTTAAAAATTTTCACTTAACCACCCCTTATAACAAAATGTTTACAAGTAACCACCTATCCTCCCATTTTTCCTTAAACTTCCATAATTTAACTTGAAAGTAAAAGACGAAAATGCCCCTAAATATGTTTTTTGTACACTACTATTAATCTATTATATTTCCTATTTTTATAGTCTTGTGAAATAAATCAAAGGTAGGCATAAACACATTCAAGGCGAAGCACGAACAACCTCCACCTAGATCCCTATCAAGTAGACTTATCAATCGGGTCATTCGGGTCGAGTTCGGATCGGATCATTTTGAGTTTCGGGTAAAACGGGTCCCGGGTAGATCCGGGTTGACTTGAACTCGGGTGGGTCAAATTTGGTCGATTTCGAGTTTGTCAATTTCTATTTTTTAAATTAAAAAAAAATCACGATTGGTAATTTTGCGATAATTTTAAAATGCTAAAATTAAAGACGTGGTTATTAAGTTCTAGCTCTTATCTTTATATACTATATCTGATCTAAAATATTTAATTTTTTCTATTTCTCATAATTTTTAATAAAATTAAAAAATATCTAAAATATCAAATATTTAAATAATTTTTTTAAATAATTAATTTCATGCAATTAGTACTAAGCATAGAATTGTTTTAATATTTTAATGTTTTTTAGAGTTTTTTTATCTTCTTAAAAATGTGATGAAAATCAAATATTATCGATCGGAGGGAGTATTATACAATATAAATAAATATAAAAGTTGATTTGAAAATGAAAGATCAAGTGATTGTAATTATAAAATGTAATAAATTGGAATCTCCATAAAAAAAAATTAATCATATATAATTATAAATCAATCAGCTTAATCGGGTCAATCGGGTCAAAATTACTGGGTCAATCTGGTCATGGGATCTAAACCCAGATGACCCGATAAATTACTGGGTTTTCGGGTTCGAGTCAGAAAAAATTTCCGAGTCAAAATTTCCGGCTCTTGACCCAAAATTTTCAGATCGTTCGGGTCGGATTGTATTTTAACAGGTCTACTGTCGAGCATTGCCAGAGAAGGGTGCAAACAAAGCGTCGATGACTGAAAGAGGTATGACTACATCTGATCTACTAGTAGAGGTGGGCACAACTTGCGTACATTAATGGTAATTTTGTATAAATAATAATAAATAAAAACTATAAAACCAAATTTGGGGGCATTTTCGTCTTTTACATTCAAGTTGAATTTAATAGAAGTTTAATTTAAAGAAAAATGAGAGGATGAGTGGTTACTTGCAAACAATTTTTATAAGGGGTGGTTAAGTGAAAATTTTTAAATAAGGGGTGGTTAATTGAAAATAAGGGTGAATAAAGGGTGGTTTTATGCATTTTGGCCTAACTTAAAAACTCAGGAAGTAGAATTTTTCAGAAAGTCGAAGAAATATATGTGTTTGGTTAATATTTATGAAAGATGAAAACCTAGGAATTCCACTTCCCATGAAGTTAAATTCATCATTTTGGAGGAAGCTCACTTACCTAGTTCCCCTAGATAAGTTCAACTTCCATGATTTTATATTTGAAAATTTTCAATTCCCCCTTTTAAGCCTATAAAATAAAAAAATCAACCAAATACATTTTTGTTGTTGTTGAATGGATTATGTTGAGATTGTAACTCTAGCAAGGTAGGTTCGAGTAGCTATTCTGCATTGGTCTCGGAGCGACAAAGTCAAACTCGACTTTGTATGGATCTAGGATCTCGAATAGCTAACTCGGGTAACCTAGCTAGAACTCATCGGTTCAATGTCCTAATTGATTGAGCCTTATTTGGAGTTGTCTCCGAATTGGGTCTTCAGACCCAACCCCATGCCTTATCCAACGTCTTAATTCTTGGCCATTTCTCCCACCAAGGTTTTATAAACTCTCAAGTAACAAACCCTAGGCTTTCAGGTCGGCACTGTAGACGACCCTCACAGGGCTCATCGTTCCTTTTTTCTTGCTATTGCTTAGTGTGCTAAGCTTCTATTTCCTTCTGTTTTTTATTTCAGTCTAGTATTTGCCTTCATAGGATCTTTGTATCATTTGTTCTCGTTTTGCCTATTAGAGCATAATTGATGACATCTAGAGCCGGGTCCCGGGGACGTAGGGACTAGTCCGAACCTCGTTAACATATCGTGTGTTCTTATTATCTTTTCTTTCGATTTCTCTGTTTTGGATCAAGCTAGAATATCCTTCGTGTTTAAATCGGACCTTGACGAAGTGCATTAATCTTAATCCCATCAGATTAAGTACGTATCAACATAGTACTACCTCTGATCCAAAATAAGTGTCATTTTAGACTTTTGAATTTGATCCAAAATAAGTGTCGTTTTATATTTTCTAGACAATTTAATAGATTGGTTAATGAAAATTGTTATTGAAAGTTGTATTTATTGATTATTTTTTCTTTCAAACTTTCTACTTATTGGTTGAAAAAGTTGGTAAGCATTTAATAAATGATAAGATTTAGAAAAAAAAATGTATAAAACCAATGATAATTAATACTTTACTTAAAAATTGTGTCAAAAGATAAAACGACACTTATTTTGGATTGGAGGGGATATTTAATTAATACTTGTTATAACGAGAACAATAACAGATGAAGAAAGACACATAGATTTACGTGGTTCGGCAACGAAACGCTACCTACGTCCACGGGCAGAGAAATATGGATCTTTATTATGGAGGCAAACAAGAAAACTTGGTTACAAATTGTTAGGTTTCATGAGTATATATAGTGCCTCATGAAACCCTAGTCAGACAATGAGCCTAAACCCAAAACAAATAATAAGCCCAATTCAAGGCATATTAACAAATCTCCACCTTGACTTGAATCCTCTCAGATGTATCAATCGCATTGCAGCGCCAGACGTACCAAATGCAATGCCATGCCAGATGTACTAGATGCGCTTCAATGCCGGATATACCAGAATCTCCTCTCAGAAACAGATGCATCATGAAAAGTGCCAGACATTTCTCTGCCTCAGATTTGTCCTCACAGGAGGACTCAGATTGCCCCGCATAGCATCTCAACAGTTGGTGATATTAAACAAGTCCAAATAATGTTGGAACTTGCTCTCCGGAATTGACTTGGTGAACATATCAACAGGATTACCAGATGTTCCCACCTTCTTCATCCTGATTCTCTTCTCAACTTGCTAGTGTGCTAACTCATCTTTAGAAATAACAACCTTGTAGTTGGATGGAACACCATCCTCCCCCTCCTCGACCACATGCAAATCATATCCCGCAAGATCATTAGACCTATATCTCACAAGCCCCCTGATGTAAACCCTCCTTGGTCGATCTAGAGCAATACTCCGATGTACAACTCCAACTGTTCTTGTATCTAGTGGTGTATTCTTTGTCTCACCGGTATCTGACTCAGTAGTACCCATCTGTGATGATTGGTCAGTGACCAACTTAGGTGCATGAGTCTTTGTTGGAGTGAAGTTCAACTCCACCTCATCAGCAACATTCTCCCTAACCTTGACTCAAACAACATCTGCAACATTTGTGACTGCTGAACCTTGTAGAGCATACAAAGTTCCCTTTCCCAGCTTGACTCCTTGCAAAACCACATTAGAGCCCTTAAACACGCGCAACTTTCCACCATAACCTATGTATCTGAAACCCTTGTCGTCTAACATAGTTAGAGATATCAGATTCTTCGTCATAGATGGCACATGTTTGACTTTCTCCAATGTGCGAAACTTCCCATCGTTTGTCCGAAGCCTGACTGAGCCGATCCCAATAACCTTGCAGATGACATCGTTTCCCATAGAAACATTGCCCTTGTCTACACACCTATATGTTGTAAACAACTCTCTTCTAGGACATACGTTACATGACGCACCTGAGTCAAGAAACCACACATAATGATCTGTGCGATTGCCAGCTAGTAGAACAATATCTTCCTCGGAAGTATTTCCACCATGAACTATTGCTGCAGATCCAGATTTCTGCTCTTGTTGCCTCTTCTTAGGACAATCATTCTTCCAATGACCTTTCTCCTTACAGTAGTTACAGACGTCGTCTGGTTTGGGACCTGATTTGCGACCTTGCTTCTTGCCCCTTCTACCATCATAATTGCCTCCGCTGGCCATAAGCCCCAGAAGCCTGATTGTATGTAACCAACGCGGTTGCCTTCAGACGCAACTCTCAACTGTGAAGCGACGATCTAACCTCTTTCAGTGTGATGGTATCCTTCCCAACGACAAACGACTGAACGAAGTTCTCGTATGTGGGGGGTAGGGATACCAGCAAAATTAGGGCAGCATCTTCGTCCTCCACCTTAACATCAATATTACGCAATTCAAGTAATAGCGTGTTAAGTTGATCAAGATGATCTCTGAGTTGTGTACCTTCCTGCATACGCAGCCCGAACAACCGTTGTTTCAGAAGCAACTTGTTTGTCAGAGACTTTGTCATGTACAAACTCTCCAACTTTAGCCACAAGCCGACAACAGTTTCCTGATCAACAACCTCTATTATGACATCGTCTGCAAGACACAACACGATCATCAAATGAGCCTTCTCCTCCAGAAGGCCGTACTCAGTGGTGGTTGTATCTGCTTCCTTCTTGTCGGCGGTTAACGGTGGACATAAACCTTGTTGCTTCAGCAAAGCCCGCATCTTTATCTGTCACAGACTGAAAGAGTTTCTTCCAGTAAACTTGTCAATCTTCACTACAGATCCAGACATCATTCTCGACAGAAACCGCAACCAAGCTCTGATACCAGTTTGTTATAACGAGAACAATAACAGATGAAGAAAGACACAGAGATTTACGTGGTTTGGCAACGAAGCGTTACCTACGTCCACGGACAGAGAAATATGGATCTTTATTATGGAGGCAAACAAGAAACTTGATTACAAATTGTTAGGTTTGATGAGTATATATAGTGTCTCATGAAACCCTAGTCAGACAATGGGCCTAAACCCAAAACAAAGAATAAGCCCAATTTAAGGCATATTAACAATTATGTAATTAAATAAAGGGATAAAGTAATGATTATACTTAATTAATCATAATTAATACAGCACTTTACTCAGTAGTAGTACACTAGTACAGTATAGTTTTGTACAGTAAGATTGCTGTAATGGATGATTGAATATACAGAGTCAATGGAGGAGGAAAAGTCAGACAAGGACACCAACGAGAGTCAATCCAGACCGTTGTTTGTATTGGGCGGGGGGGACCAACTGCTTAATTAAGACCGGCCGAAAGCCTAAAAATCGTACCTTTTTATTTTATTTTATTTTATTTCTTATCCTTAGGTTCCGTTTGGTTACGATTGTATATGGTAAAGTAAATGAGTTTTTTTTTTTTTATGTAAAATGGAAATAAATTTGGGGAAAAGGAGTAATGAAGATATTTCGTAACAATGGATCTTCCATTATAAATATAATACGTAGTATTCCATTTGTTAAAAATATAAGCATTTTAATTTGTTTACACATTTTAAAACAAGTTCAAAATTTAAAATTAATTTTTACATATTTTCGTACACATTAATGATAAGTAAAAAAAATATGTAAAACATTAATAAAATTTTGATATTTTACTTTTCTTTTTTATAAAACATGTCAAAAAATAGAAAAACTTACTCCATCCCATCTAAATATATATTCCACCCGTTCGACAAAACATGTCGTTCACTATTCATGCACGGTTTTTTAGAATAATAAAAAAAACTACATATAAAATATTCATTTTTCTTTACTTTTTTTTAAAAATAATTTCTTACTGTACTTATTAATAGTAACTACAAAATTGTTAAAAATTTTTTTATAAAGAAATAAATATTTTATATAGTTTTTTTCCTCCTAAAAAACCGTACGTAAATAGTAAATGACATGTTTCACTGAACGGATAGTCCGGATGGAGTATATCGTTTGACTTCTCAACACAAATTTATGCTCCGTATAGTTTTTAACGGCTTAAAATGTGTGCTAACAAGTCAAAAACACACCGAGTCAGAAGAAGTATATCAAACGGAGCCTAAGAAATGATTGCACATTAGGTGTAGAGTGTGATGGAGGTGGCCGCACAGTATCATGTAACGTCGCCCATCGGCCATGGCGTCAATTGACTGTATATGCCATTGCCATTTGCCGGCATAGTTCCATCATCATTCATATCCATTTACCCTTTTTTTTTTTTTAATTTGTTTGTTAATTAAAAGTGGGAGGCGGCACCCTTCACAGGTTTATTACTCCATAATGATTAAGAAGGAACAATTATATATATGTAAGTGGTAATTAAGTGGGGATTGCTTGTGTTGGGCGTGCACTGCACATGTTTACATGAAAGTATCTCATTTTTCTTTTATATGCTTGCGGTAGAGTGATGTCTTGCTGTGCGCATGGACTTGGGAGCGCTTCTTCGATTCAAGTCGAGTGTCTCG
This sequence comes from Persicaria maculosa, assembly GCA_963922045.1. NCBI lineage: Eukaryota > Viridiplantae > Streptophyta > Magnoliopsida > Caryophyllales > Polygonaceae > Persicaria > Persicaria maculosa. The sequence goes on from OY998254.1 coordinate 71,904,739, forward strand.
GTCTTCACACCGGCCTTCTATCTGTTGTGAAGATGGGCTACTCTTGCCTCATTGTGGGAGGAGACTGTCTGACCGTCATTAATGCCCTCCGAGGAATCGGTACTTGTTCGTGAACTATTGAGATGGTAATCACCGATGTTCTCGGCCTTTGCAAATCATTCAAGACTATCGATTTCTCCCACACTTTGCGGGAAGGCAACAGGTCACTGACAGATTGGCGCACGTTGGTTTGATCTTCTATTTCACTGTTGTGCGTTGCCTAGCCGAAATAGAGGATCTCGTCCGTAAGAACGCTATTGGGCAGAATTGATGACTGTCAAACTATCTCTAAGGGCATCTCCACTTACCATCGATAGAATTGATGACTGATAAACTATCTCCCTCGATCATGATACGTTGTAGACCAATATACTATTTGTTAATCCCTTATTTAGGTTTTTTTTTTTCATTTAACTACTTCATTATTTTGGAAATAACACACACACACAATTGTACCAAAAGGTTAAAAAGAAGAAGAGGTAAAATACTTACTCACATATATAAATTATATAATTATCAACTTCTTTCACAAATGTATCTTCTTTTAGAAAAAAAAAAAGGCTAATATTAAATAAAGTCACCCTTTTCATGTATTATCTATTTGTTTGAGTATTGAATGTGAACATATTAAGTCCCACTCTCAACAAATTACTAATACATGTTTGACCAAAAGGAAAATCATAATTACATAAGCATAAGATATATGTAAAAATGAATGTGGAAATAGATAAGAGTTAGCAATTAGTGTAACAAAGAACCCATAGATCGGTCAGTGTTTGTTGGTGTTGTCGCCTAAAGCTAAAAGGGTAAGCAGACCAAAAGTTCACGTGCAATTTGAGTCATTATATATATACATGCCCGCAGCAGGGCCTCTTTCTTTCTTTGCTTTTCTTTAGGTGCTTTTCAACCTTTGTAGGTATAATGTTGGGTTGATGATCAACAATCAACATAGATGGAGATTAAAGAAGCCACTGTTTTGTTTTGATGCTTCAATTCAAATTTCAATATGATGGATGTTACAATATATATGAACCTAGCTAGCTAGCTATATCGATCGATGTTGTCTTTCCCTTTCTCTTTTCACTTGAAAAATGGTATCTTATGAGAACAGGAAAATATTGATCGAGTGATCAAAAGTTGTAAATGTTTAAAAATTAGATATATATATATTTATTTATTTATTTATTTATTTATTTATTTATTTATTTATTTATTTGTCACTTTACACATTTTTCAATAATCTAGGATGCTTTGTCCTGAAACAAAAGATTATATACATATTTCGATAATTAAGATCTCAAGTTGTATATTGTTATAGGAAATATCAAAAACAACCCATTTGGAAATAAAAGTTTGTTGACTTTTTGATACCTTTTATGTAGGAAATAATATATTTTTTATTAATTTTTTACATAATTATATACTTATTAGTAATATATATAAGACTATATAAAAATTAATAAAAAAATATTATTTTATATATTTTTAACTCCTTGAAAAAAATGTGTCAAAAAAATCAACGGACTTATATTAATTTCAAACAGAGGTAGTATATCGGATCCGCGATTAAGTAGGGTATGAGGGGTCATAATATACTCACTCTTTCCCCGAATGAGCCGAGAGAGTATTTCCGAATGACCCAGAACGAAAGAAGACAAGAACCACATAAAAACATGTCACACAGCAGGAGAAAGAGTCAATAAAGATGCATAACAAAGAACAGAAAGGGAAGCATAGACAAACGTACACAACAACACACCCTCTAACTCTAAACATCACCTGCCCGAATGCATCTCCTTCAGTGGCCTCTATCCAATGTCATATCCTCTGAAAGGTTCAGCAGATTGAGATCCTATCGAATAACCTCTATCCAACCTTTCTTCGGTCTATCTCTATCCTTACGGATAGCTCCTCATTAAGTACTAATCACTTAATTAATATGTGTACCTTGTGTGTATATATGCGTCGGTGGCTATATACAGTGTGGTGATGTAAATGATCAGTGGCCAGAGAAACTTAATTTATAGGACCCTAGCCAAATCCAATTCATTTAATTTAATCGTTTCTAACGCTTTCAATTCGATCGATCACCTTGTAACGATACTCATGTCAAATATAATTCACTCCCACCCAAAATATGCAAGTAATCGATACATAAATCCCTCTCTAAAAAACTTCCAAAAGAGCCCCAATATATATGCATGAAGGGCTCTTAATTAGTTTTGGTTCTTACCAAAATAGGGATTTTTTTTTAAATTGAACATTTCCCGTAGTACTCAATTCGTCTCAAAATTTAAGTCGCTTTATTTTAAAATTATTTTTTAAAAATTAAAAATTCTATAAAATATTTAAAATTATAAATTATCAAAAATTTAATTAGTTAGGAAACTTATTTCATATTCATTACTAAAGTGTAGATTTAATAAAAAAATCATTCAAAATCAATATTTTTTTAGAGTTTTTAGTTTTTTAAAAAGTATGCAAAAAAGTCAAATAACATGTACTTTGAAACAAACGAAATATATTTTATGTATAATCAATCAATTCAAATCCTCTACAACACTACCGGCCTACATCATTAAATTATGTTCACATTTATTTAATATTAATATTAATATTAATATATATATATATATATATATATATTTATAAGTTTTTAATTTGAAAAATCATATTTTCAAATTTTTTTAAATTAAAAAGGTATTATTTTATAGAATATAATTATAAAAAATTTAAAACATAATTTTTCAAAAATAAAATTTATAAACATATAAAAGTAGATGTTTAGAACATATATATATATATATATATATATATATATATATATATATATATATATTATACTATTAAATAAATATGAAAATAATTTAGTAATGTAGGGAATATTATAGGGAGTGTTGTAGAGGATTTGGATTGATAACTAATAGAGTTAAAACATTGGAGATGGGTTCAGTGGCGAAGCCAGGGTTTCGGTCAGGGGGTGGTAAAAAAATTTCGTGAAATATTTTTTTGGTGTATATTTATTAAGAAGATTTTTTTTAAAAATTGAAAAAAATACTAAAACTGTGAATTTTTAAATGATTTCTTTTATTTAAATAGTTGAGAGTAAACAAAAAATATAGAAAAAATCACGAAGAATTACTTTTAAAACAATATTAAAAAAAAGGTTAAATGTATAATTTAAACATAAATATGACATTTTAAAATGAAATAGTTGATAGAAACAAAAAATTGAGAGAAAAATCAAGAAGAATTAGGGCTCGTTTGGAAAGGGTATATAGATAATGGATATAGGATATAGACTATGGGTATGAGATATAGATATCAAGCTATGAGTATGAGATTAATATCTATATCCTATATCTGTTGTTTGGAAAGGGTATATAGATATCAGAATTAAAAAAAGTAATAAAAATGAACCAAAAACCTTATAACTTTCGAAATGTTAAAAATTCAAAAACTTTGCAAGTATGTTACGTACTAATCCCACAATATTTCATCAAATACCACCACTCAAAAGATACAAACCCTAATTCGAGAACAAAAAAAAAAAATGGTCCTAATTTTTGAACAAATTAGGAAACCCCCAATGTTCGAACCCTAATTTTCGAATCGAACATATGATAACTTTCAAATCGAACAATGGCATAAAAATTGTCGAACATATGATAATTTTCGAACAAATGCAAACAACAATTCGAACAAATCGACCAGATAATTTTCGATTAGGGTTGAACAGATGCGAACAGCAAATTGAACAGATAATTTTTGAACAAATTCGAACAACAATTTCGATTGAGCAGAGCGGACAGCAATTCGAATAGCAATTTCGAACAGTTTCGAGCAGCAATTTTCGAACAATTTCGAACAGCAATTAGGCTTGAGCAGAGCGGACAGAAATCGAGCCTATGGAAGCAGATGGCGAGCGGATCTATAGAAAAGGAGGAGGAGAAGATGCAAGCAGAAATCGAACAAATACAAGAAGAAGAAGAACAAGGATTTGGCAATGGAGGTGAGCAGATGCAGACAGAAATCTCTTGTACGTCTTTTTTCCTATATCCCCCAAACTTATCAGATATCCAAAAGAAAGATTTACCCTAGAATAAGTAGATATGAGATATAGAATCCATATCTATATACTTATTTGGGTAATTATACCAAACGGGGTATATAGATATTGGGCTTTCTATACCCTAAGCCTATATCTATATACCCATCCCAAATAAGCCCTTAATGATATCTGTAAAATCCGTCAGGATGATCAAGAATGATTTTTGTTTGCAAAGACATTCTAATGGTTGCCTACTATAAAAAAAAAAAAATACTCCGTATGATCAATATAGTAAAACAAATAAAAAGTTAAGACCTTTTGATTTTCCTTCTTTCCTTTATCACATGAGCTAGATAACACTTCTATTTCAAATACTCCATCCGATTGGAAATATAAGACGTTTGACTTTTATGCACGTAGTTTAAGGAGCTAAAAAGTATATAAAATATTAATTTTTTAATTAAATTTTTTTACATTATAATACTTATTAATAATAAGAATGTTAAGCTTATTGATCACTAGCCTAACCAGAGAGAGAGAGAGAGAGAGAGAGAGAGAGAGAGAGAGAGCTAACAAGGTAAGAGTAAGATGTTTGATTGATGATTAATTGGAGAGTTCGGTATACAATTTGGCTTATATACACTCTCCTAACATCACTCCCTCCCTTACAAAAACCTTGTCCTCAAGGTTCAAGGTAAAGAAAAATTTGGAAATTGATGAAGTATGTGGCCAGCTGGCTCCCATGTAGCCTCATCCGAAGGTAAGCTGGTCCACTTGATCAACCACTCAGTTACCGGCTCCCCATTTGCTAAGTACTGCACCTTTCAATCCAACACTGTCTCTAGCGCTACAATGAATGAGCCAGAGTCGTCAATTGCTGGTAATTCAGGTTGTATTGCAGTAGCTGGCCCAACTCTCTTCTTCAATTTAGAAATATGGGACATTGGATGCGGCCTTGAAGAGGTTGGCAATGCCAAACGATATGCAGTCTCCCCAATTCTGTCCGTGACCTCAAAAGGTCCATAGAATTTGGCATTCAACTTCAAGCATTTGCGTAAGGCCAAGGAAGTCTGTCTGTAAGGTTGTAGCTTGAGATAAACCATATCCCCTACCTGCAAAACTCTCTCAGGGTGCTTGGCATCAGCAAAGTACTTCATGCGCTTCTGTGCTACCACAAGACCAGATTTCAAGGTGTCCAAGGCCATGTCCCTTTCCTGGAACCAGTCCTCCACAGATGCAATAGTGACAGTGCTAGATCTGATGCCTATCTGTGGAGGTCGATACCTGTACAGATCTTGGAATGGAGACATCTTCAAGGCAGTGTGATAGGTGGTATTGTACCACCACTCAGCTAATGACATCCACCTAGCCCACTGCTTAGGCATTGCTGATGCCATACATCGTAGATATGAATCTAAGCACTGGTTTACCCTCTTAGTTTGATCATCTGTTTGTGGATGGTAGGCAGTAGACAACTTGAGAGAGGTCCCCATACTGGTGAAGAGTTCCTTCCATAAATGGCTTGTAAAAATTTTGTCCCTATCTGAGACAATGTCATGTGGTAAACCATGGAGTTTATACAAATTATCCATTAACAATTGAGCCACCTGACTTGCAGAGAAGGGATGAGTTAGCAATAAGAAGTGAGCATACTTAGTCAGCCGATCCACTACTACCAAGATCACATCAAAGCCCCTTGATCTTGGCAGTCCCTCCACAAAATGAAAATCCATCCCTATGGAGTGCTGAGGACACTCTAGAATAGGCAATGGCTGAAGCAATCCTGAATTCCTGGGTATGCAACTGTCTCATGCTTGTGTCTCTGGCACACACCACATTCTTTAATCAACTCCTCTACAAATTGCTTCATTTGTGGCCAGTAAAATAAGGCTTTTACTCTCTGATATGTAGTTGTCATTCCTGAGTGTCCACCAGCGGCCTCGGCATGAAAAGCAAGAACAATCTTCTTCCTTAGCTCTATCTGCATTGTTGCCTATCACCACCATGCCTTTGTATCTCAAAATTTCACCTTGCCCTTTGAAGAGAGAATTTTCATCAATAGCTGTTGCAGAGCTCAATCTCTCAATCTCTGGATCTCCCACATAACTCCCCATCACCTCTTGCATCCATACGGGCTTGACTTCCACTAAGGCATGGCATGAGCCTTCCTCTCCTTGCTCAATTGATAACGCACGCCTAGATAGAGCATCAGCAATTGAGTTACATTTACCCAACCTATACTGTATGGAATATGAGAGACCCAACAATTTTCTAATTGCGTTCTTCTACAGATGGGTAGTCACTTATTGATCCAAGAGGTGCCTTAAACTCTGATGATCGGTGATGATAATGAAGTGACATGGCTCTAGATAGTGTTGTCATTTTTCAACTGCATACAAAATGGCAAGGAGTTCCTTTTCAAAAGTGGACAACAATAGATGTTGTCCATGAAGAGCTTTGCTGATTTGCAAGAGGTCTTCCTTGCTGCATAAGCACTACCCCAATACCAGTTTCACATGCATCTGTCTCAATCTGAAACTGAAGGGAAAAGTCAGGGAGAGCTAGTACAGGTAGACAAGATAACAAGCTCCTAATCTGAAGAAAAGCTTTCATGCTCCCCTCACTCCAATGGAATGCCTCCTTTTTTAGCAAATCAGTCAAAGGCCTACAGATGATTCCAAAATTCCTTATAAATCTCATGTAATATCCTGCCAAACACAAGAAGCTCGTTAATTCTTTCTCATTCCTGGGTGTAGGCCATTTGATAATTGCTTCAATTTTAGACCGATCAGTGGCCACTCCTTCCTTAGAGATCACATATAGTACTCCACCTTGGTGACAGCAAAGCTACACTTAGATCTCTTAGCATTAGACCTGTCAAACGGGTCATTCGGATCGGGTTCGGGTCGGGTCAGTTCGGGTCTCGGGTAAAACGGGTCCCGGATAAGCGGGTTCCGGGTATTTCCGGGTTGACTAGAACCCGAGTTTGACCGGGTTTCAGGTCATTTCGGGTCAATTTCGGGTTTTTTAATTTTTTCTTTTTTAAATTAAAAAAATCATGATTTGATAATTTTGCGATAAATTTTAATTATATATAAAAAAATTAATTATATTTAATTATAAATCAACCGGGTCAATCGGGTAAATCGGGTCAAAATTACCGGGTCAATCGGGTTACCAGGTCGAAACCCAGATTACCTAGAAAATTTCCGGGTTTTCAGGTTCGGGTCGAAAAAATTTCCGGGTCAAAATTTTCGGGTCTTGACCCAAAAAATTCCGGACGGCCAGGTCGGGTTTTTGGGTCGGGTTATGTTTTGACAGGTCTACTTAGCATACAACTGATGCTTTCTCATACAATTTAACACATTCTCAAGGTGATCAACATATACCAATTGTTAAGCTTCTTGATCACTAGCCTAACCGAATAGAGAGAGAGAGAGATAACAAGGTAAGAGTAAGATGTTTGATTGATGATTGAATGGAGAGTTCGGTATACAATTTGGCTTATATACTCTACTAACATCGTATTATAATATAAAAAAAATTAATTAAAAAAAATCAAAATTTTATATAGTTTTTAGCTTCTTAAACTACGTGCATAAAAGTCAAATGTCTTATATTTTCAATCAGAGGGAGTATCATTTAAAAATATTATATTACTTTAAAAATCCTAAATATATATATATATATAATTTTTTGATCTTTTTGTACTTTTTTTTTTTTCTACAGGAGCACCCCAAACATCCCTAACTCCGCCACTGGATGGATTGTATGCGAGCCTCTAAAATCCAATTGATAATAAAATGAGCAACTTATATGTTGTTTACAATATCTCATCGTTGGCGATTAAAGCTTGTGATAAGAGGTAGCTAGCGAAGCCATGATGGCAGCATGTACACAACTATGATATATCGAACCCATACACATTATTTGGAGTGCAATGTGTGTTGGTGTAGGAAGCACGTTGCCTACATTTATATTAATTCATAGCCAAAAATTGTCATTCAAACTATACTGTACATATTTGAATCGAATAATCAGATTAGGTAGACAGTCAATTAGCCTGAATATGTATCCGCCATATCAGCAGTACATATACACATCCTTTTCCTTTTTTTTTTTTTTAATTTCCCTGAAAACTTGATGATTGTGTCTTCAATTATTGTTTTGTTTGTATGCTTATTCATTTTAAATATATTGTAGAGAATTCTATGTGCTCTCATGAGTTTCGATTTTAATCACCACCGATGTTTTATTTTAAAATTAATACTCGATTCATCCGTAATAGAATAATTGGTCTTTTGACTAATTTCACACTTTTTAAGAAAGCTAAAAATAGAAAGAATAATAGTTAAAATTTTAGCAAATAAATAATGTGGAAAAAAATTAGGCCAATGAAAAAAAAATAGTATGAGAAATTGGAGCATTAATAGAGTATCTTGAAAATCAAATATAATTAATGAGATGAATTGATAAAATTAGAAATTTATGTCATTAATGTTGTTCAAATGGACAAATATTTTGTTACATGAAAAAGTGGTCAGAAGGCCAATTATTTTGTTACGGAGGGAGTATAATATGTACATAGCCCTTATTAATTATTACATATCACGTAATTAAGAAGATTAACAAATTATAAAATTAAAAATAACTTCTGATTATTAGGTAGTACTGAATGATTATTCGTTAGAATAAAATTATTCGATAATATTGGACAATAATTCATTAGAATGAAATTTATACAGTATTTGTTTACACTTTTTATATAAACAAATAATTTTAATATTATGGATGAATAACACATGTGAAAATAGATGAATAATCATGAGAAAAAAGACGAATAATTTCTGCATAAACTATAAGACATTTGTACCTAATTAATAAGAGTTGGATACACCGAAACCAATCTATCTCTATATAATTGAAATAATATATATTTGTAGGTACGGTGTAACTTTAATATATATAGTTTGTCGTATATTACTTACCAAGATCCCATGCCCTATAAATCTATCTAGATATGAAGAATTAAGATTTAGGTGTAATTGGCATTTTGTTGGGATGATTAAATGAAGAGGGTCGGCCATGCGGGAAATAAATAGAAAAAGATATATATGGAGGAGGGAGGAGGAACGTAACGTAATTGTGATTGTAATTGGAATTGTCAGGTAGCAAACCCACTCGTGCGGTGGAGATGTATGATTGTCTGAATGGGTGTGTTTGTGGTCAACCCCTCTATTTTATTAGCCCATGCCAAGATGTGAGATGATAACCAGAACTAGAACGAGAGTCTCCATTTTTTTTAATTTTTTTTTATGGTCGAGGAGACCTACGGTGACTCAGCCGACTGCAGTCACATATTAAATAAATCGGTTTGTGTTGACCGACTCGATCCACTGTCAGAAAGTAAGATAAACCTCACCCAAAAAAAAGAGTCGAGGCATGAATCAAACTCGAAACCTACTAACTTCCCTCTTACTCCACCTCGCTGGATCACCTCTCATAGAGTGAGAGTACATTTTAATAGTAAAGGAGATTAGAAATAGGCTCTGTTTGATAAAATAAAAACTCATCAGCTAACTTATTAGACCTTTTGATTTTGATATTAATTATATATTTGTAAATGAAATAAATATAAAATTTTAGTTAAATTAACTTTTGAAATGAGAGTATTTCAACAACTACTCACCGAAACTTTTCGAAGCTTATAACTTTATATTAACAAGTTTCCACCCGCTGGGTTTATCAAACATCCCTAACTTATTAACATATATTTAACATAAATAATTCATCAGTTTCAGTTACTAGTATTTAGAAACCATAATAGAGTATAGTACTAGTATAAAGCTTTTTAATTAGTTAGAGAGAGTATGGAATGATAGATAGAGTAGATGAGATGGGATGGACAGGGCAATGGGAAATCATTAGATGGGACTCCCACCCTCTAATTTACTACGGAGTATTTCATTTTTTTAAAGAAGGGGCCCACCTCCCCACCCGCACGAGTGAATGAGTGATGCCTTTCATCATTCATTCCTCTCCCAATATACGACTCTATTATAATAACCCATATTAACTAAGTATTCTATCCTTCCACCAAAAAAAAAACTAAGTATTCTATCCGAATTTTGTGCGATCGAATTAATTCGATCGAATTGGGTTAAGATTAAAATAAGTACTACTCCGTTATTTTAATTTCATTTTTTATGATAAGAAAATCATTTTTTGTGGTCATTTACTTCACATATAGATTTAAGAATTAGCTGTGTGCATACTTGGTCAGACATTGACAAAATTTTCAGTCCATTAAATCAGGTCGGATTTGGGCCAGGTTCGGTTTTTAGGCCTAGTGCCTTGTTTAAGTTCGCCCTCATTGCGAGGCCAGGCTGCCCAGCGGACCTAGCGTCTTAAATTCGTTTTCTATCCGAAATCGAACTAAAATTTTTTTAAAAAGAGGCAAATCGATCACAACATTATACTAATACTTTCAAAGTGAGATAAATCTGGACTATATTAGCTTATTAACAAATGTAAATCAACCTTATATTGTACCAATACTCTTAGGCGACACTCGGACTATGCGAGAGAGAGTATTAGTTTTGAAGATGAGAGTGTTTAGGACTGAGAATAGTTAGGATTTAGTAGTAGTATGACACCCATAATATAGTTATAAATTATATAAATTATGTATATATTTTTTGTTATGTTAATAATATATATAGTACTATATATAATTTATATAATTATAATTATATATAATATTAATATAAAATCGGATAGGGCCCTATTGGTCCGCTTGAGCTTAACCATCTGCTCAAGTCTGGCCCTCTGGGCCTACCGGACCGACCTCGTCGACCCGCTTGGACCTACTACTCTTTTGAAGCCCGCATATTTTCCAAGACGGGTTGGCCCATATTTGTTCAGTTCTATCCACACATTGAACTAACCAGATTGAGGCAACATACTTTTATTTAGCAATAAAAAGATGAAGAGAGTGGAGAATTCTCCAAAGTTGCAAAAATTGTGCAATAAATGTAGGGATCAATGTATAGATTATAGATATGGATATGTAAAAGGGTGGCCGGGAATGAATGAGAGAGTTATTTTCATAATGGAAATATTATTTGAGTAAAAAATACAAGTTTTTTAGATTTTAACATTTATTTCTCAACTTTTAAATTTTATCAGCTTTTGAAAACCTGAGTTTTCCTTTCTCAATTTGATTTTATAATAGTAAAAATTACTTATAATAAATCAATGAACTTGTCACATACTTTATTCAATTCCCAATTAATGACCCATAGTGTAATTTCACAATATTTCAACCAAAAAGACAAAAAAGGCATATTATTAGTGTGGTTTATTTAAAAAAATTGTTATCAACAATAGTATATTGAATTGATCGATAATCTCACTTATTTACCTTAGTTTTGTTTTGTTCCTTTTTAATGAGTGATTTGGGTTTCCCGCTCCGATGCATCCCCACCTAAAAGTGTTTAAAGACAATTTGTGCATTTGTTAATGGGTCTTTTCAGTGTATTGTTCAAACTTAATTATTCCTTGTCGTTTCTAATTTTTCATGACAAAAATTAACAATTCATAAGTCATAACCAATCATGGCAATTTGTGGGTTTGTTTCGCAAATAAACTTTATATAAACATCATGTATTGGCACAACAATCCGGTGTGTCAATTAGATTGATATGTCATTCTTTTATGGTACTCTTTCTTATAGCGCCTTATGAGATCGCTCGATTGTAATCTGTGACGGAGCCAGAAATTTATCGAAGGGAGGCGAAGTTTAATACAATTTGTTATTTTGCTTTTCAATAGATTTTTCTATAGTTTAGCGAACCAAAATTATGATATTTTAGATTAAAAAATGATATTTTGGTTTAAGACAATGTTTTTTTTTTCAGTTCAAAACACGGTTTTTTTTTTGTTCAAAACGGTGGTGGTTTTAATTTAAAATTGTGTGATTAGTTCTTATAAATTTTTTCTCTTAACGAAAAAACTGATATATTTTAATCTATAACAACATTCTTTTCGTTTAAAAATATATCATTTGAAACCTACAAAGTCAATATGTAACTTGTTATTCTCTTAGCATGTAATAACATATAACAAGATATACAAACTTTAAACTGACATAATTTCTTATATAATTATCGAATTTAGTAATATAACCTCTTGCTTCGAATCTCTTGGATTAAATTATATTACCAAAATATCAAATTAAGTAAAATATAAAACCATTGTGATTTATTAAAAGACATTTGAAATAATTAATCTGTGTTTAACTTTCAAACGTTCATAACTTTTTACTCGGATATCGGATTGAGGCTTATAATATATTAAAACGAAGATATCAACGAGTAAAATAAATATAGGTGATTCGTCGGATGAGGGGTGGGGGTGAATGCTCCCCCTGACTCCCCCCTAGCTCCGCCCTTACTTATAATATGCCACAAATAAGATTGAAATATGTAATTAACTAAGGCTTTTACAGTATGTGTGTCTGTTGTAATAGATATAGGTGAGTGTACATGATACCTTATGTGTGTATTACAGGCAATCAAAACTCATGTACCGAACTACTCTCCTTATAAAAGGAGAGCTCTGTATTATGTTGAAATCAAGAAGACGATGGTCTGATTGAGCTCAGAGGTTTCTCTTTTCCATGGTTGCAAACCATAGTTAACTTCATGCTCAATCATCATCTGTTTCACATTTAGACTCTCGTATTCAATCGTTTTCGATTCGTCATCATGGATACCTTATCGTTTTCCATGGTTGTGGGCATGTGGCTGCAGCCAAAGGGTGGCATGTGACTCAAATGGACGTTACCAATGCTTTCTACATGGGGATCTTGATGAGGAAGTTTTCATGACTTTGCCCCCTGAATATCAGTTTCTCAAACATTACAAAAATGCTTCAGTTTCAGGGTCTAGCTCTTCCTCCTCTCTGGCATTAATGTGCAAGCTTAAGAAATCCCTCTATGGCCTAAAGCATAGGGTTGGCATGGTACGGTAACCACAAACAAATGGTGATTACCACATACCAACCACAAACTGGTGGTGCGCAAATTTTCATACCACGTACCAACCACAAGTCGTGGTTACCATCGGTACATTACCATGGTTACCAAACTTTAATTCTGTTTGTATTTCTTTTAAAACCTTTGGCTACCTTTCGGTGGTCATCAAAGTTATCGAACGAAAAAATATGGTTACAAAAAATAATATGGTTACCATATTTTAAAAGTTCAAATAAATCAAGTTCACAACCTAAAGTACAAACCAACTCAAACCAACCAAGTTCAAAGTTTTGAAGAAACAAACAAAGTTCAATTGTTCAAACATTCAAAATTTTCCTGCAAGTTCAAACAAAACAAGTTCAAAATGTTCCTACAATGTTTCTAGTAAAAAAATAGAAATGACCAATTTAGGTCAAAATCAAAACACAAAATATATATTAAAAACTCAAAGGTAATAACAATAAAACATTAAATAAAAAAAATTAATATATATATTCGGTAACCATGGTATTCAGATTTCATTACCATTACCGTACCACCTTTACGTGGTTACCACCACGATGGTTACCACCATGTTGGTTACCACAAGTGTGGTTACCAACATAGTCGGTTTGTGGTTGGTATGTGGTTGGTATGATAATTTCCGTACCATTTGCCAGCCCTACTAAAGCAGGCACCTCGTCAATATATGGTTCCTGAAATTCTCTCAAGTTTAACAGATGGGTTCACTCAACCTTACTCTGACTATTCTTTGTTCATCAGGCATAAGGGTAACTATTTTACAACCCTGTTAGTCTATGTCGATGACATGTTAATCAATGGGAATGATCCTGAGGCTATTGTGTCCCTAAAGGCTCATTTGCACAGTCACTTTAAAATTAAAGATCTGGGTGCTCTTCGTCACTTTCTTGGCATTGAAGTTGACAGATCTCAGGATGGCTTTCATCTCAATCGGTGAAAGTACACTCTTGACTTGCTCACAGAGGCTGGAATGGAGAAATCAAAGCCTTTGCTCACTCCTCTTGATGTTCACCAGAAACTATCAAATTAGGGGGAGCTTCTTCCAAATCCTGTGAAGTATAGACGAATAGTTGGCAAATTGATCTACTTAACAATTACCCACCCTGACATTGTTTAATACATTATCCAAGTTCTGAGTCAGTTTGTGCAATCACTGACTATAGATCATTGGACATCTGCTAAACGTCTTCTTCGGCATCTAAAGGCCACTCCAAGTCAAGGGCTTTGTCTAAGTAGCTCAAGTAAATTACAGCTTCGAGCCTTTTGTGGTACAGATTGGCAAGCTTGCCCCATGAATCGTCGGTCATTGACTGGGTTTTGCATCTTTTTGGGCTCCTATGTTATATATTGGCGCACAAGAAGCAATCTTTTGTGGCTATGTCAATATCTAAATCGGAATATCGGGCTATGGATGCTACTTGCTGTGAACTTACTTGGCTTGTCAGGTTGGTTCAAGATCTCATTGTGTTTGTCACTGCCCCTGTTGAGTTGTTTTGTGACAATCAAGCGGCGCTGCACATTGCTAGAAACCCGGTTTTCCACGAACGAACCAAGCACATTGAGGTGGTTTGTCACCTGGTTTGGGACATGGTGCAAAGGAATCAAATCATCACCCACTACATTGCCACTACAGAGCAACTTGCTAACCTCTTTACTAAGATCCTTTCTTCAGATAGAATGAATGCCCTTCTCTCCAAGCTAGGAGTCGAGAATCTTTTTTTTTTTACAGTAGGTAAACAATTGAAGGGGCCTACATAAACTGTAGACCACCTCCATGATCATCCTGGAGGATGATGGTACAAAAATCCCTATTATAAGGGAGAGTAGAAGTATTACAAATAGCACCATGCTTAGCTATAAAATCAGCGGCCTTGTTGGCTTCCCTGTAGCATTGATGAAATTCCACTTTGATAAAGCTACTCCTCATTAGCTTGATCTCTTCCAACTGTCTTAAAATTTCCCAATTTGCTTTGATTTCACCCCTAATGGCTTGAATCAGCACGTGATTGTCACTTTCCATGATCACTTTCCTTAGTCCTAACCTGTGGGCTTGATGCAGACCTGCACAAACAGCTGTTGCCTCTGTTTGAGGGGGAGTGTTGTAATAGTTATAGGTGAGGGTACATGATACCTTATGCGTGTGCGCATTATAAGCAATCAAAACTCATGTACCGAACTCCTCTTCTTATAAAAGGAGAGCTCTATATTCTGCTGAAATCAAGAAGATGATGGTCTGATTGAGCTCAAATGTTTCTCTCTTCCATGGATGCAAAGCCATAGTTAACTTCATGCTCAATCATCATCTACTTCACATTTAGACTCATATTCAATCGTTTTCGATTCGTCAACAGTGTCAAAAACCCGTTAATTAGTATCCAATAATATAACTAAATTAAACAAGCTACAAGATTTGGTACATAGATCTCGCCCAAAAAATGATATTTTGAAGAGATCAGAGCATCTCCAACAGTAGAGCGACTGAGTCGATCGAAATGAACTAAGATAAAAAAAGCATCTCCAACAGTTTTCCTATTTTGGGGATTTTGGAGCTTTTGGAGAATTTAAGGTATTTTTTTAGTCCAACAGATTCTCGTCACATTCTCCAAAATGGTGAAGTAGTAGCAAAAACAGAGAGAATTCCCTAAATCTGCATCATTCAATCTCCAAACTAAACGATTCTTCAAAATGGGGAAGTTGTTGGAGTTAAAGCAAAAATAATTTGAAGAATATGTATTTTGTTTCTCCATTTTAAAGAAATTTTAAGGAATCTGTTGGAGATGGTTTTAAAAGCTAATTCTTTGATGGATCAAAAGCTAAGGAGAGTGGAAAATTGCAATGTAAGAATATTTATTTATTACTAATTCCAAAAAATAAAAGTGATGGTATATATAGTTTGTGCTCCCTTGGCACCTATACTGAGTCACTGAATAGCTCGAGTTCAATTCGAAAAAAGCCTAGTTTGGATTTGTTCATTTATCAAGCTCGAATAACTTAAATTTTGTAGAATTCACAAAATTTTCCTTATTATGTAATTGTGTAATGAGAAAGTAGAGTCGTTCTATGTCATGACTCATGAGTATGACCATATTTTTAAGCTCACTTTCAAATTTATATATGCTCAGTTCGTTTCATATGAGTTGAATATGAACAATTAACACCCGGCTAGTTCGGCTCTAACAAAAGCCTAAGAGAAAACTGTTCAAAGTAAAAACTTGGAGATAAGTTTTTTCTTTTTTGGAAAATAGACAAAAACTTAATATATATACCCTCCTAACGAATGGTCATCTTGATGCTCAACCTACCACGATTGTATATAAATAGATAGGCAAACAAACTCCCCTCGTGGCAGAAGCCATGACTTTCTGGGTTTCTTTCCTTTTTTTAGAATGGAAAGATAAATATGTAACTAGGTGTAATGAAATAAAAAACATGGATGGATAGAAGCAATTAGACTAGGTATCAAGAATCTCCGGCCTTCGCAAATAATGATACACGATCTTAACTAAAACATAAAAAAAAAGTAAAATTCTCTGGAAAATTGAACGACTAATCTTCCACGTCAAAATTGATGTCAAATTTGAGAGAAATCTCTTTCTCTCATGTACCCCACAATAGTAATAGAGTCGCAGATAAGATCACATACCTTTACCGCTCTTCCAGGGGTTCTGATATGTACAACGACTATAAGTCACCAAGACCTCATCCCAAAGTATGCTACAGTATTGGATAGAGTTTTCTCTATTCCAATTCTTGCCTAATAAAAAAAAAAAAGAATGGTCATCCTTGATTATCCTTACGGAGTTACGGTTGATTACCAAAAATTCTCTTGAAGGTAGCGTTATCGAACTTAAATGCTTGATTTACTTCTCTATAACGGTAATGCGATGTAGATATCAAAGTCCGACTCGGACCGATGACTGGGGGTCGTGTGCACGAGCGCACATGCGCTAGTAGCCTAGCACACAAGCCGAGTGGGGTTCCATTCTAAAACCAATTGACAATAGAAGGAGTAGCCGACCGACTCATATACTAGGGTTTGATATGTTCAATTTTTCGATATGAAACACTTTGGTCTCATTCACATCTCTAACAGTAGATAAAGGATAAGATTTATATTCCAAAATTTGGAAAACAACCAATAGAAAAGGAGAAAAGAAAGGGTGGATCCATGGATTAGGAACCCACGTACGAAGCTCGTGCCGTGGGCGAGCTAGTGTCAAATCGAAAAACTGTGTTTTCGTGGTTGAATATGATTAAATTGGAAGTACATATGTAGCTTAATGTAATGACCCCTTTGGGATTTGGCGGTACATGTAATCGGCAAAGCATCTTTCTACATCAATATAGGAATCTCTATCTTTCAAATTTCATTCATGTACGTCTTCACATGGTAATCTTTTTTCTCCATTATTATTATTTCTCATTTGTCAAGTTTCCCCTCAAATGGATCACTAACATGGTAGGCTACAACCCCCTCCTCCTAATCTCCCAAGCCCACCCACCCAAATCTTTTTCAATATCATTTTGATTTAATTGGTTCACCCCCACATTTCGTAACGGTTCTTGACCTGTCATATCTTTTAATTTATAACTCTTAATTTATAACATCGTTGATGAAAACACCTTATACAATAACTGATTTAAATATACAAAATCGATCAAACCAGAGTAAGATGAAAATGATTACTCGTAGGCTTTAATTTAGCTTATTCCAAACACTAGGCTCTGTTTGGTATAAAAAGTAGCTTTTCGAAGCTTATGGTTATGATATTATATAGTTTTAAATAAAATAAATATAAGATTTTAATTTAATTAGCTTTTGGAATCATAGTTTTTCACCGGCTACTCACCTAAATTTTTTAAAGCTTATTAACCTATATTTACCATAAACAATTCATCAACTTCAACTATCCGATCAACTACAGCTACCCCAGGCCATCAGATACCCTTTTACCAAACATAGGCTAAATGATTAATTGGGAGTCACTTGTGGCAAGGGATTGATGAAGTAAGTCATGGATGTGTAACCCATGAAGCTAACAATCCCTCTTACTCTTTTACCAACATCATCCATATGTCTCCCCTCCTCCCCCAAAAAAATACCTAAAGGCCTCTCCTATAGTCTATGACATAATATGTACGGCACCTTCAATTTTTCAGGTGTATTTTTTAAGTGCTTAATGGATTATAATAACACCACTAATTAATTAAGATTGGATTTGGACATGTGGAAGATCCAAATCCAATCAACTTAAAACAAAATTGAATTAATACATCAAGGTCAATTTCTTGAACCCCCTATAAGTAAAGGCCTCCTTGATTGGAATCAAATCATTCCAAAGGATTAATTAAGAGATCCCACAATCCAAACCTTCCTCTTAAATCCAAACCTAAACCTACCCACCTGAAATTCCCTTTGATTGATGTCTCCATTCATCCTCTCTTTCTCCATATAAGCAAATCTCAGCTCCTCCAACTCCATACATTAAACCTCTTTTTTTTTCTTTTTTTTTTTGGCAAGCATCTTTTAAATAAAAATTTAAAATTAAAATACAGTTAGAGAGTGTCCTTCAATGTCAGACTTGGAGTTTTTCCTGTGTCTTCTACCTCCAACTGTAATCTTGTATTGGTTGATATATATCATCACAAAAAACCAGCTGCCCAGATTAAACCTCCCTCCAGGAAACATGGGTTTACCCTTTATTGGGGAGACAATCTCTTACTTAAGCCCTTACTCAGCTACAACTATAGGACACTTCATGGATACCCACATTTCAAAGTACCCATCAGTACTCAAACTCAATCATCCATGTGTTTTTTTTCTTGGAAGATTGGGATTTGAAGTATGTTTTTGTGACAGGTTTGGGAAGATTTACAAGTCCAATTTGTTCGGGGAGCCGACGATAGTGTCAGCGGATTCAGGGCTGAACCGGTTCATACTCCAAAACGAAGGGCGGTTGTTCGAGTGCAGCTATCCGCGGAGCATCGGAGGGATCCTTGGGAAGTGGTCCATGTTGGTTCTTGTGGGAGATATGCATAGGGATATGAGGAACATCTCTCTTAACTTCCTTAGCCATGGGAGGCTTAGGACCCACCTTCTCAAGGAGGTTGAGGCTCAGGCTCTTGTTGTTCTTGATTCTTGGGCAGAGAACTCTGTTTTCTCTGCCCAAGACGAGGCGAAAAAGGCAAATGACACTCAACTATCAGCTATCGATTTTTTTAATGTTACTTACATATATTTATTGATAAATTGATGTGGCTATCTAGTTCACCTTCAACCTCATGGCCAAGCATATAATGAGCTTGCACCCGGGGGAGGTTGAGACGGAGGAGCTCAAGAAAGAGTACATTACTTTCATGAAGGGAGTGGTCTCCCCTCCACTCAATTTCCCCGGGACCGCTTATAGAAGAGCTCTAAAGGTATATATATACATACATACATATATACACGCGCAGACTATTGATATTTTGATCTTATGGTATTTGAATGATGAAGAGTGATTGTTATGATGCAGTCAAGAAAGACGATATTGAGATTCATAGAGGGGAAGATGAAGGAGAGGAGGAGGAAGATGAAGGGTGATGAAGGAGAGGGAGGAGATCAACAAGATGACTTGCTTGGATGGGTGTTGAGCCATTCGAATCTGTCGACGGAGCAGATCCTTGACTTGATCCTTAGCTTGTTGTTTGCGGGCCATGAGACGTCATCGGTCGCCATTGCTCTTTCCATCTACTTCTTGCAGGACTCTCCTCTTGCTCTTCACCAATTGAAGGTACATATTAAATACTTTTTTTCACTTTTTTCTAAAAAATAAAAAACATATCTGATAAAAAAAAAACGAGTTCGAGTCAAGTCGAGGGTTTGATATGCATGGAAGTTTTTTATTTTTTATTTGGATGGTAGGAAGAACACCTCAGGATTGCAAGAGCCAAGAAGCACCAAGATGTAAAGGAATTGAGTTGGGAGGACTATAAGAAGATGGAGTTCACTCAATGTGTAAGGATTTTTTAATGCATTTCTATTATTTTTTTTAAAAAAAACATATAAGTTTTTATCTAATTTTAGATGGAAAATTTTATTGAATGGTGAAGGTAATAAGTGAGACGTTGAGGTTGGGGAATGTGGTGAGATTTCTACATAGGAAGGCCCTAAAAACGGTTCAATACCAAGGTATTTATTTATTTTACCTCATTCAAAAAATATTTATTTTTATTGATTCACTTAGTGACTAACTCGTCGATTAAAAAAAAAACATGTAACATAACCAAAGGATACGACATCCCTAGCGGATGGAAAGTGTTACCGGTGATATCAGCGTCGCACTTGGATGCAACTCTCTTCGATCACCCTCATCGCTTCGACCCTTGGAGGTGGCAGGTTTGTCGGTTCGCCCTCCTTAATCCTCGTAAATTCTACATTCATTTCTCTTATTTATCGCCGATTTTTGCCCCTAATCGTCGTACGACTAGAGGGATCCACAAAGGGTAATTTAGATGCATAAATATAAGGCATTGAAAATTACCCAAAATGTTGTAAGTTGACGACATTGTACTGGTAAGTACGTAACAAGCAATATATAGGGTACTGTCCTACAAATTAAGGGTGGGACTGAGGAGAGCCCTACTTAGTTAATGGGTGAACGTGGTGGTGGGTGGCCGTGGGGGTACGGACTACTGGCCGTTTAATTCGCGAATTATACGTCGTTTTAGTTCTCATGTTTTTATTTAATGCACGCATGTTAGCAATAAGAATTTATATCCTCCATATGTTTATTATTGGAAACCTTAATGCCTATGAGATCATGCCACCTAATCGGCTGAGATATAGGGGGAAAGGATAGGTAGACTGTTAGATAGCCGTGAATAGAGGTGACAATCAGGTGGATCGGGTTCGATTTGGATTAATTGGGTTTGAATTATTTATGTATTTAGAGTTCGTTTAGTTACTATTTAAAAATCTCATGAAGTTTAAAAACCCACGAAGTTGAATAAATACCTATGTTTGTTTGCTTTTTTTAATACAAAAAAAAATCCAGGAATTTGACTTCTCAGGAATTCCAATTCTTACAACATGGAGGAATTTCACTTACCTAGGGGGACTAGGTAAGTTGTAATTCCACTATTTTTTTTATGGAAAAATTCAACTTCCTCCATTTAAATTCCCTACATCTTATAACTTAACCAAACAACTTTTTAAATTTTATGAGAATTATAATTCATGGGAATTGAATTCATAAGAAGTAACTTTCCATGTTTAACCAAACAAGCCCTTAGTTATTTTAGACAATATTAACAATTCTGATATTTCGTATTTCGGATATTTCGAATCTGCTTCGGGGTTCAAGCTATTTGATTTTGGGTCGCATTGATTTCGAGTCTCGGGACTAAGGTGTTTTTTCCAATGCATTAGCCATTAGAGTTTATACATCGAAATTAAGATTTTTCGAAGGGTTCTAACGTCGGTTAGAAAAACCGTTTATATATATATATATATATATATATATATATATATATATATATATATATATATATATATATATATATATATATATATGGGGAAAAAACTAATTTAGGGGAAGTGGGCCCTATATCCATCCGTATGGATTATGAAATGATGCAACATCATTATCATGGGCCTACAATGTGTTGTTAAGTTTGGCCCAAACTCCGTTTCATGGAGGTCTACGGCCGTGCATGGATGGGGTTGGGAGTACATTAGATCAGGGGAGTAGGTGTATGATTGACAAGATATCACACATTTGCTATAAAGCAACAAAGCCAAGCCACCCCCATGTGGGTGTGGACCAAATCCCTGCACGTGCGAGCCTCGTCGATCCGATCATCCGAACCCACGTATCTTCCGAGTGGGGCTCCGATGGGGGCATTTAAGGCCACCCAGTTACCTGTGGTCCAGACCCTTTCAGTCGGGGGGGCGGTTTGGGGTTGGGTCAAGTATTATGCAGTAGGTGTTGGATGATGTAACTTGTAACTGATAAGCTTGTGATGTGCAACAGGGTACCGCAGGATGCTCGGTGAACACCAGCTTCCTGCCGTTTGGAGGCGGGCCTCGCCTCTGCACTGGGTCCGAGCTCGCCAAGTTGGAGATGGCGGTTTTCCTCCACCACCTCGTCCTCAAGTTCGACTGGGAACCGGCTGAACCCGACCACCCCTTGGCTCTGCCTTTTATAGACTTCCCCAAGGGCCTCCCTATTCGAGCCCGTCGCCAATTTCTTGTGTAAATACAAACAAACAGCTTCCCGTAGTTTCATCTTGCAGCTTATGTGCATCGTAGCCTCAATCAGTGTGTTAATTAGCTTGGAGCTTCTATATATATATGATTGATTGATTGATTGGTATGCTCACAATGCAAAAATACAGACAATTACATAGCAGGTGCTTCCCTAAGCTAATCTCAAGGTACAACTGTAAATCAACAGTGTAGCTGACAGATTGGTCCAACTAGAACGACTAACATAAATCCCATCACAAACACTGAACTTCAAGTTCTCATTCGTAAGGATGAACTAGTATCGACTTAAGTAACATTTAACATCTCCCTCTCCAATTTTGTATTCTAAGAACCTTTTAAAATGGAAAAAATGACTCAAAATAATAATGTACTAACCATGATTGCTGACAAAACATATTCTCCCCTTTCAAAATAACAAAAATAATCCTAATTATTCACTGGGAGCAAAATTGGGATTATTGAGTTAACATTATTTTGAAATACAAATTCTGTATAAACCCGTATTATTTTTCTATCTATAAGCAATAAAATAATTGATAATTTTCAGGCATTTTTCCTTTAAAATGCACTGGAATTGCCTGTAGAAAAGAAGCTTCTAAAATGTTTTCAAGAACACAACAAAGAAACCATATGAACTTTTCGAATAATATCGGATAGATTAAGGTTGGAAATTAGGGACAAGTCCAGTACAAGCTACAACCATATACATTCAATTATATTTACTTGGAATAGTGGGATTAACCTGGGTAGGTGATTCAAACAAGAAGCCAGAAGCACCTATCTGCTTGCTGGCATTTGTTTATTTATAAACTAGGTGATCGGGCATTGGACTGACCTTCAAGACTAGGAAGCTGGAATAACTACAAGCTGTAAGTTGAATCCTTCTTAGCATCGTTATAATCACTTATCCATCCTTCTATAAGCTTGATTTCAGCTTCCCGCTGCTCAACCAACCATTCAGGATCATTTGCAGTTGCACTGCGCAAGTCCAAGTGATGAGCACCTGAATAAGATATTAAATAAAAAACACGATTCTCAGGCAACTGCTGCACATATACCTGGATAGTGGCCCAGATGACAAAGAAACATCTACCAACCTGGACTTTCAGTCCTTAAACAGACAGTGATATCATAGAATTTGACGCAAAAAAAATCACTTGTAAGGACATACTACCAGTCAAAGGCATTGTTTTATTCTGCAAGCAAGTTAAAATTGAGAGATACCTTCTTTTGTAACTAGGGCAACAACAGTTTCAGAAACATCCTGCAGAACACTGCAACAAAATTTGTGACAGTTGTTGATTATTGCCAATACTATACATCATCTAACTTAATAGAGCTAACATGTGTAATACTAATACTCACCTTCCACCGCTCCATGGATCCAGTAATCCATTAGCGAAAATAATATTGCTTCCAAACATCTTGATGGTTGTCTTAAAATCCTTTATCCACACATGAAAGTAGTGTCAGCATCAGCACAAAAAGATAATGAGTGTTCATCCAAAGTTTTTAAGCATCAACTTTGGCTTGAGAAACAAATTTGAAGTTTTTAAGCATCAACTTTTTTTTCTCAGGGTGAGTTATGGAAAAGGAACTGTAGAATGAAAAGGCAACTTGATTAACAATGCCCAAAATGAAATCTTGATTCATGTATTATGAAGCAGAGAGGGTAAGTAATGCTGAGTACGCCATGGATGACCCTAAAGAAGAACCTTTGTGGATGTCACACTGTCTGGTACTAACTTTGTGGTTCAAGGAAATAGGAACAAGGGTTTCCGAAATTTCCATACCCTAATTAGATCATCAGGAAATGCTTGTGACTTTCTAGTAGAAGACTTTTGCATTAGTGCCAGAGAGTAGTTGCTCTTGGAGGTTTATAGTGATTTTGCCCGAGGGACTTCCTAGTTCCAACTCCCTGGAATTCAATTTTGAGTGGTTTTGTGTGTGGTTGTGCAAGTTAGATCTACTCCCGGATTCTAGAGATGATGCACTACTTATCTAAGAATTAAGAATGTCCAAATCCAAATTAAATCCACAGAATGGGTAGACATTTGCATGACAGGATGAAGTAAGCAACTCTTATTAAGAAGTCTTGCACAATAGATCTATCAATGTGTATAGAGGATCTTACATGTCCACCGAATTGTGTGGTTATCCATCTAGGCCTAGGCTGCGCTTTGAAAGAGTTCCAACACCACTCTTTAAAAGAGCTGTAATTGTAATCGTATGTCCTGAACATGCTGTTATTTGCACTGCTAGACATTGGCATGACCATCTCTGTGCATGCCTGCAAGTGTTT
The DNA here is from genome assembly GCA_963922045.1 of Persicaria maculosa. NCBI lineage: Eukaryota > Viridiplantae > Streptophyta > Magnoliopsida > Caryophyllales > Polygonaceae > Persicaria > Persicaria maculosa. The sequence goes on from OY998254.1 coordinate 71,929,439, forward strand.
TCAGTTGGGGGAATGAATACTATGTCCATTAATGGATGTAAGTTGAAATCTGTTTCTTCAAGATGTATATCTTGCATGAGCTAGGTACAGAAAAGCTCCTATTAGATTTGCTGACATTGAATCATACTCTTTGGTTTTGACTTCACATACCTGCCAGTCCCAGCCACTAGTCATTCCATGAGGATCATCACCCAGTTCAAAACATTCAACTGAGCCAGTATAGTTATAAAAAACACTTGCCCCAGCAAAGATCTTTTCTAGAATGCTGTATCCATCAGGAGCAGCATCAATTTTTCTGCAGACCTGAAGTCAAAGTAGATTTCAATTGATTGCCAATAAACCTCATAAAAATGTCAGAATTTTTATTTTTATGTCTCAAGAAGTGCGTCCATATTCTTATTTCTTAAATGTTACAATTCTTCCTCCAAATCTAACACCACCCAGACAGTAAAACATGTCTAGAATAACCTTCTAATTGCAAGCTCTTTTCCTAGTAGCGAGAAGTGACATCAAATCCCACCCATGTTTTATACAGAAGGGAAATGAAATAGATTTAATTTGATTTATAGCAGAATAATGCAAAAATGATAAAGGACCAAGCATAATAGGAGAAGGGCGTACTACATTCTGCATGTGCATTAACTAACCTCTTTGACTGGATTTCCAGGTAAGGGGTTCAAGAAATCCGATGGATATGGATAATTTACCATAGCCAGATAACTATAAGCAGACTCTAACCAGTCAGAAAGATCTGATACCTTCTCCAAATTGCTGTCATGTAAGGCAAACATAATAAGTTAAAGACTGGAAGAAAAAATCTAAGGAAAAGTGCATTAATATGATCATTGAGTGGCAACTTATCAATGTCTTTACCTACATAAACGAAATGTTTTTGTCAGTTCAATCAAACCATTAGATTTATTAGCCACGGCAGTTAGCTCATCCCACGAACGCTTTATTGTATTGAAGCAATTTTCACTTTCACGCTACAAAGAGAATACACCTATTTTATAAATTGCCACAAAAAGATATGTTTCAACATATATAAAGAACACAGAAACGGAAGGGGAGCTTTGAACCTTGAAATTGTAAGAAACTAGATCATAGAAAGTCTCAACAGGCACAATGTCCTCAAATTGTAGGATTGGTGCAGAAGAAGCCAGTGCACCAATTGCAACATGAGGATACTTGAGCCTCATCCATGCCGCCAACACTATTTCAATTCATAGTTTCATTTCAGCATTACAACTTATCCAACAAGGTAGTTTATGACAAAGTATTTCATATGGTCATCAAAAAAGATGATGAAATTCATAAAGTAACAAAAATGATTTCCTCAAATGACCTATGTTCCCATCATTTCACCACATCATATCTCCTTCTTTTTGTCATTAGCAGCATGAATCAACTGTAGTTAATTACAATGTTCAAGAAAAATTAGGGAGCATATGCATGAAGTTAGGAAACGATAACTGATTTGAAATTGAGACTAAATTTAGCTAATTTAACATCCAGATTGCAATGAGGATGAACAATTTCCCCAAATGCTCAGATTCAATTTCCATTGTTCCTTCTCCCTTTACGCCATTATCATTACTTCACGACTTCTCCAATCACAGCTAAATAGCTAATACTTACATAAATAGAAATGCATACACTACCAAGTAATCAGTACGTACTTCCACCATAAGATCCACCAAACAAAACAACAGGCGAAGCCTCGGCCGACAGATTCCGCTTGATTTCCCTAAGCAACACCGTGTAATCCGCCAAAGCTTGCTCCGCCGTCAGATAAGCCAACGTAGTTGTGTTCTTAAACGCCTCCTCTCTGCTCCCGTAAGGCATCGACTCTCCATAATATCGATGCTACAACATCCAAATTGGCTAAACACATCAACGATTGCGGTGTAATAAAAACACAAACCTAAAAAGTAAAAGATCAGCAAATTACTTCGGGGAAGAGAACCATAGCGCCGAATCGAGGCGCGATCTCCCATACGAAGCCGGTGTTCTCGGCGAACCAGCCGATGTCACCTTCGTTGCCGCAGTAGACGAAGATCGGGCCGCGGCGAGCGGCGCCGGACCAGTGATCGGAGCTGATGAGGTAGCGCTGGCTGAAGGTGGGAGCATCAGCGAAGGAGAAGTGATCGAGCCGCTGCGTGAAGTAGCGAGTCTCGTAGGAGTACTGGCTGGACTGCCGCAATTTGTGGGGGTTGAGGCCGGCGAATTTTCCGATCAAGCGGGGGATTGGATTGGAGGCGGCGGAGGAGATGAGAAGGAGAGAGAAGAGGAAGAGGATTAATGGAGATAGCTCCATTTTTGTGGGATTCGTCAAGAAATGGGAGAGTTTGAAGGGGTGGGTCATGGGTGGGTGGGTGAAACTAAACAGCGATGGTTCCTGTGATTCAGGTTTACTCCTAAATCCTAATCAAGGTGTCACACATCGACGCGTGTACAATTTTTTAAAATAATTTTATAGATAATAATTTTTTTTTAAATAACAATATTTTACTAAGTTTAGTTTTCTAGTTTCGTAAAAAAAATACTGAAAAATCAAATGACTTATATTTTAAGATGAAGGTAGCATAAGTATGAATCACTTTTGTTTACACATACTTGAGGCTATTTAATCCTCTCATTGAGTCATGTAACCCACTATGAACTGATAGGTCACCCTTAAGAAGTCGCTACTGAACCAATTGAGATTCAGGGTGCCAAGCTCAGTGGTCACCTCAACGAAACTTTCGATATTTTCCCATATGCTCTGTTAAGCGTTTTATATTTGTTGAGTATCTCAAACATTCATTTACTAAATGAGTTGAGTTTGAATATTCCATTTGTAGTTTGGCCCAACTTAAATATAAATAGCTTAAATCTGTGAAATTAATAGAACTTTCTCTAGGATACTGTGTCATGAACAAGTAGGCTCTCATTAGTTCAAAAAAAGTTTGATTCAAAATCGTTCATATACTAAAATAGGCAATGTGCTCATATTGTAAATAAATTTTTAAAATCAAATTCAAATTTAGCATTGAGTTATTTTTAAATGAGATGAACATAAACAACGATCCTCCCGGTGAACTGCTGCGCCGCGGGTTTATTCGACAAAAACCAACGAAACATTTATATTATTTATTATTTACACACGATTTTTTAGAATTATAAAAAAAAATACATAAAATATATAAAAAAAAATTATTGATAGAAATGCGGATGGAATTAGGTCAAAAAAAACACTCAGAATATACGACTTATTAGTCTTTATTTTGAAAATTTTTGTTGGGCAGAAGTTTAACATGCTTTTAGTGAGGGAAAGAGACCATGCTATGCATGTATCTTTGTTTAAAATCTTGCCTGAAATATGTAAATAATAATATTTTAGAATTCACGTTTACAAGTTGTAACTTGTGTTAGAACTCCACGTAACGGGGAACTTAAACATAGCCAAAGATAACAATGAATGACAAAAATCCTGAAAAATTCATACAGGTTTTCACCATAGCAGGTTCAACAAAAGTCCAGGTCTAAGCTAGCAAGCAAGCTCTGTTTTCCCTGCGTTAACAATCAACAAAGCCAAAGTCAAGTTGAAAAGAAACAGAAAAACAACCAAACGAATCAAGAACAGTAGCCAAATCCAGGATCAAAACACCATTACCCAGCATATGCAAGTCAAGGGCGATAAAATCAGGTGAATTTCAGAATAGGGATAAGAGTTATTCAGCACGGTCGTCGTTGTCCTCCATCTGATCATACCTATCAGGATACTGATTGTAGCGATCATGCTCATCAGCTCCTTCATCGGGTTGGTCGTACTGTTTGCGACTTTGATAGTTATCATGATGTTTTCTCTCATATTCATCCTCAGGGTGCCTGTGGCCATGCTCAGGCTGATCATACCACTCTTGATCATCGTCACCGTATTCATAACCCCGCCGCCTTTCACTGTGCCTGCTCCGGTCATGTTTTGACTCCACGTGATCATACCCATACTCTTTATCATGGGAACGGCCACGATAATCGTAGTCTTCCTCTCCCACCTCTGGCTCTCTCTCACGCTCCCTCTCTCGAGAACGGTGATCACGGTGATGATCACGCTCCCTCTCCCTTTCGTGGTCACGGTCATGATCCCTGCCCCTATCACGATCACGTGTTCGGTCACGATCTCGATGCTCACGGCCACTGTGATCCCTCTCCTTGTCTCTGGTTCTCTCACGGTCTCTATGGTGCCTGTCTTCCCTATGGTCACGGTCCCTTGGCCGATCATGGGAGATCTCACGGGACTTCTCACGCTCCCTTTCTTTGTCCCTGCCCCTTTCTCGAGACTTCTCCCTCTCTCTGAAAAATTTCCATAATAAACATGCACAGGATAAACAGTGTTTAATAACATTCTTAGTAAATAATGAAAGAAATTACACAAGAGATTTAAGGGAAGAATGTCAGTTGCCAAATGATACCACAAACTACCCAGAAATCAATTTTCACAATAACTTGAATTTTATGAAAACAGAACCTTGTGAATTCACCATATACCTTGTATAGAACAATCAAGGCAGTGAAGAACAAAGCAACAAATATCAAATGAACTATTAAAATTATGCCACATACCTATCATCACGTGTTCTGGGCTCCTGAGAACGAGATGGATCACTTGGTTGGACCTCCCTGAGAATGAGGGAAAGAGTGAAAGACAGATGAGATAAATAAAAATTTGTTACAGAATTATGAGATGTAATGAAGTCCACAAACATTACATCCTCGTTTGTTTTTTAAATCTTGAGGGAAACATCTCCCTTGTGATTATAAATGCAACAAGGATTAGTCAATGCCTAAGCCTAATAGGCAATCGCAAATTTTGCAGCTTTCACCTCCTGTGCTCTTTTTCTAGAATTATATGTGGGGTTTAACAAGCTGTAGGCGTATCACAAAGAATTCAACACATGAATTGGCACCTCCGAAATTACCTTATGGTAGGCTTCTGATTAGCATCTTCACCTCCTGCCCGTGTGGTTCCTAATCCACCACCCAGTCTGCGAGGTCGCCAATTTGGAACAGTTCGCCCACGCTCCACATCCACAAGAACCCTCCTCCCATCAATCTTCCTTCCATCAGCCTGCTTATATGCAGCTGTTTGGATGAAATAACCCAGTAAGTTTCAAGATGAAATCAATTAGGTTATAGAAGAGCAAGAGGTCCACAGTTTGGGCATAAAGCAAACAAACCTTTCATATCCCGAGTGTGAGCAAACTCTATGAAAGCATAACCTCTCGGCTTGTTTGATTTTTGATCATATGCCAGTTTAACCTGCAATACCCAGACATAAAATGCTTGTAATTACAGGTGAAAATTCTAGAAAAGAAAGACTTTTGATTTCCCCAGGCACCTAGCAAACATTTTTTTACGGAAAATCCTAGAATATCTTATATATAGCACGGCAGACAGGCACAACGCCTCACCAGCCGCGCTCACCTTTTTTTTTTGAACAAAGCTCCTCATATGAGATCCACCACCACCACTGACAGAGACGTAGAAATACTGATGACTCTGGCATATTAAGAGGGTTGAACGCAACACTACCCCTTACCAGGGTAATTTTATGTATGAGAATGAAGTTCCCCTTACCAGGGAATTTTTACTTATAATAAAGAGCTATAGATGTATAGAAACTACCAGGATCCTTTTTCAACAGCTGATAGGCTTTTGATGGCTTTTACAAGAAAAGTAAAGCTCAGTAAGATATAGCTAAAAGTCGATCAAAGTGAAAGGATAGAGATGATTTATACCCCCAGCAGTTATACCCAAGTGCAAGTTAGACAAAGAACCGTCTGCTTTGGTCAAAAGGCAAAATCCATCAGCTCTGCTCAACTTAATATTACAGCATTGTCTTGCATCATGAAGTGCCATAGTTTTACACTCGTACATCATATACAAGAAAATTTGAAACAATTCTGAAGAAAATAATACTACCTCTCCAATATTTCTTGAATGATTGATACCTAAACCCAAGACTAATCCCATACCCAGGAATGCTCTTAAACTGGAATCAAAGAACATTTTGTGAGAGAATAAGCAAAACTTTATGAAGCAGATAACGATTATACCTGTGCTAAAAGTCCTCACACGTTCGGACTTTCATCATAGATGATAGAAGGAGGAGAGGAGCTCTAAGTTATTTAGGAAAAGACATCACAATACACCCATGCTACATTTACCACATGTCAGACATTTGTTGTTAATCCTATAGTTGCTTCTCACCAATACTTTTGACTCAGGTAGTAATTAATCAAGGCAGCGTTAACCTAAAAGTTAAAACTCATATTGGAAAAAGTAATATTAGAGATGTGAAAGATGAAGGTTGTAGAACAAGAGACAAATCAATCAATTAATCAGGGGCAATGACATTCTATGCACGATGTGCACCTTCAAAGCAGCCACAGATTCACACACACACGCACACACAAAAAAAAAAGGCATCACCTCAAAGAATGATTAGTTTAAACAATGAGCCGGAAAGCATTGAAGTGCCATAAAATCTTTTTAAAAAAACAACAGAATTTTGGCAAAACACAGATAGTAGTTCTTGAAATCCATTAAAAAGGAAAAAAAAAAGAAAAAAAAAAGAGGTTAAAATCTGATTTAAGGTGTGGAAAAACACAGAAAAAAGATAACCACCTGATCCCTTCAAGGGACACTCTTACCGAAGTTACAAGGCAATAACCTGATCCCTTCAAGGGATGCTCATAGACACTTACCCTCTTTATCGGACCATAAGATTCAAACTCCCTTTTCAGTCTGCTCTCTGTGGTCTCATAACTCTGCATGCAAAATGCAAGCAATCAATGGTTCTAAAATTTGATTTAACTTTCAATGAAAATAAATTATATGTGAGTAAAACAGAGAAGCACTTACAAGCCTAGCTACAAAGAGCGTTTTGTAAGGATCCCCAGTAGCATTAGGATCATTGGCTGGGTCATCTGCAATGCCAACAGAATGTCACAAAGTGTAAATGAGGATCAATAAATGCCTTTTATGCTCAATAACTTTAGAGATCAATGGCCAAAAGGTTCTCACATTTCTCTAGATCCTCAGCTGCCTTTGCAGCACCCTTCTCCAGGCGCAACTGATGAATTCTGGCCTTTTTTTGTGCCTAGTCAATTTGAAATTAATCAGAATTGAAACAGTAGATAACAAAAACATTTACATGTTGCCAAATATTTTTTCCATGTCCTCTATCAACGCCATGTTTTTTCACCAGATAAAGCACAGACATGCATCATAATGAAAAGCTATCACCTATTCTGAAATTTTATAAACACATGATCTCAAGAACACCCCCAAAAGTCACATAAGCGAGTCACTAAAAACACCATAAACATTCGTGAAAGAAAGTTGAGCGCTACTAAACTTGTATTTATACAACAAAATGTGGAAAGATTGTTCTTGGAATCCCACAGAGATATAACTAAGTAATATGGAAACAATATGTCTCTTCAAATAAAAGCTAGTGATATATAACCGTAATTAATGGCCTGTTTTATTCCAATATGGCTTGTCAGCATCCAATAGATTCTCAAGTAACATATAAACACCAGTGCTGGTATTGGTATATAAATCAGGAAGGAGTCAAGTGCCCCCAGCTTAATTCGGCGACATAATTACATGCTTTTCCTAAATAGATATGAAGAAAAAGTCTCAAGGGGAAAAACAAAGTTGCAGAGCCTTGAGAAATAGAGAGAGCAATAGTTCTAAACAGAAGTATATACTATCCAGACAATTATAATAACAAGCAAGAGGGTACTATACAGGAGTTTCAACTTCCTTGATTGGAGGGGCATATTCAGGATCTGTAGGCTCAGCAAATTTGCTCACAAATTGAGCCATACCTGTCACAAAGTGAGATAGATATGAGAAATACATTAAGCTTGAAGGCATCTAGGGGATTACACATGAAACAGAAATAGACATTACCAGCATATGGTGGACATTTTCTCTTCTCTGGTGGTGGCTTGTACTCCAAAGGCGGGCGGGCTTCAAAGAGCTTCAATAGGTTGGGCGTCAGACCTGTAGGATGGCTTTGCCCCATCTACACAAAAAGATATCAATTAATACATTCAACTCGAGCTAGGGTTTCAGAAAAACCTACGCAAAAACACAATCAAAAACGGAATCGAAGATCATTCAACTCGAGCTAGGGTTTCAGAACCACGCGAGCATCGAAACATCATCCAATCAGAAATTCGGAAAGCAAAATCCATACAACTCAAAGAAACGATGAGAAAAACGAAAAAGAGAGGGGAGAATACCAATTTGAGCTGAAGAACACTTGCGCGATTCTGAGCTTTAGCGCGATCCGGAACACCGGCGCTCTGATTGCGCATGAAAGCAGCGTTTTGGTCTCCCATGGCGATACAAAGATCGGATTGCTTAGGGTTTCAGGTGCTCGAGACGCAACGTCGTAGATGAGAGATGGATATGAGGAAAACTGAAGAGAGAACGAAGATCGATCGACTGAAACCTTCAATGCTTCGATCGACGGTAATGCACTCAAAAGAGGAGAGAGGGTCAGGATCCGGTATAAACAACCATATACCCTTGTGTTAGTGGGCTCTCTTATTGGGCCTTATGTGTTTAAATAATTACCAATTGGGCCGTGGCCTTCCATCAAAGCATTACATAATCTCTCTTCGCCTTATGATTTTTTTTTTTTTTTTGTAACATGGGTCTCAAGTTGTGGACTAATTCTCATAGGTCGGAGCCCTAACTTGTAAAGGACACAAATTGGTAAGCCATGTTGCAACTCACCAAACAAGCTTACCCAAACCAATGAAGACTAGCACCCATTAATTACACAAAGTATATAAATATTGGGATTTGAACCTTGACCTCTTACAAGTGTCACTTCATCGTTGCTACTAGAGCACCTTATGATCTAGATGGCGAAACTTTTCGAAGCGATGTGAAAGATTTTTTCACGACTTCTAATTTATTTTTATCGAAACATACATAAATTTAGGTGAAGTCAAACTCTACTGAATCATCCCACAATAGCGTCCTTTTGGTTGGTTCAATAATCGTGTTCCTATATATACCTCATGTCCGAAACTTCAATTTCAAATCTTCGAATAATATGTGTGAAAGATTTTGAGAATTGAGTGCTTTCGGTCTTACTTATGGTATCAGAGTTGATTTTACCCAAATGTGATCAATGATGAGCGTTACTCATCATCAACAAGAATTCAATCCATTCTACTAAAATGTTTAGGATCAGAGAATTGATCAATCACTTTGAATGTAATTTCATAAGTAAACTTGAAACTTAAATTAAACACATTAAATTGAATCAAAATTCCTTTTTCCTTTCCTTTTCTCAATTAACTTAACTATAGAGATAAGCAATAACGGTAACAACTAACTAACAAAATGACACTATCTTTACTTTACTTCCTTTTGCATTCTTTGTTTGAGGTGCGATGACTTCCAACATTAATAAATGTATAAAAAAAAAAGCAGCATGGCAAAATGAGAGTTTTGGCGCCGATCATTTCGATGGCCCCTTATTGTGCATCAAGGCGATCTCAATCAAGCATTCGAAATTTAGAACGCCGATTATTTGGTCGAGATCGAACACCGTCCTATCGAACGATATGTCTCCGATCCCAAATGCAATCTCATAGGTAAAGAAAAACCGGTCGTCACGTTTTCCTCGGAGAATTTGCGTTGGAGGAGGTGACGGAGGTGGAGGACGAATGGTTGAGGTCAAACTCGCCAGTGGTAGTAGCGCTCCCTCCGTCGAGCTCTAGCGTTCCGAACGCCATTTGCCTGAATTTCTTCATATCCGCGTTGTAGGCCGCAGTGTCGTAGTCGGTGCTGCCTGCAGGTGTGCTCATCCTTGTCCCGTCGAGGCCGGACATGTCTCCTTCGAGTGTTCTCACAATCTACACCAAATCATACAATGCATATGTTTTAAGTGCTTCTTATATATGTTTCCGACTTCCCTCAGTCCTATTCCTTTAGGACTAAGGGAAGTCGGAAACATGCATAAAGACTAAGCATAGTACCTGGCTCATTCTAGGGCGTCTTTTAGCGGAGTGTCGAATGCTAGCAGCAGCACAGGCAACCATATTCGTCATTTCTTGTGGATTGTAGTTGCCCTCTAGACGCCGATCTACCAACTCGTCGTAAACCCCGTCCGATACGGCTTTTGAAAGAAGTGGTCTAGCCTGAATCCATGGTCCAAAACAAGAAGTTATAACAATAGCTGTTACAATTTTCATACATATAAACATGAATACATCATCGAGAATCGGGCTTAGGTCGTCTTTTTGTAGAGTTTGTTTCTGCTTATTTCATTGTGCTTGTTTTTTGTTTGTACTTTATGTTTAGGGGGAAAGGTTTCCGCCTATTAACTCATCGGCATCTCGAGAATCTTTACTAAATAAAAAAAAACATGATCGAAAAGCTAATAGTATATGTACCCAATCAACCAAACTATCGTCTTCCATGGATTGGTCATTTGGAACGATTGGTCGACGTCCAGTTATGAGTTCCAATAGCACCACTCCGAACGAGAACACATCAGACTTGTCTGTTAGCTTGCCACTGGATGCATACTCTGGAGCCAAGTACCTATGCATCATTCGGGGTTCGACATTAATCTACATTTGGCCGATCATAGCTAATATCAATTTCAATATTAGTATACAAGTACGCACCCAAATGTTCCCATGACACGAGTGGAGACATGCGTGTTAGCGTCATTAGAAAGTCTTGCCAATCCAAAATCCGCAACCTAGAGTATATGTTAAGGTAAGCATTATATAACCATTCGTAAGATAGGCATGAAATATGAAAGCATGTATATTGTTGGAAGCGTTACTTGGGCTTCGAAGTTGTAATCAAGGAGGATGTTGGCTGCCTTGATGTCGCGGTGGATGATTCGCGGATGGCCTGTGTAAATTGTATATATGTAGTGTTATTTGTGAAGGAAGCTAAGAGTGCTAGTAAGTGATCCAATGGATATGGGTATATTGTCTTACAGTCTTCGTGAAGATATGCGAGCCCTTTCGCAGATCCTAATGCAATACGAACCCTCGTCGAGAAATCCAAGAGAGTATTTCTGCTCTCTACATCCAAAGTAATGCAAAAACAACTCTTATCAATTTTGATTCAAGTATCAATTTGACAAACATTATTAGCACAAATAAGCTTCTTATCAATAAGCAGAACACTAAAGTAGTTGTTCAATAATCAGATAGCTTTGAGTAACAACTCGAAAGGTCTTCAATCCTAACCCTAAATTTTTAGGTCTTGCATTTTAAAATTAACAATTGATTGTTTTGGTTCAAGTATCAATCGGATATTGAGTAGTTTTAACAGCAGTCACTTCAGACACTGTTATAGAGAATCAAATCAAAGTGTTGTCTGCATTGTAAAAGCTAGTTGTATTGTAATCTGAGCACCCTCTCTTTAATAGGGAGTTTTGTACCATCATTCTACTGGATGAATAATAAGGATGATCTTTGCTTAGTCAAAGACGTCCTATAGTTTACCTACTGTACAAATAAAATAAGCTTTTGAAGAGGGAATGAACTTACTATGAAGGTGATGCTCCAAGGTGTTATTAGGAACAAACTCATAGACCAACAACCTCTTCTCATTGGCGATGGAGTATCCGACGAGCGACACCAAGTGGCGGTGGTGGACGCGGCTAATGATGTCGACCTCCGCTTGGAACTCCCTCTCGCCCTGCCCACTACCGGATTTAAGGCACTTGACGGCCACCTCCTTACCGCCAGGCAACACACCCTTATGGACATAGCCGAACCCGCCTTGACCGAGCATGTTGGCATTGGCAAACCCGTCGGTGGCAGCCACCAGATCCTCATAGGCGAGGTGGTTCGGGTTCATAGACCCACCTATCTCCGGGGAGTAAGGCGGCAACACCGGCCCTGCAGCAGGGGTTGACCGGTTCTGGTAGTAGGGGCTGTATCCGCCGTCACTAGCTCCCGGTGGCGGCCTTGGTGGTCGATACCCGGGGGACGAAGAGGGCTGCCACCCCGGACCACCTGGCGGTATGTTGATTGCATGGTGCTTGTGATCCGGAGAAGGACTATGGTTCCAAATTTGGTTGTAATCTGCATATATGTATGTGTGTGTAAACAATCCCATATTAGTTAATACTAGTAGTTAATGTTTACATATGAATGATTGAATAGTGATTCTTAACAACTACTACGTATATAATGCTATGTATTATACTAACAAATGCATATTATGTTTGTGGTTGAGCCTAACAAGCTACCTGAAAAACTTCAATTAATTCAAGCTTAGAGACAGATAATCTATTTATTTTTTTACGGAAAAATGATTAGGAAGGATTATGAAGGAGTCGTGGTCCACCCTAAAGCAAATGAGAATTTACAATTCATAGTCAAAGGAAATTTGAGTAGCAGCAAAGCAGTAACCTAGAAGAGTCAACCGATATGCTTCAACTTGTTGCAAAACTAGATTAAATGAATAAGTAGAATTTTAAGCTTTTCACATCGAATAAAAAAAAATTCTTATAAATTTGGTTATGTTTTACCAAAAAAAAGCAATGGATTTATAGAATTTTATCTATCTACATTATATATAGAGGTAGTAGATTTAAATGCATTTTCATTATAATACACTTATAAATATAAATACTTCAATAGTGTTTGGTTAATATAATTGATAATAGGTTTAAAATGAGGTAAATTAAAAAAATACCTTATAAATTATATTAATCAAAGCAATTTATATATTATAAACATAATGTACTTATTAACTCAATTTATAACTTTTTTAAATTTATGTTATTTTATATACATTGTTATTAAAATAGAATTCATCCAAACATAGCCAATGTATCATGTTAACTAATTTATGGGTAAGTTTATTGCAATGTGTAACTTAACAAATGTGCACATAAATTAAGTAATGTTAATAATATATGGAAATTAATTATGATATCATTACTTACTCTTTTGTTGCTTCTTCTTCCTCCGGCAAAACATCCATATGCAAACCACAAACATAACGAACAACACCCCTCCGACCACACCTCCGGCGATCGCCCCTGCGTGGCTTGAGCTCGATCCCCCCTTAGACCTGGATGAGCCCGACGATGTCTGGTTTGATGCAATGGCTGGCGCAGGTGCGACGAACGCCTTACCCGGCGGCGAATTGACAGTATCTCCAGTAGGCGCGGGCGGTGTTTCCGTGTCCGCGTCATCAGCGGGCGGTGCTGGACTCTTTGTCCCGTCCGCCGGAGGCGTCTGGGCCGGCGGGCTCGGCGTGGCCTTCTGTTTCGGAGGACTCGGCGTAGTCGTCGCAGGAGGACTCTTATTCGCGTTGCTCGGAGGCGGCGGCGGCGACGAAGGTGGCGGGGAAGTATTCTCCGGAGGAGGGGACGATGGCGGGGGCGACTGTGCCGGAGGCGGACTCTTTTTAGGGCTCGGTGGTGGCGGCGACGACTTATCCGGTGGCGGCGGGCTCTTTTTAGGGCTCGGTGGCGGTGGAGACGACGCAGCCGGTGGAGGAGGCGAACGAGCCGATGACTTTTGCGGTGCCGGGCTCGACTTAGACCCGGAACCCGACGGTGGCGCCGGCGGTGAATCGTCGTCCGGTGGGGATTCCGAGGGGGCCTTGCCGCTCCCCATTTTAATATTTTTTATTCAATTAACAAATTTTGCTCTTCCAAAACTTACAAGTTATAAGATACCTTACAACAAACTGTCTTTACAGCGACAATTATAGACAAAAAGTATCGTATCAACACCACACGATGAACTCAAAGGTCTTGTGATTATAATGAGTAGATTAAGGAATCAAGAAAAGGAGAGGAAGTGAAATTAAATTGGAAGAAAAAAAAGGAAGAAAGAGGGATAAGTAAGTAAAGAGGAAGAGAGGAAGATGCAAGAAGAAAGAGAGACCATACGTTTTGTGACTAAAGGAGAAAGTGCAAAAAGAGAAAAAGGGTGTCAACACTTGGCACAAAAGAACCCCTAATTTTGTCAATGTGTTTTCTATAGCCATGTTTTTAGGACTATTTAGTTGGTTTGAGTTTATTCATTTGGTGTGTACGTGCATTGTATCACTTGGTTTTAGTTACGTTTTTCACTCCTCTATCAACACCTTTTGTTTTTTTTGGTAAACCTTATGTTAGTTATTAAAGCAATTGTTTTACTTTTTTTCACTTGAGGTGAGATAAGTCGGGGAAAACACTTTTCTCACTTATTAATTTTAAAACTTAATTTCATAAGTAATTTAACAAAAAAAATAAGATATTAAAGATAATCCTAATTTTATGGTCGTGAAAGATTTTAACTCTGAATAAATTTGAATTCGCTCAAGTGCAAAAAAATGGATTTTTTTTAATAAACAGAATACTTATACTCACTAATTATAAGATCATTAAAAACTTCCACAAAAAAAAATTAAGATCATTAAAAACAATGTTAAACATAGCTGATGGTAAATTATCTTCACTGCGAAAAACAGTAGTATTAGTTGGTCTAATTTGCGCTAAGAAATGCGCTGTTTGGTTTCCTTCCTTTCTCACATGGCTCCAACGGCACCTATGAGCTGGACACAGTCCTTCTCCACCACCACATATCGCAGTCTTCCTTAGCTCGTTGAAGTGCCCAAGCAACCGCCTTGATCTCTCCAACAAGAACCTCCGAGCCCCTTTGAATTGCTTTTGACACAACACAAAACATTGCTCCATTGGCGCCTCGAGCTATTACTCCCAACGCCACACACTTTGTCAATCGATATGGCCGCATCACAACGTTGGCCCATAAGCTCTGCAACCCCTCATCCTTCAACTTCTCAACACACTCCAACCACTGGACCATATCAAAAGCCCCCTTACCCAACTCCTTTAGCTTTGACGTCTTCTTCCAAACCTCCCTCGCCCAGCGACATTCCAACAAGCATGCATTGTTGTCTCTTCCCTTCCGCATACATCGAACCATGGGTCTAGCAAGGCTTTTCTTTCCCACAAAGCTCGCTTACATGGCAAGATCCCCGAACACACTCGCCACACAACATTCCTCACTCTCGGCACCACTTTTAGTTTCCATAACCCATTTCACAGCCTACTCGGTCCTTTTGAATATGAGCACCCTTCTCCCTTTCCCTTGTAGATAAGTTGATCCATTACCATGTGGTATGCCAACTTGACACTAAAGTTTCCGTCCTTAGTATAATACCAAACCAAAGAGTCCCTAGAATCTGGGCTGATCAAGTAGAGATTGAGGATCTCTTTGCCATCACACGATAAGAATGTTGAACGAACCGTCATCTTGTCCCAACAACCTCTTCTCCAATCAATAAAGTCCAAGACCCTTGTGCATAAATCCCGTCCTCTCGGATTAGCAACCACCTTAATTAAACGACTCTGGACTAGGAATCCATTAATCCCGCCATAAATCAGCCTCGTTCCACACTGCCCAATACAAACCATCCTCAATCACTTTCCTTGCCCTATAACACCACACCACGCATATCTTGGATTGACTAAGTCCACTTCAAGAATCCCATGGGTGTGGATTTGAGAATCGAGTATAGACCGGAGAACTCCGGGTGATCGGGCTTACCTGAGGTGCGTGACGAGATTATCGCCTGCACACCACTACTTGGGCAGTTGGGCAGATTTGAGTCTCGTGCTGACCGCAAACATACCTTCCTCCCTTGTATTTCATCAAGTCGGCCTCCTTCAAGGGGGAACGCGAATGTACCTTCGGCACAAGGTCCGCGGAGCCATTGTATGGTATTCTCTCCCATAACATGCTCTATTTCTTTACTTGCCTTTCGCCCCCCCTCTAAAAGTCCTCTTCATATCCGCTCCTCATCCTATTTATATTGTAGGAGCCCCATGGGCATGATTCGCCACGTGGACACCGGACATTGTCAAGTTTCTTATGTTCTACGACATGTGGGATGAGGGCATGGATGCCACATGCCATTGCATGTGTGTAGTGTTTATCGTTCGCGGATCGGCTTTAATGTTTCCAATTTAGCCCTCTAACCCGCGAACCAATATTACTATTAGCGCATTGTCATGAATTGCTCCCCACATTAGTCTCAAAGAACGAGCACCTTGGGAAGTATCTCGCTTTGAAAAGCCTAGAAAGTAAAGCGTTTGGTTCATGCATTATTCTTTATCCCAATTAACATTGATAGAAGTTATGTCAAAGTCGTCAATAATTTTGAGGTTGTGCAACTTGTGCTTGGTTTTTCCTGCACTTTAACAAAAGCTTAATAGGCTTCTAGGAAGTTCACTCAGTTACAAAGGCGAAGGGTAACTCTCTTCGAGAGCTCTGTCATTCTTCAGCAGTGGTAGCATTTTAGGAACGGTTTGTCTATTGTGTGTCCTAAAGGCATAAGATAAGAATAATTGATTTTCGCCGATGAGCTCGCCAACGCCAACGACAACACCGATGGATACGTCGGCTCCAACCGCTCATGTTGCACCCCTAGCCCACCGGGGGACCCGCCGGACAAAAGGAAGACATGGAAAGAAATGGTTGCCGGTGAAGCCCCCGGAACTTGCAGACCTGTCCTCGAACCAGCCTTCCTAGAAGGCAAGATAGCTATCACATTCCAGAACGGTGGGGAGGGAGATCCCATTGTCTCCATCAATGTTGAAGTAATCATAGCCCTCTCGGAGGTGTGGAAGTCGACACTGATCATCAAAACCCTAGGAGGATTTGTTCCATATCACATAATGGAAAAGGAAGATTCGAGACCTGTGGCAGCCCACAGGGAGAATGCTGATTGCTAATCTTCCTAACGGATACTATGTCATCCGATTTGAATCGGAATTTGATTACTATCATGCCCTCACTGGTGGTCCATGGACAATGTTCGGGCACTATTTGATCATCAAGGCATGGACACCGTCATTCAACCCGGATACGGATGAGATTACAACCTCACCAGCGTGGGTGCGCATCACTAAACTGCCTATCATGTACTATGAAGAAAATATCATCATGAAGATCGCAGAAGGGATAGGAAGGCCAATCAAAGTTGACACAAGGACCCTATTCTCTAACCGGTGCCGCTTTGCTAGGGTTTGTGTCGAGGTCGACTTGAAAAAACCCCTAAAAGGAACGATCACCATCAATGACTAGTTGCATTTCCTTGAGTATGAATGGCTTCACCTCATATGCTTCAAATGTGGCCGGTATGGCCATACCGCTTCTGAGTGCCCTTCGTCGGTCAAGGCTGTGCCACAAGAGGTTAAGGAGGGAGGCAGCACTGAAGCGGAAAGGGATACTGGGAAAAAGGTGGATGATGCGGCTAGCCAGACGAAGGAAGGTATCACAGGGGGGGATGTATGGACCATGGATGGAAGCTCCACGGAAGAAACGAGCTCAAAACAAGAAGAACAAAGGCGCAACTGGTGGAACCACTCAAGTTCCAAACGATCAGAAGGTTGAGCACGACAGAAAAGGAATGAAGCAACCGAAGGAGGGAGGCGGCACTAGCAAGAACTTGACGACGGAGGATGGCAAACGATCTGGCGCCGGCAGGGATGCTGGAATAACCCAAAACGCGCCGGTCACCCAGAAAGAGTCGTTGGGAAAAGTAACAATCATGAAAGACGCCTCGAAGAGTACCAAGGAAATTAATGCGGGAAAACCAAAAGACGGCTCGGGAAGGAGTGCCGATGGCGGCACTGTAATAATGGAAAAAGAAAAGATACAGAACCCTAGGTTCAACATGGGTTCCAAGAGCAATACTAAGCACGTGGAGAAATCTCAGAAAGTGAATAAGAAGAAGATCAACCAGAAAATTGGTGGGCCGGCCCAAGAGACCAACCAAGGGCCTACTAAACGGGCCGGAAATGAGAGCACCCCTCTTACTTTTTGCCCTAAGATCCATAATTCTTTTGCTGTGTTGAATGGGGTAAATGACCCGGAAGAAATTGGGCTCAATGCTAGCACTGGCCCAAGAAATAATAGCACTTCGATTATTAATTCTTCCTCTAATATTAATTTGCAGGTACAGCAAGATGGTACTCGAATTCCGGATGTTGGATGGAGAGAAGATTCGATGGAGATTCTCAAAACCAACAAAGGTATAAGCGATGAGGACTCCGAGCCCCCGACGGTTGAGAGGCAGAATCCTGGCCCTCCTCAGGGTAGGGATACGATCATAGGGAGCGAGTCTATGGACTCGAGGAGTGCCTAGGACTCTGTTGGTTCTCTCTCTCTCTCTATCTGTTTATGATAAATTGCCTCTTTTGGAATTGTTGTGGAGCCAGTAAAGATGGCTTCCGCAAAGCTATTCGCTATTTGACTAGGCATCACAAGGTGGATGTTGTTGCGATCTTTGAGCCTAAGATCTCGGGTGTCCGTGCCAAAGAAGTTTGTGACAGAATGATCTTTAAAAACAGGTTTATTGTTGAGGCTACTGGCTTCAGGGGAGGAGTTTGGCTCTTTTGGAATGGCGACAATGTTAATATTTCAGTAGTTGGATCTCACGACAGATAATTCCTGGCTAAGGTTGGTAGTGGCAAAAGGGTTTTTCATCTTCTTGTTGTTTATGCTCCCCCTGCCGATCTTGAAAGGAGGCGCTTCTGGGATGAGCTCAAAGAAGTCGTCAATCATGTTGAAGGACCTCTCTTCGTGGGAGGTGATTTCAACAGTGCTCTTCATGGTTGGGAGCGGGATTGCACCAGTGGGCAACTCTCTTCGGACACAGATAATTTCTTCGATTGGGTGGACTCTACGAAGATGATTGACTTGGGCTTTACGGGTACCACGTTTACTGAGTCTAGAGGCAGAACCCCGGAGACGTGCATTGCCAAGAGACTGGATAGGGTCTTCGCCAATGCTCGAGCAAGGCTCGATTGGCCGGAGGCGACTGTCCGACATCTGCAAAAGTTTGGTTCGGACCACATGCCTTTACTTTTGAACACCGATGTTCAGCTCCACACTAATAAGAATAAGAGGCCTTTTCGGTTCCAAGCGGCTTGGCTAACCCACAAGGATTTCCATGGGTTGGTCAAAGACTCTTGGGATGGTGGGAGTGCCGCCCATGTGGCGCTCAACCATTTGCGTCACTACCTGTTGAAATGGAACAAGGAGACATTCGGAGATATCTTTGAACGGAAGAACCGCTTGATGGAGGACCTCAAGATTATCCAGAGAGATCTCGAGAGGGGGGTTACTGCTGAACTCATTGACAGAGAGGCGAGAACTCATGACCTGCTCAATCTGGCCCTCGAATAGGAAGAGCTCCTGTGGTTCTAGAAGTCTAGGGAATTATGGTTAAAAGCTGGGGATCGAAATATGTCTTTCTTCCACCTCTCGACCATTGTTAGGAGGAAGCGCAATCGGATTGACATTCTTAAAAGAGGAGACGGTACTATGGTGACTGCCCGGAAGGAGATTGACGCCTTAGTTATGGACTACTTCCGCTCGCTTTATGCCTCTCAGTCCGGTGAGTCAGACCATGTTAACTTAGTAGGGGCTGCTTTTCCCGCACTGCCCAGTTCCGATTGGGAGGCAATTCAAACCCCGACCACTGATGCTGAAATTTGGACTGCGGTTAAGGAGATGGGAGCATTCAAAGCTCTTGGACTCGACGGATTCCAGCCGGTCTTCTTTCAAAAGTGTTGGGAGACGGTGGGGGAGTCTGTCAGGGAGTTTATTAAAAACTTCTTCGCTACCGGTTCCCTTCCTACGGGGATCAATGACACTCTTATTGTCCTCCTTGCGAAGGTGGCTAAACCAGAAGTCGTCTCTCAATATCGGCCCATAAGTCTTTGTAATGTTCTCTACAAGATTATTACCAAGGTAATGGTTAATCGTATCAGACCTCTTCTTGCTTCGCTTGTTGGTCCTATGCAGGGGAGCTTCCTTCCCGGAAGAATGATTACTGATAACATAGTAATTATGCAAGAACCGGTGCATTCCATGAGAAAAAAAAAAGGCAAGAAGGGCTGGACGTTACTGAAGATTGACTTGGAGAAGGCCTACGATAGGTTGCGGTTGGACTTTGTGGTGGACACGATCAAAGAAGTTGGCTTCCCGGACAATTGGGCTCGCTGGATTGAGGAGTGCATCAGCACCTCTCGAACTAGGGTCCTGGTGAACTGTGAGAGCACTGAGGTTTTTGTGCCAAGCAGAGGTATCCGTCAAGGTGACCCCATCTCTCCTTACCTCTTCATCCTCTACTTGGAAAGGCTTAGTCACGCTATCCA
This sequence comes from Persicaria maculosa, assembly GCA_963922045.1. Lineage (NCBI taxonomy): Eukaryota > Viridiplantae > Streptophyta > Magnoliopsida > Caryophyllales > Polygonaceae > Persicaria > Persicaria maculosa. The sequence goes on from OY998254.1 coordinate 71,949,678, forward strand.
AGGAGCGGTTGAGAATGGTGATTGGAGGGCGATCAAGGTCACTCGTGCGGGGCCGGAGATATCACATGTGATGTTTCCGGATGACTTGCTTCTTGCGGCTGAAGCCTCGGTGGATCAAATAAAACAGATCATGAGGATTCTGAATGTCTTCTGTGCGAATTCTGAAAGTCTAAGCCTTTTGTTTCTCCAAATGTTACAGACATGGTTATCAATGATCTTCGCAAGGAAAGCGGCTTTGAGGTTACTTCCAATCTGGGCAGCTACCTCGGTATGCCCGTCCTCCACAAAAGGATTACCGGAGAGACCTTTGTCCACATTATCGAAAGAGTTAACAATAAACTTGTCGGGTGGAAAGGGCGACATCTGAGTTTCGTCGGGCGAGTCACACTCGTGAAGACAGTGCTAAACTCGATCCCCCTCTATTCCATGGCGACGACAATTATCCCTACCGCTACTTGCGAGAAAATCGACAGTATCTGTCGGAGATTTGTATGGGGTGATTGCGTGAACCAAAGAAGGATCCATCTCGTTGCCTAGGATGAAATTTGTAAACCAAGAAGCATTGGGGGGCTTGGCCTTAAAGCTATGAAAGACCTTAATATTGCCACAACAGGTAAATTGGCTTGGAGATTCTTAATGAGTAATGAGAATGATATGTGGAGTGTTATGTTGCAGGCCAAGTACGTTCGTGACTCAAGTGCGGCCACTACGGGCCACTCAGCGGTCTGGGCTTGCATCTTGAAGGGCATGAGAGGGGTTGTTACGCAATGTATGCGATGGGCGCTCGGTGACGGTTCGAGTATCAGATTTTTGGTATGATAAGTGGCTCATGGAGGAGCGGTTGGCGGACCTGGTGCATAGCAATTGCCGGGAGGCTATAAACAATGATAAGATCAGCAGCCTATGGATTAACGGTAGTGGTTGGGACTGGAGCGCTCTCTCCCCGGTACTTCTGGCGAGCGCCTTGATGAAGTTGACAACAGTGGCAGTGGTGGAAGACGGGTCCATCCCCGACACCTTGTGTTGGACGGGGACCTCTAATGGCCAATACTCTATCACTTCTGCCTACAACATTATTAATGGGAATACTAATCTCTGTTGTCTAGACACACAAATTTACCAAAAGTTGTGGAAGATCGGAGTGCCGGAGAGAGTGAAGTGTTTCGCTTGGATGCTCGTGAAGGGAGTCGTACTCACCAATGTGGATAGAAGGAGAAGGCACATGACCACTAATGGCGAATGTCTGGAGTGTCAGAATACTCCGGAGACCCTAATCCATCTCTTCCGGGGCTGCAGGAAGACACGAGGTATTTGGGAAGCTATTAAATTGCCTTCGACTAACTTTTTTCAAATTGCCTTTGCATAATGGATCAGGGCCAACGTGATGATGGGGTGACAAAATGAAAGATGGAACAGATTGGTGATGCTGGTTTGCTATGGCCATCTGGTGGTGTTGGCGGTGGAGAAACGACAAAACATTCAATAACGGACACCAACCTTGACAGAGGAAGATTCGTGACGGAGCGCACCAGAGAGTATGCTAAGGCAAACAAAGGATTGGGAGTGGGGCGCAGCAGCAATGATCGGAGAACGGCGCTTGTGCGCTGGGAGAAGCCACCGGAAGGGTGGATCAAGATCAACACGGATGGAGCTGTGAACGGTGAAGGCCTTGCAACTGTGGGGGGCCTTCTGCGTAGTGACGAGGGCGATTGGATTGTGGGTTTTGCACACAACATAGGCATGTGCAATGTGCCTATGACCGAGCTTTGGGGCCTGCTGGATGGCCTCAGATTAGCATGGGACAAGGGGTTTCGCAAAGTACTTATCGAGACTGACTCGATGGTAGCCGTTGCCCTTGTTAACGGGATTGTGAACCCAAGCCATCCTCTTTTCAGCCTTGTTACGCAGTGTCAAGGCTTTCTCTGCCGAAGTTGGGAGATCCAACTTCGACATGTCTTTATGGAAGCAAATTTCATCGCTGACTCCCTCGCTTCTTTTGCTTTTTCCCTCCCGATTGGGCTACATGTTTTGTCCGATTCGTTTAAGGGTCTTTTAGTTTTGTTAGAGGAAGACATTAGGGGAAGGACTACTCCCCGCCTCATCCGTATGTAGTCCTAGCTCAGCTTTTGCGGAGCCCAGAGCCTTTGCTCTCCTTTTCTGACCAAAAAAAAGAATAATTTATTGAGAAAGAAACCCCTAAAAAGAAATGTGGAAAACTCATAATCTAATTCAAAAATAGCTAAACCGAGTGTATGAAGAAATATTTATCAACTTGGCCTCTTATCCTATGTCCAAAAAATCCGATTTAGGAGTAAAGAAGAGAATTTCTGTTGTAAGTTTTTTTCCCTCTTTAAAGTTTACCAAAATGGGTAAGTAAAAGTGTAAGACCAACTCCATTGTAGATCTTCAATTCTGAAGTGCGGAATAGGCAGACAAATAGTAACTGAATACTCTATAGGGGGGTTGAATAGAGTATGACAACTTTTCGCAGAATAGAAAAAGTAAGACCTTACCACCAGAATTAAGACTTTATCTGAAACACAAAACCACGTTAGACCAAGATAGCGAAAAGATCAAAACGAGAGAACAAGTAATAAAGAACAGAAAGAGATGAACACAGTACTTGTTAACGAGGTTCGACACAACCGCCTACGTCCCCGCCTAGGGTTATCCAACCCGTAGGATTCAACAAACTTTATTTCACTTTGTCTTATGAGATCTAGATACAACCTCTAGAAGACTTACCCTCTTCTAGACTAACTTCCTATCTAACAACCCAAGCACACTAGTGAAACAAAGCTTCTAAGGATACCGAGGTACCCTATATGTTTGGGTAAGGAAACCCTTAGTGTAACCTAGATGAATTGTACTATAATGCTCGAAAGAAACCTCATACACTCAAAAGCAAATACAACACTTAGCCAAAGGAGCGATGTGAGATCCGAATGCTTTGAAGAAGATGAGCTTGTAGGAGTACGTTAGAGCGCTGTGTGTTCTGTATTCTACAAATCTCCGTCTTCTACTTTAAATAGGTCGGCACGTTCGATTTCAAAACTCAAACGCCTGAATCTTCTCCCGGTTAGTTAATAGACGTTGCACCATATCTTCTTGGGGAGAGATCTTCGATTTTGTTGAGCAAATATTCCAGAACTTTCAATCTCAATATACTGGATTTCTTTGTGAGAAAGATGATAAAAAAATCCTTGGAAAAACTCAAACAAAGCTAACAAATATATATGTGGATAAGATAGAACTTCCAACACAATTAGGCCTAATCCAGAGAAAAACCAAACAGATATAATTAGGCCCAAACATATGCACACACAATCCCAAGAAACACTTGGACCTTTAGAAGCAAGTCTCGAATCTGTAAGGCTAAATAGGCCCGTTAAGAGAATAGGCCCATTTAACCCATTTCAGAATTCGAGTCTTGTTTGTGCAGTCGTTTGAGCCCTTTCGGTAAGACCTTACCAAACTCAGGAATCCCGAGTTTTGGCTTTCATCAACCAAGGCCTTAATCTTCTTTAGACAGGTCTTATAATCAAGGTGGAGTTAACAATCTCCCCCTTGATCAAAGACAAAACCTGCAAGCCTGGTAATCTTGTGCACGTGTTTCCAATGAAAGAAATAACATACAACAAACAACATATAAAACATATATAACCATAGAGCAACACAGCAAACAGCATATAAAATATATATAACCATAGAGCAACATGTTGGATCAAAGTTTTCCAAGAACCAAAAATAGTAAGGCCCAATCCCGTGCATAAGCATGTTCAGGTGGTTCAATGGAACAGGGCCCCCAAATTTTTAGGGCCCAATAATTCACGAAATACCAGTACGTATTTAAGTATAAATTCTTTTTGTCATTAATTGTATCGTAAATGCACAACAGCCTGGTGGTATAAGCCACACGCATGATCCTTTCCGCCCCGAGTTCGATTCCCCAAAGAGACGCATTTTTATTTTCCATACACACACGGAATTTACAAAGTTGTACAGTATTTGGCAACTTCTTTTATTTCTACTTCTTATACCCACTCTATATTTAGAAATCAAGGGCCTAGTAGGGCCTTTTACTTTTTATTTGGCAAATTCCTTGCTTTTTTTTATATGGATTTCAATTGATTAGGCTTATAACCAATTATAAATATAAATATTTTAAAAATATTTATTTAACATTATATATACCGTATTTAAAATATCTTGAATTTATAATGAAATATCATAAATTGTGTTAACCCCATTTGGACTATTAAGTAAAGTTTATTTTAAATTGTGTTACATTTTAAGCTTAATATAATTAAATAACACAAGTTACAAGATATTTTATTTTAAATTTATGTTATTTTAATATATTATAAATTGTGCTAATCAAACACTTTAAAAGTGTTTATATTTATAAACATAATTGATTTGAAATCTTAACAAACCCATAATCTACCTTTAAATTTTAAAAGTTGTTATGAATGTATATTGTAATTAATTGATATGATCAATTTTAATTTCGAACAGGGCCCTCAAAATGATCGGCACGGCCCTGGTAAGGCCTTACAATCCCAGAGTTTCTCCCCCTTTTTGTCTTTCAATAAGAAGGGAAGAGAGAGTTTTCAAAAGACCAGCAACCAAAAAGTTTTAAAACAGAAACCAGAAAGTTTTAAGACCAGCACACAGTACACCTCCAAGCCCATCACTCGTCGTCAGACGACACCACCACCTCTTCCTCGTACCACTGGCCATACTTTAGAGGAACGCCGTATTCATCTGGGAGGCCTCGGTAGATCTTCTCACGCCAGCGATCCTTTGCGTTCTTCACATGATGATTTTTCCACATCTCCGCTTGCTTCCGAGCTTCAGCATCCCGTCATTTCTTGACTATGCCATACTCCTCTATAGTCAGGATGTTTGGCTCGGGGAAAACAGGGCGTAGGATGAAGCGATTCAGCACCTTGCGTTCACAGTTGAAGAGGACGTTCTTAGCCGTTTCCTCGACTTGTTTTACCGAATCAGCATCCATTGGCATAATCGAGGTGGTTGCCCGGTGATTTAATCCACAAAGCATGAAAAGCTGATTCAGCTTCTCATCCATGATCATAAGCCTCTGGTGACTGTCGTCCTGACGATCTACAATGTCGGTTCTGCGGCATTGAGGTCCTTCCTTAGCGCATCGATCTCGGCCTCCAGATACTCAACCCTCTGCTCTAGCTTCACCATATCTCCCTAGGATGGTGGTTTCAGAATCCAGCCACCGGCCATTATCTGTTCGACTCCCAATCGCTTCTAGTAATCCTCATCAATTCGACAGTGTGGGAGACATGTTCCTCCCTTCGTGTGTCAATGTTGAAGAATTCAAAGATCTTCGGGAGGAAATTGGCATAGGGCAGAGGAGCGGTCAGAGGAGTGTTGATGGTATGAAGCATATAGGTCAGAATGAGATTCGGAATATCAACCTCATAGCCAGCCAAGATCAGGTAGAGGGTATGAATTAGGTTGTCTGTGACAAGCTCGCGATAGTTTTTTCGTGGTAGGATGCAGCGAGCGAGAAGAGTAAAGAAAATTTTGGCCTCAAGAGTAAGGACATTGTGGGTGTATTTGGGCTTCGGCTTAAAGGCTTCAGGAGGAGAGACACGGCGCACAAAGAATTCCTTTTAAGCTTTGCGGAGACGGGTTCTTTGGTGGGGTGGTCTTGGGTGTTGACAACTTCAGGAGTGCCAAGGATGAGGGCTAGGGATGATCGGGTAAGGGTAATTTGGCGCTGCTTTACTTGAGTGGAGAGAGTAAGTACTCCATTCTACCTGCTTGCAGTGAGGTTCACAAAGAAAAGCCTGGTGAGGCGAGGGTAGGCGATGGTTCCGGGGTCTAGAAGAGACCAGACTTGAGAGTTCTTCAACAAATTGAAATAAGGGAGGCGTGTGGATTCTAGAAAATCTAGATCCACATGCTCACAGAAGTTTATAGGTCGATTAACGTACCCGTCCTTCCACATCCCAGACTTAGTGTGATTTTCGAACCAAATGAGATGAGTGTCGGAGAATACCTCGTGATTAATCGGAGCCTGGAGGCAGTGCTGGTGTGGAGCCTTTTTAGGAGCGCGAGGATTCACCTGGCGCGGATGATTTAGGGGTGGAGGACGGGGCTCCCGTTTGATGATCTTCCGGCGCCCCCGAGTTCCTTCATCCTCACTTTCTGAGGAGGTCTCCAACTGACGGAGAAGAGCTTTGCCCTTGAAATCATCGTCGATTGCGATGCCCTTGCCTTTGTAATCCGAGGAGCGAAGCCTCTTGGAGCCAGACCGGGTAGAGGGAGGTGAGGATTCTTTCTTTGGAGCCATGGCGGATGGAGAGTACTTGAGTATTCTTGGGAAGGTAAGAAATAGAGAAGGAGAGAGAGAGAGAGAGAGAGAGAGAGAGAGAGAGAGAGAGAGAGAGAGAGGAAAGTGGGCGTTGGATGTGATTGAGAGAGGAGAGATATAAATAAGGGGAGAGAGTCTTTTGAATTCTAAATCCGGTACACAAAATCCAGTCAAATCCAATTAAGAGATCAACCATTTTTCAAAGAGGATAAATACAAAGCATTTAAGTAAAAAAAATTTAACCTTAAGAGAAAACACCGGGGTTTTTTTAAAAAAATCTTATTGGTAAATATCTAGAGAGATATTACCTAAAAGATTTGATCCACAAATTTGATTTTTGAATTTTTAACTTTAACGTCAAACTATCACGTAGTAAGACTTTAAATTTTAATTCAAGATCTTGATGTGGGAGATAATACTGATATCATAAGATACGATTGCTCCCCCTATATCGATGCTTTCTTATTAAGCATTCCAAGTTATAATCTGATGAAATTGAATCTGTCTTCGGGTAACGGTTTCGTAAAGATATCTGCAAGTTGAAGTTCGGTAGAGATGAATGTCAATGACACATCACCTTTTTCAACATGGTCTCGGATAAAATGGTGTCTCACATCAATATTGAAGGTTCGATAATATAAAAACAATGTAATAAGAAATACTCTAGAAGGGGGGTTGAATAGAGTATGCCCGTTTTTCGCAGAAAGTCTCAAGACTTTTGGAGCTTGTACCAAAACCTTTGAGATAAACCTGAATCACAAAGTTAAACAATTCGAACCAAGTGCGGAAATAAGGTAAAGCAAATAAGTAAAGAACACGAGTAATTGTTTACGAGGTTCAGCACAACTTGGCCTACGTCCCCGCCTAGGGTTCTTCCACGACCCTAGGATTCAAAGGCTTTATTGATTCGCTTAGCTTAGGATCCTAATAGCTCACCGAGAAGCCTCTCTCCTATACAATTGCAATCTAGTCAACTCACGTTCCCTTGGAGTCCTAGACCAATCTAGAAGAGCCCCACCTCTCTCAGCTATCTAGTACAATCCTCTTACTCTCACAAATCAATAGCCTAGTGCAACTTCCCGAGTTATAAACTCTCGAGTAACACTTTAAATGAATATATCCTATAAGCTCACAGTGACTCTCAAAGGCTTTGAAATAAACAACAAACTCTTTGAGCGCTTAGCAGAGAGACACTTTGGAAGACAGAATCGCTTGATGATTGAAAACTCGTGTAGCACTTGTGTTTTCTGTCTTCTTCCTTCTTTCCTTTATATACGAGTGGAATGGCGCCTGAGGATCTTCACCAACGGCTCTAGAATCAGGCTTGATCTTCAATCTTTTATATAAGGACACTTCGAAGCCATGATCCGTTTTTGAATAAGATCTCCTCATATGCACCAAAGGAAGGAGATAATCTCAACTATACTTCCTGAAAAGGTTAGTTCAACACATATATATAATATAACGGAAGTATATAATAAAATAATATTTGGACAAATAATATAGGTTTTGTATTTCATCAACTGTTAATGCGTCAAGGCCTTTGACACAAACATCCTGTCAAAGCCCTTGAAACATTTATTCCATTTTCCATCAAGGGAGGGAGTTATCAAATATGCTTTGTTCTTGAGTGTTGTACGGGGTTTTTGGAGATAGAGATAGCACTGATGTTATCACATTTGATGGGGATGCCCTTATAGTTGATTCCAAGATCTTGGAGTTGTTGTGCAATCTATAGGACTTGCGAACAACATGCTCCAGCAGCAATATATTCAGTTTCGGTCGTTGAAAGCGCCACTGAATTTTGCTTCTTGGAATGCCAACTTATAAGGGATGCCCCAAGAAATTGACAACACCCTGAGGTGCTCTTTCTATCTACTTTGTACCCTGCAAAATCAGCATCGGAAAATCCGATAAGATCAAAGCTTGTTTGATGAGGGTACCATAATCCGAGATCTTTAGTACCATCAAGATATCTCAATATCCTTTTTACCGCGATCAGATGCGATTCCTTTGGATTAGCTTGGAATCTTGCACACATACAAACGCTAAACATAATGTCAGGTCTGCTTACCGTAAGGTAAAGAAGGGAGCCGATCATACCTCGATATTCTTTCTGATTTACCTCTTTGCTGGTAAGATCTTGATCTAGAGAAAGTGTGGAGCTCATAGGAGTTTTAGCCACCTTGGAATCGATCATCTTGTATTTCTTGAGTAGCTCTCGTGTATACTTCCCTTGATTAAGAAAAATTCCTTTTGAACTTTGATGAACATGAAGACCAAGAAAGAAATTTAGCTCTCCCATCATGCTCATCTCAAACTCCTTGCACATAATGTTAGAGAATTCCTTGCACAGAGAGTCATTAGTATCTCCGAAAAGAATATCATCTACATAAATTTGGACGACAAGTATATCCTTTCCATGGGTTTTGATGAAGAGAGTTTTATCAATCAACCCCCTTTTAAAATTGTTTTCCAAGAGATATTTTCAAAGCCGCTCGTACCAAGCTCTTGGGGCTTGCTTTAAGTCGTAAAGAGCTTTGTCAAGCTTAAAAACATGCTCTGGAAATTCATCGTTTTCAAAACCTGGTGGTTGAGCAACATAAACTTCTTCATCTAAAAATCCATTAAGAAAGGCACATTTCACATCCATTTGATAAAGATTGATATTCATAAAAGAAGCAAAAGCAAGAGACATACGAATGACTTCGAGTCTGGCTACAGGAGAAAAAGTCTCCTCGTAATCAATACCTTCTTCTTGATTATATCCTTGTGCAACCAGTCGTGCCTTATTTCGGATAATATTACCTCCTTCGTCTAGCTTGTTTCGAAATACCCATCGAGTTCCAATAATAGACTTTCCCTTTGGCTTAGCCGTAAGGGTCCATACTTTATTGCGTTCGAACTTATTGAGCTCATTTTACATAACTATGATCCAATCTGGCTCTTTGAGAGCTTCGGTGTATTTCTTTGGTTCTGTAAGAGAAATAAACACATGAAATGCACATAAGTTTCTAAGATTAGAACGAGTTTGGATTCCCGATGAAGGATCCGAAATAATGTCTGCCAAGGAGTGAGAGGAGGCATGTTTGAATTTTCTTCTTGCCGATCCTTGATTGGATGTTGAAGCTTCATGGACAAGTGAGACAGGCTCCTGAGGTTCAGGAGGACTGGTAGGATACGGTTCTAGAGGCTCGGGAGGTATTTCATTTTCAAGACTGGCTCCATCTGTAAGGCCTTGAGACTGAGTTCCAGGGCCTTGTGATAGTTGAGTAAGATCTTGAAAGGGCTCCTGCATATTTCTCGATTTGCTCTTTCCTTGATCATTGGCTTCACCTTCTGACTCATCTTCCTCATAAGTATTTAAGTTGAGATCTGCAAATCCTTCACTCAAGGTACCGTTATCACTTTCATCAAATAACACATGTATGCTTTCTTTGACTACTTTGGTACGTTTATTGTATATTCAATAAGCCTTACTTTGAGTCGAATATCCAAGAAATATACCTTCGTCGCTACGCGCATCAAATTTCCCAAGATTATCCTTACCATTGTTATGCACGTAACACGTACATCCAAATGGTTTAAAATACGATATGCTTGGTTTTCTTCCTTTAAAAAGCTCATAAGGACTTTTCTTTAAAATTGATCGAATCAAAACTCTATTGAGAATATAGTTCGCTGTATTTACAGCCTCTGCCCAGTATGACTTTGGCAGATTATTCTCTAATAGCATTGTCCTTGACATCTCCTCTAGGGTGCGGTTTTTTCGTTCCACAACCCCATTCTGTTGAGGTGTCCTTGGGCTGAAAAATTGTGAGAAATACCATATTTCGCACAGAATAAATCAAAGTTTAATTGATCAAATTCTCTACCATGATTACTTCTAATAGAAACGATAGGTAGGTTTTTTAATGTTTGTAACTTCTTACAAAGTTTTGAAAAATAAAACAGAGTTTCTGATTTATCTTTAAGAAAGAAAACCCAAGTAAATCATGAATAATCATCAACAACTACAAGAATGTATTGCTTACCTTCGGGAGACTTGACACACATAGGTCCACATAGATCCATGTGTAAAAGTTCTAAAGGTCTAGTAGTACTAACGACCTTCTTTTTCTTGAAAGAGCTACGAGTATGTTTTCCTCTTGAGCAAGCTTCGCAAAGATCATCCACTTTGAAGTTCAAATCAGGAAGGCCTCGGACAAGATCCTTAGAGTGTAGTTTTCCGAGAGTGTGCATACTGATATGTCCAAGTCGCCTATGCCACACCCTTGGATCCTTTGTAGAGGTATCAATCGGGCGGGTCGGTTCGGGTTCGGGTTCGGGTATTCGGGTTTCGGGTCATTTCAGTTTCGGGTAATGCCTTCGTTCCGGTTGGGTCGGATTCGGGTTTCGGTTGTCCGGGTTTCGGTTATTCGGGTTTCGGTTGTCTCGGATTTCAGTTAAGTCGGGTTTCGGTTGTTTCGGGTTTCGATTGTCTCGGATTTTGGTTATTTCAGTTTCTAAAATTTTGATTATTTTGAATTTTTTTATTAATAGCAATTCCTTATTTGAATTTGTTTATTTTGATCATGACTCATGACATATTTTATATATTTTTTGTATTATTTTAAGAAAATATGCAAAATTAGTAAAAGTTATATATTTATAAATGCGGGAGTACATTACAACCTTATTTATTCAAAATTTTGATTGAATACCACCATTCAACGGTGACTTTGGATGACTCTATATGGCCACATGAATAGCGGGTCAAGAGATTTCATTTTGTATTATCTAATTAAACATTAACATGTACATACTAATCTACTTACAGTAAATTGACTGGATCTAATGTCAATGGTCAAGAATTAAATGAATGAATGTTTTTAGTTTTGTTATTTACATTATGGGATGTGAACTACTGTCTACTGAACTGCAAGGTGTAGGATGGATAAAAGAGTACAGGAGAAGATTTTGAAGTGATCGGAGCAGGGGGCGATCGTTTAAAGAACTATTTATAGTATTTATTTATTTATTTGTTTTAGATGGGGTTATTCTATCAATTTTTAGTGATATTTTTCAATTTCGGTTACTTCGGGTTCGGGTGTTATCGGGCTTCGGGTGATTTGGGCTTCGGGTGATTCGGGTTTCGGGTGATTCGGGTTTCGGTTGATTTGGGTTTCGGGTAGTTTGGGTATCGGGTTTAAATGGGCTGGGTCGGGTCGGTTTTCGGTTAATGTACGTTAACAAATTTTTGGGGATTCGGTTGATCGGTTTCGGGCGGATTGGGTCGGGTTTTCGGGTTCGGGTCGGGTTTTGCCAGCTCTAATCCTTTGATAAAGCCTTGAGACATTTTAGATTGGAAGCCGGAATTCGATCTGTATTAAGAGCATAGATGTTAGAGTCTCTATATGCCATAATTACAACATCTCCTGTTCTTTCATCCTAGACGATGCATTTCTCCTTATTGAAGCTTACACGATTGCCTTTATCAAAAAGCTGTGACACACTAAGAAGTTTATACTTAAGGCCATCAACAAGATATACATCTTTAATGAAATTATTTGGATCAACACCAATATTACCAATACCGACAATGTCACACTTTCCTTTATCACCAAGGGTTATAGTACCACTGGATTGCTTCTTTAGATAATGAAAAAGAGATTCTTTTCCACTCATATGTATGGAGCAACCACTATCCATAATCCATTTATGATCCTTAGTCTTGGTGATATCCTGCAAAACAAAAAATCAATCTTTCCGGCTTGACCAATAGACCGATTTGGATCCGTTATGGAGGTAAACCATAATTGGCAACCTTGTTCCTTTAGGGACCCAAACTTGCCTTATCCGTTCATTTAGGCGTACCGGATACGTGTTTCGGATAATGTAAGGATCCGTTCTCCTATAAAACCACGTCTCCTTTACATGACCCTTTCTGCAACAGAAGAAACACGTAGGAGACCTCCAACTTCCTTTTGCTTTTAAGAACTTGGTAGTAGGTTTAACAGGAAAGTTCTTGTTACACCCTATACCACTTCGGTTTAAGGAGAGTTGTTGTTCTCCAAGCATCCTATCAAGAGTGGCTTTGGATCTAGTAAATTGCACTAAGGCTGTTTGTTGATCTTGACATTTCTCAGATAGTTTCACTTTTTCATTCTCAATGTCAGTGTTCTGAACCTTGAGAACTGAAAGGTTATCCTTAAGTTCGAAAATTTCCGATCGTAAGGTCTTACCTTCAGTGATAAGATCTGAGTTCTTGTTATCAAGATCTTGCAATTTCTGCGACAGCCTTCTTATGCAGATTTCTTGGTCCAACACCTTCTCTTGTAGGCTACTGATTTCTCTGCTACAACTTTCTTCATTTGAAATCATGTTTTTAAGAAATTCAGATAATACAGCTTTGGAACTAGATAGAAGGTATCTTACCACTCCATCCAGGTGTTGATCTTTATCGTCGCCCTTTGCCATTAGACAAAAATTGGTGTGTTCTTCTTCAGAATCCGAGTCACTTGAAGAATCTGAGTCACTCCATGCTGCCATCACTTTCTTGTTGGATTCTTTCCTCTTGGCCTTGTTTCGCTGCTTGATATGACATTCCTTAACAAGATGGTCTGTTTCACCACATTCATAGCAAGTTAGGACACGGTTTCTTTTCAGAGGGGTAGACGTCTTACCTTGATTACTGGATGATCCTCTGAATTCTTTATTGGAGAATTGCTTCTTCATTTTGAGAATGCGAGTCAATCCCCTTGTAATAAGAGCGAAGGGATCTTCTTCATCTTCATTCTCAGAATCCTCAGGTGGTTCCTCTTTCTTAACCTTAAGCGCTAGGTTTTTGACATTTGTGGAAGGTTCCCCATCATCCTCATTAAGGATCATTTCGTGAGTGATTAGCTTTCCCAATAAGTTGTCAATGGTTAGCGTGCTAAGATCTTGAGCTTCCTCAATGGCTGTTACCATGGGACCCCATTTAGATTTGGGTAAGCATCTAAGTATCTTCCGAACTTTCTCCTCATTTTGGAAAGTTTTTCCCAATGAGTCAAGGTTATTAATGATCTCCGTAAAACGGGTGAACATTACTTTAACTGACTCGTCCGGATTCATCTTAAACAATTCATATTGTCTAAGATATATACTTATCTTAGTTTCTTTGACCTGGCTCGTCCCTTCATAGGTCACGACCAATTTGTCCCAAATTTCCTTTGTAGTTCTGCAAGAGGAAATGCGGTTAAACTCGTCGGTGCTCAGTCCACAATACAGAGCATGCACGGCTTTGAAGTTCTTAGCCGTGCTCTCCAAATCTTGCTGAGTATATTCTTCTTCCGATTTGTCCAACTTCGTTCCATTTGGTCCATCCTTCTTGGGTACATTTGGCCCTCGCGTAATGATATGCCAGAGCTCTAGATCCTGATCAATGATGAACATTTTCATCAGAGATTTCCAATGCATGAAGTTTTCCCCAACAAAGAGAGGTGGACGAGAGACAGATCTTCCTTGACCGAAGCCACCTTGACCTTCGCCTGCCATAGTTAGTCTCACGGATAGTAATATCTAAAGAACGTGAGTTAGGCTCTGATACCAATTGAAGTGCGGAATAGGCAGACAAATAGTAACCGAATACTCTAGAAAGGGGGTTGAATAGAGTATGACAACTTTTCGCAGAATAGAAAAAGTAAGACCTTACCACCAGAAGTAAGACCTTATCCGAAACACAAAACCACGTTATACCAAGATAGCGAAAAGATCAAAACGAGAGAACAAGTAATAAAGAACAGAAAGAGATGAACACAGTACTTGTTAACAAGGTTCGGCACAACCGCCTACGTCCCCGCCTAGGGTTATCCAACCCGTAGGATTCAACAAACTTTATTTCACTTTGTCTTATGAGATCTAGATACAACCTCTATAAGACTTACCCTCTTCTAAACTAACTTCCTATCTAGCAACTCAAGCACACTAGTGAAACAAAGCTTCTAAGGATACCGAGGTACCATATACGTTTGGGTAAGGAAACCCTTAGTGTAACCTAGATGAATTGTACTATAATGCTCGAAAGAAACCTCACACACTCAAAATCAAATACAACACTTAGCCAAAGGAGTGATGTGAGATCCGGATGCTTTGAAGAAGATGAGCTTGCAGGAGTACGTTAGAGCGCTGTGTGTTCTGTATTCTGCAATCTCCTTCTTCTACTTTAAATAGGCCGACACGTTTGATTTCAAAACTCAAACGCCTGAATCTTCTCCCGGTTAGTTAATAGATGTTGCATCATATCTTCCTGGGGAGAGATCTTCGATTTTGTTGAGCAAATATTCCAGAACCTTCAATCTCAATATACTGGATTTCCTTGGGAGAAATATGATTAAAAAAATCCCTGGAAAAACTCAAACAAAGCTAACAAATATATATGTGAATAAGATAGAACTTCCAACACAATTAGGCCTAATCCAGAGAAAAACCATACAGATATAATTAGGCCCAAACATATGCACACACAAGCCCAAGAAACACTTGGACCTTTAGAAGCAAGTCTCGAATCTGTAAGGCTAAATAGGCCTGTTAAGAGAATAGGCCCATTTAACCCATTTCAGAATTCGAGTCTTGTTTTGTGCAGTCGTTTGAGCCCTTTTGGTAAGACTTTATCAAACTCAGGAATTCCAAGTTTTGACTTTCATCAACCAAGGTCTTAATCTTCTTTAGACAGGTCTTATAATCAAGGTGGAGTATGTGAAAACTACAAAAGAGTTTAGAAAAGTCATTTCTTAGCAACATGAGTATGTATAAAGATCCCAAAATAATCCACCAATCTTATATATCAGACTGTAATCGAAATCGAAGTGGAACATAATCGGACTAGAATTTCAATTATCCCTCAACTAAGATGAAGTGATGAACCAAACTGTGATATCGACAACATTACACATACATTACTCATGTACGGACCCATCGTTACCTAGTCGATTGTTGCAACTCCGACTCCGGCGGAGCACTGCGGCCGCCCCTAGACCGACTTTCGAACATCAACTCGATCTCCTCGAGGCTCTTCCCCTTGGTCTCCGGCAAGAAGAAGTAAAAGAACACCCACGCCACCACCGCGATCGCGGCGAACATGAAGAACGCCCCGCCGATGGTGATCGCCGTGTATATCGAAATGAAGGTCATCGAGATCGTGGCGTTCATCAGGCGGTTGACCGCCACCCCGACGCCGCACCCGATCCCGCGGAGCCTCATCGGCCAGATCTCGGCGCTGTACACCCACGTCAGCGTCGCCAGCCCCGCCGAGAACACCGCCACGAAGCCGTACGTGGCGGCGATCGAGAGGACCAGCGCCCACACCGGGTGGCTCGGCGACCTGTCCGCCACCGTGAGGGCGGCGCCGAGGGTGGCGAGGAAGGCGGCGGCGCAGGCCGTGCTGGTGAGGAGGAGCGGCCGGCGCCCGAGGCGGTCGATGAGGCAGGTGGTGGAGATGAGGATGAAGATGGTCTTGGTGACGCCGATGCCGACGTTCGCCAGGAGGAGCTTGTTCTTGCTGACGATGCCGGCTTTCTTGAAGATCCGGGGCCCGTAGAGGATCACCGCCTCGATTCCGACGGCGTGCTCGAAGAAGTGGATCCCGATCGCCGCTATTAGGACCCACCGGACGGCCGGCTTCGGCCTCACGAAGAGCTCCTTCCACCGCGCCAATTCGCCGCCGGTGGATGATTGTGGCGGCTTTATCGTGTCGGCGTCGTCGGGGGTGTTCGGGTCAACGCCGGCTGCCAGTTTTATTTCCCGGAATCTGGATTCAGCTTCATCTTTCGAGTTTGAGACCTGGATAAAGTTATTTGATTTTCAGAAATTATAATTATAATACCATATAGTTTTAAAATGATGTAAAACTAAAATTAAAATTTAGTAAGCTTATTATAGATGATTTTCAATATTTATTAATTTCAAAACTTTCATACTCCCTCCGGTCGAATACTATATAAAATCTTATTTATTTTGATTAATTTTTTTCATAGTTTAATATTTATTAGTAATAAGTATTAAACTATGGAAAAAAATTAATTAAAAGATTAATATTTTATATCGTTTTTAGCTCCTTAAAATACGTGCAGAAAGTCAAAACATCAAACATTTCCGATCGGATGTAGTATTTGTTAATAATAAGTATAATATTATTTACAAAAATTAATTAAAATTTTAATATTTTATATAGTTCTTACCATCTTAACAATACGTGTTTCCCTGAAAAAGTTACTTATTTAAAAACGGATAGAATATCTAATACCTAATTTGTATAGACTATTTAGGATTACTAAACAACTTATAACAAAATTTAATATCTATTTTACACATCTAATCTATGGATTAATATTTTTATCACATCAGAATTAATTATATCATCAACTTCAAAATCTTATCAACCATAACAAACAAATAAACTCTTAACAATCTATATCAAATGATGTAAGAGTTGTAACTTCTTCTTTTTTTTTAAAAAAAAAGGGTTGCAAAAACTAAAAAGGTTTCTAAAAATATTTTTATTTCTTGAATTTCTTACGGAATTTCTTGAATTTCGTAAGAGTTTATGGTCATTTAGTTCGCAAACAACATACATTATTGACACCACAAAAGACAACAACATGCATTATTGAATTTTAGTTAAATTGACGTTACCCGAAGCAGGACACTACGGGCCTCACCGAGGCGGCCCATCATGACGAGCCACCGGGGAGACTCCGGCATCCTGAGGATCCCCACGGCCAGCGCCAACGATGGCACGGCCGCCGCCCCCAGCATCAGCCTCCACCCAAGCCGCAGCGCGAGCTTACCGAAGCAGAAGCTCGAGACGTAGCCAAGTAGTATCCCAATGCTAATCCCCAGCTCCACCAAGGCCGTCAGGGCGCCGCGGTGGGCCGCCGAGGAGATCTCGGCCGAGTATACCGGGGCGATCACCAGCGCGAATCCCACCCCGATGCCCGCCGTACACCGCCCCGTCATAAGGACCGCGTAGTTGGGGCCGTAGCCCATCAAGACCGAGCCCAATAAGAAGATACACGAGGCTAAAACAATGGTGTAGCGCCGGCCCAAGTAGTCGGAGGTCCGACCCGCCATCAGCGACCCGAATAAGGCGCAGAAGTTGAGGATCCCCGCTAAGATTTCCTCTTGGGTATCCGTGATTTTCAAGTCCTCTTTGATAAACATTAGTGCTCCGCTCATCACTCCCGTATCTAAACATTATTATCAACATTAAATTAAAAATTAAATAAACACATAAAATTTCAAGATATATATATTCTATTATTATGTGTGGGATTTAACTGGTTCCTCAACAATAGGATCAAGATGATACCTGCCTATTGAGAAACAAGAAGTGCTCGAAAATTCGAAAAGGTAACAAGTTCAAATCCAACAGATTTTTCAAAATTTCTTCAAAACGTTTCTTCAAAATTATGTATTTACGTATTTTCCTATTTTGAAAAATGTGATAGAAGCTGTTAAAAAAACTCTTAAAATTCTCAAAAATAAAAAAATTTCTAAAATGGAGAATCTGTTGAGGATGCTCTAATAGTGTCTAGATTAAGTGGTTACGTACCGTAACCGAAGATGATGTTGATGACGGAGGCGACAATGGCACAGCCGAGGGCGAATTTGTTGAGGCGCTTATCATGAGGGAGAGCATCCTCCACGGCCATCTTTGGGACTAGTTGAGTTTGAGGGTGCATAAAGAGATGAGCGTTGGTTAGGGGAATGTGATATGTGTGTGACGGGAAAAATGGGGAAATTTATAGAGAGGAGAAAAGGATAGAGATGTGATCCGAAAACAACAAAGGTGGGGAGTGGAGTTAGGCAAAGTCTAAATAAGGTTAAAAAGGAAGGAGGGCCGGGTGCGGGTCATTCAAAAAACGACCCGACCAACTTTGGGTTTTCATTCCCCACCTCCTCACCCCCAACTTGCTTTATATATAGTATATACATCTATACAATTTTTTTTTTTTACAAAATTAAAAATAATACAAATACAAATTATCCGTTATAAATCAATATTAATATTATTAATATGAATTTTGAAAATTATTAAGAGATGGTCCAAGAATTTATGTTCAAAATATTCACTAAAAAAATAATTAATTAATAAAATATTCAAATATTTAAAATATTTACAAAAATATTCATTTTTAGCAGGTTCAGCAGAAAAAACGCGGCATGAGACCATGTTTTAATCACAAAAGGTAAAACATGAAATTGGAAAAAAGGTGACAAAAAAATTAACAAATGAAACGCGGTCTGAGACCGCGTTTCTGTTTTAATTTTATATGGGGGATAAATTTCGTAATTTTGAAAGAAAAAAATACGTTCTAGTTAATTTATTGATTTAATTTATACTTCATTTTATTCTTATTTTTATTTTTAAATTATATTTGAACATTTAATGATGCGTGTAATGAATATTGATTTAATGTGAATAGTTTGCTTATACATTAGTAATTTTGAAAGTTTATATTAAAGTTGGTGTGTATATATATTATTTTCGATCTTCGTTTAATTTTATTTTTTTTCAAAATACAAATAAGAATTGATAGAGTTGATGAGTTGATCTGAACTAAAATTACATGGTCCTGGATTGTAGGAGGTTAATTAGTGGGGTGAGTAATTAGTAATTACAGATAAGATCGATGTGGAGTTTAGTTCACACCCACGTGGGTTGATACCTCGTCGACTTCTTAATGTTATCAAAATCAATGGATTTAATTAATGTATATAATATGTTTAAATCATTGAGAGAATGTGGATTTATGTATTTGTCAGTGAACTGGATACGGAATAATTGGATTGACTCATAGTATAGTAGTGTAGAAACAACCTATGAAGGTTTACTCATAAATTCATTTTCTTATGGACTCATAATTGAAAATGGATTTTTTTTTCTTTTTTTTTGCCCTTAATGTAATGAAATAAACCAATGAGAGTTATCGGTTTAGGACGATTTAGTCCAACTTATTGTCCCATCTGTTATCCTTTCTCTATCTATGGTGTGTACAGATCATATGGAGATATTTGAAGACGAAAAGATATTTGAATTTTGAAGCTACATATACATATACTGTCGATCATACCGTTGACTCTCTCCTTTCCGGTTCAAATAGGTAGCTTGGACCGCTACAATTCCTCTAGTTTTGGCGTTACGAGCATTCCAGATGTGTATCCCAAATTCGAGTGCATTATGGCTTTTAAAAAAAAAAAAGTCAAAGGTAAACTATGAATATTATAAGACGAGTGAATTATACTCGTTTTATATAAAATATTAACTTTTTTATTAATTTTGTAAATAATAATCCATATTATGCTTATTATTTAATAAGATCGTTTAACTTTTTGACATATTAGAGTCTGTTTGTATGACTATTAATAATGATTTGTAACGCACATTATATATTATAATGTAATAAGGTGTATTATAAGTCATAATTAGTGGTTATGCAAACAAACTTTTTTATAAAATATTAACTTTTTTTTTATTAATTTTGAAAAATAATTCCATACTCGTTACTAATAAGTATGGATTTATTTTTGAATTTTTTTTTAAAAAAAATATCTTGTACATTCGTTAACTTATTAAAAAAAATATGTTAAAAAGTCAAATGATTTATATTTTAAAATGAATGAAGTATTTTATGAAGTTTGGATCTCATTAAAAATGTGTTTATAAGTCAAAACGGCCTATATTTTTAGACGAAAAAAAGCATAAGATTAGTAGGCTATTGAAGCATTTAACAAGCTGCCATTTTATTCAGGTTTGAAATATAACACTCCAAATTAAAAAGACGACTTTTTTAGTGTATTCACATATATGTGAAAAAATAATCTAAAAATCATACTCAACTCTTATAACGACGTCAACGTGTAAACCTTATCTCCTACATATAGAAATTTGTAAGGTCATTTAATACATGTAAATTTATTGAAATGTTAAAAGCTAAATTACAAAATAAAAATCGTTTACATATGATCTATCCTCTCTATAGAAGTCAGAACCTTATCTTGCTCCACAGTCCACTATATAGAAATTTGTAAGGTCATTTAAATGAAATTTTGTTCAAAAAGAAGCAGATTAATTTGTAAAATAAGTGATAATGGTTTGTGGGAAAGTTCTCAAATCTGAACCTACCCGATTGATGGCCCGAGTTCATCGTTCGTGCTTAAGCTTTCATATAAAATACATAATGAAATTGGGTACGTAATCAAATTAACAAATCACCACTAATCACTATATCTACCAGCCTTAATATATGCATTATATATATAGTATACTAGTTGCTCCCCGCGTGCGAAGCACGCGGGTATATATCTTGGGTGATGAATGTCTAAGTGACAATTCTAATTGTTCAATATCCTGTATTGAAATTATAGACATGTTACCCAATTCTAACATTAGTCGAAAGGTAGTATCCCAGTACATTCATTTTATTCTTCCACATACCCAGTTGCTTTCATCATCATATATCTGGCATGGACCTATCCAATGGAGTTGGCTCCAAGCTTGATCAATACTTGTGATGAAGTTTTGGAACCCAAGTATCAACACTTTTGAAAATTTCAATGTCGAATTCATGAAGAAGAATGTTGGCCTCAGCAGGCTCGATGAATACACATTAATGATGGGTCTGGTGGTGCCGCCACTTGCCATGGCAGCAAAAAAATCAGGAGAGAGTGAGAGCACATCTCAGCTCAAGATAATCAAGGCCATCCCTGACATAGTCTTTGTGCCGATTGCAAACCTCATAGCTTTAATCACTGCTAACCTGTTCAGAAAGGTATTCATCAAAAACCCCGAATTATAAGTTCATCTTCACTTGCAATGCACAAGCCAAAATAACCTACGCAATCTGTTCTTGGTATGCTTATATAAGAAGCCAGCCACTCTGTTAGTTAAAGGTGTCATTGTTTCACCAGGGAACAGAATGCAGAAATGGAATGCCTTCAAATGATGAATGTATTGTAAACATTATAAATGCTTAGTATGAGAAATGATCACATCTAAACTCAAATAGCCAATTCAAAATTATATTGCGAGGCAAATAATAAATATGCCAAAAGACCAATGGTGAACGGCCTGAAAGAAGTATACATCGGAAACTGTTGAAACACAAGGGTAAGGCATAATGTAACAAGCACAAAAGATCAATAACATGTACAAGAAATTCAGTTCAGAAGAAGCTGGATGAATTCACATGTCATTTTTACAGAAGGGAGAAAGGACATCTTCAAACCATAGGATCATGCGAGTCCAAGAAGCATATACAGTTGACTTTACGATAACTTCATGTGAAAAATCTTATGATTCTATCATTGTAATAGTCTATAACTTCTTATTTTTGGGTAGCAAGTTGAATGACAGGAAACAAGCATCAATCCATTATACTGTATATATATTAATAGCAAATGTAAGCCTTTAAAAATAAGAAAGAAACAAAATATGAGGAATAACTTGCACTTTGATAATGAGCTTTCAAACAGAAGTGCAGGAAGAAATATAGCCAATATAAAATTAATAATATTTTCCCTTGGAAAATATAAAAAGTCTTCAAGAGACAATGAGCAAACATAGAAGTCTATAAAGGTGAATGCTATCTCCAAACATTCTACGATCATGCTTTATGCCATATTCTAAAAAAAATCAGCTATTGTTAGAATAATTATTAAACCATATGTCAAGTAATAGCAGGCCTAAATAAAGCACCCAGAGATGTAAGTGCTAGAATCTAGACACACTTTATACATGTAATATGTCAAGTAAATAAATGAAAAAATCAAACCTGAACATGAGCTTTTGTTCATGGAAGCATTTTTTTCTAAAATTTCTTTCAGTAATAATGATAAAAAAAAATATTTTGAGTAACAAATATTGAAATAGAAAAAACAAACACTATTAGCTCCTATTTGTACTATGCAAATAAACATTGATATCTTTGCACAGTAGATCACCTTGTTGGCTGTTGCATATTAAAATGGAATAAAATAGAACTAAATGGTCAATATAATAATTTGTAATTCAAAGATAGAAACTAAGCCTGTCCCAAAACCTTATTAAGTAAATCACTTCTATTGAATTTAGGGAAAATGTATATTTTTACTTCGCCCACTCAATGGGTACAAAACTCAACGATAAACAAACATTAGTTGTTGTTGGAAAAAACTTAGGCAAGCATAACATTTCAAACTGTGGCTCATTTGCTAAATGAGTTGATCGTATAAATTCCAAATTTAAGCATGTTGATGGTGTTCCTTAAAATGCCATGTATGACAACAAATAAATCAAAAAACAGAACATAGCTCTTTAACATAAGCAATGCAATGTATATATATAAAAGTATATATGTGTACATGCCATTCACTTATACATGAAAATGATTCCCAATTCAAATTTATGGTGAGAGTCTTATCCCTCAACAACTCATATTTTTTGTCTTTAATTTAGTAATTTATCTACGGTTGAGCATAATAACAGTAAAATGTATGGGTTTTTCATTACTGTTTGTTTTCAAACTACTCATCACACCTTTTTTAACACATTTATATTTGAATTTCAACATTAAGCTACTGTACTTGTTTATTTAGCAAACCATTTTTATTTGAAACTTAAATCTCTAAGATAACCCATCTGCCAGAAAAATTAGGCAATGCAGATATTTGACAACAACAAAAAAATTCCACTGATTGAGCACACAAAGTTCATAAACCAGTTAAAACGAAATTGAAAATTAGGGCTCTTGAAAAAAGTTACCGATTTTGCTACCAATTCCTCCGATTTCCCCTAAATTCCCCTCCATTAGAAAGAAAAACCTGGAGACCTGCCACAGTGGCATGTCGTCTGGAGAGGAGATTCCACTTTGCGGATAGCAGCCCAAGCAAAGCTCGACCAACAACGTCGTCCATCCCGTTGACGTCGAAGGACGGATGAGAAGATGCTCGCTTCAACAGCAGGACTTCCGAATTGAACGGTGGAGTTGGTGATTTGGATACTGGCGGCGGCGATGCAGCACCGATTTGAGATTTGAAAGAGAAGATGACCCTGCTACCGTGCCGAAACGCCGATCTTCTTTTGATGATAAGACTTTCGGCATCCCCCATAGAGTCCGACGCGGGTTAGGGTTGAGAAAAATCAAGCGGCGAGAAAGAGTGAGAGAGACAATCAGAGAGGCAGGCGGGTGGAGGCAATAGTGGCAATTTGGTAATTGTAAATGAACAGTGTTAGATTTAGGGGCAAAACCGTAAGTCAGCTTTTTGCTCATTGCCGCTTTTATATATATAGAGATGTAGTTGAAGTATGATTTTAGCCTTAATTAATCTACCCACTATAGTAAAGATACAACCACGAAATTCTGCAGTTAAATAGATAGCCACACGTAAATGTACCATACCTTGATCGAGTTAGGTTGTCTAGTCAAATTTGATAGTATTTTTTAGGTGCAAAATCAAATTTGATTTTGAAAGTACCATTTGTATTGGACTATTGGGCCTTGTAGAAATATGATACACCTATCCGTATTTAATTAAAGCCATTTTGGGCCCCATAGGTGGCTTAATGGTAAAGAGTAAGGGGTTAATGAGAGGTCTTGGGTTCAATTTTGTCTCCGCTCTTTCTCTTAGCTCAAAAAATCAAGATTCACCTTAATTTTTACAATTTGATCTAGTCGGTTGGCGCAAAGCTTTACCTGGTACGTGACTCTTCCTGACTGGATCACGTGTTTGGAGTTTACTTAATAATAATAAAAAAAAAGATTTCCACCTTCGGTGGTAAACCCCGAGCACGTGACCCAGCCGGCAAGAGCCACGTACCAGATCAAACTCACCCAAGGAAAAAGGTGGAGACATGGATCGAACCCGGGATCTCCTTACTCCTCCCCTTACTCTTTATCACTAGACCACCCCGACTGGGTTACAACTATGAACAATGATTTTGCACTAAAAGAAGAACAGGATCTCTCCTAACCTTTGCATCTAATGGTTGGTCAGCCCAAACAAAATAACTGGTCAGAAACGGCATTTTTCGCCGTTAAAGCCCAATAAGTAGGGAATATAATTTGAAGGTGGGTAAGGCGGCCCAACAAATAAGTCACATAATACGAAGACTAAAAGCCCAAAATATCAAACCATTTTCACTCGTTCTTCCTGGAATGCTTCACCATTTATCACCACTCAGTCTACAAGCTTATGATCGAGTTAGGTCAGAAGAATGTCTCAACCTTGGTCTTTTGAAGGTCGAGGAGCTTATACTTATGCGTATTCAGATAGAGGTAGACAATCTCTTCAAGGGTTATAAGTTATTAGACTTGTTCGTGAAAGAATGAGATCCTTGTTACCGACGTCCTTCTTATTCTTTAGCGGTTCAATGCAAGTGACAGATCTCTACCACATATTCAGGATAGTTAACAGATGTGCTGATTGTGTCGCCATACTCTTCTAGACAACTGCTGCGTCATCGCCTCTTCAAGACAGATTACTTTGTTTATGCATCCGTAAAAATGCTATTAAATGGTGGTCTAGAAAGATTTAGCCATATTCAAATCAGTAACTATATTTTTAAAAAAAACATACTCCCTCTGTCTCGAAAAATTTGTTGTTTTAGTTTTATGCACACTTTGAATCAAAAAAAAAGTTTTATGCACACTTATTAATAAAATATATATTTTCATTACTTTTATAGGATGAAATATCTAAAAGCAGGAATTACCACCTATAAAAAGAGCAATCATTATCTATAAAAAGATAATAACTATAACTAAAACAATAATTTTTTTATATACAAATTTACTACTTTAAAACAATAATAGAGACGGAGGTCAAAGGAAGCTAAAAAAGGCAAAGTAGATTAAAGCTTGGCACCTACCTACAAGTTGAGAGCTCACTGATTAGTGATCTCATGTACAAACAGATGTACTGTAGTCTACATAATGCAGAGACATGAATCCAGTGATCTATCTGAATTCTGAACATGCAACCCCAGCCATATATTTTATTGCATGCAAAATCAGCAATCAATACTCATATTCATGCATTGAAATTGAAATTGAAATAGGAGGAGGGGAGGAGGTAGCTAGTAGTACAGTGAGTGTAGGGTTAAAGTTAAAACAGAGCATGTCAAGTATCAACCTTTATGCTGTTAGTTTACCCAAAGCAGGTAGGGCCCATGCGCCTCCCACTACAGTAGATTCCACTCCTTGTCATTTTTAAGCCCAATAATTACCCATAATAATTACATTACTTATATTCTTCTAATTGAGGCTCTTCTTACCAACAGCTAGTTGGTACTCATGTTTGATGTTTCACATGACTCTTCAACATCAACTCTCTTTAATTTATTTATATAAGTACAAATTTGCTAGGAGTAGGGTCCCATTATGATGAGTGATGACTATCTTCATTGCCAAAGTTTAGGGTAAATTAGGGGCATGGTTAACTATAAGACTTTAGACTACATTCAAGTATGCAGGAATTAAGGAGCTAGGGGTTGTGGAACTTAATATATGGGTGTTATGTCAAAATGATACCCCCTTGTATCTTGTAAAAAAAAATATGACTGTTTTTTAAAGATGGTTTATGGCTTGAATATGATATGAGTGGTCGTCATTCTCTTTTATTTTTAAGGTTAATAAAGTCTTTTTCAAATCTTTTAGCAAGTTTTAATGAGGGAAAATATTGTGGGTGGGTAGTTTGTAAACAAAATATCTTTAACGGGTGGTTTTTAATAATTTTATATTTAGTAAGTGGTTAAGTCAAAACTATATAAAATATTAACTTTTTAGATAAATTACACATAATCATCCGTAAATTAGGTTAGTTTTCACATAACCACCCATAAAATTACAAATTACAAAAAACCACCCATAAATTAGATTTGTTTTTAAAAGACCATCCATTTGTTAAATATCTATTTGTTTCATTTGTAAAGACAAAAATACCCACATATCTTAGTTTTTAAAAAGTAATAATTTGGGCTTTTTTAAGTACTCTATTCTTTCGGCAAAACATGTCGTTTAATATTCACGCACGTTTTCTATGATGATAAAAACTATATAAATTATTCATTTTTTATAATCTTTTTAATAATATATAATTTGATAGTTATTGTTAATTATAAGGAATTGTTAAAAATATTTATAAAAAAATGGATATTTTATCATCCTAAAAAACGTGAGTAAATAATAAACAACATGTTTTTCTGAATGGAAGGAGTAATAATTTGCATTTATTTTAGAGCTTATTCACATTTTATTCAGCATTTGAAGGAGGGGAGACCTACAAGAGCAATTGCAAATATATGCTCTTCACATTGCAAATCTGTACTACAATGCTTAAGTTCGTTGCTTTTTTTAAAATAAAATGTCAAAATAAATCATAAAATACATACAATAACTTCCTTTAAAAAATAAGCCTGAATTAGGGGTATTTTAGTCTTTTCAAACAAAAGAAATAGAGGTTTAATGGGTGGTAGTCTTTTGTAAATAAATAGAATTTACAGGTGGTTTTCTGTAATTTATAATTTTATGGGTGGTTATATGAAAACTAGCCTAATTTAAGGGTGGTTATGTGTAATTTACCCTAACTTTTTAACGGGGAAAAAAGACCATATTGTTACTATGTACGCACGTGTTTTTTAAAATGATAAAAACTATAATCCCCCCGTTAAAAAATATAAGTCTTTTTATACTTAAAATTTTATTTAGAAATATAAGTCATTTTAGGTTTTCTAGGCATTGGGTTAAGAGAAAAGTAACTTTTTGACTTATTTTATGAAATGATATTGGTTGTTAGTGGTTGGTTGTGGATAATTAAAGAGAGGTATAAATGTAATAATTTTATGATTTTCTTAATTTGTGTGCAAATGTCTAAAAATACTTATATTGTTGAACGGAGGTAGTATAAATTATTAAATTTTTTTTACATTTGTTTTTATAAATTCTATTAAGTATGAAATTATTAAAAAAATCAATATTTTATATAGTTTTTTAACACATAAAAAAAGGTGTGTGAATAATAAAATGTTAAGTTTTAATTAACGGAGAGAATATTAACTAATGAAAAGATCGATCAATTTTTAAAATTTATATTTTATGAATGGTTTTGTGTAAAACACCCAATTTTAAGGGTGGCTTTATGTAATTTACGAAGAAATAAAAAGAATAGATAAAGTCCTCCTGCAACTCCATTTATAAAACCTTTCAGATTTCCCCTGTGATTCACACCTTTCAAACAGAGAATTGAAAGATCACAAAATGCCGAAACGTTTCAAGTTCCGACTCTCCGGCGTGATTCCGAGCTTCCACTTCTGCCGCTCCAAACACCCTTCCGATCTCCCCTCCGACCCCTTCCTCACCTTCCTCCACCATCTCTCCTCCCTCCGAGCTCCCTGCCTCCGCCACCGCTCCCCGGCCCACTCCAACTGGTCCAAGAACGGCAAGTGGCACGTCTTCGACGCCGACGATTTCGTCTCCCTCCCTCGCCGCAAGATCTACAACTCCGCCGCCTCCTCCGGCGGCGACGACGACGAGACTAAATCCGCCGCCCTCGTGCCTCTGCCACTCCCTCCGCCGAGCGCCGCGGCCAGGGGAAAGCGCCGGCCGAGCCGGATCAGGAGGAAGAAAAACTCCTCGACGGTGCTTAAATCGAGATTCAGCATCTCCTCGGCCGATAGCGGACTCTTCAGCGACGACGACGACGAGAAGGAGCGATTCGGCGCGGAAACGGAAACGCTCGTCTCGAATTCCAACTCTTCGAGAAGCTTCTCGACTGATTCCTCAACCGAATTCAGTCCTCACCTCGAGACGATCCGCGAGGGCGGCGCGATCCGGCCGAAGAAGCACAAGAAGAAGAAAAAGAAGATCAGAGGCGCGAAATCGTCGCGGCAATGGCCGGCGAAGGCGGACGGCGAGGACGAGGAGGAGTACGTGGCGGCGAGGCTGTCGGCGGTGTTCCAGAGGCTGGTGCCGTGCGCGGCAGGGGGAGTGGAGGGGAAGGTGAGGGAGAGCTTGGCGGTGGTGAAGAGGTCGGAGGAGCCGTACTCGGACTTCAAGAGGTCGATGGTGGAGATGATAGTGGAGAAGGAGATGGTGGAGGAGAGAGATCTGCAGGAGCTGTTGCGTTGCCTCTTGTCTCTGAACTCGGAAGAACACCATGGGATCATAATCAGAGCTTTTGATGATATCTGCAATGCTTTAATTTCCTCCTCTCTCATAAATCTGAATGCTTAATTAATCTCTGGATGATGCATTTCATCAGTGTATAATTAATTAGACTACTACTGTACTACAGTAGTACTCCGTACTTGTTTAATCCTGTTTTTTTTCTTAATTAATTAATTGTCTTTACTGATTATAGTTTCAGCTACTATCAACAAATACATGCAACTATCTACTCCCAGACAGAGATTGTGATCGAGAGGAGGTAAATTATACATGGTGACTCAACTGGTAAAAAAATGTTTGGACGAGTGCTCACTATACACAAGGAGTCCCCTCATTTGAAGAGGTAAATTATACCGTCGCTGGTGAGACTCGATTCTGGATCCTTATGCCAAATGTCAGCCCTATGATGAATTGAGCTAAGTCCATGTGGGCTACAACTATCTACTTTATTATTGGTGCTGAATACAGATGGATCAGTTATAAGTTAGAACTATACCAGGAGAGGCTTGCGCATATGGAGTTTTGCGCAATTCAAATGGGGATTGAATTGTCGTTTTTTCTAACATTCTTGGTATCGATCTGTACTGTGCCAGCAGTAGAACTTTGGGGACTCCTTATTGGATTGCAACTCGTATGGGACAAATGCTTTCGCAAAGTGGAGGTGGAAGTTGATTTCAAGCTGATTGTATCCTTGTTATATCGCTAACTACGGTCTTCACAATCCCTTACATAACCTGAAATCATCTTGTCAAAACTTTATTATTAGAAACTGATCTATATAACTTCGACAACGAATTGATGATAATTCACTAAATATGCAAGTACAAGAAAACAAAGAAACAAAATATGGTATGTATTTGCAATACAGAAATAAAAAGAATTAAAATGATATTTGTTATGAGAGATGTTTTTGCTAGATGGATTAGTAGAGTCTGACATTAATTAAAAAAAAAAGGGGAAGGGGGAAAGAGGATGGGGAGAAAACTATGCAATAGATCTGACTGATAAGTGATAACTTTGAGAATAAGTTGAATAAATCCAAAGGAATACCAATTGCAGGCCCAATATAGGTGGAAATTGATATTGAGATATAATGGAAACGATTTTTTAGAATTTTTTAATAGTTGAATACAAATCGATATTCATTCCACCAAAAACAAATCGATATTCAATCAACCGTTTTTTTCTTTTTCTTTTGGAAGCTAGGCCCACTAGAATCCTTGGAGATAAAAAGTAGCAAAAGCCATACAAATTTGGACCTTACAAACTCTATCACAAGTATCGAGCAAAAATGGCATTGACAATTGGTAAGCTGCAGCTCTTCCCACCAAAACTCAACACCAAAACGACGACAGTCATCGGCTCGTTGTCGCTTCCTCCTTTCAGGTTCGGAAGGAGAGCTCTCGGTGCCTTCTTGACTGTTGTTGCTACTGATCCACAAGACGACTCTCGCACCCTGCTTCTTCAAAGTAACTTACTAAACTCGATCACACTACCTAGCTTCAAATACAACTCTTGGTTTCATTTTCAAATTCCCCTTTGTTGATTTGTTGGCACTTGATATCAACGCTAGAATACTTGAAGAAATCCGAAGAAAACAAGTCCAAGAACGACAAAGAGGTACACACATTCCCTTTGTTGATTTGATTATTCACGGATTCAGTAACTTTTGTTACATTTACACAACATAATATTATGAAGCCGAATTAGGTTAGATCATGCATTCGATCTATTTGGATTACATTAAGAAACAAGCATATATATGTTGATCGAATCGCAGAGGTTGGAGAGCTATTACAAGAAAAACTACAAGGACTATTTCGAGTTAGTAGAAGGTTCGTTGAAAGGCAAGGACCGAGACCAACTTTCTGATACCGAGAAAGACATTCTTGCCTGGCTTCAAAAGAACCGCTAGAGTTGAACTCCTCTTTGTAACCATATTGTTTTTTAATGTCTACTTATTTATAATCGCATTTATTTTAAAAACTAATTGGTATGTATTAATGAATATCATGGGATTTATTTCACCAATTCAACAAAGAATATATAAATAGAAATTATCATGTGATAAATTGTATAAATTAAACTATAGGAAAAGTAACTAATCAACTTGTATACTACATTTGAATTATTATTCAATATTCTTTTCTATGCGAAATCCTTTACTTTCAAACCTATACAATTCCCATGACCCCATCATGAAAAGTTGTTTGCTATAAAATTGGATGACCTCTATGTGATTTGTGAAAAATTATCAAACTATTTTTCTGAATTCATAAATAATAAATGTAAGGATTACTAAAGAGGATCACTCGGGCATAGGTTTTAGAAAAAAATATTAAATGTGAAATATTTGCTATAAAATTGGATGACCTCTAAGTTTGTTTTCGATAAAGGTTATACAAAAGGTGTCTCCCTCAAATCTGAAGCAAATTTACCCATTTTCTATTTGAAGTCGATGGTGAATTTGTTTCTCTGATAACTCTTGTCCAGTCGATTCCAATATGTGTCATGTCGTTTTGCTTTGGGTGTCCAGTTAAAACTAATTGTTTACACGTCAACCTGCAAATAAACCCCCTCCCGGTTGCTTTTTCTTCGATGGTTTTTATCTGAAACGTAAGGTTTAATTCAAATTATATTAATGTTTTCTCACTGTCATTCATCCATCTCTCTGTTCTATTCTCACTAATCTCTCTCTCTCCTCTGCAACTTTACTTTTCTTTTTCACTCCTCTCTCTCTCCTATCATCTCTCTCCTCTGTAGACTTTCTCTCACGTCTGCACTCTCTCTCTCTGATTTTTTTTATCGAAAGCAAACTTATCCCCTCTGTCCTCTCTCCTTTGCGACTTTACTGTTGCTCTCTCTCTCTCTCTCTCTCTCTCTCTCTCTCTCTCTCTCTCTCTCTCTCTCTCTCTCTCCCAATCCTCACATCATACACACACATACTCTATCTCTCTCTTCCCTCATTTAATGCACCAGTTCCCCTTTCTCTTTTTACCGCATGGGCTTAGGGGGGAGGGCGACACTAGAATCAGAGAAACATTGAACAACACGCAAGACAGGAAACAACCATAGGGTGTCCAGTAGAAAATCATTGGGTGTTCAATAGAGTACCAAATGATGTCCAGTAAGAAACCATAGAGTGGAAAGTTGATATATTGTTGATTCATCAATTAAAAAAAAAAAGCGGTTCACCAAGCCTTTGCGAGGGCTCCTCCACTTCGATTTCACCTCCTCTACTCCAAATCCGGCCTCCACTCGCCTCGAATTGACATGGAAAAGCGATCACATTGAAGGTGAAGGACGAAGGCACCAAAGCGGTGCTCCGGCGACGATTCACACCAACGGCGCAGGTCGAATTCGAGCTCCCATGGAGATCATGTCACCCTCGAAGGTAGAGAGATAGAAGACAGAAATCAAATAATAAAAGAACTATTCAATGGAGAGAGGTGGAAAGGGGCATAGAGAGAAAGAGTTTTAGATGGGTGATAGTGATGTGTAATAAATGCCCAGTTGCTTTTCTTTCTCTCTCTACTGGTTGCAGCAGGTGAGGAAACCGGAGATTTTGAGAGAGAGGGTTAGTTTTGCAATTTTTTTGGATAGTGGATAGAGGGTGCAAAGGGGTCCGGGTTTTTGGATTAGTTTTGCAAATGCCCCATTTTTTAATTATAAATTTATAACATATATAATTATTTATAACACACAAGGGTACACACAAGGGTGTACGGTGTAGATGATCTCATCTCATAACGAGAGGCAAGTTTAATTCATAATTACTACATGCAATGAGTTAATATGATTGTGGATTAATTTTGGGATAAATTACACATAACTGCATAGTTTATGGTACATTTTATAAAATCATCCATAAAATCATAAATTATAATAAATCACCCATCAAATAGATTTATTTCAGAATACCACCCACTCATTCAACCTTTTTTTTTTTGGAAAAACAAAAATAGCTTGATTTTTAAAAAATAAAGCATCAAATACTCCGTAATACTCTATCTGTTCAACAAAACATATCGTTTATTATACACACTTTTTTTTAATGATGATAAAAATATATAAAATATCTATTTTTAATAGTTTTAAAAAAATCCATAATTACTACTAATTAATAAGTACAGATTTTTTTTAAAATAATTATTTTATATAATTTTTTAAAAATATGTAAATAATAAACAACATGTTTTTAAAAGGAAAGATGAGGTAATTATTACTCTTATAGACTAAAAAATCAAGTTTTTTGATACAACCAATCTCTTTTAAAACATCTTTTAAAAACTTTGAGACAAAGGGCGTATATTTTTAAGTTCTTAGAAAACGTATATAAATAATAAAATGACATATTTTTATTAACGAAAAGAGGAGTATATTAGTAGTAGTTAGTATATGTGATCATCATCCTTGTTTTGGTAAATAGAGAGTGACTATGTCTGGGACTCGAACCGGAGACCAAAAGGTACTACCCTAAGATCATTTTCTGCTAAACCACCGTGACATGGTTATATGTGATCATCATCCGGTTCTGCCTACGGAGACATAAGTTCTTTGTTGAATGGAATGGGAGTTCCTTTTAGAAGGGATTGCTCATATTTCCTCCGCATTGTTGGATTGCTCATATTTCCTCCGCATTGTTAGGGTTTTATTGTGTGTTGTTCAATTCTCTTTAATATAGCTTTCTATAGTCTTACATTTGACATTGACTGCACTCTACTTAGCTTCTACCTTTCATGGTCTAGGTGGATGAATTATTTAATATATCCTACATTTTTTTTTTCAAAATAAAAGATAATTCAAAATACCAAATAATGTAGTGTAACTAGGGGTTGAAAGCATAGATGGAGTCAGGGGAGCATTCGTCTCTCTTTCATCCGACGAATCACTTATATTTGTTGCTAGTTGATAGCTTTGTTTTGATATATTATGCTTCAATCTGATAACCGAGTAAAAAGTTATGCCCGGTTGAAGTTAAACACAAACTAATTATTTTAAATGTCTTTTAATAAATCACGATGGTTTTATATTTTACTTATTTTGGTATTTTGGTAATATAATTCAACTCAAGAGATTATATTAGTAAATTCGATAATTATATAAGAAATTATGCAAGTTTAAAGTTTGTATATATCTTGTTACACGTTATTGCATGGTAAGAGAACAACAAGTTGCATATTGACTTGTAAGTTTCAAAACGATGTATTTATAGATGAAAAGAATGTTGTTATAGATTAAAAGGACATAATTTAAACAAAAACGCCACCATTTTGAACAAAAAAATTGTGTTTTGAACTTAAAAAAATGTAGTCTTAAACTAAAATATCATGGTTTTAGTTCATTAAACTATAGAAAAGTCTATCAAAGAGTGAATCAACAATTTGTACAAAACTCCCCCCTCGATAAACTTCTTGCTCCGTCACTCACGGGTTGAAAGGACAGTATTAACTAGGGTTGTTATTCGAGTCGAACGAACCGAATATTGTTTATTCATATTCAGCTCGTTTAGTAATGAGCTGGGATTAAATTTAGACTCAAACTTAAAAATGTAATCTTGATTGACTTGTATAGCAAATAAACGAGATTTAACTAACCTTTTAGCGAGTCAATTCCGAATTTAACTTATATAACATTAACTTAAACAAGCAATTTCACATTAAAAAAAAGAAGGTGTCCCTACACATTGAGACTTTCTTAACTTAACAAATAAATAAATAAATAAATAAATTATGTCATATATTATTGTTAAAAAAACAAACATAAGCTAAAAGAGGTGTCTTCGTCAAGAGATTGCTTTAACAAGATAATCCACCAATCTCGGTGTCTTTTGTGACTGTTACTTCCTTTGTACTCCATCAAACTTTGCAATTTTCATCTCCCATCAAGTTGTTTTTCGTAAAGGACAAATAATAACTGTAGTTGTAGGTGGGGCCGGCCATGGGTTACTGTGTGTGTGTGGTGAGGTGTGCAGACACTGATAACTGATTGCAGCCTACAAGTAACCATACAACAAGGTGCAGTCCCAAAGAGATGCTGTGCAAAATGGAGTAACAGTAGTAACACACAGAGAGATTCACTTCAATTTCAATTTCAATTTCAATTTGAAGGTGAAGGGCATCCCAAATTCCCAATACCACACACAATTAAGTTAGTCTGCGAGTGAAGCTCCTTTTAATGTGGATCTTTATAGGGTAATGAAACATGGCCTAATTCAAAGTTGCCATATTTTGCCATCTGAATTTTATCACACCCTGCAAAAGCAGATAGGAAATGGCATCATGAGATGGATTCAGGAGGTTCAGAGATCCACGCATGCAATTCAGCCTCACCCTCACACGCCATCAGTGAGCGGCCAGGCCAGAGATTCTTTTGGAATTGTTACTTCCTACTTCCAACCTACATTACTACTATTTGTGTAGGGTTCTCTTGTTTGCCCTCACACTCCCCGGAGTTATGAGTTATCCTCTCTCCGGGAGGGCGGGATGAATCCCCTGTTTTTACTTGTTATCCTTTGCTCATTTCGTCGTCTTTTCCGGTATATCTTTAGTTTCGATACGTTTGGTTTCATGGTAATGTTGTGACGCATTGAAAGGATACATCGGATCCTTTTGATTATATAAAGAGTTTTTCGGAGATTTTAGTTTTACTGTTATATACTCCCTCCGTATCGCAAAACTTGTAGTTTTAGCATTATGCACACTTATTAATAATACCTATATTTTTTTTACTTTTATAGGATAAAGTACCTAAAAGCACTAATTATTACCTATAAAAAGAGCAATTATTACCTATAAAGATAATAACTATAGCTAAAATAACAAGTTTTTTGATATAAGTTTACTACTCTAAAACTACAAGTTTTGCAATACGGAGGGAGTAGTAGTTTTAAATGAGTTAAAATAAGATTTTAGTTTCTGAAATCAGATTTTCAACCATTATTTACCCTAAATTTTAGTTTATATCAGCTCTTTGACACCTAGGTTTACCAAATACCTATCTTATGAACAATTTAATTTAACATATTTAACGTGCATAATCCATTAGCTTCAGCTACTTTATTAATCTCAACTACACACCGGTTCTGTATTATCAAACTAACCATTAGCTTCAGCTCAGTGTTACCCATCAACTCCGCATAGAGATTTTTTTTTGAAAAAAAAACTTAAACAGTACAAAAACAATCCTAATATATTCCGGGTCACAATAAAGTTTGGAGATTCGAAATACACGCATCCTTTCCTCAACAAAGACAAGAGGATATTTCTGATTAATCCAATAAAAAGAAAAAGAAAAAACAAAAACTGATGGCCAAGGAAGAAAGAGACACGAATACAACTCCGACCACCATTCTCCGGTCTCCTCAACTTAATAGCACTCCTCCATTGTCCCCGAACCATATTAATTAATAAGACCTTGTTTAATCCCATTCCTATAAACCTTCCTTAGCCTCCCTCTACAACGCCTAATCCTCTTACATAGTGTTGTTCTAAAAAGTGGTCTATATCACAGGCCTGAACAAAGCTAATCACTTGCGTTGTTAAAAACATGGTCATCCCCGGGGTTCCGACTATTCCCATGTTTTAGGTTATATGGAATCCTTAGCTGACAAGCTATTCATCTACTTGCTAGTAAGCATTGTTTGCAGTCCAAATGCCTAATCCTTACAGTGAACTCAGTAGTCAGTAGTGTGTCTTAACATACTACTAGGAAAATACAAATTCAGAGAATCATTGACCACTTTTGCACACACATTCTAATACACCAGTATCTGCAAGATGTAGTGAGTCCACTGAACTCACCATTCACCATCGGTTTAACGGTTGCCTTCATCACCATCTACAGTCGATAGAATCATGCAAGGCCACTTAAGAACCTGCAAGCATCTGCCTTCGGATAGATATCAATTTAACTGTCATGTGTTTTTTAAATGCAAAATCTATCTTTTCAACATTCATAAGTTCATAACCAATAGAGAAATGCTACATGGAAATAAGGGAAAAAACTACCTCAACCGGGAGACGGGAACTTCGGACACCAGAGATGCATATCCTGACATGATTTCAACACACCATACCCGAATGCAAAATGGCCTAACACTACGAGAGATACATCATTAAACCGCCCAAGAGAACTACCCGCTCTGATCCAGGTATTTTTGTCGTACATATGCCTATGATGTCTCTGAAGATGATACAACTAAATCCGGGTTATGATAATCTCACAACGATATTCATAAGCTTTCAAGCATTGGGTGGGGGAGGTGGCATTGACATATGCTGCATTGGTGGCCTGCCAGTTAATTGCTGGGGTGGCGGAGGTGGCCTCCAATTCGGTACTGGACCACCCATACCCATTGGTGGTGGGGGAGGCCGGGCTAAACCAGGAACTCCCTGTGCTGGAGGGGGAGGCGGCATGCCTGGGTTCATCGGCCGAAATTGTTGGAATTGTGGAGGTGGCATAGGAGGTGGACCGCCTTGAAGTGGTTGTGGTGGCTGACCAGGCCAAACCTGGGGTTGTCCAGGCATCTGCATCTGCATTTGCATTTGCATTGGAGGGTAGGCTCCAACTTGAGGCGGCGGGGGCCTCATTGGCTGCATTGGACTTGGTGGCACAGCACCATTTGCAAAGGGGCGTGGAGGGCCAGGAGCAGGCACGACACCATTAGGTTGAGAACCAGGGGGAAGTGTGGGGGGGCCACTTGCAAAAAGTGTGTGAGGCCTGCTTTTTTGAACATTTGGATTGCTTGCAGCCAACACTCTTTCTGCAATTCAAGAACAGGATGCATCAGTAATTCAAAATACCACAAGCTATTCATTTTTTATCAAGTTGATTTGATGAAACCATACAAACGCGTACCCTACAAGGTATTCTCTCTGTTTAGAATACCTCGGTTTCTACATACTCCGTACGTCCCTTTTATTTGTCATTTGTTTCACATAAACATTAGTAACAAACGACGAACATTATGGGATGGAGTATTTCATGAATCTCATCATTTCATTTGACATGTTCAATGCCCCATATCATTCGGCTAAGTTCTGAATAATCAAGCTATGATGTATTACTAACCTGCAGGAGTACCATGCCTCTCTCCTTTAGTATCTTTCTTGTATGCATAGGATACTGTAATCTGCCGATTGCATAGATATTGACCATTCATTGCCTACAGCATAATAAAATGTTAGAAGGCTAGCATCTTTACATAAAAAGTAAATTAAGTGTTAACTGATACAACTCATAGAGCGTAGAGAGCATGAATGTGACAAACCAATCTTTAATCATTCAACATGCCTTTATGGACAGGAATTGGTCTCAATGAGCTTTAAAGTTTTAGCATACACGTGCTAAAAGTTATTCATAAAAAATGCATGGGTTTTGAATATCAAGTTCATATGAAAGTAAAATCAAGCTTTATGCCCCATGGAGCCTTTTTGAAGTAGAAGAAAGCCAACAATATCAAGAAACATTGTGATACTCGTACCACTATTACAAACTACGCTACTTGCAGCTATCATCAGACGATGTACAAAAAAATGCACTGTACCTCAATAGCAGCATCAGATGCCTCAAAAGAATCATAGCTTATGAAACCAAACCCACGAGAATTTCCGGTCTCAGGATCCCTCATTATCTGCAAAGTAGAAGCCAAGCTAAGTAATATTGATTGTTCCAAAGACATTAAGATGCTGCTAACGAAATAGAGAAGGCAAACATATTATAACAAGAGGATGTGTACGAATCACTAAGGAAACAAGAGAAAGCATTTCATATATCCCTCATTTTCAGGAGTTTAGGATGTCATAATGTCATATAATACAAAAATTAAAGGATTACACACCATGTTGGTTTATCTCACTAACCCTAAACATTTCATGTCACTAGAACAATGAAGATTAACTCTTTAGTCTATCACAAGCACAAAGCATAGAGACAAATTTTAATTTCCAAAACACGGCTCTTAACCTAATTTTTCTTCACGTTTTGGTTGCAGATTTTGATGCAAACAAATTGGAATTTGAGACAGCCACAATATTATATCACTTAACTTGAATTTTGTAAGACTTGGTTAAACTTGCAGAACAAAACACCTAATAAAAGATTGGGTCTAGGCACATGAATGTATAACCTTCGGGTTTGTAACAATTACTCCAAAGGCACTGAAAGTATCATGAAGTAGCTTCTCATCCACATCCTGTATAAGAAAAGAAACGATTGGATATCAATATTATTTGAACAGAAAGAACTCCATAAAGTCCATGCCCTTGCAAAGTTTAACAACAGATGTCAAAGTTGCCCTTTTTTCTTCACAAGGATAGGGGCAGACATAAGAAAAATGCATTTCCAAAAGAGAAAATAAAAATTGCTACTCACAGGGTCAAGGTTTCCTATAAAAAGATTTGCTCCAACATCCAAGCTCTTCTTGTCTTGTGAAGCCTGTCAGGGGGCAAAGAGAAAGAAAAGATTCAATAATTCCACTTCTCAAATAGATTAGGTAATGGCAACCTGCGAGGTTGAGCTCGTACCTTGTTCACTCGTATTGCCTTTCCATAGAGTTTAATCATGTTAAGTACTTTAATTGCCTGTATTACATCAGAACCCAAATTGAAACATTGGCAAACATGGGGTAGTAGCAAGGAAAGAATAACTGACATTCAAATACTGAAAAACATGAAATCTATATTATCCAAAGCATCAGGACAGGCCGTAATCACTTACATAATCAGCATCTTCTTCACTTCGAAATTCCACAAACCCATAACCTTGATGAAGGTTTGTCACTCTATCCTTTGGGACATAAACATTAACTGAGCAAATAACAAAAGGAGGTCAGAAAATACAAAAATGAAGGGCTAAACTCAATTATATAAAAAAAAATTCAAAAGAGTTTGTGTTCATACCAACAGGTCCAGACTGTACAAACAACTCCCATAGAAGCTCCTCTGAGACCTACAGGATGGATGAAATACATTTAGATGACTTTCTTTTTATATGTACTCAGAAACATTTGTATCCTCCATTCCCCTCTTCAATTAAATAGCGTTCTGTTTCTACTAAGCCAATTTGATCTTGAAAACACGTTACCCGGTCTAGAAAAAGGGAAAAGAGCTGAAGTTCATTACAACTTTATCTTCTAGGGTTTATCTCAGGTTTCAGCCGGGAAAAACGAACGCAGCATCAAAATACACAGGCAAGTAGAATCTATGTTAAATTTCTAATCAACTGACAACGATTAATTGAATTCTACGAAGAGAAAGCGACAATCGAACAAGCAAAGCATTGTAAGCCCTAGTACAAATTAGGGTTTCGATACCAGGAAAAGAAAAAGGGGATGGAAATCGTCTTCCAATAGTCGAGAAAGTAAGGCAGCCAGACATTGAACTAATTAGAACAAAGAAGAGAACCAGGCAAGTGGTAGAAGTGGCGGCGAATACCTTGGGATCGAGATTGCCGACATAGGCGGTGGCGTCCTGGTTTCGCTCGGCGGAATGTTGGCCAAGAAGGTTGGCTCCGACTCCTGGAGCGATTCGCGTGGTCATGATAGCAAATTTCGGCCGCGCCGCTGCGACCTGCAACCTTTAAGGGGTCTCTACAATGGCGGTTGAGCTCGAAGAGAACCTGCCCTCCGTGCAATTTGTAAAAGAGCGTATGAGAGAAGCTGTGCGTCTCTCAGCAGCCCAAAACCTGGTGGCGTATCAAATTATTGAGAGGGTAAATTATATAAAAGTACCCTTAAAATAAGTTTTTACAAAAATACCCTTAAAATAAAAGTTTATATAATCACCCGGAAATTTATTTTTCTTTCAAAGAACCACCTGTCCACCTTTGACATTTTTATATGTAAAGAATTCTCACATTTTGTATTAACCTAATTATATAAGAAAGTAACCAAAACATTTAAAAAATATGAAAACTTAAATTCTTTTGATAACTGCTTATACATAAAAAAAGGGTCATGGGTGGTTTTTTAAAAGACAAATAAATATGTGGGTGATTTTCAATAAAATTTTAATGTAAGGGTGGTTTTGTGAAAATGAACCTATTTTAAAGGTGGTTTTCTGTAATCTACCTTATTTGAAAATCCGTTTACAATATGAAATTAGGATTTGGAAAAAAAAAACAATTTTTAAAGAAAAGTGTTTAGATATAATTTATTTTTATGGATTGTGGATGAGAATTGATCGTTATGGAAAAACTCGGTAGAAGCGAGGGAATGACTCATATGAGTCAAACAGCTTATACCGAACATTGTATTAATGTATTATACATGTATAATGTCATGATATACTGACTTTAATCCATCACAATATCACTATGTATTCGATTTTTTTTATCTAAAAAAAACTTCTATAAAATTAAAAGTACCTCGAGGTTTTGAGATTTCGATAAGGTTTGAATACTTCACTAGGTACACGAGATTTTAAACATTTTTCACTTAGATACTTTTTACATTTTAATAGTATAATACGGTAAAATTACACAATCTATATGGTTTATTATCAACTCATTTCGTCTCAAATGGTCCAAGAGCCACTCTTTTGTAGAGAGGGTTGGAAGTTGCACATATCCAAGAGAGAATTTGTATGTTCTTATGGTTGGTTATGTTTGATGTTGAACACCTTAGGTGAGGACTTCTTCATACTGATAAATGACATACACAAAGCTTATCCAGTTTAACATATAGAAACATTTCTTTTATGCCGTTGGGGTCCCTGAAAACAACTCTAGGTTTTGGGGTTGTTAAACAACAAACACTCAACGAAAAGTTCAAATCTGTTCGACACAATGGCGATGAGCGGTCAAACAAGCGCCCACGCTTGTCGTTTTTAGGGCCAATGGATTCTCCCAGACTTCTAGGACAACTCAGCAAAAACTTTCAGTTTTGGATTGTTAATTACTTGGAAAAAGGAGTTGTTTTAAACAAGTACCTGGAAATCAACATAATCCTCAAATACCTGGAAAATAAAAGAGATTTGAAATCTCATTTCCTAAACATTTATAACTGAACTGCATGACAGCTTCAATGAAAGATTTAACTGGCTGCCAAACATTGCTACTGGAATTTAGCCGTCACATTCCCTGCCCTCTCTGCTCCCTTCTCTGAGTCTTATTACTATATATGTGGTTCTATTGTCCTATTATTCTGGGTCTATCAGAAACACTCTCCCGACTTGTTCGGGGTACGAGTGCGTACATCCTGACCCCCAGACCTCGCTCTATTGCGGGATTAACTGGGTTGTTGTTATTCACCCTCAGCAAACTTGTTTTCTGGATAGTGAACAGCAATGACTTGGTTCCCATCGAACTTTCTTCCATTCGTCCCCTTCCTTGCTTTGGAAGCACTTTCAACATCTGCAAACTCCAAGAACACCTACAAAAACACGAAGGCAACACAACAACACCAAAAAATAAAAACTCTTGAAAGTGAGTGGATCATATACAACAACATCATTGGAATCCAAATACCAAGAGAATGCATAAAGAAGAGAAAGTGGAGCACCTTTCCAACACCAGGTGCTGGTTCTTCATTGGAATTAGGGCGTGGGATGACAACATTTACCAATGAACCTGACAAAACAAATCAAATCCATCACAAGATCCTAACAATAATATTCATAGAAAGAAGTTTGAAGTAGGATGAAATTTTGGGGTGTTTCCCACTGAAGGACTAGATGATGAAATATAAGTTGAAAGGAAATAACCACATCACCCAAGTGACTCCAAATCCTATTGGCCCTATTCATTACATTCATTCCGATCCCACCCATCACCACCACCCCCTAAAGCAGGCTTTTGTTTGATGCAATTGTTCTTATGACAGAACATACCATTATATACTCTTGTATGCCTAGTTTATAGATAGGAAAATGATGCATCCTAGAGGCAAAAGGACATCAAATATGGTTAGAGTAAACTAGACATTAGTATGAAGCCAAGTCTTACCAAATTTGCCTCCATCTCTCATGTCCTCAACAATGTATACATACTCCCTATCATCCTTGAGATGATCCATAGTCACACACTGAGTTAAGCATACAACTTTAGTGGGAAGACCACCTGGTTGTAGCATCACTTTCTGCAACAAAAAATGATCACATCAGCCTCAAGGTAACATTGGGAGAGAGAGATAGGTTCACCAATCCAAAGAGCATAAGCTACTCTGAATGAAAATATTTATAATTTTATGATTGGCAAGAACTGTTTTAACCAATGCTAAATAATTATTCCGATCACCTTTCCTTTTGAGTTTGGACCCAGAGATCAACGAAAATGTAATTCAAATGATGCAGTCAAGATAAGCTATTAAGGCAGAACTGTTATAGGAGCAATGGGCTAAGAAGGGAAATGGAAGGAAGGTCTTTACCTCGAATATAATACCATCCAGGGCCATTGCGTTAATGGCCTCCTCAACAGATCTCATCTCCACAAAAGCAAACTTTTTCTCATGATTTATATAGACATTCACAACAGCATCACCTGAACATAACACTTCAAAGGTTAGAACATATCAAAAGAGAAATCCCCAGTATGATAAATAAATATGGCACTGAAAAGATAATGACAAATACCTGGGCCAGCAGTGATCCCTCCAATTGCAGCCATAACATGACTGAAACATACCAATAATATAAGTTGAGAGACAATAAGCGTCTATTCTAGTAGTATTTACTACTCCAATAGGGAACTCCAATCTTAGCTTTGA
Organism: Persicaria maculosa; assembly: GCA_963922045.1. Lineage (NCBI taxonomy): Eukaryota > Viridiplantae > Streptophyta > Magnoliopsida > Caryophyllales > Polygonaceae > Persicaria > Persicaria maculosa. Next base: position 71,992,900 of record OY998254.1, read on the forward strand.
ACTTAAATATAATACTACTGAAACAGCGAGGTGCCATTTAAAATGAGTAAGACCCAACCTGTGGTTTGATTCTTCCTTTACATTAAAGCTACAGAAGTCAGCTCACAACCAGTGTTCAGCACAGCGGGGCAAGTAGCCCAATATTACCTTCTTACAAGAAAACAGAAAACACAAGCAACAAACAAACCTGAAGATGGGTCACGGACTCACGGCTTACACAGATATCTGAACTGATCTTTCGGTATCAGAAACAGTCATGTTATACGCATGGTCGGATTAATATGAAACCAGAAGATGGTTGGAACTTGAAACCAATCAGCATTCAGCAATGCACATTCAGGATTCATAATGTCAATAAAAAGAATGTAACAAAAGAATTTGATGAAGAAGACAGATCACAATACAATACATACAGGGAGAGCCATGTCAAACTAATCAATCAAATAGGCCTAAAGTGAAAATGTCTGTGTATCTCCTTCCCTATGAATAAAATTTGAAGCCAAAAATTTAACCATGAGAAACCTCTATAGAAAAAGAATTGGTATGTGTATATTTATATGTGGCCATTGTTCAGCAGATGATCCTCAATCCCTTCACAAGGAGACAGGAGCCTCCCACGGAAGCGAGCCAGTCTCCGGATCACCCAAATTGGCCACAACAAAGTCCCTCAAACCCGTATCCCAAACCTCGCAATACCACCTGTTCCAATCCGGGGGCTGAATGGCCTCTTTCCCGAGACCAGGCGCCCGATCCCTAGAGTTCTCGTTCTTGGTGTCCTGCCAATCAGCCACGTAAGTCGACACCCTCCTCGAGAACTTGGCCTTGAACACATCCCACACCTGGTACTTATAATGGTTTATCAGAACCCTCCCTTCCGGCGCATCTTGGAAGGCAAACCCTTCCCTCAGCTTGAAATGGTGGACTGCATTCAACAGTGTGTCATCCACCGCGTCTGGCCGGATTATCGATTTGTGCCTCTCTGGCCTCTGCAGCCTGCACGTGTACCCTACTGTCACCCCCTGCGCTGGCCGTGCCCCCAACCCTGACGGCCCAAAGCTATGGCACTTGGTCCTTATCTCACCCACCCCAGTTGCCATCGAATACTCTGCCACCAATGCCCTTAGCGCCCCCTCCCCACCGCCCCCAATCCCATTTTCGTTGCTAGTAGAGGTAGTGGTAGTAGTATTGCTAGCAGTGCTATTGTTCCCTCTATGATGCTTTCTCAACAATGGAGGGAAGTAAAAGAACTCATCCACATCAAAGAAAGCAACCCAGCTGCACTCCCTCCTGGCCCTCATCACACATTGCGAAAACCCGGCTTCCTGTGACTTAATCCAGGGCCAGGAGTGTCTAGTCATGTTGTAATTCTCTGAATTCAGCTTATCCATCTCCTCTTCCAGCCCGTCATCGCTGTTGTTATCATACACAAACCATCGTTCCACGCCGAGCCAGGCGTGGTAAGTCACCCACTCTCGAAGCGCAGCCGCCTGGTTCCACACCATTGTGCAGCCACACAACTGGTACCTATGACTGTTGCTGTTGCTGTTACTGTAACCTTCCGTGTCATACAGCCTCGCTACAGAGGGCATCAATTGCCGGTTTCTCGGCCTTTCAATGGTGACCTTCACTGCGCTCTTGTTCTTGATGCTGTTCCTGATTTTAGCCGGCAATGGACACCTCACAATTTCCTGCCCAGCGCTGATCGCTGATGTGGACACCACAACGGTTTGGTCTTTCCTGGCAGGTTTCTTTGGTTTCCCCAATTCGAAACGGCAACGGAATTGCTTAGGGTCGTATTCCTTATCCGGCCTGAGATTGAACCCCTTGACGAACACAACGGCGGTGTCTCCATCGATTGCAGCCTCGTAGGCCGCCCAGTCCCAATTGGGGACCTCCCGGGAAGCCGGCTGGGGCCTCCCGCGCCGCAATCCGGCCAGGTGGCGCTGCAGGGTGGCCACGGAGGAGTAATTGGCCGGCGGGAGAGGACAGCGGACGATCCAGCGAAAGGCGTCGTAGTCGTCGGAGGAGAGAGCGGGGTGGAAGGCGAGTTTAGGGGCGGGGTCTTGATGGTAGACGCAGTCGATGTGCGGGGAGAGGCGGCTGAAGCTAAGGGAGCGAGGTTCGGAGGGCTTGAGGAGGAAGAGGAGGAGTGAATCCGGGAGGAGGATCCGGGATTGGATCCGGAGGTCCGGAATGAAAGTCGCGGAGGCGGTGTCTCGGATAACGGAGGAGGCGGTGGTGGATAAAAGGGAGAAGGTGGGGACCACACGGGAGGTCGGGAGGAAGAGGCGGGAGTTATGGGAGAGGAAGAGGAGGAGGAGGAGGAAGGACACGGTGGACAGGAAGAGAGTGCGGAGGTTGAAGAGCTTTCCGGCGGTGGTGGAGGAGTAGAAGGAGAGGGAGGGCTTGAGGAGTCGCCGGCGTTTCCTGATATCCATAATTCTGTGCAAGATTGAGCACAGATCTGGATCGCCGGAGTCGGAGAATCAATTCCAATTACCGACAACAGAGATTTGGGTGGATTTGGGGGAGTTAATATCCTGCAACTTTGTTGGTGTCGGAGATGGTAAAGAGAGAGAGGAACACGCGTTCAAAAGGAGGGTAATAGACTACTAGTAGTAGTAGTAGTAATAGATACGCTGTTGATGAGGCTGCGGGGAGTTTTAAGGCTGCGTTTGGGTTGTCATTCCATGTTCCATATAATACAATGGATGCATTATTGAAAAATCATAGAGTACATTATTTTAATACCAAAATGGATCAATAATAGTGGCCACCAAAACATAAACAAAAAGAAAAACAGATATGCTCTACAGTATATAATTAATTTATGGAGGTGAGCCAGACAAGACCTTAGGATTGGGGTGCGAGCTGGACCAATGAATTACACGCTATCTAATGGGTGGGTAAATTGCGGGATGGGAAGCGCGTGAGGGTGACTTCCACTGCGCATGTGGAGACCGTTAAAGGATGGAGTGAGTAAAAAATGGGAAATGGAATTGGACTGCGACTTTCAAAATGTCAAAATCGGGTGGCTTCGACTATACTAAAAAGAAACGTCTGCCTACATCATACATTCATACCCCGTGCTCCTTCTTGTATTAAATATTGTAATCTCTTTTAATTAAAATTTATCGTTTTAAAAAATAAATCCGATTAAGAAAAACTTATTAATTTCACACAACTCATGTATTTTGCTCGTAAGACCACATTCGAAGGTTAAAAGTAATACTCAGTAGTGCTAAAGTTATAGGTTCCGTTGCGCATAGACAACTGCAAGATTTTGTTTTGTTCGTAAGATCCACTTCTATTAATTATAAAATTCATATTTTTAACCCGTGAATGTCTTATTTTAACTTCCTAAAAATTTATTATTTTAACTTGTCTAAAATATTTGATTTTTATGTTCCTAATTTGATAAAAATATGACATTCTAGAAATATAGGTCACTATATATATTTTTAATTTTTAATTTAAAAAATGTCTATATAATGATTAATGTATTGATAATCATAATTTTCGATAAAGGTAAAAAATAGCATAACAAATTAGAGTATAATAGTATCTATGTCTATATTTATAATTTATCTATTAAGTTGCATATGTCACAATGCAATTACCTTAAAATTTGGCTTACGTGGCAACTTAATATCAATCGTGACCACACTTTAATTATTTAATTTAATTGATTGAAGAGAATAGCCCCATGTTAAATTAATTAACTATATCATTATTTGTGGGCCCCTCTTTAACAATTAGAAATTAGATAAATAAATTTTACAAATTATAAATTTGATAAAGATTTTCTCCTAACCGGTGTAAAGACTCGGAATTTTTAAACATACTTTCTAGATTAAGATTTAATTCCCGATTTAATATTGATTTAAATTCGATTTAAATTCTAAGAATTCAAAATTTGTTTTTTTTGAAAAATCTCCATCCTCGAGCAATTTATTTTATTTTACTCATTTCGAAGCGAGTTCCGGGATAATTTTGAAATGGATTTAAAAATGGATTTTGTTCCGCTTTCTTAATTCGAGACTTGGATTTTTTTTTTCTTTTTTTTTTTTCGAATTTCGTTATTATTTAGAAGTTAAACAAATTCCGTTGAACTTGGTCGAGACAATAAGCGTTCATTCTAGTAATATTTACTATAAGTGTCTCAAGTGAAACTTATTCAACAATCCAATAGGAAATAGGCATTGAATCCATTGATACTAAAATAACTAAAAATTCTCCTTTTGCCCGTGTTTAACATATAGAAAGTAGAAACCATCGAGTGAGTAGCTGAGACCAATCAGTTAACAGCCGACCGCTCTACCACTGAGCTACTGAGGAACAACGGGGGATTTGATCTCATAGAGTTCAATTCCCGTTCTCAACCCACGAGCCATATGAACTCGAAGCTTCCTTCGTAGCTCCCGAAACTTCTTCGTAGCGGCTCCCTTTCATGCCTCATTTCATAGGGAACCTCAAAGTAGCTCTATTTCATTATATTGCATCCATATCCCAATTACATTACCTCCTTTTTGTCCAATGCATAGTTTAACATTTAGATCAGTCCATGAAACATACTCCGTACAAAACAATAGGCAGTAAAGACTTCTCTTTCTAGGTTTTGGAGTTGAACAACACGAACTCAATGAAAAGTTCAAATCTGCTCGAGGCAATGGCAATGAGCGGGCGAGCAAGTGCACACGATCATCGTTTTTTAGGGCCAATGGATTCCCCAGACTTCTTTGACAACTCAATGAAAACTTTTAGTTTTGGATTGTTACTTGGGGAGGGGTTGTTTTAAACTAGTATGAAATTTAAACTAGTCCCATGAGAGTACCAAAAATCTAAGAAATCTCTACATAATCTTCAAATACCTGGAAAATAAAAGAGATGGCGAAACCGAAATCTCATTTCCTAAACATTTATAATTGAACTGTATGACAACTCCAATGAAAGATTGAAGTGGCTAAACATTGCTACCGGAATTTAGCCGTCATATTCACCCTCAGCAAACTTGTTTTCTGGATAGTGAACAGCAATGACTTGGTTCCCATCGAACTTTCTTCCATTCATCCCCTTCCTTGCTTTGGAAGCACTATCGACATCCGCATACTCCAAGAACACCTACAAATATGCCAGGCAACATTAAAAAAAAAGCTTGAAAGTGAGTGGATGATATTCAACAACACCATTGGAATCCAATACCAAGAGAACACATAAAAAAGAGAAAGCGGAGCACCTTTCCAACACCAGGTGCTGGTTCTCCATTGGAATTAGGGCGTGGGATGACAACATTTACCAGCGTACCTGACAAAATTAACCAAATCCATCACAAGATCCAAGCAATAATATTCAAAGAAAGAAGTATAAGTTTGAAGTAGGACGAAATTTGGGGTGTTTCCCACTGGAAGGACTAGGTGATGAAATATAAGTTGAAAGAAAATAACCACATCAGTACATCACCCAAGTGACTCCAAATCCTATTGGCCCTATTCATACATTCATTCCGATCCCACCACCACCCTAAAGCAGGCTTTTGTTTGATGATATTGTTCTTATGACAGAATATACCATTATATACTCTTGTATGCCTAAGTTTGTAGATAGGAAAATGATGCATCCTAGGGGCAAAAGGACATCAAATGTGGTTAGAGGAAACTACACATTAGTATGAAGCGAAGTCTTACCAAATTTGCCGCCTTCATCCCTCATGTCCTCAACAATGTATTCATACTCCCTGTCATCCTTGAGATCATCCACAGCCATACACTGAGTTAAGCATACAACTTTAGTGGGAAGACCAACTGGCTGCAGCACCACTTTCTGCAAGAAAAAATGATCACATCAGCCCCAAGGAAACATTGGGAGAGAGAGATAGGTTCACCAATCCAAAGAGCATTAAGCTTCTCTGAATGATAATATTTATAAAAAAAAACATAGGAAGCCCATAACCAACTCCAACAAGCAAATACAAATTATATGGATAAACAAGTGAACAATCTTTAGTGCGAATTAAATTTACCTGCAGGGCAATCTGCTGCTGTGCATGCAACAAAACACTCTCCTGCTCAGGCTTGGGTTGTGAGACACCCTGATTTGCCCGCCTAACAGTAAGAGTTCTATCACCCATTTTTATTCCAGTTAGAGCTTGGCAGACAACATCCGTAACTGATACATCATTGTAAACACAGAAAGCATATCCTTTCGAATTTCCGGTGTCTCTGTCCTTGACCAGATCAAAACCCCTAAGTGGTCCATATAATTCCAAAAGCTCCCGAACCTGAAGTTCAGTTAAGTAATAAGGGAGCCCACCGACAAATATCCTATCAGGTCCTTCAAGAACACCTGCAGATCCTGGTCTTAAACCCACTGCAGCAAGGTTCAGATTTGGGCTGGGCTGACTGGGCCCAAGAGTAGCAGCAACTAATGGTTTGTAGTCACTAGGTCTCCTCACTTTAACAGGTGTTCCCTACATAGCAATAATTAAAACAGCAAATAAGCATGATGATCAATATCACTTCTAAATCAGGCAAGTATCTGTTCAATAGTTAAAAGAATATTTTTCACTTTCAGCTAAGTACATTCTTGAAAATCAGTAGGCAAGTACTAATCCACATAATATATGTAATAAAAAAAGGGGGCAGATAAAGGCTTATCAAGTGACGATCCAGCTCTTTAAATGTGAACCAAATCAAGTTGAACAGGCATATTGCAATTTTGCAAATTTATGATTGGCAAGAACTGTTTTAGCCAATGCTAAATAATTATTCCGATCACCTTTCTTTTGGAGTTTGGACCCAGAGATCAACGAAAATGTAATTCAAACGATGCAGTCAAGATAAGCTATTAAGGCAGAACTGTTATAGGAGCAATGGGCTAAGAAGGAACACGGAAGGAAGGTCTTTACCTCGAATACAATACCATCCAGGGCCATTGCGTTACTGGCCTCCTCAACAGATCTCATCTCCACAAAAGCAAACTTTTTCTCATGATTTCTATAGACATTCACAACAGCATCACCTGAACATAACACTTCAAAGGTTAGAACATATCAAAAGAGAAAAATCCTAAGTAGGATAAATAAACATGGCACTGAAAAGATAATGACAAATACCTGGGCCAGCAGTGTTCCCTCCAATTGCGGTCATAACATGGCTGAAATATACAGCAATAGACTGCAGTTTGCAATAACAAGGGCTACTATTAGTTCTGACCATATATACCAAGATTTTCTAAAAAGCAACTTAAATAGCAGGAATGACAGTTAACATAAGGGTCTGTTTGGTTGAAAATGTTGAGATATGAATCTAGATCACCTTTATGTCATTTTCCATTAATCATGATCAACCCACACTCCATCATTCCCATATGCTTTGTTTTTTCCATTTTCTATATTCCATTCCCCATAAAGGACATGGGTTTGAAAATGAGAATAAGAAGATCCCATTCATCTGACCTTCCTTAAATTAATTCTCTTTCCATTTATGTTTCCATGATTTGGAACCAAATATAATATAGTATAAAATAACTAAATATTAATATTAGTTTAATGCAAAACCATATAGCCTATCTGCAAGATGAATAAAAGATACCTGTTCATTTGCAGTTGGAGGCAGACCACCAACATAAACCCGCCGAATCTGTCTAGTAGCCTGCAAGTTGATATAAGAATACACCTATCAACCGATTAAGGAAGGCTAAAACAATGTACAAAAAGGATTCTGGTCTGCAAACCTGCTGGGTTATGGTTTGAACAGGCATCACAGGAAGAGTTCCAAGCTGAGGGAAGGAGAATGATGAAGAACTTTTAAATGAATTGAAATTTTAAATTAGCCAATGCAAGAAAAATAAATACCTGTCCTGGCAATGTATACATGTTCGAAAACATTCCAGGAATCGCACCAGATGCCCCTGGAATTTGACCTGTGAAAACTAGCAAGTCAAGTAGAGTCCAATGCCAACAGAAACATACCAATAATATAAGTGGTGAGACAATAAGCGTCCATTCTAATAGTATTTACTTTAAGTGTTTCGATGAATCTCAAGTGAAACTTATTCAACAATCCAATAGAGAACTCCAATCTTAGCTTTGAACTTAAATATAATACTACTGAAACAGCCAGGTGCCAGTTAAAATGAGTAAGACCCAACCTGTGGTTTGATTCTTCCTTGTTCAGCACAACGGGGCAAGTAGGCCAATATTACCTTCTTATAAGAAAACAGAAAACACAAGCAACAAACAAACACCACCACAAGAAGAAAATGAAAATATCTCAGTTCCATAGAAATTTTACTAAGTAAACAATTAAGAAAAATCAATCTGCATGCCGATCATCACACTTCACCATGCTTAATAATATGAGAAGAAACAGATAATCTAACCCAAAAGAAACCATGCAATTTGGTGTCAACTTGCACACCAAATCAAGCAAAAGAAGGCAGTTATAATACTTATAAAGCAATTCTATCATCCTAATGCACAAGACAACACATACCAGTAGCAGCAGCAGGAGCAAGTTGAGCAACAGGAGCAGCACCAGGCAAGATTGCAGCAGCAGGGGGTGCCATGTCGAACCCACTAATTCTTTTACTGCAAGACATATTCAGTGAATTAATAAAAAGGCATAAGAAGGTTCAGCACGGCACAAAGCTTGAGGTCTATAACTATCCTTAAGGCTAAACTCAGTACCATGACTCCCAACTAAAAAATAACATGCAATATGGCTGCACGATATATATATACTATAAAATAATAAGAAACAGGCACTGATACTAAAATAACTGAAAATTCTATGGACACTTCAATCCATTGAATATCTACAATGCATATTCCCTTTCAATTCAATCAAGGCCATAAACTGGCTTCAACATATGATCCCAGCGTGAATGGAGAGTGTACATAGAGAAACTAAATGTGAATAGATAGGAAAGTCATTGACGAGAAGAACAAGTAATAGCCAACCAAGAGTGATCTTCTCAGGCCAAATGGCTTATGTAGACACAAATTTAAAATTTTAAACAATAGCTTACTAGTTAAGAAGAGGCAAGTTCCCCTGTGAAAAATAAAGCAGGAACAATATGTTATTATTAGCTATTTAGATCATATTCATACACTCACTCTCTGATATAGCCCAATTTGGCAAGAAACAAGATGGAACTATAGACAACAATCTTGTATAATCAAAGGATTTGTCAAGCAGAACATCATCCACCAATAGTGCATATTCTGCAGGGGAGCATCAAAATCCAACAAATAAGATATTCATAATTTACACAATGCCTATTACAGTCAAATGTGATCTAATGTTGCCAAGTAGGCCAGAGTTTCATTTATTGGTGGGGGAACAATTTAAAAGTTAAACTATTCAATATACAAAACCTTAGTGCGATATTCACAAGGAAGACAAAACAAGAATCAAGACAATGTAATTATCTCAGATGAATATTAATAATGTACAGCATACCTTTTCGAGTGCAAACGAGAACGAGAATGAGGGGAGCCGGAGCGTGATCTTGATCTATAAAGGGATCTAGCTCGGGAATGAGATCCAGACCTACTGCTGTGCATATCATCTCTTCGTCTAAGAGTAGAAAAGATATGCATGTTAAATAGATAAAAAAGCAAAAACTTTAGCCCAATTTTGGGTGAATATAGGTGCTTGCAAAATGATTAGCCAGCATTACCTGCTTTTTTCATAACAATCATCATCTTCTAGGTATCGGCTCAGCTCCTTTCGATCACTTCTGTGTCGGTCATGATGACGATCTCGCTCCGTGTCTCTGTGTCTATCTCTTTCTCGATCTCTTCCTCTGTCCCTGTCTGAGCTGTCTCTATTCCTACCCTTGTCTCTTTCCTTCTCCTTTACGATAACTTTCTTCCCATCTCTATCCCGACTTTTTTCTTTCTCCTTGTCTCTGCTGCTTAAAGACTCTCTTTCATAATCATGGGAATCCTGCAAAGGAAGACTATTTTCAATTACTACGATATCGATTCTTATTTGCAATTATAAAGGTCAGTCTAATGTTCAAGAAACTAAAACTACAAGAAACGGACATTAACTTTGCACCGTTACGATTTCCCCCACATACATAACATAACGATACCTTGAGAAATCACAACAATGGATAATGAAAGAGAAACACCAATGAAAGAGGTGGAAACTTATAGGCAACACTCATATATCCAGGTTTCTTACGATTTTTGAACGCAAAACCGCGGTACAATAAAACTTCAACGCTCATCACAAAACCACATTACAATATGTATTGAAACCACAGAACAAAGAGATGCAGTATCTCTTTACCGGTGGCAACTACGAAGAGAATAAGATTCCATGTAAACAGCCAAACAAGTGCATAAAGAAAGAAAAATCAGCAAAGGAATCAATAAGAGAGACGCTTGGAACCGAAACCCTAAATTGAGACAGAAGATCAATTAAAAAAGATCAAACTAATCAAGAAAAGGAGCGTACGGAAACGAAAACCATAGCTGCAAAATAATCAAGAAGATTGAAGCAAAAGCCCTAGATCAAGGAATTTTACCCTATATTTGGAACCGTTTTGATTTTCAGCATCGCCATGGCTACCACTGTGTTGCCTCGGAAATGAGCCCGAGCCTTTTCCATTGCCATCATACCTATCTTCTTGGTAATCCGCCATGGTTTGTTCGTGCGATTTCTCTTCGTCTGAGTTCTGGAGAGCACGGAGTTCTGGAGAGTCTTGTGCAGTTTGGAATTTTCACGAGGATTTAAAATTGATTTTTCAAAAATTTACCCCTAGGTTAACAAGGGTATTATTATATATACGATACGATACGATATGCCCCGTATAATCTATCTACTACGTACTATTATCTACTACGGAGTATCATCTATCATATCGTTGAAGTTAATGAGACACATTGCGGTTTCTCTCTAATCGTAATCGTATAAATTAATCATAAAATTTAGAAATAATCAATATGTACCTAAGATAAAATTTTATTTTAACTCTATTTAATCAATATATCTATATATGTATAAGATAAAATTTGACCGAATTTCCTTAGATATAGATATTAGTCTTATGAACTAATCACAAATTTTTAAAATAATCAATATATGTCTAAAATCAAATTTTATTTAACTCTATGTTAAATTCATTTAAAGACCGAAAGAACGCTGCATATTGATTTTTTTCCATAATAGACATAAGTATTGACATGATTTCGGGTTTTATTTCAGGAAATACAATTGAACGGTGCTCTTCTTCATGTTCGTTGTTATAGAAATATACAGTAATTGTAAATATTTTGGATTACTATTTTTTTCAGGTAAAAGATCGGGTAAGTAATGATATATTTGTCCCACTAACTTGAAAACATAATTTTTTCTCAAAAAAAGAAAGAAAACATAAATTCCCTTTTTAGAATGAACTTTTGTATTACCACCGAGAGAACACTAAAAGCAAATAGACTATTATATAATCTTATCTATTAATATTACTAATTCTGCTAGCATTTTGCTGACGTGTCTCACTCACAATTAAAGTTGATTTTTTTATTCAAATGATCTTTTCTTATTGGTCAATATTGTTATGGAAACTTTAAGATATTTGTTTCCTATTTTAAATATGATTTGAATCCATTCATTTTTTTTTATTTTCGGTTATATTGTCGTAAATATTGAGACATGTTTCCATTTTTTTTCCAATCTATATACATATACTAAAACCGATGCATTGAAGCCTGCGTGGCGGCATGTGAGTGAATCTGCCTACGTGGCGGCGCGTGAGTGCGTCTCGCAAAACTTTCTCCCTTCAAAAAGGAAAGCTAATAAAAATAATAAGATAGTTCTAATCGATATAATTAAAAATAATTATTTTATTTTACCATTAATTCATATAATTGAATAGATGGAATATAGTATACAAGAGTAAATATTATATAAGGAAATAATTATATCAATATAATTAAACACAATAATAGTAATAAATTTGGCATATACAGATATACAAATTGCCATATAAGTGTATCTTCATCTAGATTATAAATAATCTTTCCAATGGACGGTATATATATAAATTTGGCTTATGGACGGTTTATATATCGATTATTAGTGTGGAAAGAATTATTTATATCAAAATTAATTATTTCATAGTTATTTTATTTATATATATATATATATATATTATTTTTTTAGGAGAATGAGTTATTTAGATCTAGATTAATTTTAATCTTATATTTCCACTTATTAGTTTAATTATCATAATGTAATTCATATTTATTTATTTATTTTCATATTTATAATAGGATTTTGTTATAGATAATAAGTGAAGTTTTATAATATTGTGTTAATATATTCCCGTGCAGGGAACGGGGCATACACTAGTTGCAATATATATTACTAATTCTGCTAGCATTTTGCTGACATGTCATGCCCACAATTAAAGTTGAATTTTTTATTCAAATGAGATTTTCTTATTGGTCAATATTATTATGGAAACTTTAAAATATTTGTTTCCGATTGCAAATATGATTTGAATCCATTCTTTTTTTTTTAATTTTCGGTTATATTGCCGTAAATATTCAGACATGTTTCCATTTTTTTTTTCCAATTGCAATATTCTCATAATTCGTCTACATACATTGAACTTAAATTTGAATCTTGGTATATTTTAATTTTGGAAATTTATACTCTACATAGACCCATATCCAATTCTCAGTTTATAAAAAGCTACGGAGTATAAATTAACTTTCACATATGTTCATATTTTCTCACCAACCATGCAAGTATTTCATTTTCAAATAAATTAATCAAAGATGTACTCGGATTGCCTGCATTCATTATCTTAACGGATTGAATTCATTTAAATATTTGTTTATTATATCACATTTATCCCAATCATGTTAAAATTTACTACTCTCTCTATTCGTTTAGCTAAATATGTTGTTTAATATTCATTCACGCTTTGTTAGGATGGTAAAAATTATATAAAATATTTTTTTTTTTCAAATTTATTTATAAATTAATTTCGATAATAGGTAATCTATTTATAATATTAATTCTACTATCATTTTGCTGATGTGTCACGCTCACAATTAAACTTGAATTTTTTTATTCAAATGGTATTTTCTTATTGGTCAATATTATTGCTGAAATTTTAAAATATCTATTTCTTATTTTTAAACAAATTTGTTTCCTATTTTTATACTAAAATATTATTTAATTTGATATGTTGTATGTCAATTTGTGATCTATTTTAATCGTCTACATACATTGAACATTCTTCAAGTCTTGGCTGATTTTATTCTTGGATATTGAAATTGTTGATTTATCATATTTAACCGATTGCAATATTCCCCACAATGTCTACATACAATGAACATGTAATAATCAATTTGTAAATATTCGATTTTAAAAATTAATTATAAAAATCAATTAGAGCCAAAAAAGTGTTTTTTTTAATTTAATTATTTTAGACATCTTAAATGACTATCGAAAATAAATAATATTTTAAGAATCACAAGCATTACTAATGCTTATTTTACATCTTGGATGAGGCTTCTTAGATCACTTTTCTACCTTTAAGGATCTTTTTTTTACCATCTTACCATTATTTTCACTATTTATTTCTCTCTCTTTCTAACCATCTTTCTCATGAAAATAATGAATAAGTTATGTACATCTACATAACTTCAAAATTATTCACACAATCATGTGCTTATGATTTTTTAATATTTGTACGGGAGCTTATATTTTACTTTTTAGATCTATGCTAATGATAATAATTATATATTTATTTCAAATTATATTAGGTGGTGTGTTTGAGTATTATTACTACTTTACCTTATTAAATCATTTTCAAAATTTGTATCGTATCTCTTTCCAACTAATTTATAAATTATAAAAAAATACTTTATACATATTTTTGTTGTAAACACGTATATATATTAATACAATATTATATAAATATATAAAATGATGTTCAAATTAAAATGGATCAAGCTCCCGTGCCTTCAAGGCACGAGTATTACACTAGTATATTTTCTAAAATGTATAGCATAATGGCCATCTTGACATAATAAACTAATGAGTTCATTTGGGATTTCATTGGAGGCAATATAAATTTCTCCATTACAACAACAAAAGTACGGGGATTCAAACACAAATTTATTTGCTCCACATTTGCTGCAATCACTTCCTACTGGTAATTGTGGGGCAATATTTGGTATACCGTTCAAATCAAATATAACCTCTGAATTTTTAGAGGGAATCATAGTAAATAACCTTTTACCCGCCTAACTTTGCATACTTAACCCACTATTCACAACATTTGCAAAGGTTAACCCCCCCTAATAAAAAAATTGCAAAGGTTCCGGTAGAAAAGGTGGAAATTAACCGGGACAGAGAAGAGAGAAGGTAAAGGTGGAGAGAGAGAGAGGAAGCGGGGTGGAGAGAGAGAGGCAGCGGGGAAGTTATTGTGGATAGAGAGGAAGCGGGGGAATTTAATGTGGAGAGAGATGAAAAGAAAAGTGGACAATTTAATTTCAAAACTGTAAACTCCAACTGCCTCTCACAGACTTACAAAAGAGGAAGAGAGATAGGGCAACAGTTGCTCATGCAAACCTGAGGAAATCAAGAGGAGAAGGAAGACGAAGAGGAAGAAGATGACAGAGCAAGAGATGAGAAGAAGAAGCCAACCCGAGAAAGAAGACGACAGAGCAGGAGAGGAGACGAAGAGGTCGATTTTAAAGCAAGTAATCCCAAACTCCGCCGATTAATTACATTTTGCTTGAATTCGTAGGGGAGGAACCGAGTGGAAGAACCTAAACTGGTTTCGATTGTGTGAAAATGGGAAGAAGGGGTCGAATGGGTTGACAGTGCACAATATCGCCCTGTCATGTAGGAAGTAACTGACGTCAAGTTAAAAACAAAGGGTGGAAAGTTTGGGAACTAGGGTGTGCGCGACTGAGAGAGAAGGGAATTTTTGGGAATGGGAAAATTGGGCAATTGTCATGTCGAATCCAACTAATCAGGAGCAGGGTGAGTGTAGACACGTTCAATTAATGGGAAAATTGGCCGAAATGGGGCGAATGACCGTAGATACGTTCAGTTTAGGGGGAAATTGGCCAACATGGGGTGAATTAGGGTTAGGGGAAAGGTTATAACGGGTGAACGTTTATGTCGAATCGAAATTATCTAGAGTAGGGTGACTCGTGTGCAATTGGAGATGTACAGATTGAATAAGTAGACTGTCATGTATGAAAATTTACGTGTCATGTGTAACTGTCTATGTGTCATGTTAAGTAAACTGTTGGGTTGGATATATGGAAGAGAAACTGCAGGGATGATTATGGAACCATTGGGTGCATTCAATATTAAGATGAATAGGTTTGACATTTGATATGCATAGGTTCTAAATTAGTAACATTCGTGTAAATATTGATTGCTGGAATGTTTGTGGCATTGTGGGACTGATATTGATATGAAGGGAACTGTGGGTTGGGGGACACGAATTGATTTATAGAATACTGATTGTTGGTCTCCCAACATGCAGGATATCCGGTGAATATAAAAAATGTCGCAGCGTAGTGTAAAGAAGATTGTCAACCGTAGAGCTCAAACCTCCGGCGCGGTAAGATGGCTTTCGTTCGAGTAATGTAAGTTGTGATTGTCGTGGTGCAGTGTGACTGACATGTTCAAGTCTGTGCAGGTTGTGTACGCCGTCGAGGAAGACAGGCACTTCAAAGCAAAAATTAACCAATACTCCCAGATGCAGCTCCTAGTAAACATTGACAACCGGTTGAGCGAGTCCCATTGGAAGCGCCAGATGGACAGCCTGTTGGGGGGTGTTGCAAGACTGGGCACAAGGGTCCAGTTTTTTAGGCGGCTTGTACACTACGTTCTCCAACGACAACTGAAGACGAAGAAGGAGAATGAAATGTGGTACAAGATCCATGATGCGGTCATGAGGTTCTCAATAGCTGAGTTCGCCTTTGTCACCGGTCTCAACTGCGGCTATGGTGAATCGCCTGAGGACGACTCAGCGTTCGAGATGGCAGTGTTTGATTTCTTTGGAGTTGCGAAGATGAAGATGTCCGAGTTCGAGGTGCAGTTCCATGTGGCAATGGTATCAGAGAAATCATCAACCAAAAAGTTTAAATTTATCCTTCTCATGTTGGTCGAGGGCGTGTTGTTCGGGAAGGAACCCAAAAACTACATTCAGGAGTAGGTGGTCGACCTCGTCGCTGACATGGAAAAGTTCCTAGCCTTTCCGTAGGGTCGGTTTTGCTACGAGCGAACGAACGAGTTCCTGAACCGTGCAATCGAGAGGAAGCTCTAACACAATGAGAGCAACTCCACTGCAGCACGCCCGGCCTACTGCCTGATGGGATTCCTCATCGCCTTCTAGGTTCGTACACAAACCTCACTGGACGCCTTATGAACAAGTACTAGCTATCCAAAAAATTTCTACTGGACACAAAGTGGATTTTTACTTGCGTGCTTATGTCGCAGCTTTGGGTGTACGAAGCCCTCCCTCCAGTAGTGGTCGTCCAATGCGTGAACATCATAGACGAGAAGGTGTACCCCAGGTGTGTGCGATACGAGTTTAGGGACGCGAACCTCGAGTATGCCGCCATCGAAACCCGACCGCATGAGGCTAAGGATCTCGGGTACTTCAATGGCCATGAAGCTGTGATGCCACTTCTACTCTCCAATGAAGTCGAGGCAGCTACCCGTTTGTACTGCGATGCCTGAAACACTCATGATAAGCGGGACAACTTCTTCGACGACATTGTCCGGGCGTTCTTATTTGATATATTACATGGGCTTTATATTGTATAGTGGGCCAAAAGGCCCATATCCATTGTAACATATATATATATATATATGTTTAATCAATGAAGGAAACCCTCAAGGAGGACTTTAT
This sequence comes from Persicaria maculosa, assembly GCA_963922045.1. Lineage (NCBI taxonomy): Eukaryota > Viridiplantae > Streptophyta > Magnoliopsida > Caryophyllales > Polygonaceae > Persicaria > Persicaria maculosa. The sequence goes on from OY998254.1 coordinate 72,009,808, forward strand.
AATCAATCTCATGATCTTACATGGTATCACAACCTAAGATCCCCAAAACCCTAATTTTCTTTTCTCTTCAACCCTAGCCGCCACCTCTTGCCGCCGCCACCCCCCTCTCGACCTCCCCTTGCCGCCGACCCCCCCTCTCGACTCTCCTCTCTCTCTTCCTCTCGTCCCAATGGTCGAATCCACCACCACCAAGCCGCCCTTCCACTCCGCTCTCACAATCTCCAACATAAAAAACGGCATCCCCATCATCCTTGATCATGAATCCAGTTCCTATACCATGTGGTCTCACCTCTTCACGACCCATGCTAAGGCTCATAAGGTCCTCCACCACATCGATTCCTCTAGCGCCCGTCCCACCACCGAGGACGACGAGCTCTTCGCTCAACTCGACACCATCGTTCTTCAATGGATCTTCAAAACCATCTTCAAATGTATATTGATAACCATCCTCGACCCTAAAGACAACGCCTTGGGTGCCTGGACCAAGCTTCAGAATCTTTTTCAAGACAACAAGTCCACCCGTGTTGTCTACCTTGAGCACGAATTCTCGAGTTGCAAGCTTGCATCTTTCCCGTCGATATCCGCCTACTGTCAGCATATCAAAACCCTGTCTGATCAATTAGGCGTCATCAACTCCAAACCCAGCACTACTCACCTTGTCCTCCAGGTACTTTCAAGCCTTCCCTCTAAATACAATGCTGCTGCTACTCATATCCAGCAGACGGAACCTCTCCCTACCTTCGAGAAGACCCGGTCTCAATTGATCTTGGAGGAGACTCGCCTTCACCGTCAGACTACCAATGCCGCCAAGGACAAAACAACACTGGTCTTGTCAAGTGACATTGACGAGACCTATGCCCCGCAGCGCAGCCGCACCAGCGATCCACCTGCGCAGAGAGGCAGCGGCCGCGGCCGTAGCAATGGTCGTCGACCGCAGCATCCGTCGGACTCCCCTCGCCCCTCCTGGTATCCCTCCCCCGGCTATCCTCCTTGGATGCCCTTTGGTTACCCACCTGCGACATATCGCCCACCATCCCCGTATCCCAACAGTCAGCAGGGAGCGGGCTTGTTGGGTCCAGCTCCTCGACCCGCCGGTCACCAGGCCTACCCGTCTTCGTCTGATCAGGCCTACGCTCCGACTGATGTGCATCACGCCTTCTCTTCTATGCAGCCGGCACCTCCTGACTCCGCTTGGTACATGGACACTGGCGCCACATCTCATATGACGAACTCCTCAGGTACTCTCTCTTCTCTTTCTTTTAAGGGTCCTGCACACTCTATTGTCGTCGGCAACGGTGGCCGCCTTGCTACTTCGGGCATTGGCCACGCCACATTACCAACCCCAACCAACCCTTTACACCTTAACAACGTCCTCATTGCCCCCAAACTTGTCAAAAACCTTATCTCTGTCCGTCGGTTCACCACTGACAATAATGTTTCTCTTGTGTTTGATCCGTTTGGTTTCTCTGTGAAGGATCTTACTACGGGGGTTACTCACTTGAGATGTAATAGCACCGGGGAGCTCTATCTTGTGTCGTTGCCCTCTCCATCCAGCCCGTTGAGTCCTGTCGCCCTTTCCGCATCGTCATCCAGTCTATGGCATGCACGCCTTGGTCATCCCAGTTCTGCAGTTTTAGATTTGCTTTGTTCCAAGAGTCTTGTCAAATGTAATAAAGAGCCTCGATCTAGTTTATGTTCTTCCTGCCAGTTAGGCAAGCATGCCATACTTCCTTTTCAGCGGTCTTTAAACACTACTTTTGCCCCATTTGATATAATTCATAGTGACATTTGGACATCTCCTGTGCCTAGCAAGGAGGGTCATAAGTATTACCTTTTGTTTCTGGATGATTATAGTCATTTCTTATGGGTTTTCCCGTTGCATTTTAAGTCTCAAGTGTTTCCTATCTTTGCCAAATTCCATACTTACATCAAAACAGAATTTCACACCTCTATCAAGTGTTTCCGATGTGACAATGACCGCGAATTTGATAACAAAGATTTTCACACTTTCTTCAACACGAATGGGATCTCCTATCGCTTGTCTTGCCCCTATACTTCCCAACAGAATGGCAAGGCCGAATGAATCATCAAAACCATTACCAACATGATGCGCTCTCTCCTCTTCCACACATCTATTCCCCTTCCCTATTGGTCTTACGCCTTAGCCACCACATGCTATCTCCTAAACATTCTCCCATCTACTATCCTCCACCATCACTCACCAACTCAGGCCCTTTAATTATTGCACCTTGCCTAGGTATGATCACCTTCGTACCTTTGGGTGCTTGTGCTTCCCAAATCAGTCATCCACCGCCCCTCACAAGCTTCACCCACGCTCTACTCCTTGTGTCTTTTTTGGCTATCCGTCTGATCATCGCGGTTACCTCTGCCTCGATGTCAAGACTCACAAGCTCATTCTGTCCCGTCATGTCACCTTTGATGAGTCTCACTTCCCTTTTTCTTCTCCCCCTTCCCCACCACATGTGTCCCAGTCTGAGTCAGAGTCTCCATTCCCTCACTTTCTTCTTCCCCAACGCTCTCCCGGTGCTCCTGCCTCTCCCCCACCACCATCACCACCACCTCCTGCCTCCAGACCACACACCCGCAACATCTCTGGTGGCTTCCGACCTCGTCACATCGTCTCCATGAACACCACCCATCACCCCGCCACACCTTCTCCTACATCCTCCCAGTTTCCCATCCCGCCAGTCCTGATGTCGCGGCCGCAGCCCATCAATTACCCCAAACTAGGGTTGTTATTTGAGCCGAGTAGCTCGAGCTCGGCTCGGGCTCGGATCGAAAAAAACTCGACTCGGGCTCGCTCGAATTAATTATGAGCCAAGCTTGAGCAGAATTCTGAGCTCGAGCTCGGCTCGAGTAGCTCGTATAGCTCATTTTATGGGTGAAATTACAGTTCTCCCCTGTGTTTTATTTAACCCCATATAAATAAGTTTTATTTAACCCCTTGTAAATAGGGCGTATATCTTGTTTCGTAGGTGAAATTACAGTTCTGTCCCTAGGTTTTATTTAACCTCTCCTTCTAAAGAGTCTATCAGCCGTTTTGCCTTTTGGACTCCATTCACTTTGAATCACAGATCTACATTTTGTGAGTAGCTCGAGCTCGACTCGGCTCGGCTCGAGAAAATGAGGCTCGAGCTCGAGCTCGGCTCGTTTGTAAACGAGCCGAGCTTGAACACCCACTACTCGAGCTCGTTAGCTCGTATATCAGCCCTACCCCAAACCCTCTCCCCACCCTCGACACTGGCGGCGGCCGCAACAGCATGCCGCGGCCGCAGGCCGCAGCCCATCAACAGGCCGCGGGCATGCAGCGACCACAGCCCCCCCCCCCCCCCCCCCACCGCCGCATCTTCTTTTGTGCTTCCTGACTCCCAACCCCCCTGCCTCAAACCCGACCTCCCTTTCCCCCATCCCCACCTCCCACAAAATAGCCCTCCTCGACCCGAATTGGCAGGCGCCTATGCTCGACGAATACAGGGCCCTTACAAGGAATGGTACTTGGGTTCTGGTCCCTCGCCCTCCTGAGGCGAATGTCATTCGCTGCATGTGGCTCTTCCGCCACAAGTTCCGCTCTGATGGGACGTTGAAGCGCTACAAAGCCCGTCTTGTGGTCAACGGTCGATCTCAGCAGGCAGGTATTGATTGTGATGAGACGTTCAGCCCCGTGGTCAAGCCTGCCACTATCCGAGTGGTGTTGAGCTTAGCGTTGTCGCGTCACTGGGCCATTTATCAACTGGATGTCAAGAACGCCTTTCTGCATGGCCATTTGAATGAGACAGTTTACATGTTTCAGCCGTCGGGGTTTGCTGATGTTGATCGTCCCAAGCACGTCTGTCTCCTGAAGCGTTCTCTGTATAGTCGTAAACAGGCTCCACGGGCATAGTTTAAGCACTTTGCTTCTCATATGCTACCCTTGGGCTTCATTGGCAGCCGCTCGGATATGTCTCTGTTTATCTATCGTAGAGGCTCAGACATGGCCTTTCTCTTACTGTATGTCGACGACATCATTCTCACCGCCTCTTCTGATGCTCTTCGGACGTCTATTATTTTGCAGTTGAGTGCCGAGTTCGCCATGTCAGATCTGGGTCCGTTGTCTTACTTCTTGGGAGTCGTTGTTCAGCGTCATGCGTCTAGGCTGTTTCTCTCTCAAAGTAAGTATGCTGCTGAGATTGTCGCTCGAGCCAAGATGAGTAACTGTAAGCCAGTGGTCACCCCTGTGGATACATCCAACAAGCTCAGTGCTCATTCTGGTCCTTTGTTTGATGATCCGACGTTGTACAGAAGCCTCGCTGATGCATTGCAATATCTTACGTTCACCAGGCCAGATATCAGTTACACTGTTCAGCAAATCTGCTTGTTGATGCATGCGCCCAGGGAACCCCACTTTCAGGCCTTGAAGTGGATCATCCGGTACATCAGCGGCACCCTCGAGTTGGGCACCACAATCACTCCTTCCTCTATGCATGACCTCGTTGCTTACACTGATGCGGATTGGGGTGGTTGTCCTAACATACGTCGCTCCACGTCTGGATATTGTGTCTTCCTCAACGACACCCTGGTGTCATGGTCCGCGAAGCGACAGTCTGTAGTGTCCCGCTCTAGCGCCGAGGTAGAGTACAGAGGCGTTGCCAACGTTGTCTCCGAGTGCTCTTGGCTTTGCAATCTCCTTCTTGAGCTCCGATGCCCTCTTCAGAAGGCCACCCTGGTCTACACCGACAACGTCTTCGCCGTCTATCTGGCTAGCAACCCAGTCCAGCAACAGCGCACGAAGCACATTGAGCTCGATCTCCACTTCGTCCGGGACAAGGTTGCTATTGGACATGTCCGCGTTCTTCATGTCCCGTCCTCCTATCAGTATGCTGATATATTCACCAAGGGTTTACCTCGCCAGTTGTTCCTTGATTTTCGGTCCAGTCTCACTGTATGGGACCCTCCACTTCGACTGCAGGGGTTTGATAGATTACATGGGTTTTATATTGTATAGTGGGCCAAAAGACCCATATCCATTGTAACCTATATATATGTTTAATCAATGAAGGAAACCCTCAAGGAGGATTTTACAATCAATCTCATGATCTTACATTATTCACAAATGTGAAACCCCCACAGCCGAAACAACCAAAGGGAGCACTTGGGTCAACGCAAGAATCAGGGGAGGGCACGCAGACACAAACTACCATATTAGAGATCGAGTCACAATTACTGGCAAAGATGGACGACATGGCGAGGAATATAACCACGGAGTTAAGATCGAAGATGGCCACGCTTGAGAAGTCGATTGAAGACATGAAGAGGGCACTGAGGGGGAGGGGACTAGGGAGTCGGAGGAAGTAGCATGTCCCTGCATAAATTTTTCATTAAAATAATATAAAAATAGTATTAAAAAATGTTGAAATGTATGAGTCTATTGTCAGTCGTGGAAAATGAATATATAATTTTAACCAAAAAATTGAATAAATATATTATATTATAATTAAGAAAGAAAATTAAAAAAATAAAATAAAATAAAACAAAACAAAACAAAACAACATGCCCATCTTTAAGGGTGAGATTTTGGTATCTAGTTTGTGTAGAGGATGTTTAGTGTCCTAGTTTGTTTTTTATTAGGAAAAAAATCGGATGAGCACGCTCTACCCGAAAGCATCCTTGCGGATGAGGTCTGTAAGACCGGTTTTGTTAGAAATAGCAATACCCCTAGTAGAGTGGCTAGAGTGTGCAACCTTATCAGCCACTCTATTGCCAAGACGGGGTACGTGAATGAAAGAAATATCTTTCATAGTTGATAAAAGAATTTGTATATCAGACAAGATGAGTTCGATTTCCCATGGGCATCTAGACTTATTGTTGAGATGGTTAATAATTATGCTAGAATCACCTCCAATATGGATTTGGTCGATACATAGTTGTACGGCCAGTTGTACCCCATGTTTGAGTGCTAGGGCTTCAGCTTGAAGCACGCTTTTGATACCTAATTTTTTATAGCCTATGTGTATTGGGTGTCCATTCTAGTCCCTGATAATCACACCAGCCGTACTACGGTTATTAGCGAGAGTCGGTCCGTCAAAGTTGAGTTTGAAAGTACCTCTCGGTAGTTTGCGCCACTTGATATTACGGTCTTTATTCCTCAGTATGGGTTGTCTGGCGCTTTCTGAATGAGGGGTGGTGTTATCATCTAACGTACTATCATATTGGTGAGTGTTACTCCAATTTATCTCGTTTGAAGTAATAAGTTTCAAAGCGGCATCCCTATGAGGGACTAGTACCTGCCTAAACACATGTTGGTTGCGAATATACCACATCGACCACCAAAAAAAAGCAAGTTTACCTAGAGCGGCCTTTGGTAGGCTATTACCGATGAATGACATGATTGGGTTTATATCACGTGATAATGTGATTTGGCTGACTATTGTGGAGTTTATGTGTCCCGGGAATTGAACTAGAGATCTCGAATATTGACATTCGAATAGTAAATGAACATCATCTTCCATAGAACAATTACAAAGATTACATGTGGGGGGGGGGGGGGGGGTAGGGACCCCTCGTTGGGCGAGCTTAGCAGCGGTGGGAAGGCCATTTTGACATATTTTCCACAAGAAATTCTTGATCTTAGGTGGGATGTCGAGATACCAGATCCAGGAGTTGTTGTCCAAGGGAATTGAGGACTCAAACGGAAACCAATTTATATGCACTTGACGTAGTGAACCAACCCTCTCGGTCCGGCCACCAGTATAATCTATCCACAAAATTTGAGACAGGGAGCGGAATGTCAAGGATTTCCTCCACTATGCTGTGTGGGAGAACTGTAGAGAGTTTCTCCTCCCACCATTTACCTCCTAAGATATAGTCACTGACTTTATCATCAATGTTATCAATTCTTGGGCAATCATCCCTAGACTGAATAGAAGATGTTGTGAGCCAGTTATCAGACCAGAATTTGATAGCGATTTTGGTGCCAACCGACCAGATAAGCCCCCTTTTGAACTTGTCAATTAGAGTTGTAAGTTTCGCCCATTGCCAGGAGGCGGCACCATTTTTCTTATAATGGAGAATATCATCCGATCTAAGATATTTATGTTTGATTATTCAAACCCAAACGTTATCCGGCTCAGGCAGCGTTTTCCATAGCAGTTTCATTTGCAGTGCTTCATTCATTTCTTTGGATTTTCTAATCCCCATGCCCCCGCATTTCTTTGTTCTACAAACTCTATCTCGGCTAATCAATAGACGGTGTTGCAGATCTTTATTCCAGAAAAATGTTATATTGATCTGATCAAGTTCTTTATGAATTGAAGTGAGCAGTAGATTTGAGTTTATAAGAATAGCTCGACCTTGTTGAGATAGTGAGTTAGCGCGCCATTTACTTAGTTGTTCTCTAGATTTATAAACAATATCTTCGAAGGTTTCTTTGGTTACTCTGCCGTTGATAATTGGACATCCAAGATATTTTTCCAGGGAGTCGGCGTTGGAAATAGTTAGGCAGCTATTGAGTTCCAGAAGTCTGGCCTATGTGATTCCTTTAGTAGCTTGGAAGCATGATTTATGGTAGTTTACTTTTTGGCCCGAGACTTTACAATAGGAGTCAATAATTGTTTTGACTCTTCTACAAGCATCCGAGCTGCCTTTCGAGAAGATGATAATATCATCAACAATCGGGCTTCTCGGTCCATTACTTCCAAATGTGAAACCAATCGGTCTTCTATCACTATTTGCCTCAGCAGACATGTGGTGTGCTAATATTTATGCACCTAAGATAAATAGAAATGGGGAAAGGGAATCCCCTTGACGAAGGCCCCTAGTCGGCAAGAACATATCTGTAGGGTCGTTATTCACAAGTATAGAATATGAGACTGTTGTTACACATTCCATAACCCAAGAAATGAAAGTAGGGTGAAACCCAAATTTGTCAAGAATCTTTTTGGTGAAGTTCCAATCAACCCTATCATATGCTTTTTCCATGTCCAGTTTGATTGCCAGCCAGGCAGCCACCCTTCACGACCCAAACGCGGTCGAAAGGAATGGAAGATTTCGTGAGCTATTAGGACATTATCTTGAATTGATCTATCGAACACAAACGCCCCCTGTAATGGATGAATGAGCTTACCAATTACTACTTTAAGTCTTCCTGTTAGAATTTTTTAAATGATTTTATATAGGTTGGAACACAAGCTTATAGGCAGTAGTGGTTAGTCGTCGATGGGTTATCTTGCTTTGGTAGTAGGGAAATAAATGTATGATTTATTTGTTTAAGGATTTTCCCGGAGTTGAAGAAACCTTTGATGGCTTTGATAATCGAATTTACAAGAATATCCCAATAATGCTTGTAGAATTCGGCCGTCATCCCATCGGGACCTGGCGATTTATTTTTCCCAAGGCTAAAAACGACGGACCTAATTTCACCATTTATTGGAACTCGTATTAGGAATTCATTTTCAACAGGGGAGATTGAAGGGTGAATGATGTTAATCATTTCGTTGAGGAGTCTATCGTCAATCATATTATAGCGTTTTTTTAAATCATTTTTAATTTCTTGCCTAACATTTTCTTCTCCAATTATCAAGGTACCTTCTGTAGTAGTAATATTACGAATTTGTTTCCTGTGTCTTCGGCCAGAAGTGACGCAATGGAAATAAGATGTGTTCGAATCTGTAAGCTTAAGATGTTTAGTTTTAGCTCTTTGATTCCAAAATGTTTTTTGAAAAAGTAAGAGTTTTTCCCTTTTCTGTAAAAGGCGACTTTCTTTACTGTTGTTAGCATGATAGTTATTGACAGGAACAACCAATTGGATTTGTAGCAAGTCGTTCTCCACCTCCTGAAGTTGACGGAAGATGTTTCCGAATGAGTGCTTGTTTCAGTCTTTAACTTTTCGCTTGAGGATTTTTTGCTTGAAAATTAGTTGAAACATAGCAAACCCCGGACAAGTAGCGTGCCCGTATTGTTTAAGGATATTACGGAAGTCCTTGCGCTGGAGCCACGTGTTCTCAAATTTGAATGGAGGTGCTTTAAAGGTGGCGCTACAATCCAGTGTAATAGATATAGTACAATGGTATGAAGATGAAAACGCGCCGTTTTTAGTGATGAGATCGGGTAGGTTATGAAGAATTTGATGATGAACAAGTACACGATCCAATTTTTCGTGGATGTTATTCGAATTCGTGGCTTCAGGAGACTTCCTCCATGTAAAAGGATTTTCGAAGGTTGGCAAATCCAACAGAGAACAGTTGTTTTTGAATTGAAGGAAACGTGTGAACCTAGCCGGAAGAGTGTTAGCACCGCCAAGTTTATCCTCTCTACGCAGGATTTCATTTAGATCCCCCATAACGATGCAAGGTATGGCAGAATCATTTAAAATTGTTGTTAACTCGGTCCAGAACGGGTCCTTATCCCGAGGCTCAGAAGAAGCGTATACGAACAAAAGAAGGAACACAATATTGTCCTTAATATTTTCATAACGTAGTCCAATGATCCTAGGCAAGTGAAAAGAAACTGATAAGGTTTCGTTTCAGAGTTGGTGGGTTTTCCATAACACACTTAAGCCACCCGAACGGCCAATGCTAGGAGACCAAATAGCCATATCGAGTCCTACATGTTTCCATAATTTTTCATCAAGCAAAGATTCGGACTTTGTTTCGGCGAGGGCCATCAATTGTATGTGTTCATTTCTGCACAAAACATTAACTTCTCTCCAAAAAGTTTCTTTCGAATGCCTCTACAATTCCAATAGCTTATTTTCATGAGCAACCTAATAAAATATGAGGAGAAAGGGTAAGAATCCTCATATCGAAGCGCTTTTCGGAATGGATTTGGAGGGGAAGGTAACCATAACAAGATACAATACTAAACTGCCAAGGGAGATGTAGTCTAGCAATAAGAAGTGGGAGCAACATATCGAAATGATTTTGAGGTAGTAAACTGTTGTGGGGAACAATTTCAAAAGCGCTTTTCGCCTCCTCTGGCTGCCTTCCCTTTGGGTCTCCTTGGACCCGAAGGAAATTTACTAGGGTCCAATAAAAAAAAAACTGCCCCAACAAAAAATAAAAATAAAATCAAAATGATTTATATATATATTTATTCTGATTTTGATATATATATAGGGTAGGGTTCAATTGAGAAAAATTTCTTCCGGTAAAAAGGAAAGAAACATTCTTATTGGTGGAGACAGATCTATTTTTTTTTTATTAAAAAAAAAGACCCACGCGCCTTCTCCCTTCTCTTCCTCTTCATCCACCCTGGATTGGAGATTCACAGGAAAGCATCCATTGATTGGATCCAGCAGTTTCTCCCATTGAATTGCCATTCGATTGTCGAGAGCCCGAATGCGACGACCCAACAGCGCTCCCATTGAATCTCCCATCAGAGAGGTGTTGTAGCGGATATCGCCGGCGACATAGTCTCAGCCACCGCAGATTTCGTTCAACGCTTCGAGGGTGATGGTTCTGTCTTCCATGGCGGTGATGTCGAGCGCAGTTGGCATAGTGGACTCCGACCACTCCGACTTGGAGCTTCGGTGGTGAAAGAAGTCGATCGAAAGCAGCCGGGTGGTGGACCCCAAGAAGCGCCCCGGGAAGAGAGGTCGGAAACCGGCAAACGCCGGGATGAGCCGCTGAATCACGTGGAGGCCGAGAGGCAGAGGAGGGAGAAGCTCAACCAACGCTTCTATGCCCTCCGCGTTGTCGCTTCATCTGCAACAATGAGTTCAATGTTTGGGATTTATTTATTTGTGAAAAATGAAAAGAAGAAATTGAATTACAGGTTGCCGAATGAAAAGAAGAAATTGGATTACAATGGTGACATGATGCTTTGTGGCAGGCCATAGTTTTCTATTTTTCTTTTTTCTTTTTTCTTTTTGTCTTTTGAAATATCACTTTAACTATATGGTATAAAATGTTGAACCATAAGCTACAAGAGGTATGAACCACACATAGTAAACTTTACGAACCACTTGAGAAATATAGAAAATAAATAGTATTGGTTCATCAAATAAAATGGTTCAACGTGTTAATATCGAGTTGTTCAGGGTTTTTATATCGAGTGGTTCAAGATTTTTATACCAAGTGCCAAGTGGTTCAACGTTTTAATAACAAGTGATTCATGGTTATTAATACTAAGTAGTTCATGGTTTTTATACCAAGTGTTCAGCATTTTAATACAAAGTGGTTCAGAATTTTATTCCAAGTGGTTCAAGGTTTTTAATATCAAGTGGTTCATCAAATAAATAATATTGGTTCATGAAAATAAAGAGTGGTGGTTCATCAAACAAAAATTGTTGAACCATTGTGAATAAAATTGTTGAACCACTGTGAATAAAATTGTTGAACCATTGTGAATAAAATTGCTGAACCACTGTGAATAAAATTGTTGAACCGATATGAATAAAATTGCTGAACCACTGTGAATAAAATTGATGAACCATTGTGAATAAAATTGCTGAACCACTGTGAATAAAATTGCTGAACCAATGTGAATAAAATTACCAAACCACTGTGAATAAAATTACTGAACCACTTTGAACAAAATTGTTGAACCACTGTGAATAAAATTGCTGAACCACTGTGAATAAAATTGCTGAACCACTGTGAATAAAATTGCCAAACCACTTCTTGTCAAATTTTTTTTCAACAAAACATATACAAAGTGGGTATCTATGTGTGGATAAAATTAAATTACACCCAAATATATATATTTTTATATTTTTTTAATAAGTGAAAATGCCAAAAAAAAATGATTTTTAAAAGTTCATGTAAACACTTTTACATATATATTTTAGATGCAATTATTGACAAGGTGTACTACTTGGCAAATTGGTTGAGGCGCTGTGTAACTGTACCCAAGGTACATGTTTCGATCCCAGCGCGCGCGTCCAATATGACGTTTTTAATTATTTGGCTAGGCGCGCGTCCAATATGGGATATATATATATATATATAGAGGGTGGGTCATGTGTTAACAACCCTTATTGTGTTTTGTGTTAACAAATACAAGCCATTGATTGATTAAAAATGGAGGGATGAGATTATTCTCCGAAATTAATTAATTATAATATTAAAAGAGAAAAAACTCTATTTTCCCTCAATACGCGCGCGTGGGATCACAACCCAAATCTCTTTTTCCTCATCTTCATTCGCCTCCCAGAAACCCTTTTTGTGGTTTGAAGAAGATGATCCGGCGGCCACCACTGCAACTTACAGCGATGCACCCAGACGTACGCTTAAAGGGAGGCATGTCGGCGGAGAAGCAATCGACGACAACGAGTGGAGGATTGGGTGAAGCTGCGTCGAGTTGAATAGCAGAGGCAATCAACAGTTGCGTTGTGTCTAAATAGCATTCCTCCGTCGTCCCACAAATTAAATTGTGTTACTGGAATGAATATTTCTTAAATTTTGCCGAATAATAATGAATAACTGGGAAATTGTGATGAATATTGCCAAGGTTGGTGATAATGAATCATAAACTTTGATGAATCTTTGCTGAATACTCTTTGCAACTTTGGTGAATAATTGATTGAAAGTGATGGATATATCATAAATTTTGCCGAATATTGATGACAACTTGAAAAATGGTGAAGATAAAAAACTTTCATGAATCTTTGATGAATAATTGTGAGATTGTGATGAATATTCCTTGAATTTTGCCGAATACTGATGAATATTTTGAATATTGCGATTACTCTGTGATGAATATTGCTAAGGATGATGAATAATTATTCATGGTTTTGATGAATAATTGAGTGATTGTGGTGCATATTTCATAAATTTTGCCGATGATGAATAATTGTTGATGCCAATTAATCCAAAATTTCACAGTTAATTGAGTGATTTTGGTGCATATTTCACAATTATTGATGAATAATTGAGTGAGTGTGATGCATATTTCACAATTATTGTTGATGCCGATTAATCCAAAAAATAGTTACGTCCATGTTTTTTTGCATCCGACAACCGCCCTCAGCAGCAAAAATTTCATAGTTACAACGAATACTTGCTTCCCAACATCAAATAGCTCAATTGCTAATTACGTTTTCTAACCCATTACTGGCATCCATCAATGAGTTTCCATCCGATTTTCTTCTTCCTCTTCTTCACCGTCCTCTGATGAAACGTCGATATGATTCTCAAATATTTCAAATAGCAGATTAATTGATAATGATCTTGATTTGTATGACCAAAAATATTTTAAAAAAGGAAATTGGTGAAAATTGGACAAAAAAAAAAAAAATCAACGCTTCCCTTAATTTTCTCACACCCGGTTTTAAGTAGATAACTGTCTGCTTGCATCACACGCTCTACAATTGTGAGAGTGGAGCAGTTATATGGTTGTGTCCTACTTTTTTAATAAAAACAAAATATTAAAATCCATGATTAATCACAGCCTTTCATCTTCATTCAATCAAAGGTCATTATTTGTTAACACAAAACACATTAAGAGTTGTAAACATTTCATCCATCCTCTATATATATATATATATATATATATATATATATATATATATAGGGGAGATATCTAATGAGAAGCGACACTTGGGTGGTATATATATATATATATATATATATATATATATATATATAGGGGAGATATCTAATGAGAAGTGACACTTGGGTGAGAAGATGAGAAGTAAGCCTTATATCCTTTAGATTAAAATGAATTTTTTTATATGGATATATGGGACATATCTAATGATAAATATATCAATGTTTTTTTTAAAATTATTTTTTATGCTATTTTTTAGATGATGAATGAAAAAACTAATTTAAATTAGCATAAAAACCCTAAAATGAACCTTAAATCACCATCTAGATAAATAACGTAAAAAATATTTTTTTTAAAAAAACATTGATATATTTCTCATTAGATATATTACCTATATCCATATAAAAAAATTCATTTTAATCTAAGGGGTATAAGGCTTACTTCTCATCTTCTCACCCAAGTGTCATTTCTCATTAGATATCTCCCCTATATATATATATCCCGTAAAGGCTTCAAATCCCACTCGAAAGAGCGTATACTAAATCTCATTAAGGGTTGAAAAATAATTATATATCTATAGAATAATAATGCTTCTCGAATCGTCCTATTTGGTTCGTGGAGTTCTGTTCACATTTCCGACGGTGGATCGATCTTCTCTTTTTGCCCCGTATTTGGTCCGTCTTCTGGCGTCTGGTCGGTGCTTTGTTGTGACTGCATCTGCTTTGTGTTGGGTTGTAGTATCGGGCATCCTGATTGATCGACGACGGATCGTGGTGGTGTTCGTGGTCTTCGAAGATCCTTCATTTAGATGGAGGCAACGTCGGTGATCCACACCTCCTCAGGAGTTGCCCTTTCCGGCTGGGGTACTGTCTTGAGTCTTTGCACTCTCCCAGGTTCTTGGCACTCGTGGCGCATCTCGGTTCTCGATTGACTTCTCCGCTGGTTGACGACTTATATGAGTTGACTGAGTTTTTCTTTCCTCTTTGATGTTTTGTGTTATTATATCATATTTGTACTTTCTCGTGTTTATGCTCCAATCTCTCTGGTGATGAGACACCGTGAAAGCTTATTGGTTTCCTCGTGATCTCGCCGCTTCTTCACATAGTCTCTTTCGACTTCCTCTTATGTCGGGCTTTTCTTTGCTTTGTTCTCTTTGGGCATGGATTTTTTTGTAATAGCTTGTTAGTTTCATGACGGTTAGCTCGTCTGCCGTTTGTCACGACATCTCGACTTACTCGACATTGGTGTGTTGGTTATTTCGAATCTTTACCTTGATTAAAAAAATAATGTGGTACCACACCATTTTTCCATTTTAAATACTCAATTAAAGATGTCACATTTTATTTTAATGATTTATAATAACAGAAATGTAATATTATGTAAGCTAATTATCAAAACCACGTGACACTTTGTCGTCCTCTCGAGCTTAAGGTTTGTTTGAGCTCAGATTTTTACCTAATAAAAAAAATCAAAAATCAAAACCACGTGACACTATGCGAAATTGGCAATAATTTCCCCCTTTTTAACATGTATTCCATATGCTACCATAATACCATTCATATTGGCTTAAGCTAACCATTGAATATCAGCACAAGTGAGATCTTCTACCCCCTTCCTACAACCCTCCCTACTCCACTAATATTTTTTAATATTTATTTAATTTTAAAAATTTTAAAAAAAATTATATTTATATTCCTAACATCTATTTTTATATATTTAGAAAATTTCATTTTGAAAAATCATGTTTTAAAATTTACAATAATTGTATTTTGTAAAATATTGCCTTTTAATTTTTAAAAATTGTAAAATATGATATTTTAAATAAAATTTTATACGGAAATTTCACGAGGTACCCCCGAGGTATCGCGAAATTCACGCGGTGACCACTTCTTTTACCTCTTTCACGTGGTACCCCTGAGGTTTGGGATTATTTCACCTCGTGCCCCTCCCTCTTATTTTTAACAGAAACCTCCGTTACTTTTGATTAAAAAGAAAACACAGTTTACATTCACCTAGCAGAAGAAACGCTAGCGAAGAGTACTGGTTTACCACCGACCAGCAACGCCGCCCGAGCTTTGCCACCGACCAGTACTGGTGTTGTTGGCTCCTTTTGATCGGCCATGGCAAGATTTGCGGAAATCATCAGTAGCCCATGGTGTCATCTCCTTATTCGAACCCTAGATCTGAAATTCGTCTTTCATTTTTTCGATTGATGTCCAAATTGGTTTGGGGAAATTGTTTTTTCCTGGTTCTTTTCCCCATCTCTTCAATCTCCATGGAAAACTGAGCAAGAAAACCTCATATTTTATACCTGTTTCGTTTGCCTATGTTTTGTACCGACGAACGTATAGACCATTTTCGATTTCGATCTCTCCTCGGAAGAGTCCCTACCCACCTTGGTCACTCCCTTCCTTCTCCGATCGGATTCTCGGCCGCGATAGGGCGCCGACGGTTTGTACCCTACAGCCCGGGGCCGCTCCACCTCCTCTCATCCTCTCTTTCGGAGTCCGCTCGGACTTGGTTGGATCGGGTCTGTGAACCCTTTTTCCCTAGCCGCCGATTTCCCATCTCAATTCTCCCATGGCTTGTCCGGTTCGGTGCTGCTCCTTTTGGGGAGGCCAGTAGACGCCGGCGGTGTGCCTTGACCTTGCTTGTGCTCAGGAACGTCTTCCCTGGCATTGGACGTCGGAGTCCGCCGCCACCACCGACGCCGGATTCCGCCACCACCACCGACGCCGGAGACGCCCTCCGCCTGTGCCGCCCTCGTTCACCCCTCCAGCAACTCGCTCGCTCGAGTTTCTCCTCTTCGCTGTCTGCTAGGTGAATGTAAATTGTTTTTTTTTTTTATCAAAAGTAACGGAGGCTTTGGTAAAAAATAAGATGGAGGGGCACGAGGTGAAAGAATCCCAAACCTCAGGGGTACCACGTGAAAGAGGTAAAAGAAGTGGTCACAGCGTGAATTTCGCGATACCTCAGGGGTACCTCGTGAAATTTCCGAATTTTATAAGTATATACAAATAGAGGTTAGGAATATAAATATAATTTTTTTAAAGATTAAATAAGTGTTAACATTGGTCCGGTCATGGGGTCGAAGTTTCCGGTTGTTCGATCGTGGCATACTGGCATCCATCAAATTCGAACCGATTTCTTGAATTCAGAGGTAATAGGCCGCCGCCATGGATGCACGTCTCATCTTGTCGGACGAATTGCGTCGAGTGACTCCTGGAATGGAGCAGCAAGCCGCCGACGTCGGCAACCATTCGGCTAGGGTTCTGCGTGAGGTTTCAGAGAAGCCCGTGAATTGGGTGGGGTGGTATAGTGGTGTAATTTAATCTAATTGCAGGGGTATTTTCGTACTGTTCTAAAAATAATTTTTAGCTTGTTCTTAAGAGTAGAGGCCTATATTTATTCTGATTTTGATATTTATATATATAATTATAAAATCCCGTAAGGGCTCCAAATCCCACTCGAAAGGGCGTATACTAAATCCCGTTAAGGGTCGGAAAATAATTATATATCTATAGAATAATAATGCTTCTCGAATCGTCCTATTTGGTTCGTGGAGTTCCGTTCACATTTTCGACGATGGATCGATCTTCTCTTTTTAGCCCTTATTTGGCCTGTCTTTTGGCGTATGGTCAGTGCTTTGGTGTGGTCGCGTCTACTTTGTGTTGGTCGGGTTGTAGTATCAGGCGTCCTAAT